>CM028925.1:9842500-10442500 GCA_016801845.1 Polydactylus sextarius
GTCTCACCCCCCCTCAACACACACACACACACACACACACACACACACACATCCAGACACATACACACCGGACAAAGGAGGAATAAAAGAGGGAAAAGATACATGTTACAGAGGAGGTTAATGAACATGGATACCTGTGTGTTCACACTCGTCTTTGGGCTTTTGATGCTCGGTAAGAAACGTTTATTTGCTTCACTGCTTGTAGATGATTAACTCCGATCTGTGGCGCCGGTCAACGCTCGGGTGAACACGCCGTTGAACTCCGTTTAGAAATGTATCGATTTAACGTTTAATCGCTTGTTGCTTGATTTGTCAACCTCTGATAAGATTAACAAAAACATTTTTATAATCACTCAAACTCATGCAACATATCGGCGTGTGTTAAAATCACCCATCTGTTTTAATTTTTTAAATAATCTTGATCTTCTTCAACCGGACCACGCCGCTAACCGCTGCTACCGCTGCGTTTTCTGATGGACGTTAAACAAGCGACCAGATCAGAAAACTCTGATTTAAACTTAATAAATGTTTCACTTGGGTTATTATATTAAAGCCGATTTAAAGAGTAAATCAAACATGATAAAATACTGAAATTTGATCTTATCTGAGATGTGTCTATATGTGACTACAAGCAAAACGCTAAAAATGGCATGTTTTTCTATGGAGTTTGGTACAAGAGTCTCACCCCTTGAGAAGCACATTTTTTCCCTCATTTAAACTAATATCTGTCGCACGATGTTATTTAAAGATGTGATATATTAATTAGCTGCTTTATTATTAACATTATAGCATAAAGCCAGTGCAGATGTTTCTATGTCATTTAACTAAAACGATAAACAGCAGATGTGTGTGTCAGATTTGCCACAAGAGAAAATTCAGTGAAACATTAAAACTGGAAATGACAGTTACATTAGAGGGAGGAGAGACATGAACTCAGTCTCAGTCCTGGTCTACCTCCAATGAAGACTGGTCTCCCATTGAGACCAGTAACTCCAGCATGAGTCAAGGTCCCATAAAAAAAATCCAACTGAGCTTAGTGTCATGATTTTATAGGGTTATTATTCCTCCTGTATCCAAGCCAGAGTCAAACCAGTTGAGTAATTATCAGACCAGCTTTAACCAAAGAGACCAGACCAGTGGTTGGGCTGCGAGACAAACTGGGGCAAGTTCACTAGTTTGTTGCCTTGGGGTTGAACGGGGTTGATACTGAAGCTGCCATATGTTTGTGCACATTAACAGTGAGCGTCTCAGGGGCTCTGGGGCTCTCCTGTTTATGAGTGAGTGAGTGAGTGAGTGAGAGGGACTTGGCTTAAATTAGTGCAGTGTAAGATGATCAAATGTCGCCAGCACTCGTGCGGTGTGTGTTTCTGTAAGTGTGTGTGTGTGTGTATCCTGGCGTTGCAGAAGTGAAAGTGTCTGCGGTGTATAAATTACTTCCCTCAACATGGACCCTGTTTAACATGTCATGCATAAGGACTTTAGGTCAGACTTTAGGTTCAAATCTTTCACCAACCTGCAGAGTGTTTACATTTTAACTGACGCTATGATATGTTGAATTGTTACAGCACCACAGACAGTGTTTTTTTCTGCAGATGTGTTGCATCTTTGATTTGTACTGTTTGGGTCAGTTCTCAAAGTGAAGAGTTAAACAAAAAAAAAAGGAAAAAGATTTGTTCCTCCTCCTGAAAGTCGAGGTGAATATTGTGTTTATCTCCTAAAAATCGACGGAGGAAACAAACAGAAAACACTCTTTTTGTGTCTTCAGGCTCCGTTGGCTCTGCAGTGTTTGTATCAGGCTACAAATCTAGTTTAAAAACTTTATACAGTGTTTCAGCACCAGGCCAAACAACTTCTGAGCCTCTCATTTTTAGTGATGAATGGTGCTGTCTCCCTTTAGCCACAGGTTTACTGTAGATTATGGTCATTGTGTGAATGCGGTGCAACAAAGATCTCAGACAAAGGAAACGTCTGTTCATGATACAGGAAGGAAAGATTTACATTTATTACATTATGTTTAAAAATTTACTCAAGGAGATGATTTGAATTTTAGATGTGGTGCTGCAGATGTTTTTGATGCTTCACACCGGATGTTGTCGTTTGAATTTATAGTTTGTCTTCATGATTCATTCATAAATTGACTGTAAATTTGATTAAACTCCAGACAGAAAGAGGAAACATACAATAAGTGTAAGTTATGCGTCACTTATTTCCTTCTGACCAAGCAGAAAAAACTCACACTCAGCAGGCAAACTGCCAAAAAAAACTGAAGTATTGTAGAAACAAAGAGCTGATTTATGACAAACTGTTTTTCACTGCAGCTGATTTTAAGTTCAAGAAGCTGAAGAAGAAGTTTGTTTTGTCTTGAGACTAAAACAACTAACTTTGACGTCTCTGTCAAACCGAGACTAAGGTGAAAAACGAAGGTTTAAATGACGTCATAGTGATGAGTCATGCTGTTAAACCTGCTGCACCTTTAATAGTTTAAGTGGTTATTGTCTTTTAATGATGATTGTAAGTGATTGAAACTTCCTGGCGACTAACAAACATTGATTAAGGTGACGTAATTTAACACAAATGATAAGACGGAGACATCTAGAGTCATCGATGAAACATTGTTACATTGTTTATCTACCGGAGATGGACGTTTGTCTCTACTTTGAGTCTCCAACTGCCAAGAAACCGGTTGTTTTTAAGTGTAGTTTATTAATATTCTTACCAACAAACCAACCCAGCGGCATCTCCACCTTTTAGCTGAGTGCAGATGTCGAGGTCAGAGATGCAACGTTTCAACTAGCGTCTCTGTCAAACCAAGAATAAGATGATAAACGAAGACTTCATGATGTCACAGTAATGACTCGGGTTATTAAAGTTCATGTTGCTGTTAAACCTGTTGCAGTTTCAATAGTTTATGTGGTTATTGTCTTTTAATTATGGTTAAACCTCCTGGCGACAGTTTTTTAATTTCTTTCTAGCAAACATTGATTACGGCATCTAGAGTCGTCTGTGTGTGTTTGAAGTTACCTTGTTACATTGTTACAGTTTTAGTGTTTGTTTCTACAAACGGAGGTCGATGTTTGTCTCTACTTTGAGTCTCCACCTGCCAAGAAACCGGTTGTTTTTAAGTGCAGTTTATTAATATTCTTACCAACAAACCAACCCAGCAGCATCTCCACCTTTTAGCTGAGTGCAGATGTCGAGGTCAGAGATGCAACGTTTCATCAACAGGAAGTCGAACATCTCCTCTGAGCTCTGTGTCACTCGGTTGTGTTGTTACATGCTTCACTCAGCTGGAATGTCAGGAGACGTTAACACACACGTTGTGTTTAACACACCAATGTTGTTTTCCTGCTTTTCTTTGAAATGTGCTGGAGAGCTGCCACAACAAGACACAGTAATGCTGGCATAGACGTGTGTGTGTGTGTGTGTGTGTGTGTGTGTGTTTGTAGAAACCTTGTACACACAGAACGAAGTGCAGGTTTATAACTTATCATTTTCATTATCGATACTCAACTCAACACAAGTCTTAACTCGTCCTGTGTGAGACAGAAACAGCAGCTCATGATCTGTCAACGTCATGGTTCTCCTCTAGCGATGAGGCACGTAGCACACTGCTATGATACATGACTGCGGTTAAACTGACAGCTCTTTAATACAACACAGTCTGTCTGTTAGTCATCAGGCTTGTAGCATAAAATATATTTCTATTTTTACACAGCTGATGTTCTTTTCTCCCCATATGGTTGTGGATATAATCACTGCAGCTCAGATTTGACTCCGGCAGGTTTTTCTTTTCATGAAACTGGACATTTATTGACCAGACAAATCCAGCTCGGTGTTCTTTATTTGTTTAGATTATTTTTTTTTGTATCATTAATATTGTTTCTGTCCTTTAAGGTGGATGCTCGGCCCGAGTGGTGACGGTGTCTCCAGGTCCGTTAATCCGCGTCGAGGGTCAACCTGTTTCCATCAGATGTGACGTCAACGAGTATTCAGGACCTCGTGAGCAGGTACGTCTCATGAAAAGACCAAGATGATGATTATTTATGGAAACAAGTCAAAAAATGTGACACTAACTCAAAATAAACATCAACTGAGATCACCTTAAAGGACTCCCTGAGCAGCTGTAGAGGTTTAATTGACAACAGTTCAGAAAACTCGTATTAAAAATGCATCAAACAAAAAAAAAAAAAAAAGACGCGTCAATCTCTCGCGGACACGGTGTGAATGTTAAATGACTCGACTCTGAGAGCTGACGGTTTCACCTGCAGGTGTTAAAATAAAAAGTGCTCAATCCCCAGAGCGAGGGCAGATATTTCATTTGGCTGCTGGGGCGGACAGTAAACAGAAACATTTCTCCAGAGCAAGTCCTGACGGAGACACCGAGGTGCCATCAAAGCACTGTACACAACGTAGACTGGATATATTCAGGATGATATCAGCTTTAAATAAACTTCACCGCCTCAGCTCATTTCCATAACAACTTTATTCATTTCATATGAAGATTTCATCAAACTGCTTTCAACATTTCAGTCATTTTTACATATTTGCTTTGCTTTAAAATGTGGTGGAAAATGGTCAGATGTTTGTTTTTCGATGCATCCGCTAACCTCGTAGTCTGACCTTAACCATCACAACTCAATGCTTCAACCTCAACCCTTAACCTTAAACTCATTTCTTATGTTAAACTGATTTTTAAATTATATTGGACAAAAGCTAAAAAGACAAGAAACTCTAACCCCTAAAACTGTGTGGGAGAAGCAGCTGATTTAATTTTTATTATTATTATCTCGTCTTTTCCTGCAGGATTTCGAGTGGATGACGTCCAGAGACGCGTCCGGAAACAGGCTGAAGATAATCTCCACCTTTGACTCCGGTTACTCCCACGCGTCGCTCAGCAAGCGCGTTGCGTCCGGCGACATCTCGGTGGTCAGGTTGAACGACAACGAGGTGGAGCTGAAGATAGCGGAGGTGAAACCGTCGGACGCCGGACTCTACTGGTGTCAAACGCCGAGCACCGACTCCGTCATCAGCGGAAACTACGAGGCTCAGGTCCAACTCATCGGTAAGAGATCGAAAACGAAACCTTCCGCTCTCGTCTCTGAGTCGCTTGTTGGTTCATTTAACGTCCTAATGCTCCACGGTCCGTGTATATACACTCCTGCACACACACTCCCGCTGGTTTTAGGTAATTATTGGTGTAAAATTTGGCTTTCACACACACAACATACGATGCACGTGTCAGCGCTCTCACACGCTCATGATGGAGAGCAGATGTCAGGTGGGAGAACTTGGCTCGTGTCAAATGAAGGCCACAGAGACAGAGACTTGGACAGCGAAACACAAACCTATAAATAGCATCATGTGGCAAACGATGAACAGGTCCAGAGGGAGAAATGTTAAATTACACGGTTTTGGGTATTTAACAGTTGATAATAAAGTGGAAAAAGGTTGTTGACCAAACAGTCGGTGATTGAGTTTTCGCCGAACACGTCCAGTCGATTAATGTACGACATTTCTGACGAGCTCCGCTGTATGTTTTATATTTTCACCAACATAGACTGAAGTGTCTGTGTATTTATTCCTCTGACGTTTTTAGTTTCTCAGTTTTTCTCTATAAGTTGCTGCTGTGATGAAAAATTTAACAGGAAACTTTTCACTTTTCAGTCAATTTTGGAAACGGAACTGAAACAAAAGTTGACATAGAAACGTTAGTATCTATTTTAATTTATTACAAAAATAGCAGCAGGATTGTGTCTAATTTAATAAAGTAGACATGAGCAGCGTTGACTTTTTTAATATTTAACCAGATCGTTATCATTTCCTGCTCTTAACAAAATCATAAAACCTGCTGACTCATGCTTCAGTCACTGATACGTTCACTAAAAATGTTTTGCTAATGTTTCCACATGATGTTGGTGAGAAATGTAATCCAGGTGGCATGTTCTTCTTGCTGATTACCAGTACACTGTATATGCTTTTTTATTTTTAGGAGACAGAGTCGCCTCCACTAACTTTGACAGATGAGTATATTACCTTATACTAACATGTACAGGTTTAACGGTGTAAACGATCTGTACGTTAACCTGGACAACATCTGTGACACCGATCAGCTCCGTCTCACGCTTCTCCAGTGTCTCTCTCTCTTTTTAAATCATAGTTTTATTTTAATATTTTCCTTCTCTACAGCCTCCAGGTATTTGACCTGCGACTCGTTATTCTCTGTTAAAGCGGCTGTTAAAGGGTCATTTCACCAAATTCACATCATATAAATCTCTGAGTTCAGTTTTAATTTGAACTAGTTTCTCTCAAAGCAACAAAGAGACACGGAGAGAAACCTCAACTCAGCGTTTTCTTTTTGAATTTAATTAGGCTGCTCCCTCATAATTATCCAGTTAGTCATAAAACACACATCTTGATGAGTGTAACCAGATCTCAAACATGTTAAATAAAATAGAATAAGATACATACGCATGAAGGATTCAGGAAGATTTCAGGAAATACGATGAAATAAAAAACTTCACATTTCCATCGTTGGGATTGTCTGACAGTAGGTTAGTTAGCTTCATAATGGCAGCATCATGTTCAGCTGCTCTCTGCCTCCCAGCACGGTTCCCCAGACACCTTGTTAAATTTAGACCTGAATTAACTAGGCAGCTCTGTTTATGTGTGGAACAGATCTGGTCGTGTATATGCAGAGTGGATGTATCAGCACGAGAGGTTTCAGTCGGTCGTTAACGGAGATGATGATGATGATGAGGATGAAGGATCTTTACCAGTCCGGACTCGTTCAACACACACACACACACACACACACACACACACAGCTCCCATTGGCCCTGTTTGGTTACATAAGGAATAAGTGAAGTCGAGGGCGCTCAGGGTTTGAAAACTCCTCTCGGGCTAATTTTAATTGATAGAGCAAAATGCAGATTATTCGTCTGTTGTCTGACAGACTCTCATATCACATCACTGCAGCAGAAAACTGCAGCTCTGATACAATGATATCATCATCCTGTTTATACCCACACTTTATATATATTTGCACAACATCTTCACCTCCGTCTCCGTCTTAAATTCATGAATAAGCTGCTTTTTTTCCTAAAGCAGAGTCTCGACTTTAACTTCTCCCTCCTCCTCCTCAGCCAGAAGCTTTCAGGGCGTTGACCTTTGACCCTCAGGGCAGTGTGTGTGGGGGGTTGTGGTGATTTCTGAAGGGGGTTGGACTCAAACTGCTTCACTTGGTAAATAAATAGAGCGGTGAAAAAGCAGCATGTGATATAATCCCAGCTGTAGTTTTTTTTCTCTCCATGTCTAGTTAAAATTAGTCGATATAAATAAGGTTATACAGTATTTTTTTATCCACATAAAGCTCAGATAAATGTATAAAAACCTCTTTATTTTTGTCAGGAGCATAATTCCCATAATGCACAGCGACGTACTCCTCATTCACTGCCATCTGTCACTTTAACTCGACTATAATTCACTTCCAATGAGGATTATTTCACTCTGATGTAAAAAGTATTTTAGGATGAAACTTGGAAAGTCTGTAAATATTCTACCTGAAGTTAGTTTACTTTAGTTTTTTTTTTCCATTTGGAAACAGATGAAAACAAGTTGAAAAGTGAGGCTGTAATTAGTTTTCAGCAGTCATCTAACATCAGTATTAACCCCCCACGTCTTCACCCCAGACACCGTATCCATCAGAGCAACTAATGTCTTTCTTTCCCTTTAACTTTCCCTGTTGTGAAAAAACAGAGGTTACACTTGTTTTTATTGCTGTTGTTGTGTTCATCGTCTCCAGCTGCGATCTCGTCATCATAACCAGAAAAGCTTCGTTCTCTTCGACGTGACATTTAGCAGCCGAACGTTTTTTTTTTCTCCAGGAAGTTGAGTGTTGTAATCAACCAGGAACTTTTTTATTATCAGGGCAAAACAAAACCCAACAGAGAAACACTTGGAAACACTGTGTTAGTGTTTGAATAGAATGAGTTTCCTGTTGGTTGTAGGTAAGTTATTAACCGTTAGATACGCACCTGGGTGTGTCTCACACACTTTTACAGCTTTGTTTTGACCTTGAGTCACGTTGTGTGGACAAACGTTGCATTTTAAAAATAAATTTAAGACTATATCTCCTCTCCCAATACAAAATGAGTTTGCGTGAAATTATATTTAACTTTCTTTTAATGTTATTTTTTGCATAAACTTCCAAACGAAGGCGTCTGTTTTTAATCAGACGTGTCTCTCAGGTTCCTTCGTTTCCTACATGTACACAAACGTTTTCCCTCTGTTCAACATCAAAGTGGAGGAGGTGGAGCAGCAGCACAGGAACCAAGAACAGGCTTCACTTACCTTGAATATTTTCTCATGTCATTGCTTTTGTTTTCTGCTGATTTTTTTCAACCCAAAAATACATTTTTTCGTAAACCTTATGCACCTCTTTGGATCTAAAAATAGGGCTAAAATAAAATGTACCTGCTAATACCTGCAATACATGTAGATTTAATCATTATGATCAGGGCTGTTGTGAAAGTGAAAAAATATTCATATATAATATTTTTTATTGCTCTTTTAAAGATAAAATCCTAATTTTCTGAAGATGTTCAGAGGAGGTAAACTTAAAAAATCTTCCTGTTTGTTTGCCTCCAGGTATAAATGATGAAGAAGGAAAGAAAAAAAACATAAAAATAAGACCAATAAACTCATCCTGTGCAAAAAATCCAACATGTAACTTCAGTTAAAAGTCAATTATCACGTGTTCAGCTGTTCATCGTGACCGTCAGCTGCAGGAAAGAAGAGTGTGTGAATTTCTTTTTATAATTTCTTATTTCTTTTCTTTCCCGTCAGTCATTCCCAACACCCTGGTCGTCACCTCTCACCCGCCGCCGGCTGAAGTCCCAGAAGGAGGCGAGATCACACTTTCCTGCAACATCACTCGCGTCCTCACTCACCCGACGTACCTGTCGGTCACCTGGTCGCTGAAGAACGGAGCGACGTCCGAGGACATCCTGACCTTCGGTCCTCAGGGAGGCGTCGTCACGGGGGCTAAGTTTGCGCGGCGATACGCTGACGGAGGAATCCGATTGGTTCCCGGGAAGAACGGACTGTTTGAGCTGGTGATTTCCAGGATGACGACATCTGACGGAGGAACGTACGAATGCAACGGGACGGAGTGGACGCACGAAAATGGAGGGAAATGGATTAAAATTGTAGAAAACACAAAAGAGATGGGAACTGTTAAAGTTATTCCCACAGGTAAGAAAAAGAAAATATACCATTTTCAGTTTCAGGCATCCATCTTTCCCTCTACTTGTGTTGTAATAAGTCTCTGTTCACAGTCATGATTGATAAATCACATCATCGCAGCTTTAAGACTTTATTTGTGAAGCAGTCGAGAGCTGCAGCGTTTGCTCCGGAGGTTGGAAGGCGTGGGCAAAGCTGCGTCGTTTTTATTGGATTTCTTTTCATCATTTCACATCCTTACACAGTCATTATTTATTGTAGACAGGTTTCTGTAGTTGTAGCAGAGGCTGATTAAACTAATGCACGGCTGGAAAAGTGACTCGGAAGAAAAAAATCACTTACATGATTAGAAACTGAGCTGATTGAACCAAGTGGCAGCTGATGCAGATTAAAACAGAGGAGCAATTATTAGATTGTCATAACGTGACGATGTGTCACTGAATGTAAAGGAAACATAGCGGCGACTGTTGCAGCAGGTAAACGTGTTTAGTTCTCAGTTCGTCCTCATCGGTAATTATAGCTGCAGTTATAAGAGTAGTGAGAAATGACTTTGTGAGTAATTTTCCTGTGGGGAGCTATAGATAATCTGCAAATCTCACTCCAGCTTCTTGATAAAAGAGGCACCAATGTGTGTGTGTGTGTGTGTGTGTGTGTGTGCTGCTGGAAAATGAAGGACGAGATGAGAGGAAGGGACGTGGGAGAGTTCCTCTTCTTTCTCTCTACGTCTTTATTTTAACAACATCGTCTCTTCAGTGGAGTTTTTTCTTTTTCGTTCGGTCCCATGAGACTCGTGACCCTCGCTGCCTGTTTTCTCCCTCATTCGTCGTGGTTGCCGTGGTCACCGTATCTTATATCTGTCTGAGTTGCCATATCCTCTTTAAGTGTTGGAAAACACCCAGTGGTTTGTAATGAAACCAGAGATGAGCTACAGAGAGAGGGAGAGAGGTCCCGTTCTCTGGTCCATTGTGTCCCAGTCAGTTCATATTGACTTACTGACTTGAGTAAAGAGGATGAGAAAAGTCAAACAGAGTGGGCTTTGTCTCTTTTGTCCTTTTCCAGACACCATACAGAGACTCTTCCCCACATGCTGCAGTGGAGGTTGTTAGTAGAAACCTCTGATCCCAACGTCTGTTTGAAGAATCACAACTATTTCTAATTTTCTTTGAGGAGGATTATAAAGTTCTTATCGTTCTCTAAATCTGACAAGTCACTGACAACGAGCTGTTACTGGAAACATCTTTTATCTTGTCGTCTTTATCGAACGATATTTAAGAAGAACTTTTGACATTTTTGCTCTTTCTGCTCATATTTTCCTATAATTATACCCCGAGCTAGTTAGCTTATGCTAAATCTAACGATATATTTATCTTTAATTCACTTTAGAAAACAAATACTTCTTCTTTCTTGTGTTTTGACACGTTTCATCAGACGAACTGTTCAATATTAGTTTTAATATCACAGGCGACTGACAGACGTCAGCTGGTTCTTACAGTTTCCTGTTCGTTTTTCTGTCGTTACAGTTCACAAGGAGGTCATTGTGCAATCTGCCTCTAAATTACCATCACAAAGTCTGACACAGATCGTGACTAAAGATTTTATGACGTTTAGTGACTAAGTCTGTGAAATCTGAAGAGAAACCTCTTTAATTCCAGTTGTTTTATGTCTTTTATGGTTTTAATGATAAAAGCTCCAACTGCACAATGACGGGAAGTAGTTTTTAGTAAATAATTCCTCAGTTTTATTTGAGCCAAATTAATTCAGCTCGAGCTTTTTTTTTTTCTGGATGAAAGTGAATGAAATATGATGCTGCAGATCATGAATCTGCAGCTTGAAATCAAATCTTTGTTTCTTAAACTGATGTTTGCGTCTGCGTCTTCTTCAGGTCAGTCTCTGACTGTTAAAGCTTCGTCCTCCTCTTCGCCATCCTCCTCGTCTCTGCTCCTCGTCCCCGGCGACTCCCTGACCCTCCTCTGCACCGTGGCGGCCGACAACCTACAGGCGCTCGGTCTGGAGGTGACCTGGTTGTCCGGAGACCACGACATGGTCACCATGGAGCGCAGCGGGGTGGTGATCGCCAACACATCCTCCAGCGGAGCCAGTCTGGAGCGGGTGGGGGTCGGAGAGTACAGGCTGGCGGTGAAGGGGGTGAGCGTGGAGGACGCGGGGGACTACACCTGCAGAGTACGAGCCTTCATCGATAAAGGAGGGAGGAGCTCCGGAGGAGGAGGGAGGTGGCACATGGCGTCTGAGAAGAAGTCCAACACCGTGACCGTGAAAGTGACGCAGATCAGTGAGTAAACGTGATTGTATCTCGTTGTTTTTTTTATCATTTTAATATAAATAAACAACAAATTATTAAATTAAATAACTTAGATAAATAGTTTTAGCTGCAGTTTGATCTTTTACGAGACTTTAATCATTTTAAACTCCTCCAGTAATTTGTTTTTCTGGTGGAAATCAGTTTTCTTTGCAGCACAAAAGCTGTGTTTGACTTTGCTTCGCTTTAGGGCACCACTTTTTTTTTTTTTTTTTATCTTTTTCTGCTGCGGTTTCAGCTGTTTAACGTCAAGTTGAAATAAAACAACACATCATGCGTTCACTGCTTTTGCTTTAACGTCGTTGAAAAAAACGTTGTGGTTTTCGCTGAGTGAGATGAAGAAAATCAGATGAATCTGCTGATGTTTCTGAAGATGATCGGTTCAAGACGTCTACACGTGTAGGAACCGTCCTGACGGTGAACATCCAGGGTGTAGATGATAACAACGGTGATGGTAAAGTGCTGCGTGCTTGTTGTTTCTGCTGCGGTGAATGAGATGAATCTGGAGTTTACACGAGAAATTCTTTAATCCTTCAGTCAGACCGTCGACTCCTGCAGCGAGGATGATTCATTAGTCATGTCTGTCCTGAACTCTGCTACCTCTGGGCCTGCTGTTAGTCTGTGTGTGTGTGTGTGTGTGTGTGTGTGTGTGTGTGTGTGTGAGTGAGAGAGATGCTCTGATCCTTCCTGTAAAGAGCAGCAATGTCAAACACTCTACACAGCAATCAGTTACTGACATGGTGGGTGGTCTCTCTGCCTCTTTGTCTCTTGTCTCTGTTTCTCTGGATATTTTACATCACGATGTCGTCAGTCGATTCACGAAAAGACTAAAACCAACAGGAGTTGATCCCGTTAAGTATCATCTAATATATCTCATCCCTCTAGTCTTGTCCAGCGTCTCTAAAAGTGTCACACACGCGTCATCATGTTGCTGTAAATACTCGCTACAGCATCAAATGCCTAAAAATAATCCCCGACAAATGACATCATATAAAAACTACAACGTCCAGTTATTTGTAACCTACTTTTATATTTAAAGGTTTACATCCTCGGCAGGACCCAGACGTGTTTATTTAAAGCTCCGTCGTCCAAACGTCCATTAGACAAACACTTCACTCATTAACGACTTTAATCCTGTTTGTTTCATCTGCGTAGGAACTAAAACGTAGAAACGACACATGCTGGTTGTTAAACAACAACAACAACAACCACCACCCACAGGACAGGTTCAAGCACTTTAAGAGTCTTGTGTAATAACGATTACTGACGTCGTCATCGACCACAAACCGATGCTAGTAATTTGTTTGATGAACCTGAATTTAATGACAAACACATTTCTATTGTTTCCTCGTCTGCATAACTGAAGCAACACGACTGATCCAGATCCAGTTGTTCTGGATTATTTCAGACAAACTAAATAAATCTGAATAAATATACTTACATAATCACTTTTAGTTTCAGCCACAAGATGATATTTATGCTTCTGGGAAATTCCCCCGATGTTTTTTGGCAGATTAACACGTTTAAACTTTTACTGAAACAAATAAAACCCTGAAATGATATTTATTTATATTTATTTTTAGAGTCCAGTTTGCTTTGGTGCTTCTTGGACATCATTTGGTCTCATCAGTCTCATCAACTCCTCACAGACTTTTGTTCCTGTTCCCTCTGTGGAGTGGACGTCTGCCACTAAATACTCACATCAAACAGAAAATATTCACTGGACGTTGAACTAACATGTTATTAACCCATAAATTGATCTTTGGTACAAAATGTTCACATAGTTTCTGCCAGTAAACGATTTCTGAAACAAATGAGGAAATATTTGACATGACTGTGGTTATTTTTATACAATATAAAACCCAGTTTCCTCTTTGTTACATGTTTATAATTAATAAGACAGAGCAGCGTTTAGAGACTCAACTGGAACTGGACTGTGGTTCATAACAGACCATTATCAGCGTCCAACATCTCTTTATTGTGTTTTTTTTGAGTGTTTCCCGTCACTTCACTTCCCTTCTCGCTTGTTTCTCTCTTGTAGTAAACTTCCCTCTCCAACCATCAGCTTCCTCTCTCTTCATCTTCACCATCTTCTTACATATTTCTATTGTTTTCCTTGTTTGTTAAGCTTTTCTTCTCGTCGTCGTTTCTAATACTCTTTAAAAAAAAGTCCAAACACTGACATAAACTCTCGCCACTCGTCGGGGGTCGAGTCAATGAGTTTCAGACGAGAGATCTCCTCCGTTCGACCTCGGCCGGTCTGTGAATAAACAGCCGACGGCTACGAGCGGCTACGGTCTCATTACTGACATGCCACGCTTCTACAAATAAAGCAGCGTGTCCAGGTCTGGACACTTGAATTGGATTTTTATCGTGCAGAGTTTTTCACACCACTCAGTGTAACCTTTAGCTCTTTTTCAACAGTGCTGTAGACCAAACAAGTATTGACAAAATAAACTTGGCAAAATAAACAACACAGTAGATTGAATTTAACCTGGACGAGCTCCCAGATCATTTCTGATCCAGTTGTATTTGGATGGATTTTTGTTGAGTTTTATCTGCTCTGCAACTCAAACATGATAACGCAGCTCTAAACGTAGCTACAACCATCTGTAACAATGAGAATTTAAAGGTTAATTTGTTAATATTTATATTAGTTTATAAGGTAAAAGACGTTTTATTTGTTTATTTTTTTTTTATTTGTAGAAAACATCAGCAGGTCAGTCGATGTGTTTACATCATTTAGTTGAAATAACAACCATCTCCTGGTGATACGCAGATGTTTGTTGAAGCCTTGAGGATCCATGTTGCATTTAGAAACATCAACCAGACACACACACACACACACACACACACACACACAGCAGGTTACTGAGGGCGCAGCTGAGATATCAGTCAGCGTGATCAAGAACATTTTGTCAATCTATCTGCCATGTTGTTTGTCTGCATGTTGACACGGATGATGATGTGCACATGTTATCTGCATACTTAGGAGGTATGTGTGTATGTATATATATATATATATATATATATATATATATATATATATATATATATATATATATATATATATGGGTGTTTTTAACTGTATGAGAGTGAAACGACGTTTGCTGAAGGGTTTCTCCAGAGAGTAAATGCTACACACATGCATGCTTCAAACACAGTCTTTATCTGTGTGTGCGTGTGTGTGTGTGTGTGTGTGTGTGTGTGTGTGTGTGTGTGTCCCACATACTGAGGATATGAGGCTGTTCTCACTGGTGGAACTCCTACATTTTAGCCTGGGGGTTTACATTCCTTCATACAGCGTCTGCCGACACACATTCTCTCTCTCTCTCTCTCTCTCTCACACACACACACACACACACACACACACTTTCTAATACACGCACACACACACACACCTTCACTCTATCTCTTACACACACACACACCATGAGAGCAACATTTCTAATTGACTGTAGCTCATATTTCCTCCTCGTTCCTCTTGAGTTTTAGCTTAAAATTTGTGTTTTGCAGGCGTGTGTGTGTGTATCTGTGTGTGTGTGTGTGTGTGTGTGTGTGCCTGTGTGTGTGTTGTCAGTTCCTATTCTATTGATGGTGCGGCCTTGAGGTTACCCCCTCTTCCCACGATGCTTTGCCATGAGCACAGCCTACCAGGAAGCACAAAAAGAGTTGGAGAACTTGTTTAGGAGCTCACACACACACACACACACACACACACACACACACACACACACACGCACACACACACACACACACACTCACTTAAAGAGGGTGTAATTCCTCTTACCCTGGGCTACACTTCCCCTGTGTGTTGTTGTGTCAGCTGGAATCGTTGTCAATGGAGCTGCTTCAGTCAGAAAACAGAGTCTTGTATTTCACTCAACTCGTATATTTTTTATTTTTCAAAGCTTATCAGAATATTTATGACCCTATAAGTCGGTGCGTATATGTTAATGTGGTTATGATACATCTCTTTGATCATATTTATTTAGTATCCGTAGCTGTTTTTCCATTTTTGCTTTTAGCTGCTTCACATTTTCACATGAAATTATTTATAAATGTTGGAGATTGTTCCATTTTTCACACAGAAACGCAGCGACTGTCGTGGTGTCGGGTTAAAAGCCTGATTGTTGTCGTGTATAGAAACGGTTTTAATCTTCGTTTAGTCGGTGAAAAGTGACACACTGACTGGAGCTGAGGTGTTACAGGAATCATGAGCAGCTGGTTGAACAGGTTGGAAACAAGATTATCCAATGAAATATATTTGATTTGAAATCTCACAGTGAAAGTGCAGTAGGTCAAAGTTCAGCATTAATTAATAATCGTTTTTTTAAACAAATATCATCATGTTTACAGCTTCGGGTTGTGATTGAGAAACGTGATTAAATCCTAGTTCACACGAGTCTCAGACGTTGTCGTGATCGTTGGCGACTTGTGTTTCCATGATCTGGAGTCTCAACAACTGGTCTGGGACCTGTAGTGTTCACACTACCAGACTTGTCAGTGATTGACTCCCGATCACACCGTGACGTCACCAAACTCTACGTCTGGTCACGTGAACTAGACAGGATGTAGCTGCTGCTTCTCACCGTGATTTACAGCCGTTTATTGTTGACGAGCACCGGTGAAGACGCTGCCTCCGACACAGACTAAACCGCTAAACCGGCATGTAAACGTCACCATGGCAACACGCTGGTTTTCCCGGTGGAGCTGAAATCAGCAGCAGACCTCCCCGGTACCGGGTAACATCTGGATCAGACGCGGGGAGTTTGTAGAAAGTGAAAATGAAAGAAAAAGTGTTAAAACGTCAGACTTTTAAACGTGGTTGTGAGTGAATCAGTGAGACGGCAGCAGCATTTATCTCACATCCCTCCTCTGATTGGCTGTCGCTCTTTGTCAGTCTCTTCAGACTCCTCCAGTTTTCTAACATGACAGATCCAGTCCCGGTCTCAGACCAGGTCCCGACGGCCTCTGATGGAGTCGTTAGGGCTGTTCACACATTATGATCATTAACTGATGATTCACCAACCATCAGAGGACCAAGTCCACCAGACTCCACCACTGGAGATCGATGGTGGAGTCGACTAGTGTGAGCTAGTCGGTTACATAAATAGTTTGATCTCAGTTAAATTTGCAGATATAAGTGTTTCCATCTGTCAGTGACAGATATTCAGTTTAGCTCTGATTGTATTGATCACAAAGACGTGTTTTTATCCTCTGAGAGGAAATGGTGGAAAGTGTCAAGATTAATGTGAAGAACAGAAAGTGACCGGTTGAACTGAGCCTCACGCTGCGACAACAATGAGGAATTCAGACATATGAGAGAGGATCTCTGTGCTCCTTCACACCAAGAGGAGTCAGAGGAGGTGGAGCAGGAGGTCACCACCACCCAACGAGACTTCAAGACCTTGAGACCTCGGTCCAGATTCCCTGAAGGGATCGTGTCTCTCTGGGCTGAACTGTGAAGGTCCAGGTGTCGCTGGAGGACGTTAGTTAGTAGAGTCGATTCAATCAATACTTTTATATCAGAGCTGCACGATGATGTATATGATGGTGTTTAGGGTTAAAGTTCACAGCTAGACCCCAGACAATGAGTTTTATTGTTTCCAGTCTAATACTTAACATCTTTATTTGTAACATCTTTGTTGTTTATAGCATCAAGTCTTCATCTGATTGGACAAATACACATAGAAATAAACATTTATTGTTGCTCAAACTGCCTTTTTCCACATGTATGTTACACACTTTGTAATATACAATGTGTCAGACAGCTGTTTATATCAGTTTTAGCTTCTTTTAGTTCATTGTTTTATTTTGGTTTTCCAGCCCACAAACCTCATTTATATAAACAAGCATCAGTTTTAGCGAAGACGACGGCGTTTGTGTCAAAACACCACAGGGAGATTTATTTCAGTAGAAAATAAATCTACCAGGACGACGAGTTTAAGACCAAACGAAGGTGAATAATTTAACACTTGTAATTAATCAGCTCAGCTTTATTTCACTCAGGATCGACTCAAGATGACTAAACAGTTAAAGTTGCTTCCTGCAGTTTCCTAAACTCAGTAAAAGAATCGGTTCTTTAGTGAAATTTAAAGCAGCAGCTAAATTTAAGGAGGTTGTTCGTAGCCGCGGGGAACGAGACAGTTTTATCATTTCACTGCTGTCGCTGGCGTGTTTTTAAGAAACTTCCTCATCTATTATTTGAAGAGTATTTATTATTTAAACTGTAAATATCACTATATAGGCTACGACAAACCCTGTTGTAGCAATAAAAACATGTAATCTGTCTGCACACGCAGTAGTGTGATTACTGTAACTGTAACTTTAGATGGAACATGTTAAATCACACTTCCCCTTCGTCTCCAGAGTCGGTGAAAGTGTTGACAGAAAGACAGAATCGCTTACTCATATCTGCTTTTTCTATCACACACACACACACACACACACACACACACACACTCCAGTGAAACCAGATCTCCTCACATGCCTTTGGTTGTTTTGGCAGATTATAACATTCCTCTGCTCCTGGAAACCGATGAGTCTCAAAGTCAAAGTCCTGGTTTTAAGAGTTCAACTCGGTCTTTGGTCGATTAACGCGACGACGACGGCGCCAACACGTGTTTTCTTCCGTGTCGTCTGCGAGGCAGAAGTATGATATTACAAACACAAAACACACCTGGAAACGAACCAAGACAGTTTACACAACGACTAACGGCCGCACGTCCTCGTTTCACACGTGTATTTAAAGAAAAAAAGACTTTTTAAACATCATGTTTCAATGTGAAATAGTCTGAAATTACAAAGTGGAATAAAAGTTCAAAAGCTAAAACTTATCATTTTAGTTTATTGCCACATAATTAACCTACAGTGATAATATGTTTGATATTTGATCGATTGATTTCTTGTAGTTTTGGACAAACTGAGACATTTTACAGAACAAACCAGTGGATGAATCCACAATAAAAATAATTATTAGTTGTGTTTCCAAGACTCTGATTTAATTTTAGGCTGTTTTACTAATGATATCCTCTGTGAGAAACAGGAAAAATAATGATAATAATAATGAATTAGGTTATTACAGCTTTTGAATCTAAGAGCAGCTTCTTAAATCGAACACACGCAGAGCGACGCAGATGAAAGCACTTTGTTGTTTTATTGACATTGACCTATTTCTCCTCCACTTCCTCTGCCTCCTGCAGACACAAACCAACACCATCTTCTTCTTATTAAAGCTTATTTTTGTTTTTACAGAAAAGATTTAAAGAAAAAAAGTCAGACTCACCTGTCGGGATGTGACACCAGGTCAATGACTCATTAAAATGATATTTGTAGAAACTACAGAGGTTGTAATGGTTAGATTTTATTATATTGTAACAATTAAACTTCTGGTAAACATCATGTACCAACCTGTAAACTGATCACAGCTGTTTTTATTGATCACTGTGACATCATCCTCTCAGCTGTGACGTTCACTTTGAGGTGTTTCGTTTACAATAATTTCTACTTTTAAGTGGGAAAGATATCATCAATACGAGAGGTGTTTGTGCTTCCTTTAAATATCTCGTCGTGTTTTGACATTATTACGAGCTCCGAGGTGATTTACGCTCCGCTAAACATTAGCTGGTGTGTCGTCGCCGTCGGACGAGTGACGACGTGGTCGCTTGACTAAATAAGGAAACGTTTGGAGGAGGAGGAGGAGGAGGAGGAGGAGGAGGAGGAGGAGGAGGAGGAGGAGGAGGAGGAGGAGGAGGAGGAGGAGGAGGAGGAGGAGGAGGAGGAGGAGGAGGAGGAGGAGGAGGAGGAGGAGGAGGAGGAGGAGGAGGAGGAGGAGGAGGAGGAGGAGGAGGAGGAGGGTAATTGGCGGGGAAACTTAACACACTGTCATTGATCATTGATTTTGTGTGTGTGTGTGTGTGTCACAGCAGATGGTGGCAGTGCATGAGTCAGTCAGTGTGTGTGTGGGTGTGTGTGTGACATCCAACTGACATCACATAAAACCACTCCTTTGTCAAAGACACACTCAAGTTCTCGCCTTTATTTCATGTACTTCTTCATATGTGTGTGTATATATTTATATGTGTCTCTGGTTTGTGTCAGTGACTGCTCGTATATGTGTGTGTGTGTGTGTGTGTGTGTGTGTGTGTGTGTGTGTGTGTGTGTGTGTGTGTGTGTGATGTCTCACAGTGAGGCAGGTGGTAATCTTTGTGTGTGTTTCCTGTTCATTGATGTGTAAAGGTGCAATCTGGATGTCTGACTGAGAAAAACCTGCCACCACCTACTGTATACACACACACACACACACACACACACACACACACTATTAAGGCTGTGATGCACACCTCATCTCACACAGTTATCGGTGTGTTTTCTATTTTCGTTTTTTGGCTCCGTCTCAGCTTCTTGTCGGTGGGTGATTCTGGGTCGCTGTACGGTGATGAGACCTGACAACGACAGGAAAAAAAATAAAAATAAAAATCTTGCAGCATCAGTGAAGGTTTTAAATCGTTAAAACAACTGGATTTAAATTTTTCAGACATTTCTAATCATGGTAGGATTTGTAAAGACACTGGGCGGGGCTACTTTTCTTTAAGCTTTGTGTGTTTTCAGGCGTGTTTGCTGATTCAGACGAGCGCCAGGGTGTGACGCCTCAACTTCACCTCCTCTGTCTCAATATTTCAGTCTCTCCAGGTTTTAGACCTTTATCAGACTGTTGAGGTCTAATTTACCTGATTTTCTCAGCAGCATTTTCTTAAAAAAATTGCAATGAAAGTTGTGTTTTTAGGTGCTTGTTGCAATAAAGTCTGTGTTTAGTGTGTGTTTCTCGGTGACAAAGTGTTTCCCAATAGACGATTTCCTCTTGTTGCTCCACAACAATATAAAATAGTTTTCCTCCTCTGTCTTTGGTGCGGATCCTGTTTCTCTCGCTCTTTAGCAGTGATGTTCAAGGTAAATGTGAGACTTTTTTATCTCACATGTTTCCTGCGAAATGAGTTCACTGACGTATGGATCAACGTTTCACTGGAGATGGAAAAGTTGTGTTGATTGTAGTAGTAATGGTTGTAATTGTAACCTCGTGTGATCCTGGAGGATTTAACATTATTTAACCTCTAACTGTGTCTCTATAGTTCATGGATATGTTTGTGTGAACAACCACTTCCACTTTAATCTTTTGAATCTTTCTCTCCACAGAGCCGAGCTACACGTTGACCCTCGACGCCGTCCAAAACCCTCAGATGACGTCTGAACCCACAGAGCTGGCGTGTCGCGTCACCAACATTACCCATCTGCCCCTGGGAGGCCGGCTGGGCGTCTCCTGGGAGCACACAACACCTGCTGGTACTTAGTTATTCAAAAACTGGAGAGTGATTCAAAAACTGGAGAGTGCATTAAAACCTTTTGCAGACGAGTGAGTCTCATCGTTTTTATCTACAGGAATCGGGGACGATCCTCAGATGACGAATCACATCGGGTCCCTGGACGGCAACGGGAACCTGGTGGCGGGAACGACGTACTCCGACCGTCTGAAGAGCGGCGTGATGTCACTGAGCAGAGTCGAACCCAACACGTTCAAACTGAGAATCCTTCGCACTGAGGTCTGAACAGTGTTTATATTAAGTATCTGAAAGTCCCACTAGAGTAGAAGTAGAGACACTAGAGTAGAATAAAATAACTTTGGTAGAAGTTCAAGTCGTCACTAGAATGATTCTCCAGTAAAAGTCTTAAAGTATCTAGTATTTACTGTACTTCAGTATGACAGTAATCTTTAATTATGTTGTGTTATAATTATGATGTATATTATGAAGTTTATCCAGCACTTTAAAACATGGAGCTACAACAATCTTCATAGACAATGAATGAGTCTGAACTAAAGAACTAAAGTTTCTCCATCATCCACCTTTAAGATGGAGCCTCCATCAACCCTCAGACATGGTGTTGAGTAAAAGTGTCATTAAGTTGAAATGTAATGAAGTAAATTTGTTTAGTAATTTGATCATAGTTTCTCTTTAACTCGTCGTTGATGGAAACTAAGAACTGACTTGTTTTCACTTCTCCCCGGCAGGAGATCGACATGGGTCAGTACGTTTGCACCGTGTCTTCGTGGACCGTCAGCAGCCAGGGCGACATGCTGAAGAGCTCCGAGTACACGAGCTCCCCGGTGACTGTTCACTGGGACACTAAACGTAAGGAAACTGGCAAAAGAAATAAAGCACAGTGAACATCCTTTACACCTCTCTCTCAGTCGTATCCTGTGATTTAATGAGATGCTTTTAGTCAGAAAAACTGGAGCATTAACTCATTGAGGATTAAGAAAACTGTAAAACAAGAGTAACCCTGCTGTTGAGTTTTATGAATCAGCTCTAACGTCTAGATTTCATTTTCAGAAAAATCCCTCGATGTAACAACAGACTTCTTTTTGTTTCGCTCACACACTTCCTCTCTATTTCAGTCTGAACTCTTTGCCCTCGTTTTAGTTAATTGAGCGATGATGTAAGAGCAGAGACGTGTGTGTGTGAATCGTCTTTCATGGTCTAATCGTTTATTACTTCCTGTGGGGAATTCCCTCTTTCTGTTGACGCCACATTGAGTCTGAGAGATGATCATCAATGACTGGTTTTTTTTTGTTGTTGTTGTTGTTGTTTTCAGCTCCGACTGTGAACGTCGTAGCGAGGCGCGTACGTGAAGCCTCAGTGGGCGGAGCTACCTTCGAAATGACCTGCACCGTTTCCACGGAGAACCTCGGGGATGCGGGATACTCTGTGATCATCCAATCACAGGAGAGTTTGACGAGCGGCGCGAGAACGATCATGTCTCTGAGTCCAGACAACGTCCTGATGTACAGCGCCGACACCGACCCCAACCGGAGGTAAAAACCTGGAGACATAAACACTTTAAAGTTGAACTCCAGCACGTGTGAACCTGTATTCTGTTGTTAACTGTAATTAAATTATGAAACAAATCAGTGCTACGTTACATCAAAGTAAACAGTGTTGTTGTGTCACTAAAGAGGCTGAACATCTCTTTCTAAGCCTCATGCAACAACAGCCTGGAGTCTCACCAACATAACACTATTGCTGTGTCTCAAATCGCATCACTTCTGTTAGTGCACTTCCATGTAGTCTGCTATGTATACTTCTGTAGTGTACGACTGCCTGTACTTCGACAGACTACGTGCGGTGCACTTATCACATCTTCTTCAACCATCTTCTTCTATTCTTGTTTAACGGAACATAAATCGTCAATTCAGACGACAATTGTCGCCACCAACATATCTACCGGCTTGTTTTCAATTCTAATCAATGATGAAAGTCGTATTACTGCTGATGTTTGCTTGTGTGGCTCCATGTTTCATGTGAGGATGCAGATTACGATGCTGCCGGCGTCGCTCCCCTTCGCCCCTTTGCTATGTTAGTATGCGATTTGAGACACAGCATATGTCTGTTTAACTCAGTAGTAGGAAAGAAACGGTAAAAAACAAACTGTTGGTTTCTGACGCGTTCGCCAAAGTCACTTGTGAAGGGGTCGGATGAGCAGATATCCACAGACTAAACACTGAATATACGAACTAGATACAATCTGATAGGTCTAAATTATAAGAGACAAAGGTGTTCGACTGTTGTTTTTGAGGAAATAACATCACAAGTTCAACAATCGACTGTTTCAGACTTTCAGAAACCAACAGAGGTGTGTGACAGCCTGATCAAACTCTTGTTTTCTACCGTTTCTTTACCACTACTGAGTTAAATAGACATAGTGTTATGTTGGTGAGACTCCTGGCTCCTTACTTAACCTGTTAGCTGCCTGGTCGTTACATCTCCACTAACGTAGCAACGATATGTTCCTTTAACTCAACATTAACTCAAAGATATAATGGTAGAATATACTGCAGGTTCAAATGTGGCGGAGTTTCTTTTATTATTTTATTATAAAATGTATTCATGTCTTCGTCCGTCCCCCCCTACAGAGACAGTCTGGTTCTGACGAAGTCCGGTCCAGCAGAGTTTCGTTTCCGCCTCGGTGGCGTGCAGCTGTCAGACAGAGGTTTCTACTGGTGTGACATCACGGCGTGGACGAAGCAGCTGCCGGGACAAGCCTGGACCCAAGCAGCTAAATCTGAGTCCAACAAAGTCAGGATCGATTTCCAGGAAAACGGTGAGTTTATATCAACTGGTTTTCCCACAGTGAGCTGAGAATTAGGTCATGAGGTGGGTGGAGTCATATCAGGGTCATATCAGGTACTTTTCACTCATCATGACTCATTTGTTACATGCGATGTTTCCAAACAGGCGTGACTCAGAAACAACCACACGACGAGCTCCAGATTATTGTTCTAAAAAAACACCATTGTGTTTTAAAAAATAGCTCGATTCCACCTCCACAGCAGCGACTGAAGGAGCTAAAACATCACAGTTTGGCGTCATCACAGTGTAGTTAGCGTTTACTCTTCAAAATAAACGTTCACACGTGAGTTTACAGTGAAGAGAAACCAGCTGCTGCCAACGTTGAGTTAAAGATGAATATTTCCACAGATCTATTTCTAATCGTCCTTCTACTTTAACCTTTAGTTTCCTCTCAGTGTCAAAACACAAAAATGTTTATTCGTTTTCATTCAACTTATTCAGTTAGTCTGGAAATGATTGATTAACGGTCTGTTAATAGATAAATATACGAGTGGTTTTGATCTGCACATCGTCCTCCAACACAGAGACGATGATCAACGGCGTAAATCCACTTAATACAGACGAACACGTTCAGCTTTAAGGTCTCTGACGCCACCACAGTGACTGGTCGACCTAACTTAGAGTGATCAGACGAGGACGTGAGAGACGGGAGGAGCAGGAAGGAGGAAGGTGACAAGGAGGAAGAGGAAGTAGAGATAGTGAAATGAAGAAAAAGAACAAAGACTCACATGTTACAGTTTGATTAAGAAACTAATGTTAAAGAATGTTTCATTGTCTTTGTTGCTATGAATTTGGTGAGGAAATCAACACAGAACCAGCAGACTGTTAGCTTAGCTTAGCTTAGTTTAGCTTAAATACGGGAAACAAGGGGAAACAATTAGCTCAAGATAACTACCAACAGTCTCAAAGCTCATTGATAAACACATCTACATGTTGTTTGATATAATAGATATTTTCCCCAGAAGAATAAGGATGATAAACCAATAAAACAAGAAAACAAATTATATAAATGAATCATGTAAACAACCCGTCACCTCCTAAATCTTGTTTGTTTCTTCAAACTGTCTAGTTTTAGTATTTTAAGTGTAAAAAACACAATCAACATAAATCGGAGGTGAATTTTAGTGTCTTTATCAATAATTTATTCAGGATTCGAGAGACACTTGAAAACTATTGTGTCTTTAAAACTATTTAAAGCATCAATTAGTGTCTGTCACGTCTCCGTTGGACGTCGCTCTGCAGCGACTGGAAGCATCTGAAGAGGAAAACACTGAAACCATCGTCTGTCTCTCTCTCGGGGAAAGCAGGAGCCCTTCAGCTTCACTTCCTCTTTCTTTTTCTCTCTAACTTGCCGTTTTACCTCCCCCATCCTCTCTCTCTCTCCCTCTCTCTCTCTCTGGGACGTCTTCAAAGTGAAGCCCTTTGGCCAATCAGCCAGCTGCAGAGATCTGCACCGCTGCTTCCCTTTTCTTCCTCTTCTTCCATATATGTGTGTGTGTGTGTGTGTGTGTGTGTGTGTAATCCTTCAAGTGTTCGAGTGTGTGTCCAATTCGAACATTTTTTTTTTGAGTTGACCCCCCCTCCTCCTCCCATCCACCCACCATCCTTGAACAACACACACACACACTGACAGCATTCAAGCTTCAAGCTGAGCAGTTTTCTCATATTTGCCTCAGGGAACTGAAGCTCTGTTCAGTATATGAGCACATCCACAAAATGGCAAAGCTCCCGATGCTCCAGCTGTTTCTTGAATGTTTCAGATGAGTTGTGGTGTTTTCTTCATGCACGGGGATGTATACGGAAACACAGAGTCTCACCAGCACATGTTCTCTTCAATTATTCAGTGATTTATTTTTTTATTTTGTGGCAGGATGATTTAAACTTAAACTTTAAATATGTAGCGGTCGCTGAAATAACTCACATGTCGGTTTGTACATTCACCATTCACATCCAGACCACCGATCTGAAGAATTAAGACGTTTCCACATAGTTTGGCTCAGGCACCTTCAGGTCAATCAGCGTCCAAATCACTGGTTTAGATAATCAGCGTGTTTTTACCACTAATTTCACATTTCAGGGCTGAAATTGTTGGGTAAATGTTTCAGCAGAAACCAAGCGTTGTAGGGAGAAAAGTTTTGATACATACGATGCAGCTTCATCTTAGAAACTAAAAGATTTTTATTTTTTTTTACTTTAACTTCATCTACAATTATTTTTATTTTGCAGATGTTGAAGCAACAAACAAAAGTGATGTGAAAATCTGCTGCTGATGATTAAATATCTCGTCAAAGCAAATAAAACGTTTCCCCCTAAGGAAAGAATAATGAATATTTATGTGGATTTGTAGCCACGTTTCCTGTTTTAAATGAGAAAAGACGTTTTTTTAACGCACGTCTCACTAGAGCGTTTGTGTAACAAATTAACTCCATCTGAGGTCGAGTTAACGCTTCACCCACTTCTCTGCACCGTAAACTTCAATCACAAATATTTATCTCAGCGCCTGAGTGAATGTCACAGACCGATGGTGACGGTCGGTCCGTCTGTCCATCTGTCGTCGACGTTTGAGTCCAGGGTGAAATGTCAGGTGAGTCGTCTCTGCCAGGCGTCATGTGGCTTCACATACCGGTCTGATGAAGTGAAACGATGGAGACGCGAGGAAACACGAAAAAAACCCACGTCTGACGTCATTGAATCGTTTCTAATTTTCTTCTGCGTCTCATATCGGGTGTGTATGAATGTGTTAACCGCTCATGTTTAATCTATTTTTATCTCTTTTCATCAACACTTCAGCTGTTTCCTCCTCATTGATCTCAACAGATCAGAAAAAAACACAAACTACGACTTTAAAGCGTTTTTTTTTTCCTCCCAAGAATCTGCTCAAATCTGCCACCGTTTCCTCTGGGACGCGAATGAAGAATTATAGTATCTATAGGTTTTAAAATCAGCTTGTGTTTTAAATGAATCTTTCTCTGATCTCGGTTCAGTTTCTCACATGTTGTTGTTGCCGTTTTTTTTTTTGTTTTTTTCCGCTTCAGGACCATCGTTCTCTATCGACATCAAGTCGGACGACACCAGAATTTACCCGTCAAAAACCGCCAAGATGGAGTGTTCACTCAGCGTCTCTGGATCCTCACCAAAAACCGGTACGACACACACACACACACACACACACACACACACACACCCTCTCTCCCTAGTGTCAGTGTTTTACACACAGACATTAATCAGAGCTGCTGTGTTTGTACCTCTGTTGTTCGTTACCTGCCAACCTGTCAACTCATGCATTTCAAATAGTTTTATACATGAAATAGATTCTCTCACACACACACACACACACACACACACACACACACACACACACTTAACACTGTAAATTCACTTTCTTTCGTGGAAACATTTGCGGTTTGTTGTGCTGCAAACTCTTATCTTCTTTCTCAAACGTTTCCTCCTGTTCTCAGACTGTGGTTGATTTTAATCAGATTAATTTAGTAATGAGTTGTTAAAAAAAAAAAAAAAAAATGAAATCATATCAGAGCATCTTTCACCAGTTTCAAGATAAACTCCAACATGGCTCCACATAAACGCAGTAACATGTTTCTAAACCGATGAGATGTTTCATTAATAAAATGTAACTGTCTCCGTCAGATGCTGTTCCTCCTTCACTCCCCCTCATCCATCCATCTTGTGTCCTCCCTCCTCTTCCTCCTCTTCGTCTTCAACATGTCACATGACGTCATGTGTCTCTCAGCGCTTCACTCCGTCCATCTGTCACCGTTTCTCTCAGCCTCTTCCTCTCCGAGCAGCTTTCTTTACCGACCAACATGTGTTTTTTTTCATAAGTGAGCAGATAAAGCTCATTACAGACGTCCTCACTCAGCACCAGTGTGGTGTTGGTTTGTTTTTTTAAAAAAACTGTTCAGTGGTTATTAGCAGTGAAATACCACATCCTGCAGTGGTTTACAAACATGAAAACATGTTTCTGTTGCATAGTGTAATGTGATATATGTCCACGTACAAACACTAACACAACACACTAACATCAGTGACGGCGTTGCGGCGCTGTAGGTGTCTGTAGTTGTGGAGCGTGAGCTCACAGACAGTTGCACCATGGGAAGAAAAACCCCCCTCAGCATCACAGCTGATAGCGAAGTTACGCATGGAAATGTTCACTACAGGAGGGAGAAGAGAAGAAAGCGACGAAGCTTTCATGAATATTCTGTGTTATTGTTACTGTTGTTGTCAGGAGAAGCCGGATTAGACCAGATGAGAGTTTTCCATCTGGACCGCGTGTTTGTTTTAACACTTCTGAAACTGGTTGTTTTTATTCTGGTGTTTTTATTCTTTGTGGCTCTGGTGCAGAAGAATTCGAAGATTAAATCCTTGTTCACACTAGTCGACTCCACCATCGATCTCCAGTGGTGGAGTCTGGTGGACTTGGTCCTCTGATGGTTGGTGAATCATCAGTTAATGATCATAATGTGTGAACAGCCCTAACGACTCCATCAGAGGCCGTCGGGACCTGGTCTGAGACCGGGACTGGATCTGTCATGTTAGAAAACTGGAGGAGTCTGAAGAGACTGACAAAGAGCGACAGCCAATCAGAGGAGGGATGTGAGATAAATGCTGCTGCCGTCTCACTGATTCACTCACAACCACGTTTAAAAGTCTGATGTTTTAACGCTTTTTATTTCATTTTCACTTTCTACAAACTCCCCGCGTCTGATCCAGATGTTACCCGTTCAGCTCCACCGTGAAAACCAGCGTGTTGCCATGGTGATGTTTACACGCCGGTTTAGCGGTTTAGTCTGTGTCGGAGGCAGCGTCTTCACCGGTGCTCGTCAACAATAAACGGCTGTAAATCACGGTGAGAAGCAGCGGCTACATCCTGTCTAGTTCACGTGACCAGACGTAGAGTTTGGTGACGTCACGGTGTGATCGGGAGTCAATCACTGACAAGTCTTGTAGTGTGAACACTACAGGTCTCAGACCAGTTGTTGAGACTCCACATCATGGAAACACAAGTCGCCAATGATCACGACAGAGACTGAGACTCACAAACTGTTGGTGAAGTCGATTAATGTGAACTATGATTTAACTGTAACTTAAAAGGAGTCAACAGGTCTGTGATTCTGATATAATGTAGATAAATCAATTTTTAAAGATTGAAACACTGATGTGTTGAGCATCATTGTGTCTGACATGATCCAGACTCAATCGATCAGTGAAACACTGATACAGTAGGAACATGTGTTGCTGTGATCTGAGGAGAAGATGACATCGATACCTCCGGGCGTCCAGGAGAGGAAATGAAGAGAAAAAGAATGAAATAGTTTTCTAGTTTTAGTTAAGTTTTTATTCAGTTCAGTTGAGAGTTTTGGTTGAACTGTAATGTTTTGATAAATCAAACGATTTAATTAATGGCTCATCTGATACAATTTGTATAAAATGTATCAAACTCTTTCCTAAAACATCAGGGACTATTTTCAGCCTCAGTGTATTAATACACACGTGGTCCTGAAGTGAGTGTTTTACAGCAGCAGGTTAGTTGGATTAGTGTAGGTTTGACAAAAAAAAAAAAACTTCATTGTGGAAATTTCTCACACCAACGTCAACATGACGCATGAGTGACACGGTGTCACAAGTGTGAACGACTCACAGATAAAATGTTGAGTAACACACCGATTAGCAAACTGGTATCGAGTGACAAGTATCAACAAAGGTGTGGGTCCGACGTTGGTTCAGTCTGGGCGACGGCCAAACCCTTGACTTCCTCAGCTCTTCATACCCACATGTAAACACACACACACACACGGTTGGGCTGTGTTATAATAAAATAACGCAGCGTCTGTGTCTCTACATGTGTCGTGTTCAAACATCAGGTCAATACAGACGAGTATTTGTGTGAGACTGGTACATTAACTACCACCTCACCTTTATGGCTCATTGTTCTGACACAATAACACAAAAAGGGAATTTCAGGAGGGAGTTGAGCAACGGTAAGAGTGTGTGTGTGTGTGTGTGTGTGTGTGTGTGTACATTCCTTACAGATGGCTGAAAACATCTCTCCTGTTGGAGCTTGTTTTTTATGACAGCCACAGTGAAACACACTCACTTTATCCCTCGTTATTCTTCACATGCGCTACAATGATTTGATATTTTCCACAGATTATAGATTAGTATCGAACTTGTTTGATGCTGAGGTTAACACACACACTGTGTATATGTGTGTGTGTGTGTGTGTCTGTGTGTGTTTGTTTTGTGTTGCTGTGTTTTCTTGACCCTGCATCGTGTTTCGTTTAGATGTTATTCCAACTTGCGGCTGCGTGTGGACACTCAGCTTCATTACCACAGGAATGACTGGCATGTTGCTGTGTGTGTGTGTGTGTGTGTGTGCGTGCGTGCGTGTGTGTGATGACATCACCATCACTGATATTTTTCTCTTTCTCTTTTGAAGCTTTTTGCTGTTGAAGCTGTGACATTTTTCTTTTCTTTTTTCTTTTTTCTCCACCACACAGAGCTGTCATTTGTTAAAATAACAACGTACCACTCAGCCGCACCCGCGAGGAAATAAAGCTTTGTTCCTCACACACGCACACACACATAAGAGAACAATACTGTTGTCACATGTCGATCAGGAAGATTTTAAAGCAACAAACCGTCGCATTCAGTCGTCTTGTTTCGTCAAATTCTTGACTAAAGTCTCTAAATAAAAAGGTGTGTAGGTGTCGTCTTTTTACAGGTGCAAACAGACGATCGGACAAGTGCTCACATGCTACAAACCTGCTGGTATCTTTCCCAGAAAAAAGAGTTTGTTGGCGAGAAATGCTGGTTAATTTCTGGGATCTTAATTCCCAGTGTTCGTCACTAAAGCCTCCATTTGTCCGCCAGAAAATCCACCGAATTGGATGAAAGTTTTGAATATGATTATCAGATTATAGAACAATTTGTGTTTAAATTTTCTATAAAAACGGATCATTTCATCAGATTTGTAAATAGTTTGCTCTCATCATCAGCTCACATTTCCTCAAAGACCTTGTTCAGCTTCACCTGCATCATCACATCCCATGATCCTTGTTGTTTTTCAGCCGTTCAGTAATGGCCAACGAGTGCGCGGAGCAATTAACGTTCATACATTTCAAACGAGAAGCGCCGGCTCTTTCAAACACACACACAGGAAGAAGTGATTAACACCTGGAAATGTAAATGGTGCTTTAAAATAACCGCGTGGTAAATATAACCATACATCCTTCTCCCCTCTTTTGACTCCTCTGCTCCTCGTTTCCTCCTCTGTCTCCTCCCCTTTCTCCTCCTCCTTCTCCACACTCACCAAATTACCCAGCTGTCTTTGCAAGGCCGACAGGCAGCCGTTAATTAGCCAATCTCACGCTCCGTTAGCCAGCCGGGGAGACAGAGCGAGGTAGAGAAAGAATAGTGGTGGAGATGGAGAGAAGGTGGGAGTGAATGGGGGTAAAAGTGGAGGGAGCTAAACCAGATTGTTAAAGCGAGCGAGAGTGAATAGAGGAGGCAGTAAATGGAGGGAAGAGAGGCTCGAGAACGGCGTGCAGTGTTTCCTAAAAAGAGACGAGGACGAGAGAGAGAAAAGAGCGAAGCGAACAAAGTGCAGAGAGGAGGAAGAGGAGGAAGAGGATGAAGTGGTGATGACAGAAAGAACGAGACGGTTTCTCTGAATTAACTGTTTGTGGCGATGATCAGGACAAACTAATGAATGGTGCAGCTGAAATTAGAGCGTCATCACAACAATCAGGGGCAGAGGGAAACCCTGTAGGAACTAAGAATAGAAACTCAGGCGGTGAGATGTTAACGCATTTAAAGACACTTGTTTAACCATTAAACTCCTGAAATCACGACCCAGAGGCAGAGAAGACTGAGTTTTAGTTTTAGTTTGATGTCGACTGGTGTTACTATTCAGCAACAGATGTAATTTGATAAAACAATGAAACTACAGGTAAAAGTTTCAGTTTGTGTCGTCGTGAAAAAGTAGAACAAACTAAACCGACACAGAGAGAAAAAAGTACAAATTGAAAATATCGAGCAGATCGTCCTCAGCAGACGAACGACGCCATCGTTTTCACTCCATTAAATCCTCGACCCAACGAGGAGGAAATCTTTAGATTTGAGCAGGTTTTGTTTTTTTGTTTTTTGTTTTTTTTTAAATGAGAAAAAAATTCATCATTAACTCACAATTACATTGTTAAAGCGGTTTTAATTTAAAGGGATTAAAACCCTTTTAGAAGTTTACAAGACTGGAACAAGACTCGGACTAATTATAGTCACTAAACCGTGAACGTTCTCAGGAAACATTTAGCGCCGCAGGTGAGACCGAGACGATAAGATGAAGTTACAGACTTTTGACAAATGTAATATTTTTAAATATGAAACTTTTGCTTTATTACATCTGCAGATAAAAGCAGTCAAATGTTGATTCTTTTAAGCAGAGATCTTATTAAGTATGCAGCGAGTAAAACGGAGGGAAACTTAACATCTCAGTGTCTTTGTTTCCGAGCAGCTAAATAGTGTTTTTATGGTGTTTAGTATTCTAGTCTACCAGAGCTGTCCTGCTTTATGGAGCAGAGAACACACACACAGTTTCATTAGAAGCACTGGTGGTAATTGTCAGTCTTTTGTGAGTGTGTGTAAGTGTGTGTGTCTGTGAGTGTTTCAGGCAGTTTTGCGCCTCGGACTCTCCTCGAGGGATTAATCCACAGAAATCCAATCAGACTGTCTTCATTCCCACCGCCAGCCATTTTAGTTTTATTAGCTCAGACAGGAGCCAGATATTCTATTAGAGATGCGCTGTAGTTCCTCATCTGTCGACCAATCACACGAAGGCAACCGACCCCACCCGCCCCTTACACACACACACACACACACACACACACACACTGCAGCTTCATCTAAACCCACGTTGTTAATAATGAAGCTAACGTAACTTTGGTTCTGACACATTTCACTTTTTATATCGTCGACAACAAAACACTGAAAATAGTTCCCAACAGATTCGTTTTTGGAAAATTATTTAGCCTTTTTCTTTCTTTCTTTCTTTTTTTTTTTTTTTTTTGTCTGCCGAGCACCAAAGACTCAATATGAGTCGATGTTTGAAAGGGATTTGTTGAAAATAACCAGGAATCCCTCAGCAAATTAGTTTTTAAAATTATTATTAAAGAGGACAAGTCTCTTAAGACGAAAACTAAAATTTCATTTTAGAGAGAGAGAGATGTGAGGGACCACAGTCTGTAGGTTTTCTTAACTATCTTTGTTTTAAATTATCAAATTTTTTACATTTATTTATTGTGAGTATTGATATAAATGTCTGCTGTTTTTTTTTAAATCTTCTCCTGGTTAAATAAAAGTTAATAAATACATAAATTATAAGTTACATGTTCTTCTACCAGTGGAGCAAAACGTCAGTTTCACTACAGTAACAAACTTTTCATCGTCTATGAAAAATCTCTTTCATAGACGATAAAAACGATCGAATCAACGATCGATGCTCAACACTGATCTTCACCATCCAGCCCAAACTTATAAACACAAAATGTGATTTCTGTGATTCAGGATGATTCAGAACAGCTCATCTATCGATCAAATGGTTTGATTGTTTTGTTCCTCTATTGGTGTTTGAGCGTAAAAGTGTGTAGAAGAACAGACACTAGAGTAGAATAAAATAACTTTGGTAGAAGTTCAAGTCGTCACTAGAATGATTCTCCAGTAAAAGTCTTAAAGTATCTAGTATTTACTGTACTTCAGTATGACAGTAATCTATAAGTAAATGTAGTTAAGTGTAGAAAGTAAAAGTACAAGTACATGTTAATAAAACAGAAGAATATTATGAAGTTTATCCAGCACTTTAAAACATGGAGCTACAACAATCTTCATAGACAATGAATGAGTCTGAACTAAAGAACTAAAGTTGTTCTTTTTTCACTAAATGTAAATGTGAAAAAACCCTCAGACATGGTGTTGATGGTCTGAACAGTCACAGGTCGACTCTGGTTGGTTCACTGAACGTTGAAAATGAATTAAAGTGTCATTAAGTAAATGTAGTGAAGTAAACGTGAACATACTCATACTAGTACAGTAGAGACATATCAGTAGTGTGTTTCTATATAACAGTGATGTTTATGTGTGTTTGTGTCTGTTCTTAGTGACTGAGTCTATAACTTATCAAGTGACTGTAGAGTTCATGAGTTCATATGGGGGGTAGAAAGGTCTGTATGTGGAGGGGGGGGGCAGTAGATGAACAGCTGTGGGGTAAGAGAGTATGAGTCAGCCTGTTGACGGGGATCAGATCCTCCTGCTCCACCTCCCATCAGCAGAGGGTGGAGGCGTCTCTGGTGATACAGTTCGGTCTCCAAAGACGCAGCTCGAGTCGTGTTCGCGCTGCCGTTGATTTACGACTGAACCATAAACAAACTAATCTCCTCCGTCACTAAGTATTTTAAATCCTCTCTCTTCTTCTTCTTCTCTCTTTGCTTCCTTCGCTGCTGTGCTCGTCTCTCTCCGTCCTCTCTAAAGAACAAAGCGAGCGTTGAACGGACGGCGGCTAACTGTGAGAAATCAGAGGCTTTTTTTTTCTAATTATAGCTCCGTTCCTCGAATGTTGGCGCCACCGTCGAAACAGGCGAAGCAGAGTTCACGCGTCAGTCCTGAGGAATTATGCAAAATGAGCCTTTGATCATTAACGAGGATGTCAGACACTAACCTGCTATCATCACCACGGCGTCGCAGCGTCTCCTGACACGTTTTATCACTAAATGATGTGATTATATAAGAGAGATTATATAAGGGATTAAAATAGTTTTCACACGTCCTTGTCAAGTAAATATAATAATAATCATAATGATGAATATAAAAATATGATGTCATCACTACTACCAGTTATTTTTACTCACAAATCTTCAACAGAAAATACAACAAAGACAGAAAAGATTTGTGTTTTTCTTTGTTACGAATCCGAAGTTTTAACATTTTCTTGTTAAAGTTTGTGATAAAATTCTTCGAGTCGTTCTCATCCTTCATCTCCTTCGTCTTCCTCAGCAGCTCGGCCTGTTTTTCTTTAACTTCATCGAGCTCCGATGGGAGTCCTGACTAACAGACGAGTCTGGTTTTTTTTTATATTTTATTTTTTTGCTGAGGTCGTCACCCTGTTTCACTCCACCCACAGAGTCTCAGTGGAGGATAAACTTACTTTAACTTGAGCCTCATATGTTGACAAAATGTTTTAGGAGAAAAGTCTGAAATATTTCAGTTATATCAAGTTTTAGTGGTTTAATCTTTTTACCCAATAAAACAAGATTAAGTTCGTATCCGTCACAGACGACGTCGTCACATTTGGATCTTTATGTTGACGTGAGGATTAACCCTTTAATTTGATACACGAGTCTCTGAAACATCATAACAGATCAAAATAATCAACATGTATCAAATAACAAATAATATAAAATAATAGATGATATAATAGAATAAATAAAACTATCCACTATCAAGTAATATAAATGAAATTAAAATTTAAAAATCATATAATATAATGGATAATTACATAAAAGAATAATATTGATCATATTAAATAAAATAAAACTATCTACTATCAAATAAAATCATAAAAATAAAATAAAATAAATAAAACTATCGACTATCAAATAAAAATAAAATGAAATAATAAAAATAATATAATAATAATGAATTTAAACAGCTTTTTTAAAAAAAAAAAAAAAAGTATTTTAAATCAGTCAAAGCTTTATCTTCACTCATCAATCTGTGTGTGTGTGTGTGTGTTAGTGTGTGTGTGTGTGTGTGTGTGTGTGTGTGTGTGTGTGTGTGTGTGTGTGTGTGTGTGTGTGTGTGTGTGTGTGTGTGTGTGTGTGTGTGTGTGTGTGTGTGTGTGTGTGTGTGTGTGTGTGTGTGTGTGTGTGTGTGTGTGTGTGTGTGTGTGTGTGTGTGTGTGTGTGTGTGTGTGTGTGTTCGACCTGTTCACCTCCTCCTCCAGTGTCACCTCCTGTTTCCTCTTTGGTCGGACGCTTCGCTCCTTAAAAAAAATAAAAGAAAACTGTGTTTTCCCTCTTGTGTGTCTGTACTGTCCTGATGCATCATCATCATCATCATCATCATCATCATCATCAGACAGTCTGAGGCTGATGGGTCTAAATTTTAACCACTGATATTTTATATCAGTGTCTTTATTATAAAAAACAGTAAAATAATAGATTTTATTCTTATTCTTCCAGTGATAATTGTGTTTTTCTTCTCGGTGCCGTCAAAGTCTCAGCCTCAATCATCGTCTCCACCAGAAAAACAACCGACTCTCCTCCGCTAATTGAAGAGGAGTCGAGTTGATCTCCTAAAATTACATCCCAGTGTCCAGCGCGTCCGCCGCTGCACTAACAGGAAGCGAAGGATTTAGACGTTAGAGAGAAAACCCTGAAGAGGGAGAGACGAGCCGGTCAAAAAGAATTAGTAGTTTACTGTTGTCACTTTGAATTGGTCACTGTCGCTTGTTCTAAATGATGCATTAAATGGAAATAATCATCTATGAAATCTCCAAGTGCAGTTTAATACAGTTTGCAAGTAAAGTAGGTTAGTTCAGGTCTCGACTCACAATTAAAAGATAAAACAGCTTCTGGTCTGATGCTTGTATCCTAGTGTTTATGAAATAACTATGCTAATGTTGCTAACGCTACATTACCGCTACGTTCACGAACCCAGAGTCTATTTCACCACGAATACGAGTCAAACTCCACCTCAACAGATATTTAACATTGGTTTGAAGTAATATCCAGTTTGACCGTCTTTTGTTTTCACAACCAAATAGTTAACAATAAAAGTAAATGGGGCAGTCAGCCAAACGTATCTAAATTGTCATTTTTTAACCACTAATAAAGCTCAAAATATCACTTCACTTCAGCAGTAGCATGAATAGGGTCCCTACACATAAACTGAAGTACTGATAACTTAGTAAGTGAACCCAGAGTTTATTAAAAACACTGTTTTACAAGACTTACCCAATGTCTGGTTTATAACAACTGGTGATGAAGGATGTTCCACATCAGCAGATTCAACATTTTTCTTGCTCTTCGGGAAAATGGTGAATCTGCTGATCTTGATTGAAGTTGTCAGTACTTCAGTTCATGTGTAGGGACCCTATTCATGCTACTGCTGAAGTGAAGTGATATTTTGAGCTTTATTAGTGGTTAAAAAATGACAATTTAGATACGATTGGCTGACTGCCCCATTTACTTTCATTGTTAACTATTTGGTTGTGAAAACAAAAGACGGTCAAACTGGATATTACTTCAACCAACGTAAAAAAATATCTCTTAAGGGGGATTTTGACTGAAATAGACCCTGGGTTCATGTTACTCTGAACCATCACTTTAAATCAATACTCATATTGATTTGGGTCTGATCAGATGCATGTGATCAGGATCAGGACGTCTTTAAATGTAACAAACTGACAATAAGACGCTAATCTTTAGTTACATTTATTTATAGTCAGCTGAACTTATCAGCAGCAGTTTCGGCTTCAAAACTTCAGTTTTAAATTAGATTAAATATGTGATTTGTTCCTTTATTTGATTTTATCTAAACATTAAATATTAGATATTTTTTAAAGAAACCTGAACCACGAACATTAACATTGAACTGAGACAGAAACGTAATAAAAACCAGGTCGTAGGTGTAAAACATGTCACCTCAGAGTCTGAACCTGGTGTCACGTGTTATACTTTATATTTAATTATCAACATTATGACGAAGAGACATGAAACTGGAGCAGAGGCCGGCGTTGTTACTGCGGCGGCTACTACTGATTTTTAATGATGTAGCACTTGAATATTAAAACCATTAGGGACGAAGAGGAGAGAGGGTGAAATTGAGATGTGATTCATTACTCTGCTCTGGCTCAGCTCGCTCTTCTTCCTCTTCTTCCTCTTCTTCTCTCCATCATCTCTCACAGAGCAGAAGGTTTTTTTTTTTTTTTTATTTCTACCAGATAATTGTTTTTCATCATCATTTGTCTTTTTTTTTTCTCCTAACGTTGTCGTTTGCAAATGTTCTCTTTATTTTTTCTTGTGTATCGTCTATTTGTCTGTGAAATGACAGAGGATGACTAAGACTCCACAGGGTTTTTTTTTGTGTGTGTGTGTGTGTGTGTGTGTGTGTGTGTGTGTGTGTGTGTGTTAATAGCCTCTCTCTCTTTGACAGACTAATGACTAGTTTGTGCTTCTCTCTCTCTCTCGTCTTTCTCATGGAAATAATTAGCTCGCTCGCCCCCCTCTCTCCTAAAAATTACGTCTATTATCACAAATTCTCTCTTGTCCCTGTTTTTTTCTTTTGTCGTCACTGTCGTGTTTTATTTTGTTTTGTTTTTTGTGACGTGTGTCCGTCTCCGTCTCTGTTGGAGAAACAGCAGAATTAGAATTAGAAAGAAAATTAGAATAAATTTGATCCAAAGTGAGATCGTAAATAAACTTTATTAGATGTTTCTAAGAGGAAATATTGTAACAAATTTGCTGTATTTAATTCATTTTCTTCACCTCAGTGTTGAAGCAGAAGAACAACTAGAAACAGGACCAATAACTCAGATTTACAGCAGGTTTCAACAGTTAATGTCATAAAAAATAAATATAAAAACATCAACCACAGACTGACTAAGATTAACTAATTAACTAAAGTAAATAAAAACTCACAAACTCCTCTGTTAAGTAAAACATCCCAGTGATTTTACACTTAATACTGACACTTCTGATGTGTCTTTTGATGTTATAACGTAACATTTTTATATCAGAAAGTGTCTTTAATGAAGTTAAATTCTAAAACTCACATGATTAATAACTCTCTCTCTCTCTCAGACGACCTGGCGTACGAGGTGCGTTGGTTCTTCACCAGACTTCGCGGCGGACTCACGACGACGCAGGTGGCGAGCGTCGACCGCTTCGGCATCGTGAAGACGGAGACTCGTAACTCGTCCAGTGAAGTTTCCATCGTTCGTCTGGACACTCACACGTACCTGCTCAACATCTTCGGCACTCAGGACGGGTGAGAGACGCGTCGAGTTTGCTTATTATTTATCACCAGCTGGTTAATGGTCAGTCGCCTGTGGATCTGATCGGTCGTCTGTGTTGTCGTCTGCAGCGACAGCGGCGAGTATTTCTGCGTGGCCACTCCCTGGTACCTGTCGGCCTCCACCGGAGCCTGGACTCAAGCCGGAGAACTGACGTCGAGCCGGATCTTCCTCACGGTTCAGTTCGCTGGTGAGGATCAAACACTGCTGTTCACACTTCATTTTAAATTGATTATAAATGACTAAACTGTGTGTGTTGTTTGTTGCCAGTGTGGGACTCCCTGCAGTTACCTCTGCTCTACGGTGCTTCAGCCTCAATAGGTAAAGTAACAATCATCCTACATCCTGTCAGAGCTGCTGAAGCTCAGTGGGTTTAACTAGAGAAGAGAAATTAATATAAATAAAATATAGTTTTACTGGAACTGATGCTGCTCTGGTATGTGGCTGAGGGACTTTTCCTCGTCACTGTTAATAATGAAACTCTTCAGTTCAGTGTCATTCATTCATGTTGAAGCTGGAACAGCTGATTCACACGTTTGTTGAAGTCTGGATCAAAAAAAACAAACACAACTTTTCGGTGGAAGACGTCACCGACCACTGAGCTTCCTAACGGCCTCGGTACAAAAACATATGTTTATATTTGCATTGATATTTGTACATTCAACAAAAATAAATCAGAACAAAATAAGAATAAGTTAGAACTTTTGTTTGAAGAGGTAAGAAACAAAACTGAGCAGTGTTACTTTGTTTCAAACGCCCGAATACAGTTTCTAAGTTTGTTTACGTCCAGTTATCGCTGCAGGATTCATCCTAGAACTTCTGGATGTTTCCTTCAGTCAAACAGGTTCATACCACGTCTGTTTTTCGGCCGTTGGCTCCTCGTTAATCGTGTCATGTGTCTGCAGGTGTCGGCCTCTTCTCTCTCGTCCTGGGTCTGGTTTGCGCTCAGTGCTGCTGCCGTAACACCACACACACTCCACGCTCGCGCAACAAACTGATGGACCTGGAGATGGACTGACAAACACTTTCCCCCGCACCCACACACTGCAGCGCTCACAGGAAACAGCACCACGCTCAGCACAGACACACGCCCGTAGACGATTTCTGGGACACCCAGCTGTTTCCGGGCGACGCTCGTTGGGAGTAAAACTCTCTGACGGATCTTTCAGCTCTGCAGTGGAGGAGCAGGGGGATTTTTATGTCTGATTTTTTTCTTTTGTACAAGCAACAACGGGGAAAAAAAAAAAAAGACTGCAGATCTGTGGCACTCCTTAGTGATTTTTACAGCTTCCCCGTTAACGAACTTTAGCGCTACAGGAAACTCTGAGGAACAGGAGACGTCACTGCCACTTGGGAATAAAGGACCACTAACACATCTGCTGCCTCTGGATAAACACATGAAGCACTCAGGCTGGACTACGCGCTTTTATTTCTGCTTTCTGGCTTCCTGGAGCGTCTGCACGATGGTTACTAACCTCGACTTGGCTTGTGTTCGCAGCATCTGGTGGTTGAAGCAGCCTGAGCCTTATTACTGTCACAGGACGGCAACAGAAGTTTCTAAAACAAAACAAAACAAAACAAAAAGTGCTCCACGTGTTTTCCACGTAAAAGAGAGGTATTGCACTAAATCCACCACCCCGGAGTTTTCCTTCCTTAACACAAGGACGAGATAAACCTTTATTCTCAACTCTAGTTTTTTGAAAATTAAAAGATTTTAAATTGAGAGACGTTTTTAAGCTTTACAAGGAGATATGCAGTTTAGTGTGTTTGTGTGTGAGATATACTGTACGTGGTGCCAATATTTGACCTAACGGAGACGTGCTCAGTTCATTCTGCCACATCAACACTTGAACAGCCACTAAACGGTGGCGACGGCGGCGACGGTGACGACGACAAGCACTCTTCTTTTATAGATATTCACAAATGTATCCAGCTGTTTTTTTTTGTTTGTTTGTTTGTTTTCTTTTGCCTGAGTCTCGTGTGTGTGTCGTTGGCCGTGTGAACTTCAGTATGCGAGACAATAACAGTTTGCATGTAACGTTTTGTAACGACAGAGCGAAGAGCAACCGCGAGCCTTTTCGATTTTTTGATGACATCAAAGTCTCCTACATCCAGATATATATATATTTTGTTTTTACCCAGCTGTTGTCACACTCCACTGATGTGTGTGTTCACACTCGGAGCAACATGGAGTGTGGGTGGTGCAAGAAACTCAGTTTGAAGCTTCGCATCTTTGAACAGAGAAAGTCGTGCATGTTCCTTAGCTTCAGTTTTTTTTTTTTTTTAAAGAAATCATTGAGCGTTTTGCTTCTTTTTTTAACTAACAGCTCTCAACAAAGAGGTCTGGAGTCTCTGCGGTTAGTTTAGCATAACATAAAGACTGGAAATGAGACATTATTACTGTTAAAAAAAAAAAAAAAAACAGGCGTCTCATTTACAGCATGTTTGTTTATGGAGTCGTGATTATTTCCAACCATTTCACAGAATCAGCGCTAATGAAATTGACTCAACATGTTTGGCTAACGGTTCCCACCTGTTTCCAGTCTTTGTGCTAAGCTCAGCTAAGCTGAGAAAGAGATTTTCAGCTCCAACGGTTGTTATAACCCTTTTCAAATCGTTTTATTTCTTCCCCTTTCTTAATTATTATTTTTTATTTGGTTCACAGTTAAAACTGAAAACTATATCTATTAAAAATCCAGAGAAAAGTCGCCTGTTTGACTTGTACCAGCTCACACCTGGTGTCTCGAGTCTCTGTGGTTTCTTTTATAGCAGATGAATCAACTTGAAACGACTGGTGATTCATGCTGGCTGCTGTGTGACACACACACACACACACACACACACACACACACACACACACACAACAACAACAACAACAACAACGTGAGGAAGTTTGGTTCAAGCGTTTGTTCGGTTTGTGACCAGACGTCTTTGGCTCGGACAGAAAACTGTTTGATGTGTTTTTAAATAGTGTTGAAAAAGTATTATAAGCAAATATTAGAACTTTATGAGCAATATCAGGATTTATAGTCCAACTTTTCTTCTTTTCAAACCAGAATTTGGTCTGAAGTTTCATCCATCAGAAGAAAAAAAAAAAAAAAACAAAGAAATGTGACTCCTGACTGTTTTGTGAAATTTGGGGAAATATTGATAATAATGTTTGTGTGTTTTGGTTCGATTGATGGTGACGGACCACGTGTGTGTGTGAGTGTGTGTGTGTGTAACTGTTGCAGTATTCAGAATAACACACTCACATAAACATACAAACATGTTTGAAAGCACATGGTGAGTTGAAAAATGCTCTTAAACACACAAACACACACACACACGTTTTGACACACACACGTTTTGACACACACCACTGAACGTGTCACTGCGTCGCTTCCTCCCCTTGTGTCTTTTATTTGACGATTTTCTTGCAATGACTATGATGAATCATGATGTTTTTTTTAATAAATAGATTTGTAAGATGTACTCACTATATGTTTATTTTTTCTTATGTTGATTATTTTAAACATTTCAACCAATGATCCAACTGTTCTCTTTGCTTTTCCAGGTTTCTACACGTTAATAACGTGTTTCTACACGTGTCCTGCGTCGTCCTGTCGTATTAATGATAAACGCTTTGAATCTTGGGACACGTTTGTCTAATTTTTACACCTTTTCCCTTTGAAACGTTCACCTCAACCAAAGTTTTGTGGTGAAAACGTTTCTCTACTTCATCATTTACACGTCGTCAGAAGTCGTCGCTAGTTGCTACGTAAAGATGATGCGACAAGTTTCCATGACAACCAGATAAACAACAAACAAAGACGGCGTCTACAGACATTTATGTCCATCAAGTTGGTGATGGATTAAAAACTGACAAGAAATTCTGTCTTGTTATCAGATTAATGGAAAACGTCAGTGATTGATAGGTAACATTATTGATTAGCGGTTAGTGATAAGTTAAATTTATTAAAACTCTAACTTTTCTGACAACTGTCCTATACATTTATCTGAGACATATTTTCCCTCTGTTGTCGCCCTTGTCCTGGTGCATGCTGGGAAATTTTGTTGAAGTTCTGGTCCTGGATCTTTCATCCTGAAGAGTCGAGGTAAAGACTTTCTACTGACGTGAACGTGTTAAAGAGAAGAGGGAGAAAACTGTTGTAGGTTTTGTGGTTTTAGCTGAATTTAAAGGAGGATTTGAGGAGATTTCTCATCATTTAATTTAGTCGTAATGCACGCTACAGCCTGTAGGGGGCGTGGCTTCAGTCTGGCTCAGTGAGGTCATCGGGTCATGATGTCACTGCGCTCGCCGTCAGTGTTACAGCCTCAGAGCTGAGTCATTGTTGAAGGTTAATAAACCGCAGCAGCAGCCGTCGTCCCACATTTCACCCTCAAACACCGCCGATGATGTCTTCTTCTTTATTTATTTATTTATTCATTTATTTCATCTGATGCGGTCGTGATCAGAGCTCCAACTCAGAGAATTGCGACAAATGTGGGCCAATTTAGTTTTCCTTCTCCGTCTCTGGGCAAACCATCAATCAGATCCCAAACATCTGAAAAACACACACACACACGACTTCAAAAACTTCCAGCAGAATAAATGTTTTATAATTCTCTCCTCCTCTTCTCTGCATGTCTTTCTTAGTCTTGTTAGTCTGACGGGATTTATTTCCTGTCTCTCTCTATCTGTCACTTCTCTCTCTCTCTCAGTCCATTTCTCACTTCATCTCATTCATCACATCTCTCTCTCGCTCTTGATTAGAAATGCAGATGAGTTGAAACCTCGTTTTTTTTTTTCTAAACCTCTTTAACAACACTCTCTCCATCCATCCATCCATCTCTTTTTTTTTTCTTCTCATCTCCACATGAGATGAAGATGAGAGAAAAGAAACATCCAACATTTTCTTTCTCTCTCTGGGTCCATTTGACCCAGTTTCCTTGTGTGTTCATACCCGGTAATGTGGCCTCGTCACAACGGAAACCATTGGTTTCTCTAATTGACTCACCCCTGCCTGTGTGTGTGTATCTGTGTGTGTGTGTGTGTGTGTGTGTGTGTGTGTGTGTGTGTGTGTGTGATATTCTTTATTAGCTTCTCGTTCTCACCACTCATTCTCTGCTGCTTTTTTTTTTTTTTTTTTGGAGATGGCACATTTCGTGGTGTTACCCTCAGCTCTCATACTCCAACGTGTCACAGCTTGAGGGTTGCTCCACATAACAAAAAATTTCAGACAGAAAAATTTAACAGCGCGTGGAGGGAAGTAAGCAGCCTGCTCGTCCCCAGAGTCTACCACAGGCGACACGTTTCTCTCGTCTTCATTGTAATCAACCCGATGTTTACAGCAGCTCCAAACAGCCCAAAGCTTCGGCTGCGTCTGTTGAAGCCTCCAGTCGGCTTCCTTTTCCAGTCTGAACCCCGTGATTTGATTGATTTTCTCTCTTTACCAACATTACTGTTTCTTTCTTAAAATATACTTGGATTGTTTTGGGATTTTCACTCTGAATTTTGAGCTGAAAAGGAGCTAATTTTCTGCTAAAATGTGGAAGAAAATGCACCAGTTTTCTTTAGTCTCCTACTGACTGTGGTGATCATCAACCTGTTTGTGTTTGTTGTGAAGTGTCGTCAGATCTGGTGCAGATTGAATATGTTTTAGTTGTGATGTGATGTGGTCCAGGCAGGACACTCATTTTTAAGATCCCAGGGAAATCTTCACCCTTGTCTGACCTTGTTTGCTCTGATTTATGCAAAGTCCATTTCAAAATTCATGACCCGTTGTGAGTCGATGTAATTCGAGCCGCTTGTTCGCCGCCACCCAGGACTCAGCTCTGCACGCAGGTCGTCTCTCCACGAGAAGCTGCACAGCTGTTTCCCTGCAGTCGTCGAACTTGTCTGGGTGTGTCCTCGGTACGATGACGGCTCGTGATGATGGACGTCTTCAAACTCAAACGCCCCCAAACTCTGGTTGAGTGGTGGCGGTTGCGGTTGCGGTTGCGGATGCAGAGCGGGTCGTCCTGAGGTGAGATGGACCAGAGAGTCTCTCATCACCGGCAGCAGCAGGAGGTTCACCTCAATTAACTTCTAGCTCTGCAGCTCAGAGGTGAAGCAGACGCTCTGCTTCTTCACACCGACTCTCATTTCTTCTTCGTCATCCTCCCGCTGAGGTTACGACATCCTCCACTCATCCTGCTCCGTTGACTCACGGCGGCTCCGAGTCGTGTGGCGCTTCGGTGAAGTGAAGTGTCCTCGGCCCTTTGAGCTGCGTCTCGTCTATTTTTTTTTTTTTTTTTAACTGAGCAGCGTAGACGCTGACTGTGACTGTGCTTCTGTTTTTCAGGCCAGAGTTCAAAATATCAAAACATATCAGTTACTGCTGCTGGAGAGAGAAAAGCTTCAGAGACCCTCGATTCTCCAGAGCCCAGGAAAGTCAACACGGTTTATTAAAACCAACAGCTGAACTGTTAACTCTTCAACTTTCTGTTGGAGAAACACAGGCTGATTTTGGGTCATTTTGTAGAAAAGATGTTGACGCCTCTTGTTCAGATTATGTTATAGGGCCTTTTCATCACTGCACAAGTGTTATATGAAGTCAACTGGACTTCATCCTGACCTTAAATGTGACCCATATATATATATATTTATGATCAAACTGAAGCTTGATACGATTTGATATTTATTCATATGTTAAACCAGTTAAATTCTGGACAACAACAACAAAAATGTAACATAAGATTCATCTTTCCAGGGAAAATCACGACCACAGGAAGTCAATAGTGACGTATGAACACGTTAAATGTGAAAATGTTTGTGTGTAAACGTGGCTGGTGATTCACTAAATGTTGTTTACTGTTGTTTACCAGAGGATGAAAAACCTGGATTTATTGATCAAGAACTAAAATATGAGTTGACACAAACAGAAATGCAACAAAAAATCTAATACTTGTAAACGTTTACTCACATTTAGTGACTGAAACAAGACGATATTTTCACTTTGCATCAGATATCGGATCATTGATTGACTGGATTGTTACATTTCTGTCTTCAGTACAGTGAAGACTGTTTTGATGTTGATGTAATTTTACCAGATAGTTTAGGCAGTAACTTCCTGTCGAGTCTGACTGTATAAACCCTGCAGGTTTAGACATATGTGTTTACACGTTTCCTCTTCGAGTCGACTCAGTTTGAGGTGAAGTGGAAACGGACGACGATTCATCAAGTTGGAGGCTGTTAGAGGTTTTTTTTTTTGTGATTTTATTGCAGCAGCAGCGGTCGGATATTGGACGGGGAGAGCAGGGAGGGGGTGTTAACTGACCCCCCAGAGTAAATGTTAATGTGTGTGTGAGGGAGCATGCGCTCAGGAATGCAGCGATGAATCGTCAACACCTTCTCTCACCATGGAAACTATGTCAACACATGGAGGGGGATGGACTGTGTGTGTGTGTGTGTGTGTGTGTGGCATGTAAGGTGGCAGTGTGTGTGTGTGTGATTTATTATTAGGTAGAAGATATTTGACCTCACTTCTTCATAAATCTCTCTCTCTCTGGTTCAGACTCAGACTTCAGAGCAGTTCGATCATTTTCAGTGTCACTTTCATCTTCTCTACTTTTCATCCGGTTGATTTATAAAGTATTGAAACCAAAGTGTCTCACAGCAGCAGCGTGATGCAGCTTAATGGATCGATATCACGCTGAAAGTCATCAACGAACACGTGCATTAATCAGTGCAGTAAAACAAAATGACTTTTATTTTGAAATCCCAGGCGCTTTGATCCTGCAGCGGGTCTTGTCCTTGTATGGCGTTGTGTCTTCAACGTGGCTCGGCTCCAGCTCTTTGCCAGGCGCACGTCCATTATAATGCACACACATCCAAGTGAACACAAATAACTTGTACTGTAAGTATGACTCCACATTGTCTCCCTCCTCCACCTCCCTCCCTCCCGCTCCGTGTGGCGTGATGCCAGTTAATATCTCGCTGAAGGACCAGGCTGCAGCAACTGCTGCTCTAATGCTGCAGATAGTGTTTACCTCAGCCTCCGGATGGTAAAACAAACACGACTGCACCATAAAGGAAAAGTAGATATAGTATATATGAGTGACAGACACTTTAAAGGAGAGATGAGTTATTAATATCGAAGTGTTTCTGAGGAAAATTAAAGAAGGTCGTTGTTATTTTTGCTTTAGGCCTCCAAAATATTAAATCTGAGCCTGTGGACTCGAGCGTTGAAAATTGTCCCGATCACAGCTTTTAAAATTGGGGACAAATATCGTGATGATGGGAAATCTAGTCCCTAACAATGTGTGTTGGTGGCTGCAGGGATGTGAGCTAATGCTCCATGAGGAAGCATTAAAGTGAGAGGATGAGAGCGACTTCAACTCGTCGGCGTGTTTGAAGTCGCTCGCTGCAGATCTGCTTTTTTTTTTTTTCCAGTTCATGTTTTTATTCATTTTGCAGGATCTATTTTTTAACATGTACGGAGATGATGTTGTAGGTTAGAGCCAGAAAACGCTAAAAAAAAAAAAAAAAAAAAAAAAGTCAGACTGGATCTGTCTCAGTTTACTGAGACATAAACTTGATTTACAACAAAATGGTTGATTCAATTATCGGACATAAACTCTTTAAATTCAGCCTTATCATGATCACATCATCCTGAATAAACGAAAGAGTAAGAACAGTTTCTCTGGCCTGTAGACCCCAAAAATATCAGCGTATGAAATTCAATTCATGGTTTTTCTTTCTGCAGGAAACAACCTGAGGTTATTATGATGAAGTGATCATCCAGTGTAACTTCACCATGAATACGAGTCAAACTCCACCTCAACAGATATTTCACGTTGGTTGAAGTTTGACCGTCTTTTGTTTTCACAACCAAATAGTTAACAATGAAGGTAAATGGGGCAGTCAGCCAAACGTATCTAAACTGTCATTTTTTAACCACTAATAAAGCTGAAAATATCACTTCACTTCAGCAGTAGCATGAATAGGGTCCCTACACATAAACTGAAGTACTGATAACTTAGTAAGTGAACCCAGAGTTTATTAAAAATACTGTTTTACAAGACTTAACCTACGTCTGGTTTATAACAACTGATGATGAAGGTTGTTCCACATCAGCAGATTCATCATTTTTATATCAGCCTGTTGTTCGGATGATGATGAATCTGTGCATCGTTATCAGTTCTTCAGTTCAACTATTTGTTGTGATATTTTGTGATATTTTGATCTTTATCAGTGGTTAAAAATGACAATATAGATACATTTGTCTGACTGCCCCATTTACTTTCATTATTAACTATTTGTTTAAAAACAAAAATCCTTCAACCAACATAAAATATCTCTTAAGCAGGTTTTTGACTTTGTATTTGTGGTGAAATAGACTCTGGACTCATCTTACTCCGAACCATCACTTTAACATGTGTAACGTGACCTCACATGACCCAGATCTGCTAACAAACAGTCGACGGACCGACATCAATCATTTTTCATTTCATGGTCACATAAAAAACAAAACATCATCAGAAAGTTTCTTGTTTTCTCACCAGGTAGTTAACAGTCCGAGCGTATCTCTGTCCACCTGTTCAGGCTGTTTCTGATAACGTTAATCCAACTATTAAAGTGGATTTCATGATTGAAACTGTGGAAATCAGAAGGGAGATGAGGTGGAGTTGTAGATATGAGGCGCAGCTGGACGGAGGCGATTTCACTCCATTAGTTGGAGTTATTACCGTGGAGCCTTCGCCCTCATTTTCATGTATGACATTATCTGACTCCCTCAGCGACTGACGGACCAGCGCCTGTGTTAGTCAGTAATAAAATGGATGAGATATTATTTAGATGTTATATTTACTACATCCGTCGACTGCTCCAGTTTACACCTGACAGGACAGAATATATATCGATATATACGTCTCGTTGTATAAACACGCGTCAGGTCTCGTCGCCGTCATGTTGACCCGTCATTATCCTGGATGTTGTGATGCTCATCTTCTTCAGCCTGAGGCAACTTACATTACATTAACCTCTTTTTTTCCTCTCGGAGACTCTGACCCAGTCCCGCGTCTTCATTCACACGATGGAGGCGGCGGTATCCGAGTGTCACGACGCCGTTTCTGTTTGCATCATTTCTGTTGAATGTTTCTAAAGTTCATCTATTGTTAAACTAATCAATGAAAACTATTTTAGAAGAGAAACACTCGCTCCCACAGGTTCAATAACATTCGCTTCAGGACTGAATCCAAAAAAAGCTTCTCACAAGCGTCAGAAACATGAGCTTTGTAGCTCTGTCTGAGATGAAATGATTTCTAGTTTGGTTAATGATAAAGTAGACAGCAAGTTGGAAATGCATTATGGGAAATAAAGATTTGAACTCTAAATATAACTGATATTCAATTCAATTCAACTAAAATCTCTTTATTTTTCCTACAATTTGCATAGAGATGAACTGTGGTTAATGGTTAATTGCACATATGGTTGTATGGTTATTTTTACCATCTCATGTGTATTTGTGTGTTTTCGTTAGTGTTAGATCAGTGGGATGTTGATATTTACACAAGTCAGAAGCAAAGCGAAGAGACAAATTTACCAAGTTTAAAAACATTTTATGATGTTTTCACTACGACAGGATACAAACAAATAATAATATCTGCAAAAAACAGGAAACTTTCTTTTAAATCTTTTTCCTGTCGTCACCTACACGTTGGACGTACGTACATTTCAAACAGGATATAACCTGTTGTGAGTAGTTTTATTAAAGCCAATAAGATTAATGATGTTTAAATCAGCAGCAGCAGCAGCTCAGTCATATTACAGACGTTATATTCAACTTTAAAGACTCTGGACTCTCATGTAAACTCGTTGTTGCTGCTGTTTTAACACAATCTGCTGTTTTTTGTTTTTTTTTTTTGGTTGAAAATGATCAAGTGCAGCATCTTGGAGACTTGACGTAGATAGATTTTTTTTTTTCTTTTGGTGGTCCGTCCAACAGCAGAATAAAAGTCAAACTGTGCCTCCGGGTACGAGATCGTCCGACCTCCTTTCTCCCTCTAACATCCTCCAACTCGTCTTGATCTGCTGGGTCATCTCCAACACTGCACCAGTACCGCCTGCAGCTGAATCTCAAATCAAAGAACAGCTTCTCTTTCTTTATCTCTTTCTTTTTTTTCTTTTTTTGCATCTTTCTCCCTAATATGGATCCGCTATGACTGAAGGGCTTTATTCACCGCTTCAATGGGAAATCAGTTCATCTTTAATTCTTAAGAAATCAACTGAATAACAACTGTCATTCTTTCTAATTTATGTGTTAGTGAACAATGTGTTTTAATCTATTCTTTAATGTAATTTATGAATCAGTTTTATATCGATTTGTCCTCAAATCTATAACTACTGACACAAAAACAAAAAACATACAATCTTGTCATTTAATTTTCCTTTAACTACAAGACTGTATAGTTTCACACCAGTCTGTCCTCTACTTTATATTTTACTCCTTCAGATTTCAACAGTTTCACCAGATTCATCATCTACTTCAAATACAGTTCAGGTTAAATTAAGACTCTAAATTTCCGGTATAGTCAGACTGACACCATCACCAAACTAAAATATTTAAAATCTTATCATTTAATTTTGTCTGGGTTAATACTTTATATATATATATATATATATAGTTTTAAATATAGATATTCATCTGTTCTGTCGTTTATAATCTGCCTCTTCTGGTTTTACAAACAGATGAAGATCAGGTTCAATGAAATTTCTAGTTCATGTGAACTAGAGTTTCACAGCTTTATCATTTTATTTTACTGCAACTGAATGTTTAATGTTTATTTGTCTATATATATATATATATATATATATATATATCAACATGAAACCTAAAGTCTCCATGTTCTAATAATGTATATATGTACTAATAATGCCTACTAGTACCACCTCCTGGATGAAAATACTCAGTTTAATCATTTTATTTTTGCTTTATTTAGTGTAAAGTTCAAGCTAAGCTAAAGTTAAACCACATGATCTGTTTTATATCAAATGTGGAATCTGGTTTCTCCGGTTTTACCGGATTCATCTACAGTGAGATGTAGGATCAGGTTTATCAGCAGGTGGAAGAGTACCAGGACTAGAACCAGAGCCAGACCCAGAGGTCCAGAGGTCCTAGTTCTGAACCTTCAGGACTCTGAGTACGACCGTGTCGCCACTCAGGACGTATTTAGAGACAAACTTGTGTCGTCTCTATTCAGCCCAACTCTTCCTCCATAAAGGTTTTATTTGGACCCTGAGTTGAGCGTGAAAAGGTTTTCTAGGAGGCACTCTGAACCCAGCTGTCAGTGTTTAGCTCTTATCAACAAATTGGACTGAAGTCAAATGAAGGATCTCACTAATCTTCAGCTGTTTGGCTTCAGACAGAAACTCTCAAGAGGCTGACGCATGTATACGCTCACAGTGACGACGGTTTATTGATGACTGATATATTTCCATCAGTTATAACTATACTGTTCTCACCAAACTAATTTTGGACAAATTACAGACTCATGAATAAAAGGAGCTGTAGTTTTTGGCCTCACCACCGATGTGGCCTGATTCTGCTCTTTCTCTTTTCTGGCATCAGGATTTTTTTGATTTGATTCCAATGTAAAGTCACAGAAAACGAAAAGAAACAGATTGTCCCTTCTTTCTTTCTGTTTCAGCTGTTTTAAATGAGGCGTCTTATCGTCTGGGGGAGACATTTGATCCTCTCACATGAAAACACGCTGACACCGAACGCTAGCTCAGCTTTTTTTTTTTTTTTTCTTAAATTTGATAGACGAACACAAAGGAATTAAACCACATCCTTTCACTTTCCCTGCGTCCTTTTTCTTTCTCTTTGAAGTTACGACCGACGCTTCAGGACCTTTATGTATTCGACTTCAGTAAAGACGCCGTCGTTTGTTAAAAGAAGATTTTAAAAAGGTGAAACCGACGATCGATCTGATTTGATTTCAGCTTTGAACTAGAAATACGTGGTTTATGTTTCAACACTTCAACCTCACACTGTGGCAGTTTTAACAGAAATGAAATTAAATCCTTTATGAGCAAATAATAATAATAAAAAAAAAAAAAATCAATAACATTTCCACACAGCGGGGCCGATCTGTGCCATCGCTGGTAACAATTTGCGCTGCAGAAACTTTTTTTTTTTTTTTTTAATGACTCAAATATGTGGACGATAATTTCACCCATGAGCAAAATTAATAGAGAGACTAGAACATAAAAATAAAATAGTTAATAAGTTATTTCTGACTGTAATATAGAGACAGAACGTAATTAATTAAAATTTTAATGACACGTTGCTATTATGAGACGAGACGAGATGGAAGTTTAATAGAAACAAGATAACGAGGGAATTAAACATTTTCAATTAAATCAATCAACGTTCGGTGCGTTTTAGCGTCTTTAAGTGAGTTGTTTTCGGTTTTCTGGCCGTGATCGTCCACCATGTTTGTTTGAGGGCGGCGACGCGGGAGGTTAATCCCATAAACCCCAGGGTTGAGACACTTATTTGGACGATATGAGTGATGAAGGACAGTCAGCTGCCGAACGTAGAAAACCTGACCCCACTCACCCTCAACGTGAATGTGGATTTAAATAACCACTCAACCACATTCACCTTCATCTAGGACGTAAAGACGAGCGTCAGATATCAAACATTACAAACTGAGGTTGTTGTTCATGAACAGAATTGATTTCCCTTTATTACAAACATGTGTAACATCAATTTAAATGTGTTTTTCAATAAATATTGACTCTATACTTACATTTTATGAAGATATTAGACACATAAATGCTTCCTGCACTTCTTCCCTGTAGGTTTGTGTTATAATATAGTGCACTTTTATCAAAAGAAGTGTTTGAATGGAGCAGTTTGCTCCAGATGAGTACCCACAGGAAATACCTTTTAGTGATTCACACCACCGGGAGACATGAAGTCAACGTTCAGCCGAATGATTCATAAACAGATCAACGTCCGTGATTCTGAAGTTATGTTTGGAAAATGTCCGCCGGCCGTTCAGGAAGTGAACAAGTGTCTTAAACTGGTTGAACTGGTCCTCAGGCTGTTGTTGTAAATATATATACGACCTGTTAAACAAAGGTTAACAGGTTAACGTCTTATTATAACTCTCAGTGATATTGAGTCTTATTTTTGAAACACACTGAGCTCTCAGCTACATCACAGAGGGAATAAACATCCCGACATGCCTCGCTTCGCCCAGAGTGTGTGTGCAAACTATCAGTAATCATGAGGTGTCACTTTTGACTATAAATAGTGATTTTATTTGTTATGTTTTACGTCTCTGCGTTGAAGTGACAGGAAGGGATTTCCACCTGACTGATGAAGGTGATAATTTATGCAGAGTAATTGATGGATACGGAACTGGTTCAGTTTCTGAGCGATAAGAGAAACTACAGCTGTTAAATCAGTTTGTTTTAAGCTGATATATCTCAGTCATTTCTCACATGATCTTAATAAACGTTACACGTAACGATTCACAACAGTCTCCTGATGCTGACGATCAAAACTTTTAGTGAAGTGAACTATGGTTTTTGACTGAGGTCGTTTTAAAGAGGTGGAGGAGGGGCTGTGGTGGTGGTGGTGGTGGTGGTGGTGGTGGTGTATTTGTCGAGGTCACAAAGTCATGTGTGTTTCTCAAGTTTCTCAGCCGCCTGGCTGTCTCTCTGTCACACACACACACACACACACACACACACACACACACAGCGTGAAGCGTGACAATCAGCTACACTCTCCCCATTCACACGCTACATATCGCTATAGCAACAGCTGTGAACATACATGTTTTACCATGGCAACGTCACACTGTGCACATGCATTAAAGATTTTTTTAGGGGTTCGGTTTCCAGAGTTAGCTCATTGGCTAATGCTAAAGCACTAAAGCTAATGCTAATTCTAGAGTTAAAATAGATATAAACAGAATAGAAAATAGAGTTTAAAATCCTGAGCAGCAGAATTAAACCAAATGATGAAAAAAAAACAAAACAAAACAACGTGTTTTTCTAGTGATGATGTGAAATAATAACCTGATAACTTCTTATCTCCCTGAAGAGAAAACATGACGTTAAACCTCTTCTTCCTCACGACACTGTGACTCTTCAAATTCAATCATAATTTTCATTAACCCTGAGGAAACGACCCCCCTCCCTCCATGACACACACACACACTTCTTGATGATGATAAACATGTTGGAAGTGATTTTTCCATCTGCCTTTCATTCCTTGCACCATCTGCCATCGCCAGCAACTCTGAATGCTTCAGCTCAGTTTGTGTTAGAAGACTAAACCCTCTTCCTCCTCCTCTTCCTCCTCCTCTGTGCTTTCTAGATCTCCATCCTGCAGATTCACGACAGATTAGCTTGTTAGCTTTAGCAGCAGCAAAATGTACAAAACAGATCCAAGCAAACTGTTTCTCCTTGTTACCAATCTGTAGCTATAAGCTAAGCTAACACCTGCTTGATCCTGCTCCTTATGAGTCAATAATAATTAATTTAACTTAATTTAGTTTCCTATTGGTGTAAAATGTTGCGTGTGTCTTTAATGATCAATATTTCATCATGTTTGTGGAGCTTCATAAACTCCTCAGCTTCAATAAAAACACTGATGGTCACTTGTGGCTGTTTTTCCTCCATGTTTCATCGTTGCTTGTAGAGACGCTGAAGGATGAAGGATGAGATTAAATAGAGTCTGAAGAAGAAGAAACATCCATCAGATGTTTGGTGTCTTGTTTTCCCTCAGCAGAGACACTGTAGTGTTTATGTCTGATTGACAGTTTGTGTTTTTGAAATTTCAAGTCGTTATTTCGCCACAAAAATGTTTTGTTAATATTTGATGGTTGAAGTAAAAAGAGTCTCGCTTCTTCTTTTTTTTTTTTTTTAGTGTTTGTGAAGAGAAAGTTTGATGTTTGAAGACAGAAAATGTTTTATATTTAATTATTTAAAACAGAGATGAAGAAGAACTGAGTGAGCTACAGAAGTAGAGTGGCGCCATCTAGAGTCTGAAACTGGAGTTGCAAAGAAAAACAAACAAGAAAAAAAAGCAACATTAAATCTTTTATTATTTAGATGAAAACAGCGACGCGGATCTTTGAAATTATACCTCCAGGGTTTTAGATCCTTTATTGGAAACATAAACGTTGTTTCTCCAAATGTTTGAACCGTCTAAGATCTGGTGTTTCCATCTTTTTTTGGTTATTTAATTTTAAAAAACAAGATGACGATAAAACACTTAATTATGTAAAACTCTTGTAGCTTTGTAGTGAAACTAGTTCAAGTGTTGAAAATAGATGGAAACTGTCTTTAGTTTAATTTGATCCTGGTTTATTTACACAATAAAAACTGGTTGATAATCAAACATTTTAACATTTATTTCTCCTGGTAGAAATGTGGTCAGATACAAAATGACAATGTTTCTTTCAGATGAATCTTCACATCTTAAATGTGGAACAGAAAGTGACAGTTTAAAGTGAAGAAAACATCTATAATTTATTGTGTTTTTGTGAACTGATACATATTTGTAACAATGTAACATGTCATTTTTAAAGTTTTAAATCTTCTGTCTCAGACCAGAATGTCATTTATTCACTTTTATATTAAACATTTCCTCCGTTTCGCCCAGAAACAAATGATCAAAACAACACGTTAACTGAAGTAAACCAGAGTTTTTGTCCGTGGACGAGTTAACACGCTGCTTTTCATGTGTTTATTTTCTTTAATTTTTCATGTTCTGCTGCCGTTTGAAGCTGTGATTAAATAAATATTCTTGTCTTGTCCTCTTCATACAGTGGACGAGCTCCTGGTTTATTATTTTAGCGTCATCTAGAGTCTAAACAGAGCGACAGCAGCAGGTGACGGTTGATCTGAGGCCCAGAAATCTGCATCTGATCTCTCTTCAAATGAAGGAAACAAACACATTCATGTTTCTTTAAAACAATCTTTATCTGCAGCTCATAGCGTGGAGCTTCTCCTCCACTTAGTTTTATTCATAAATATATGAAAAGCAGCTTGTTCGATCGTCTGAGCTGCAAATATAAAATGCAAAAATGTTGGTTTCCAACGTGTTCGACAGCATGTGCTGATTTTTCTTTTTCACGCAACTTGTGACCAGAGTAGTGAGCTGAAGCATCTTAATTCTATTAAAATGATTAGTGAGATAAATCCGTCTGAGTTGACAAGAGTTGTTTTATGTTTATATCCTGATATATATTCATCAGATGTATCTGACAAAAGCTAAAGTCATCGTGACATGTGTTCAGTTTATGGATAATAGTTTACAAAAAGTGCAAAATCATGGTGTGTGTGCAGAAATGGCTCTTTACTGAGTTTGGTAATAGATAATAAGGTGTTCATGGCTGATAAACACACACACACACACACACACACACACACACACACACACACTCAACAATACACACATGTGTTCATGCCAGGTCAGGCAGCGTCCACGTCCCACCAGCAGTTTATGAGTAACAGCGTCGGTGTGTGTGTCGCTGCAGCTGCATGTGACCGTTGTGTGGAAAATATCCAACTTGTAGTTAGAAGTTTGGTTGGTTGGTTTACTGATAAAGTCGAGTCAAGAGAGAAAAATGAATAATCTTGAACACAACATGTTGAGTACAGTAAATCATGAGACAAGTGGACAAGACGCCTCAAAGTACGAGTCTCAACACGTTCATGTTCATATTTGAAGGAGAGAAAACTGAGTGAAACCGGTTTGATTTTGTATTTGATGTGTTTTAAAATTACATAATTAAATAATAAATCAGTTTCATAGTTAAACACGTGAGATAAATGTCCTAAAATATCAAACTAATTATGTCAGTTTCTATTGGTGGCGGCGCCTAGTGGCTGTTAGAGGAACTGCAGCTGAACCTCCACGTGACACCAGCCTGTAATTACTCTTTTTTCTTTTCTTATTTAATTTTTAATGATGAATAAATAATAAAATCTCACAAATCTCTGAAATGAGATTGTTTGATATCTCGCGGAGCAGTGACGTCAGATCGTTTTAATTTTCATTCATATTCTGATATTTTTGTTACATTTTAAATTGGTATTAATTGATTTGATTGTTTAACATCTTTGTTAAATAATTATGTCACATAAAGGTGTAAACTTGATGTTTTGAAGTAACAAGTGTAGTTTAAAACACAGGATCTCAGTCTGGATCATCCACACGCGCATCATCACCATCGTCCCGCGCGTGCTGCTGCTGCTGCTGATGATGGTGGTGATGATGATGATGATGATGATGATGATGATGAAGTGGGCGGAGGATCCTCTTCTTTATCAGACTCAGGTTCCTGCAGCCGGCACCAGTCTGCGGCTCACACCAGACTGGAGACGCGCCAACGGCTGCAGGTAAGTTTCTCTTTTTTATTAAAATAAATTAAAATAACAATAAAAAAAATCACACGAGAGACAAACTCAAACACACGAGGTTTCATTTCCTCCGCTAAGCGCAAAGTTTATAATTTATCGTAATTTATAACAGAAATAAATAAAACTAAAATAATAAAGAAGTTGATGGATTATTATTAGAATGTCACGAGTAAAGTGCCGGAAAGTTCCTTTAGGAAAAAATATATAAATATTAAAAGCAGCTGATGTTTATGAGTCAGGACAAGTTCTGCTTGGAAAAATACAAAAGTCTCTTGAGTAGTTTTTTTTTTTCTTTAGATAAAATCATATAATATATAAACAGTTACACACTTTTCACATTTATGATATGATCATGTGTTGAGAGGCTGAGCTTCAGTGTGTGTGTGTGTGTGTTTAACAAAGGTGTCCCTCTGAAATTGACAGAACCAGTTTACCCAGGTGTGTGTGTGTGTGTGTGTGTGTGTGTGTTATTTACGCTCTATATTGACACCACGCAGCATTCTGGGAAAAATACTGTGAGAATTCATTATTTTCTGTCACTGATGCTGCTGTTTGTGGAACAAAAATTGACCAGAGCTAAAATAAAGATCCTCCACTGGTCTGAGGTCAGTGCTCAGCTGCAGTAAATATAAAGAAACAAACAGAGACGGCTGATGCAGGACCATCATACTGCAGCTCTGAGGATAATGTTACTCGACAGCAGCTCAGCTGTTTGTTTAAAATCAGAAGCTACAGACAATTTAACTTCACTGTTTAACGATCTGAGGTAACGACTCATCTTACAGCTCAATAAAACCAAGATTATGTGTTCATGATTATGAAACTTATTTGGAAAAAGAGATGTTATATCTCAGTGGGACTTTCCTGGTTAAATAAAGATACATATAATTAAGAAAAAAACACAGAAACAAACCTGACCTTGGTTGACAATTTTCAGGATATGTCTTTTGACACAGAAACGTGCATTTGCACATGTTTTGTGGCGTTTGTGACTACGAGTTTTCTTAAACTATCACAAAATAAATGAGTGTAAAGTTTAATAAGTTTAATAATAAATGAGTTTAAATCTGTTTGAGGTAAATTGAACCTGATTGAAACGTTTCCTTCAGAATAAAACTCAATAAAGTTTAAACACGTGGTTCTCGTTAGCTTGGCTTTAGCAGCGAGGTGCTAACATTTTGTCCGTTACAACTTCATGGGTTTGTGTTTCTCTGGAAATATGATGCAATGTGATGTGATTTCTTGTTGTTCTTTTTTCTTGTGTGTTTGTTGCAGGATCAGTCAAAACTCCAGCGAAGCCACAACCTGAGCTGAGGTTGATTATGAAAGACTGAAAACTTGGAAGACGCCGACTCTCACCTCCTCTTTGTGAAAACTTTACATAAACACATCAGTTTTTGCAGATAAATCTATGTGAAGTAGAAAGACTGTGCAGCAGCTTTTGTTTGTTTGTTTGTTTGTTTTGTTAAACAGCTACAAAAGTGTCCAAAAATGGAGCTGGATGCTAAAATGGAAGTGGCGGACATCGTCGTCGTAGTGATCTACTTCATCGTGGTGTTGGCGATCGGCTTCCTGGCCATGAGGAAATCCAACAGAAACACGGTGAGCGGCTACTTCCTGGCCGGTCGCTCTATGAACTGGGCGGCTGTCGGAGCGTCTCTGTTCGTCAGCAACATCGAAGCGAACACTTCATCGGACTCGCTGGATCCGGCGCCATGAGCGGGATCAGCGCCGCCGCGTGGGAATTCAATGCCTTGTTGCTGCTCCAACTGTTGGGTTGGTTGTTCATCCCCGTGTATATTCAGGCCGGAGTTTACACAATGCCTGAATACTTGTCCAAACGCTTCGGAGGCCGGAGGCTGAAGGTGTACTTTGCCACGTTGTCGCTCATCCTCTATATCTTGACCAAGTTGTCCGTTGACCTCTACTCTGGAGCGTTATTCATCAAAGAGTCTCTGGGCTGGAACCTTTACGTGTCGATCATCCTGCTCATCGGTATGACCGCTTTACTGACGGTGACCGGAGGCCTGGTCGCCGTCATCTACACCGACACGGTCCAGGCTTTTCTCATGATCGCTGGAGCTCTTTGTCTCACAGGAATCAGCCTCGTCAAAGTTGGAGGATTTGAAGGTTGAAACATTTTCTTAATAATCTACGACTGAATCTGTTTCCTCCCAGTTTGGTTAAACATATCCTGCTTTGTTATTTAAAGGAGTGAAGACCAAATACATGCAACCTACTAACATGACCGATGTGTTGATGATGTCGATGAACCTGACGGACGCTTGTCGACATCATCTCCAACCGAAGCCAAACGCTCTAAAGATCCTTCGAGGTCCAAGAGATCCAGATCTTCCTTGGCCTGGTTTTCTGTTGGGTCAGACTCCTGCTTCTATTTGGTACTTTGGTTCAAATATTTCTATTAGTGCTTTAGCTTTATAAAAGTTTATAAAAGTAGCTTTGAATCTAACTCTTTCCCATCGTCTTCCAGGTATTGGTGCGCAGATCAGGTGATCGTACAACGAGTTCTGGCTGCGAAGAACATCGCCCACGCCAAAGGTTCAACCATCATGGCCGGTTTCCTGAAGATCCTGCCGATGTTTATCATCGTCATCCCAGGTAGAGACGCTGATTGCTTTATTTTTCAGTGACTAACATCTAAATCTTTGATGATGATTCATGTGTTGTTGTGATTTCCAGGGATGATTTCTAGAATTTTATTCTCTGAGAAGCTGATGTGTGTCAGTCCGGAGCACTGCATGAAGGTGTGTGGTTTAGAGGCCGGATGCAGCAACGTGGCGTACCCGCTGCTCGTCAAGATGGTGATGCCTGTTGGCCTCCGAGGGTTAATGATGGCCGTCATGATCGCGGCTTTAATGAGCGACTTGGACTCCATCTTCAACTCGGCCAGCACCATATTCACGCTGGATATTTATAAGATGATACGGAAGCAGGTGTCGTCCAGAGAGCTGGTGATCGTCGGCAGACTGTTTGTCGTTTTCATGGTTCTCGTCAGCATCGCGTGGGTGCCCGTCATCGTGGAGATGCAGGGAGGTCAGATGTTTTATTACATCCAGGAAGTAACAGATTACCTGACTCCGCCCATCGCGTCTCTCTTCCTGCTCGGCGTCTTGTGGCACCGCTGTAATGAAACCGGTGCGTTCTGGGGCGGCGTGGTGGGGTTTACCCTCGGATCGTTGCGTCTGGTGTTGGCGTTTGTTTACCACGAACCACACTGCAACGAGCCCGACGAGCGCCCGGCGTTCATCAAAGACGTCCATTTTATGTACGTGGCCACCATCTTGTTTTGGGTGTCTGTTTTCGTCACCATCGTCGTGAGTCTTTGCACTGATCCTCCCAAGAAAGAACAGATCAGAACGACGACTCTCTGGGGTCTGAACCGGAGGAAGAAACTAAAACAACAAGAGAAAGAAAAAGCGGACGAAGACGTCACAACTTTAAAGCCTCTTAACCACGAAAACTTAAATGGAAACACTATTCACGATAAAGAAACGATAAACAAACTTGATGAAACTACTCAAACAAGCAACAGTCATGCCGTCATAACACTTAATGCAGAAACCAAGAATTCAATCCAAAATGGCTGCTACTCAACAAAAACTGATGCCAAGATGGTGGAGGAGGGTGGAGGAGGGAGAGATGAGGAGGGGGAGGAGGAGGAAGGCTGCTTTGGAGGAGGAGGAGTAGAGAGCGGGAGGTGTATGAAGGTTTTCGAGTGTCTCTGTGGCTTCAAGGAGCAACCATCTAAAGCTCAGGTTATCAGTCCTCAGGAGCAGGAGAAGATCGTGGACGAGCTTCTGTACGAATCTCCACGAACCAGGATCCTCCTGAACGTAGGTCTGGTGCTGATCTGCTCTGTGGGACTTTTCCTCTTTATATTTTTCTCCGTATAGATGAAAAACAGAAAATTATGTTTAACCAACGAGCCACTTAACAGAAAATGATCTGCAGGGAAGCAGCACGAACCTAAAAGACACAAACGTCCTGTTAAAAAGTTTCATTACTCAGAAACTAAAGGAAATGAATTTGTGTGTCTGGTTGGTGTCAACAGTTCAGACAAAAACAGGTTGCTACTGAACCTCATGTTATAAATATTATTGTATAAATAGAAATAATGACCCACATTGTCTCTTCTCAAAGGCGTCACGTCATGAGTTCAGTCTCAAACATCAGTTTTTTTAGTTCAACTTCCATTGAATTAAATAAAATTTTCCTCTTTTTTTTTAAATAGAGGAACTACCCTCAACAAACCAGGAATAAATAATGATCTTGGTAGTTTAATTACAATTCATTCACATCACATGATCTGCTGTCGCTAAAAAAACGTAAACACGTCACCACCACTCATGTGTCTTCAACAAAACTTCATCGAATATGGCACTTATTTTATTTTTATACAAGAAAACACTGGTATTTTCTTTTTAGCTCAAACAACAACAATAACATGTTACGTGTGTTAGGTTTTAAATAGTTTAGAAACAGGACGTCATCTACACAGACTGGTTTAACAGATGCAAATTTATATAAATAGTAATTAGTACGTTAGTATGTTTTTTATGTTTATGTAAAAAAACACATTATTCTTTATGTGAAATGGTTAAAATCACAACTGAATTTACATTTGACTAACACATGTTCTTCTGTTGTGAACAGAGATGAAAACATTCTTGAATTTGTCCCGTGTGGATGTTTTCATGATATGAAATTTATAGCGAATGTGAAATTTTCAGTGACTTTGTCTTCATTTTCATCCATCCGTGGGACTGGAGCCTTTCCCAGCTGCTTATGAGCAATTTAGCAGCTCAATTCACCCATGTCACCTGTCACCAATGTCACCTGTCGACAGGTGACATTGGTGACATTGGTGATTTGGTGCCCGTCTTCATTTTCATTTTACTGGAAATGTCTAACTTATCCTGTTATGTTTTCTTATTCTTTTTATTCATTTATTATCATTGTTTGTTTTTGTATTTGTGTATTTGGGAAGTCTTTTTAAACATTATACGTGTCGTATGTGCTGATGCGTAAAAACCGATGTATTTGCAGGGAAAATATGCATTTGATGTTATGTAATCTCATTTCTGTCTCCAACACTTTGTAGAACTCAGATGGTGTCTTCCAAGTTTTTAAGAACAATATTGTTAATTATGTTTAAGAGGTGATGTCGAGCCTCATAACAGATGTGAAAGGGAAACTGATCCCGTCAAGTTAAAACGACTTGACGTAAAGTGTTTTTTTATTCCTCAGGAATAATCTCAGGAGCCCGTTTAAAGTTCGTCTTCCAACATTTTTAACTGTAGGAAGTTCTTACAGCATCTGTTTTGCACAATAAAACAAACAAACAAACAAACAAACAAATAAATAAATAAACAGCCTGGATGAGTCTGCGTCTCGTTTTGTTTCTAAAACTACAAATGAGTCGTCGCTGTTCAACATCTCCAGTTCATCTCTTAATGGAAAAACACTTGTAACCAAACTGGTCGTTCTGCTCCGTTTAAAGGCCTCGACTGGGACCGGTCCATGAGGGTTATTGTATGTTAACAGTGATCAGAAACGACACGCTTCACCTTTGTAGGTTTTTGTTGTGTCGCCATTTTTGGTTCAGGCTGAAATATTTGAATTGCAACTTCCCAACGTCCTTTTGCACCTTTTAATGACAACACATGTCTTTTATGTCCTTTAAACTCAGTGCACTTTATTGTGTAACACTGGGAGCATGAAACTGTCTTTAAATATCAATGATCTGTACATATGTACATTTAGTTTCATTGTATACACAGTACAACAAGTCTGTTTGGTTTTTAATAGATTGGACTCATCACCTGGCTCCTGCTGTAGGAGTCATGTTGCTAACGCAGCTTGTAATGTACAGACTCCCACATGAGGCAGGTATATATCATGAACCAGCAGGTCTTGGTATGTGACTTAAGACTAAACGTTGTCTGTAAAATGTCACTACAACAATAGAAAATGCTGCCACTCAAACAGTTAGAGGACAACAACAACAGCTTCGACTGCAGTGGAAAGTTACTGACTGTTAGTGGAAAGTTACCGAGTAGACCCATCCCACTTAAGCTCAGTGAGAAAAAAAAAAAAAAATGACAGGAAGGTTTTTCAAGTTCACAAGTCATACACAGCGGTTCCTGCATGGTTGGACGTCTCCTCGGGACAAATGACTTTGTCTTAAAAAGTTGACAAAGACAGAAAACATGTCGCAGTAGAGAGTAAATCAGATTACTGAAATAATCAAACACAGTTTTTAGTTTGTGTTGAAAGAAATGATGAGTAAGTTTGCAAATACTATAAAATGCAAAAACGTACATGTACATTGTAAAATAAATGATATACATTGTAAATAGATTGAGTATGGATCTGTGTTCAGTAATGGATAAGATACGATGTGAGATGTGTGATACGGATATGATGCAACGTGATACAAATATGATACGATACAATACAAAACAATATAATAAGATGCAATATGATCCAGTATGATACCATACTGATACGATACTGATACAGTATGGTACAATACGATACTCATACGATACAAAATGGTATGATAAGATACAATAAAGTAATACTGATACGATGCTGATAGAAACGGTACGATACAATACAAAAATGATACAATACGATGCAAAAAGATACGATGCAGAAGATACAGAACTGATACGATATGAAATGATACGATACAGTAAGATACAACAAGATACGACGCAACAAGATACGATATGAAATATACAATAAGATACAATTCTGATACAATACGATACAATGCTAACAGAAATGGTACGGTACGATACTTATACGATACAATAAGATACAATACTGACACAATACGATACGATGCAACAAGATACGGTACTGATACAACATGAGATGATACAATACTGATAAGATACGATGTGATATGAATGTCATTGTCTGTAGAGTGAATCATACATGCAGCTGATATGTTGTGTGTGTTCTGTTCTCTTTTCTCTTCAACAGGAGTTTGACCAAACCACTGAAATCACTTCCTGTGTGTTTGTGTGTGAGAAAGAGAGATGGTGAACAAGATGTAAAAAAGAAAAGAAAAAAAACCCACAGAAACAGTGTGTGTTTGTGTGTGTGTGTGTGTGTTTGTGGGTCACAGCTGCAACATTTCCAGGATTCACATTCACTGTCTGTTTTACTTGTTACCCACCACCACCTCCGACCAGAATGAGTGAGAAACATGAAGTAGGTCAACAAAACCACTGGTTTGAAAAAGTCGGTGTGTAGCTTTAACCTAAATGAAATGAACATAAAGTAGTGGTAGAGATTGAGCTGTAGTGAGATGTAAAGATTCATGTTCCAAAAATTCAGCCTAACCATCACCACTTTACATACATTTACACTAAAGTTCATTGGATCCAGGTCATTTAATAATATCTGATATAAAAGAGGAAGTGTTGCAAAATTTTCCTCTTCATTTGTCTGTCAGTAACTGTTACAGTCCAAATGTTAATTGGCAGTTGTGGACAAGAGGGTACCTGTTAAACTTAATTTACTTTTACACGTCCAACATAGCAGCACTTACAGGTATGCACACATCCCTGAGACACCAGATACAGGCTGCGTGCACATACTTGTTAACAAACACATGGCTGTTGTCACATTACTGGGTGTAGGATCATTTCCAAGTAACTATGAATTCACACGATTTTAATCTGTTTCCTGTTCATGTTACATCCAAGTAAACTCACACAATGTATTTTTACAACCAAGCAAGAAGTGAAATATAAACAGTTTCTGTTGAACAGACACCGTCTATGAATTAAATCCTGTCACCCAAGTTGTGTAAAATTTGAGAATTGGATCAAATCATTGGATTAATTGAAGTAGTAGACGATAAAGTTAAGAGTAAAGTGAAGCATCAGCATGGAAACTGTTTCCACCACAAAATCCACCGACCACAATGTCAGTAAAAGCCCCACCAAGACCCTGACCAGCACGGGGGAGTTTCCATTTATGAACTAAATCATGATGAATAGTAACACCTTTAGTGGTGGGTACAAATCCCACTCTACAATAGAAAAAAAAACAACCAAACAAACAAAAAAGTCCCCAATCAAATGAGTCTTTATTCCGACCCAAAAGTCACTGGTTTACTTCAAAGGATGGAAGAACAGGGCAGGAACAACACCCTCATGCTCCAACACCAAAACACACACAAGCAAGGCAAGCAAATCAAAGGTTACAGTGCAACAGTGCTTCAATGTCCTTCATGATAAAACAGAACAAAACTTTTAAAATTAAATGACAGGACTGAGGCTGCGAATACAAAGTTACAAATTAAATGTAAACAAAATCCAATTATGCTACATAATATAATATATTATAATATACGTTGTCTGCGTTGTTCAGTCACTACCCTGATGAGTTTTAAATCTAATAGGATATATATATATATATATATATATATATATATATATATATATATATATATATATATATATATATATATAAACACACATTATTCACATATTTCACACATATTGAGCTGTGTGCATCAATTATCTTTGTGTTTATTCCTATAACAAAATTATAATTATAATTCTAAACTTTATTTCAAGGTAAACAATTAATATCTGATAAATTTGCACATATTTTAATTTATTGTGCATCAACGACATCACGACAAACTGTGATTAAAGTCTCGCGGTGTCTGAATTAATTTCGGATGAGTTCGTCAAGTTAGTTAGCGTTAGCCAACAGAATTCCGGAAGTAAGCTAACTGAGTCGTATTTTTTAAAAATAACATTTTTATTTTTCATACTTATTATGATTGATCTAGTGACTTTTTATTATTATATTATTTATATTTACTATAATACGGTATTATTAGTGTGTTAATATAGTTAAGAAGACGACGAATATTGGTTGTAGGAATGCTTTTATTTTGGTAATATCGGATGTGCGAGCTGGTTTATGTCATAGCTAGCTTAACTGCTACATAACGGCTACTTCTCGGCTTCAGCTGGAGAGCGAAACGACATCAGCTGAGTTTGCATGAAGTGGCATCCTCGAAGCCAGAATACAGGAATTTATCATCACGTCAAATTCAACAGTAGCATTTTATAAAATTAAGCATAACTGTTGTGAGTCAATGAAATAACTGTCATCTGTCGTAACCACAGAAACACGACAGAGACAAAACGGGAGAGAGAAAACATTACATCAAACCCGGCAAACAAAGAGGTCCTTTTTTCAACGACAACATTTTTCCTCCATATTCTATAGTTATGAGTCATGTGGCCGTCGAAAATGCCCACGGTCTAGAGCAGCAGGTAAGAAGAAGTCGGTTTAATTTGTGTTGTTGAGCGTCAGTTGGTGAAAAGTGTTTATTACGGTAGGATAAATGTTAGCTTGCCGGCTAGCTTAAAACGCCGCTAACGGAGATGCTATCGTTGCTAGCTGGCGCTGGGTGCGCTTCAATTCCGCACTCACGCGACTGAAAGCGTCTGCGGAGCGGAGACATTAAACGCAATTTTTTAGCCATTTTAACTCATAAATATTAAACACATATAAATGAGTTATCCTTAAATACGTTTATTAACGTTAAAGATTAGTTTTAGACGCGTCAGCTGCGGCAAAAGTGGTAAAAATATCAGCGTTGTTGGTTGATAAACACCTCCCGGGTGGTTGCGTCGGCCCTCCCGTGTGCTTAAATGAAACGCACCCGTCAAGTATTATCCTCCTGCGTTTGTCGTGCAGCTTGATACAATAATAAAATGGAGGTATGCGGAGATGCGGCAGAGAGAAGCAAAAACAATGCGGCGTTTTTTTTCCTTTACACTTTAACATTTTAGCTTTTAAATAAATGCGCAGTTTTGCGCTATTTTTATATATATATTTATCTTGACTACGTCCTGCTTTAAAAAAAAAAAACGAAAAAAACGCTCATTTTATCTGCGTCACCAACAACGTAGTCTATGTACTGACCAGTCATCCAGCTGTCTCTGCACACACACGTTGATAGCAACAGAAAAATGTCATTTACTGTAAAATTGTAAGATTTAGTTGCTTAATCCTGCACAATATTATACAAACACGACATCATTTTCCTCAGTAAGGATGCAGACAAGTTAAAAATTAGCTGCACTTGGGTTGTTTTTGTGCAGAAATTAAACATTTTAAGAGCCTAAATCACTAAAATAAACCTTGCATTTGTGTTAAAAAGCTTCTTAAATGATATAAATTCAGTTCCCAGTCCAATAGTAGTTAGATAATTAAGAGTTGTCAATGTTTTTTGCATCTCAGAGCAGCGGTGAAGCTTATTAAGTCTAATAAACAGAACAAAAATACATTTTAATTCTGGTTTTTCAAGGTACAAACGTTTGCAGAGCAGTTTTGGGCTCACTAGTGTTTTATCCACATGACTGTTTGGGCTATGATTCACTGAGCTCTTGTTTCAACTCACATCAAGTGAGTTTCCACTTCTTTCCATCTGTTTTTATGCACTTTTTTTTGAATTTGTGGAGGAAAAAAGTCCAGAATGAAAGCAGTGGAAATTTCTTGGGGGGAAAAAAAAAAAAAAAAACCCTCAATATTTAAGGGTTGGTGGGGGATATGTTGGTTTGGATTAAAAGGTTATATTGACTGAGTAACACAAAGATGCAGAATAAGACTAAATATTTTGTTCTGATGTGTTTTTCTGTCTGTCTGTGTTTCTCCAGCTGGCTGTCCTAGACTTGAGTGCAGCAGACGGACAAGGTGGAGGCACGAATAGTAAGAAGCCCATGTTTTTTTTTTTTTCTACTAATTAATGTGCACAGATGCTTTCATACCTGAATATTTCAGCTCCAATAATCACAATAAGCCAAGTCGATCCATTGACTGATAGTTGAGGCCTAGATGACTAAAGACAGAAACTAAACTAAAACTAAACTGTAAAACAAACAACTGTTAATAATAATATCCGCCTCCGTTTAAAGTTGTAGTAAAAACACACACACACAAAAAAAACATACCAGTTCTTCGTTTCTTCAACAACCTGTAGTCGCCTCAGTAAATCAGACTTAATTGTTTGGTTTTAGTGGCTTTTGTGTTTTTTATTTTATTTTATTTTTTTAATTTAGATTCTGTATTAAACTCTGTCACTGATGTTGTCTACAGGGCGATACATTCCTCCACATTTACGGAACAAAGACGCTTCCAAAAATGGTGAGTCGGGTCAAGTTGAAGCTGTCCTGTGGAGTTTTCCTGTAAACAAACAAAACGTCGCTTTCACTCGCCAGAAAACGTCGCGTGCGTCTTTTTATTGTGTTTATTTTTCTTCGTTATAAATCGTTTCAAGTCGCGTCCGGTCTCTCTTCTTTTTCTCTTTGCACGTTGAATAGATGAAACACAGATTCATCACAAGGTCCAAAACTCCACAAGGCATCTTTGTTAACTGTATCAGTTACTGATAAACACCACAGCTCAAACATTTTCTCCCGTCCAGCAGGAAATGCTTTTGCGGCAGGTCGACAAGGTGTCTACACCATGGCTCCTCCGGCCAACTGTAAGTTCTGTAACTTCTGATTTTACAGTGTCATTTTACCAACATTAATTAACGGTGAACATCCTCGTTTAACATTAAAAGGGCGAAGATTTTATGTTTCCACAGCAAATATCCGGGAAGTGGCAAACTGTTACAGCGTCCTGCAGTTACATAATCCCAATTTGTTTGTTGTTCTTGGGAAACCACAGAAAATATTTGTTCACCGTGCAAACAAAGTCTGAGAAACACCGTCTGCAACCGAGTGTCACATGTTACTTTCATTTAGTAACAGTTACGCCCCAAAAGTTCAACAGATTAAGGGTTAATAAGTTTGTTTTATCGGCGTTGATGATGCGTAATTATTAAAAAGAAAAAAGATTATTAAAGATCATCTTCTCCTCTCGCTGCAGACGGGTGGGACGGAGGGCGAAACAACTTCGTCAACGGCTACCACGACAACCGGATGGCCGGCAACTCGTTCCAGCGGGGGCCGCCGCGCATGGAGCGGGGCCGGGGCGGCGTCGGAGGAGGCGGTTACCGCGGCAACAGGGGTGGAGCCTTTAACCCCATGAACCCAGCGCAGCCTATGGCGTTCGCCGGCTACGAAAACAAAGGTAAACATCAATAAAAATCAAATGAGAAAATGTTTCTTCTCTTTGATTAAAAACTGTTTCAATAGTAGCGAATGTTTGGAAACGTTGTTGTTAATTTCCCGTCAAGACGCCGGCGGCTGGAACACGGCTAAAGACGCCTACAGCAGTTTTGGCAACAACCGAGGGAAGTCGGCGTTTTTCAATGACAGAGGCAACGCGAACAGAGGAAGGTGAGTAGACCACACACACACACACACACACACACAGATGTCCAAACATCTCTTGTATCGTCCACATTCTCGTCTTGTGCTCAGGTTTGATCACGGTGGATTCGGCGGCGGCGGAGGAGGAAACAGCCGCTGGGTGGAGGAGTCCAGAGACGACGGGGATTGGTCCAAACCAACATCACGTAACGAGCGACTTGAACAGTGAGTTTGTGTTTTCCGTGATCACGATCAAGGGGAAATGGTTTGTCCACGAGGTAAAAACTAACATGTTTCTGTGTCGTTTCTTCTCTGTAGCGAGTTGTTCTCAGGCAGCAACACTGGGATCAACTTTGAGAAATACGATGACATTCCTGTCGAAGCCACAGGACAGAACTGCCCTCATCACATTGAGAGTGTAAGAAACTAGAAGTAGATTTAAATGATAATATGACAAATCAGCTGCACGATTATTTGACACTAAATGTTTGTGTCTGTGTAGTTCCAGGATGTTGACATGGGTGAGATCATCATGGGAAACATCGCTCTGAGTCGCTACACCAAACCAACCCCCGTCCAGAAATACGCCATCCCCATCATCAAGTCAAAGAGAGACCTCATGGCCTGCGCACAGACAGGTACAACACACACACACACACATAAATATCCACAAACTAAACGTGTAAATAAGTGGTTGGAGAACAGGCGGGTGAGGTTGACTTTGTGTCTGCAGGTTCTGGGAAAACTGCTGCGTTCCTGCTGCCGATCCTCAGTCAGATCTACGCCGAGGGACCAGGAGAAGCTCTGAACGCTGCTAAAGCCTCCGGACAGGTCGGTGATGTATTTAAAAACAATATATTAAATCTAGAAAATACAGCTACACCTTCAACAAACAACAGCTTCTGTCAACTTCAGCTCTAGATCAAGATTTCAATGAAAATCTGTAATTCAGGAAATATTGTCTTGAATCGTCTGTTAAATAAACCAAATATCTTCTGGGTGAATGTGCAACCAGCACCTGGTCTCTAATAATGTTTAGGGAAAGATTGTGTTTTTATTTAACAGGAAAAAAGTAATTAAATTTAACTATTAACTTGCCGGGCTGATAATTTATCTCATGGTTTGAAGCTGCAGTCAAACTGATCTGACCTTTTACTTTTTGTTTCAGGAGAACGGGAAGTTTGGGCGTCGTAAACAGTACCCCATCTCTCTGGTTCTGGCTCCAACCAGAGAACTGGCTTTACAGATCTATGATGAAGCCAGGAAGGTGAATATAAACACACATACACACGCTATCTTGTTGGAAAACATTCACCCTGATGATCCGTCTTGTGTCTGTCTCGTTCAGTTTTCCTACCGGTCCAGGGTGCGTCCCTGTGTCGTATACGGAGGAGCAGACATCGGGCAGCAGATCAGAGACCTGGAGAGAGGCTGCCACCTGCTGGTGGCTACACCCGGAAGACTGGTGGACATGATGGAGAGAGGCAAGATCGGACTGGATTACTGCAAGTAAGACGCAAACAGGAGCAGGATCTAGATGTATTTTATGTTAATGACGGTATTTAAAATAAAATGTGTCATGTTAACTCTAACTTAGCTACCTGGTCCTGGACGAGGCAGATCGTATGTTGGACATGGGCTTCGAGCCGCAGATCAGACGCATCGTTGAACAGGACACGATGCCGCACAAAGGCATCCGACAAACCATGATGTTCAGCGCCACCTTTCCTAAGGAGATCCAGGTGTGTGTGTGTTTAATGAAACATTTCCACTAGAACTGCTCATCTCTACTCTACTTAACTGGACTCAGTTTCTAGTTTTTCAACTTGGTGCTAGTTCCTGGTTCCAGCTACTGTTTTAGTTCCTACTCTGTCGAGGAACCAATCGATCGTGAACAGATGTTGTCTGAACATGCTGCCTCGTCTCCTCCCTGCAGATCCTGGCGAGGGATTTCCTGGAGGAGTACATCTTCTTGGCCGTGGGCAGAGTCGGCTCCACCTCGGAGAACATCACTCAGAAGGTGGTGTGGGTGGAGGAGAGCGACAAGAGGTCGTTCCTCCTGGATCTGCTCAGTGCTACAGGTGAGTTAACCTCATAGACGCTTCGATCTGTGTGGAGAGACTGAACACACACACACACACACACACAGCGCAGTTTTATTTCCCTTCTTGTTTTGCCATTTTGTCACATTGTCGTCAGCACGTTACCGTGTGTCTCAGCCAACAGCCTTTTGTCTGTCAGCCATTTTGAAACATTTGGTAAAGTTTAGTTTTTTTTGTTGTTTTTTTAACAAAGTTTACACGTCTTTTGTCTTTTTTTTTTTTTGTCTTTTGTTGGTATCTCATGGTAGTTGAAGCCGAAGTCAGTGACTTGAGGTTAAAGTTTGGTTCAGTGAGGAACATGAAACACACAGAGTTGGTTTTTCCTGCTGGTGATTTGAGTCCAGTTTACATGTTGGTGGTTTGGTGTGGTTTTATTCCAAGTCATCCCCAGCGAGGTACAGGACAATACTGGAGACAACATAGAGAAACCTGGTAAGATCTTTACTCCAGAAACGTGTATTTGTATTTCATCCCATATTCTTTTAAAATAATCGTGCTTGCCTTTAACTGTTCTTCTCTGTGGGTGGAGACTCCTGTGTTTCCTCTGTTTATTAGTCTGTTATTTTTTTGGTTCTGTGTTTCATTTCACAGGTCAGGTTTGCTCAGCTTTAAACCAAACATGCCTGTTGTGTATTTTTGTTTATTTGTTTGTTTATTTTATTTTATTTGGCATCTCTATGTCCAGTGTGTTGCGGTGGCGTCTCCATGTCAGACCCATGTCTTTGATGGAGAGACTCTGGTCCTGTTTTAGTCTCAAATAAATCAATTCAACCAAACTCTTTCCATCAACGTCTCTAGTCACAGAGCTGCAGATGCTGTTAGTTGTCGATTTATTTATTTATGTTTTAATTCACACTGCACCCCCCCGCTGCCTGTTGCACTATTCTGTTCATAGACAAACATGATTGTTAAACAATATAAACAATTAAAAACATAAGATGCATGAGTCACATTGCAGCCACAAACAGCTTCTCCAGTAGAAATAAGGACACAGATTAATCTCAGTAACTGATACCATTTGATTCACGTTGAAATTCAGCTTGTTTTTCTATTTCTTCTTTAAAACTGCTTCACAAATATTGTGACATTTGTGTCTTAAACTTGAGATAAAGTTGCATCAAATTGTATCAGCGCTGAGAAACAATTTATAAGACGAACCAGAGTGATTGTTGTTTCAGTTGTGGTTCTTTTACAGATGAAACAAACAGACGCTTATAAATCAGATCAACATTTAAAACTCAAACCAGCTGTTTGTTGTTTGTGTTGTTGATTAACCTCAGGGGTTGTTTTCTTTCTCCTCTCTCGGTTCACACCAGGTAAAGACTCACTCACTCTGGTTTTCGTGGAGACCAAGAAAGGCGCCGACGCCTTGGAGGACTTCCTGTACCGGGAGGGCTACGCCTGCACCAGCATCCACGGAGACCGCTCACAGAGAGACCGCGAAGAGGCTCTGAACCAGTTCAGATCAGGAAAATGTCCCATCCTGGTGGCGACAGCGGTCAGTGAAAGAAACACTCAGACTTCTTTATTTATTTATTTGTTTTAAATATAAATTAAATATGGATGTTGTTTGTTGATCAGGTGGCAGCTCGTGGTCTCGACATCTCCAACGTGAAACACGTCATCAACTTCGATCTGCCCAGCGACATCGAGGAGTACGTGCATCGTATCGGACGTACGGGACGAGTCGGAAACCTCGGTACGACGCAGCTGAAACGACAGAACGTTTATCTGCCGTTACTGCTGCAGTCACTTACTTTATTTGATCTTTTCGACAGGACTGGCCACGTCATTCTTCAACGATAAGAACGGAAACATCACTAAAGACCTGCTGGACATCCTGGTCGAGGCCAAACAGGAAGTTCCCTCGTGGCTGGAGAGTCTGGCCTATGAACACCAGCACAAGAGCAACAGCAGAGGGCGCTCTAAGAGGTAAATATGTGTCTTTAAATTGACCGTCTGGGGTTTACCATGTTTACCATGAATATCAAACTCTCCCTCAAGAGATATTTTACGTAGATTGAAGTAACATCCAGTTTGACCGTCTTTTGTTTTCACAACCAAATAGTTAACAATGAAAGTAAATGGGGCAGTCAGCCAAACGTATCTAAATTGTCATTTTTTAACCACTAATAAAGCTCAAAATATCACTTCACTTCAGCAGTAGCATGAATAGGATCCCTACACATAAACTGAAGTACTGATAACTTAGTAAGTGAACCCAGAGTTTATTAAATACACTGTTTTACTAGATTTACCCAACGTCTGGTTTTCACAACAACTGGTGATGAAAGTTGTTCCACATCAGCAGATTCACCATTTTCCTGAACAACAGGCTGATGTGTCTGTAAAGAGAGAAAAATGATGAATCTGCTGATGTGGAACATCCTTCACCGCCAGTAGAAATACACCGTGGGTTCATATTACTCCAGACCGTCTCTTTAAATGTGTTTCTTCCGTCAACATGATCGTCAGTTTCTTGTTTTCGTTATAAACGTGTTTGAATTTGTCTCCGTCAGGTTCTCCGGAGGCTTCGGAGCTCGTGATTATCGTCAGACGGCGGCCGGAGCAAACGGCGGAGGGTTCGGAGGTCGTGGAGCTCGTAACCAGACGGGACACGGAGGAAACCGCGGCTTCGGAGGAGGTGGGGATGGTTTTTTTTTTTTTTTTTTTAAAACAGATGATTTTAAACCTGGATGTTCGTCGTCTCTCAGTCCTTCAGATCATTAAACGTCTCACTTGTTTCCTTCTGCTCAGGCGGGTTCGGTAACTTCTACACCAGTGACGGATACGGAGGCAACTACTCACACTCTCAAGTTGACTGGTGGGGCAACTAGGTTCCTCCTTTTCTCTCCTCACCCATCCCTCCCTCCCTCCCTCCCTCTTTCTTCTTCTTCTTCTTCCTTCCTCTCTCTCTCCCTCCTCCACGCTGTTGTCTGCGCTCCATCCATCTCCACCTCTTCATTAACCCTCAAAAACACCACGTGCATGTTATAAAACTATTTATACTCGTTTATATAACCCTCCTCCCATCCCTACGTGCTAAAATATTTTAATTCCTCTCTAAGTCCTTTTCCATCTCATCCATCTCATCTTTTCTTCCAAGTAGCTCTCAAGATTTCTTTTTGTTTTTTAATTATTATTATTATTATTATAATTATTTCCCTCGGAGCTGCATCTTTGGTTTCGTCGAGGACGTTTTGAACTCTTTTCCCTTCTGGGACGTGTCTAAAGGAAAAAAAATTAACCCGTTAAATTAAGAAGTTGTAGATGTTCTTTTTGACCCCTGGAGAGATTCACACACGTGGGATTTTACAATGTGTGAACTGTAGAAAAAAAAAAACCAGGGGGGATTGTTCAAGTTTATCATTTTAGGTTTGATTTTTTTTTTTTTCATTGTGTTTTTTTTTTTTTTGTGTCTGTGCTCTTCCAAAGCCAGCCAGGCTTCCCCGCCCCCACGTGTTCCCTCACATGTCATCTTTGTAATGTAGACGCATGGCCATGTTGTAAAAACCACCGGCCGAATAACTTTTCTAAAAGTATAAAACGCAAAAAGGCAGACGAGAAAAAACAACACAAAAAAAAAAAAAAAAAAAAAACAATGTCTGCGTATAAACTGAAGAATGGAAACCGGCTGAGGGAATCCTTCACTGACACGACAGGGGCCACACAAACAAACAAACAAAAAAAAAAAGGAAAAAAGAAATAAAAATAGAAATTATCTTTTATTTTTTCACCTTTTTAAAAACACGGAGGTGTTGATTTACCGACGTCTTGACAGAGACGGAGGAGACAAACAGCTGGTCGTCACTTTAACGACGACCACACGAACAAACAGGATTTCTTTGTTTGAATCAAAAACATAACGGAGGATCATTTGTTTCTGTACTGTGCCTTTCAGAATTTGAACTTTGTCTCTTATTCCCGTTTATTTTAGTTTTTTATTTTATCGCCGTAACACGTTAACTGGCAACAAGTATCAGCCGACTGTGACTAAAGAAAAACAAACAAAACAGTGTATTTTAATGTCATGTATGGGTTCAAACATGTTTATCTTTATTTCTATTTGGAAGGAAACAAACTAGGCTTGAACTAAATCAAACCTTGGCAAAAAAAAAAATCTAAATACAAAAACAAAAAAACCAACTGTGATGAGGAACCTCAATGTTCCTCGTCTGTTTATTGGAGTTTAAATTCATCATTAGGTCTCAGATGAGCTGGTTCCCAAACACATAAACCCACAGAAACCTACAGAGGAAGTAGCAGCTGCTTTTATGTTCTTTGGGAACCAGAGAGTCAACTCATCGACCTGTTAGTCACATCTACAGCTCTGGTTTGAGCTCGAGTTTGTGTTTCTCAAAATCATCCTGTCACTAATTGTTGGGTAAATTTTAACGCCCGAAACGAAGAAAAAAAAAAACACCGAGAAGGAATTTGGTGAAACAGCAACAACAACAAAAACAGCAGCGATGTGATGTTACTTTATTTATAATAATAATATTTCAAATTTGGTCCTTTTACACGTCAAAACAAACCCTCGATGACGTCGCTGCTGCAGAAAAAACCTCGGTCGCCAAATTTTCCTCGAGTGTTCGTCGACGTTCAGACTCTTAGTGTCACAATGTTGTTGGGAAACTTGACTCCGCTTCCACCACAAACATTGAAAACCCCTTGTTTGTTTAAAAAAAAAACCAAACGACAACAGTAAAAAGCTTCATTCAAGGGAGTTTACACAATTTAAACGACTTTAAAAAAAACAACAAAAACAAAGAAAGAGTTCAAAATTTTGTTGCTCACTCTATCCTGGAGAGTTACATGAAGAGTCTTCTCTGAAAACAATAATAATAAATCATTCCAGTTTTTATCCGTTGGGTCTTAAAGGTCTGTCGACGTCAGGGATGAAAACATTTCACGTCTGCGACGCGTTTTAACGTCGTCTTTTTTTTTTTTCTTCTTCCTGTGCCACTTCTTCTTTCTCTTCTCGTTTTCCTCCAGTGAAAAATGTGATAAACTAAATAAAGAAACGTAGAGACTCGGTACGATGGAGGAAAAGTTAAAGAGACAGAAGCACGGAGAGAAACGGCGACGAGACGTTTAATATTCGGCCACAAATTAAATCGGATCGACGTGTTTCATCCCTGATTGATCACGACGTAGAAGAAGAAAACTCCACTGAACATTTGGATCATTTCAGTGGTCGAAACCTACAAACCCTCCCGATGACGAGGAGGGAGTAATTATTGTTGTTATTTCATTTTATCAGGGTCTTAATTTGTTTTGTTTACATCAGTAACTAATCTAGATGAGGCGTAAAGTCGTTCAACTCTTTAAACCAGAAAAGAGAAGAATCTCCAGAAGGTGAATTCAAAGCGAAAACAACACTTGATGTGAAGAAGATTACGTTTGATCACTCGACATTGGACCACGCAGTGTCTGTGGAGCTGAGTTCAGTGGGCAATTTGAACCAACTCAGCACATTTCATTTATTCATTTATCGTTTATTGGAGATAAGAAACAAACAAACAAACCAACGCCTATTAAAGCTCGTTAAGAAGCAGATTCCCTCAAATTGCCCACTGGCTTTGACAAATGACAAAGCTGGATCAAGACAACAAAACATATGCAAGTGTTGTTGTTTTTTGGTCAAGAAGTAAAAAAAAAATAAACGCCAAGTGAATAAAAACAATTCTACAGCAGGCTTTAGTTATGTTCAAACTCAGTTTTTCCGTCTTCTATGATTTTTTAAAATTTTTTTGTTTATTTTTTTTATTTTTATTTTTTTTTTAACACCACGTTTTAATCAGAAATCTCGTTCGGGTCGATTTAAAAACCCGTTTCCCTCGAGTTCAATTGACGATCAGGAGACGAGGCGACAAAAACATATAAACAAAGTAGATCTTCCTCGTCCCTTGTGTCAACGTTTTCATGTTAGAAAAAAGAAAACCTCCACTAGAGCAGACACGACACTCCACCACATCCAACATCAAACAAACCAAAAAAAAATGGAAATATTAGTTTGCGTTTTTTCTTTTTTCAGCTGCGATTAGAACTGTGTTAGAAGTGTCCCACTGAATCATTTCTGCACCAATCAGAGGATTTTTTTCTTCCCCGTCCTCCTCCTCCTCCATCTTAAGTTTCTCCTGCAGCAGAGGTGGACAGTCTCCACCTTTGATTTCCTATAAATGAAATAAAAACAAAAACCAGTCACATTTGAAGGGATAAAGCAGGAGGACACGTTGCAAATGACAATCAATTATGAAGGATTCGCTTCGTTTCAAAACATCGACAGTAAATCTTTGAATCTTTACGTTGCACTTTTTTCAACCGTCTCTCCCGTGTGTGTGTGTGTGTGTATTTGTGTGTGTGTATGTGTGTGTGTGTGTTTGTTTGCGACACCTCGACCGATTTTTTTTTTTTTTTTTAATCATGCACATTAAACTTCTGCTAAAAACTCTCTAAACTTAAAATATCGACACTGTTTTTCTGTGTCCCCACGTCGCTCGTGTACGAGGGGAATATTTTTCAACATTTGTTACTTGAATCTTGAACCACAAACAAACCTAGAGGGAGAGAGAGAGCAGCTAGTCCAGTCTCTTGTGTTTTGATTAAAAAAAAAAAGACGTTTCAGACGTCTTGAGGCAAAAAATGAATCCGTTTCCGTGTGTAGACGTTGCTGTGCCTTCTAACAGCCACTAGGGGGCAGATTTGCGTAATGAAGGAATTCGTTAAGATGTGACGGTTTTTTTTTTGTTTGTTTGTTTGTTTTTTTTCTCATTTGCGGCGACGCAGCAGAAGCTCAGACGTGTTGATTAGTTTTAAAACTCAACCTCGAGCGGCGTTTATTTGTCGTCGTTGCCGTTGGCGACCGTCGGTAGCGTAGTTACGATTTTTTTTTTGTTTTGTTTTGAGTTACACCGCAGGGAATGATGGGAAGTCAGACTTCAGTTTACCTCACTTTTCTTGTCTCTAGAGCAATCTCGTCGAGTCGTCGTGTTCGGAGTACGCACATAAATATGCAATGTATCTATGGTCTTTTTCTAGTGAAGACAGATTATATCTATCAGCTGTAATTACTTTTAACACGTATTATTATTATAAATATCTACCACTGTGCCCCTCTCCCTCCACCTCCCCCGCCCTCATCAACAAGCCGAACTTCTACATTAAGTGCAATAGAAACCAGTTTTTTGTGGCTTTTGCTTTCACGTTTTTTTCACGAGTTTTTTGAGCACAAACTTCATGAAAACGTGAAATCAGCTGGAATTCGACGCGTGAGCGGTGCCTTGAAAAACGACGGAGTCGTGTCGGTTCGGGCTGGGTGTTGTTATGATTATTATTATTATTATTATTAACGACACGAGACGCATTTCAGGGAGAAGTTTTCACTGATCGTTTGTTGTCGAAGGCAGAAAAATAAATAAGAATATCGAGTCAGTAAAGTTACTGGACGTCTTAGTTATTCTCTTTAAAAAAAAAAAAGTCCTTATTTACAAATCCTGCACTTAAGTTTGTTTGTTGGTTTTTGAATATTTTTCAAAAACCTTTTGATGCCTTAAATAAATTCAAGGGTGATACCCAGCCCCGACAGACACGCTGATTACAGCTTTACCATGGCAACAGAAACACGGAGCGTGTCACCATGGCGAAGGGAAACTGTACCAGCAGGAGTATTTTTTTTTTTGTTTGATTTTTATTTTAGTTTTTTGATCGTCAGTGAAATATTAATGGTGCTATGCTCCCATTGCTGCGGCCTCATGAGGCCTCCTCTGTTGTAGAAAAACACTTCAAACCCCGATAAAAGTTTTACAATAAAACACTTCAGTTCGTTAAGTTTAACGTTAAGTCGTCTGTAGCACATGTTCCTTCCTAAAACCTCCGAGAGGTGTGTGTGTGAGTGTGTGTAAGAGAGCGAGCGACAGAGAGAGAGAGTGTGTGTGTGTGTGTGTTGTATGGAAAGGTTCTTCCAGTTATTAAACCGTTTTTTTTTTCCGTTTTGGTTTCGTTTTGGTTTCGTTTTTGTTTTTTATTTTTGGGACCAGGTGGAGTTCTAGTTAACAGCGACTGTAGGATTCAGCTGTTTGCACACACAAGAGTTCTCGAAGTCTACTTTCACTGCTAGTTTTGTGTAATTTATCGAGCATTTTTGAGAAATATTTATTTTTATAAGCCTAAAATACAAAAAAAAAAGTTGATATTTTACAAAGTGACTTGACCAAAAGACAGTAAAAACAAAAACACTGGCACTTGAATGTTGAATGTCATTGGTATGAGTGAAAATTTCTATTTTTCTGGGGTAGTGTGAGCTTTTTAAATGTTAAAGATGCAACGTGTAGGGATTTCTCTTCACATATGTCACTGTGACAAAAAGACAAAAAGCTTTAAGAAGAAAGTTTTTAAAAACAGAAACAAAAACAAAAAATAACCGTAAATGTCACTAGTGCCAAAAACAACAACAACAACAACAATAAAACGACAAACAAATCCCAACACACCAGTTTTCTGACAGAACTCACACGACCTTCACGTCTTTTTCTTTTCTTTTTACGCAACAAAACAAAACGTAAAACCCTGACTACCTCTGAGCAACACAGCTTCGTTTCACTTCTTTATTTATCAACACGACGACGGAGACGAAGAAGTTCACGTCGTCGATTAAATGTCCCACAGTTTTTGATCCGTAACAGGGTTGATATGTGGCCAAAGTTTGTTTTATTTTCATTTCAGTTTGAAGACAAAGACGTGCGGGTGGTGTCGGTTAGTTTACAGTAACTGTGACTGTGACATATTTAGAGAAACATCCTACACATGTTACCTTTAAAGTCACATTGGACTCAGTATCAGATCCATAAACCTGATCGTGTTCGTTGGTTCGTGTGCGACAGGTTTCATCGCCAATAACAACAATAAATCGACCGTAAAAAAAAAAACAAAAAAAAAAAAAAAAAAACAGCCACTACTTTTTTTTTTTATTATTATTTAATTTTTTAATTTTATTGAATTGGAAAACCAAACAATTTGAAATAATACCACCACGTATGCCAAGGTTTGGATAAAAAGTAAATAAATAAATAATAATAGTAATAATAACAATAAAACGTTACGATTTAAGACCATTTTGTAAAAAAAAAAAAAAAAAAAATAATAAAAAAAAAAAACATACAGTACAAAAAACAAGTGTCCAGATTCTCTCCAAGTCAGTTAATGTTTTAGTTTGTTTTTTTCATTTGAGTCTTTTACACTTTTCCTTCCCGTTAAAACCCTTGTTGTGACTGTCTGGCAAGTGGCGACCTTTAAAGTCTTCATAACACAGAATTAACTGTGGTTCTATTGCTACGTTGTTGTGATTTGCATATTTTCAGGCGTCTTGTTTTTTATTTTTTATTTTTTTTTTGTTGATGTTTTGTCACATGACGAGGAGGGAAACGTCTGACCAATCAGAGACGACGTCAAACAAACAAGAAAAACACTGAACGGCTTCGTTTCACTGACGGAAAATGAAACGAAACGCGTCGTTTACTTCTCCGATCGGTCGGACTCGGCTCCTCAACGTTGACAACAACAACAAACAACAACAAACAACAACAGCCTGGTAGTTAGTATTTGCTTTATGTATTAGTTTAGCAGTTGTGCACGAAGAGGAGCACTGCACGATGAAGAAAAAAAACTGTGCATCTATTCTGATTTTACCACAAATAAAAGTTTGGATTTGCAAATGTAACACACGTGTCGTCTTTGTGGTGAATTTCAAACAAGAAAAAACACACAAGTTATTAAATATTTGTTTATTTGTTGGTTAAAAACAAACTACAGCAGTTATATGTTGATGACAGTATAAAACAGTGAATGAGATGTTTTACCTAAATACTTTTAACAGCAGTTTTCTTCATTATTTCTTTTTAAAATGTGTAAATGCTCGTTAAGACTGAAACTATAACGAGAATAAATCTGTAACTTTCAGGCACATTTCCACTTCAGGAGAAGCAGCAGGTTTTAAAGTGCATCTGAATTAAACCATAAAGTGCTTAGAAAATAATCACTTCCAGCTGAACCTTTTACTTTGGTCGAAGACGAACAGCGGCTGGTCCTACAGAAGAATGAAGGGAAGTGTTTATTCATTTGAGCTGTAAATCAGCCATAACAGCGTCTGTGTTACACAAATATCGTGAAATATCAGAGACGCCGCTGGTTCAGTTATTTGTTAGAGGACGTTTTAAGCTCGTTTGTGATTTGTTCTTGGTCCTTGGAGGCGTCTGACCAGAAGTCTGGGTTGTCTTGGTACCATTTCACTGTGACACACAAACACAGGATTCATTAACACACATTATCATCGTTCATTTAAAGTTTCCTGTGTTGTCGTTGTTGCTGTTGTACCAGTTTGTCGGATCCCTTCGGTCCAGGAAACCTCAGCTCTCCAGCCGAGCTGCTGCAGCTTCTCACATTTGATTGGATATCGCAGGTCGACCCGCGGCCTGAGGAGCATCAGCAGCTTCACACATGTGTCATGTAGCAACACGTGATGTTTATTTGCTTGTTTGTTTTTTCTTGTTTACTCACCTGTCTGGTACAAACTCCAACCAATCATTCACCTCAGACTCTGGAACGTTCTTCACCTGAATCAGTTTAGAGTTTAATTAATAATTTGTTCATTTTTTTCCCTCTCAAAGTGTTTAAATTACGAAAAAAACTCACCATTTTAATAAGCTCTCTGGCCAGTTGCATGATGGGAATCTCACAGCTTGTCCCCATGTTGTAGATTTCACCCACAATGCCCTTCTCCAGAACCAGCAGGAAGGCGTTGATGGCGTCGTCCACAAACAGGAAATGACGAGATGTCGGCAGAGTTCCCTGGATGGTGCTGAAGGTTTAACAACAGACCATAGATTATTAGATTAGATTATGATCACAGGAAAGTAAATCCTTTCAAAAAAAAAGCCAAACCTACCATTTCTTGTTCATTTGCAAGAGGGTGAGAAACCTGGGAATGACCTGAAACACCAAGATGATGATTTATTTATTTATTGAAACAAAACTTAAAACGTCTGATGTTAACGTCATAAAAACAGATTATTACTGCACCTTCTCAGGAAACTGTCTGGGCCCGTAGATGTTGTTGCTCCTGGTTATAATGATCGGAAACTAAAGATTGACAAACAGCAGAATTTAATTAACAATCAATAACCTTTTCTATCACACAAGACAAAGGAAAACAAGATATTTTTCGTGTGTTTTCTACCTTATATTTGTCCCAGTAGGACCTGACCAGATACTCTGCAGCTGCTTTAGTGGCAGAATAAGGATTTGACGGCCTCAGTGGACTCTTCTCATCAAACACCTGCAGAGAATCAACATCAACCAAGTTAATATTGTCTCGTGAAGCCAAACGTCATATGTATTTATCATGTGTAATCTTCACTGGCCTGGTCCAGACCGGCTCCGTAAACCTCGTCTGTGCTGACGTAGATAAAACGCTGCAGTCGATGTCGAGTCTGATGAGCAGCCGACAGTAAAACTCTGGTCCCGTCGATGTTCACTCGCTGGAAACTGGACGGACACTCGAATGACGTCTCTGAGGGAAGAGACAACAATAAAAATCAACTAAAATCAGCCTGAACCTCAGAGTTAATAACAACTGCTGCTGCTGCTTCTCACCAACGTGCGTCTTGGCTGCGAGGTGAAAGATCACATCGATGTTTTCTGTGTTGAAAATGTGGTTTAACAGCCGCGAGTTACACACATCTCCCTGTTGAAGACAGCAGCATTTCAATCATTACACTGACATTTATTATGACATTATAGAGGTTTTATTTTTTTACATTATCATACAGCAGCTCTCACCCTGATGAAGGTGTAGTTTGATCGGTCTTCGATGCTCTCCAGACTCCTGGGGCTGCAGCAGTAATCCAACTAGGAAAGAAAGAAAAATAAAGAGTATTTAATCTATTATGAGACTATAATTCAACACATACGTCTATAAAGTAACAACTTACATTATCCAGGTTAATAATCCTCCAGTCAGGGTGTCTGTTGACCAGTGAACACACAAGATGGGAGCCGCTGGAGAGAAAAATACACGAAATATAACTTTACTGACGTATTAAATGTGTTAAAGTCATGTCTAATGGGATGTGTGTAAATAAATGAAAGAAACCTTAAATAAAAAGTATTTAAACTCTTTTTTACACATTAATTTTTTCCTTATTTTACCTAAAAACGTATATAAATAAGGAGCACTTCAATAAAAAAATCTATAAATTAAATTTAATAAAAATATTTTACTTATATTCTTTCTTGGTTCAATTAGAAATAAAAACACATAATTACCACAGAGATCTCTAACAATTTAATGCATTAAATTGATAATTACAAAACCTAACTATATTAAATATAATAAATAAATAGGTTACATTATACTACCCGGGATTGTTTATAATATGTATAATAAGCTGACAGTAGAAGATAAATGATATATTATGTTATAGGTTTGTTGGTTTATGAAGCAATAATCAACATTATATAAACTCACATGAATCCAGAGCCTCCAGTCACTAGAACCGTCCTGTTAAAGTCCATCTTCTACTCTGGTTAGTGTCGATTAACATTAAATTCTTCTATAGTTTTATTTCCAGCCATTAAGTCCGCTGCTTCGCTGTCTGGAGACACACAACTTCTTTATTATCTTTTTCTCTCACAGTACTTCCGTTGTCTGGTTTGCGACAGTAGCGCTCTGTTTTACGGCAGTGTTGACACGTCGAAAATAGGCGGGGTCTATTAGCGCAAGCTGACTGGTTTCTTCTCTGTGATTGGTCGCTGTATGTGACGTAGTGAAGTTACCGTTTTGTGATTGGATAGTCTTTACGTCAGTCTAACTGTCAACTTGCCGACCGGGCCCGGCAACAGCGTCAAGAGAGCGATAGTAGACGTATCATAGGCGGAAATAGCTTGTCAAAATAAAGGTTTGTCGTAATTTTCGTGGTATATGTTTCTTAAAATGTACAACTACTGATATAATTTATGCTATTTAAAGCGTTTTTACTTTAAATATTCTGTATATCACTGTTCAAACCCTTAAATATACTGAAATATAAAACGTGCTTTATAAACAGAGCTTTTATTTGTGGGCAGGAACACCTTGTTTCCGGTATGAACATTTAGTGACTTTTTGTGACTTGACATCGCTGGTTCACTTCTGGCTTCGTGGCTCATTGAATTGATTAGCTAACGTATATTTGTCGATAACGTTTAACTACTTTATTGTTAAAATGTCGTATTTATTAGTCACGTTTGTAGCTACGTTGCTGCTTAATTCGGAGGTTTTCGGTAAAACGGTAACGGGACTTTTTAAGAGCGAAGCGGCGAGACAACAGAGCGGCCAGTTCATCACTAAATTCATGTACCAAGGTAACGGTGCTGAGGTGCTGCTGCTAACGTGTCACTTCACCTCTCATTATATTCACTGCTCATTTAAATATGGCGTCTTTAATTTAATATCATTTAACATTTAATCTGATTTGTGTAACTAAACATCATCATCACTTGATTATAAGACTTTAAACAGCCTTAGTTGGAAATTAAATGCACCTATTGCTATTTTACATAATCAACAGATTATTATTTTTTATTTTAAAACATTTTCTTGTTTAATATGACTCCTAGTGAGTGTTTCTCTAAGGGCAGAGGTCACCTAACTGAGTTGGCAGGATGTAGGGAGGATGCTTCCTGTATCACTGGAGTTTTTGTATCTTATTTTTAACTTTTTAGTGCAAAAGCAAAAAAAATCAGCTTGTTTCATGTGTCTTTCTCTAGGTGATAATGGTTTGTTGGTGTGCCGGCTCGACAACTCTGCTCTGGCTGCAGAGAAGGAGTCCAGACTGCTGCTGTTCCAGGACATGGACTCGGATCTGGACGGACTCAGCTGCGCCGAGAGACTCTCCAAAGCCTACCTGTCTAGTAAGGACCAAAACAAAGCGCTGACCTCTGATGTGGTGCAGCTGTATTGATTTGTTCTCACTGTCTTCACTTTTTCAGTTTCTCTCAGTCAAGATGAACACAACCAGACGATCCCAAGCCAGCCGTCCCCGACGGCGTGGCAGGTGCTGTACGCTGACAGATACACATGTCAGGTAACAGCAACAGCAACACCTGTATGAATATGAACATACCTCACTTCACGTCGCTGTGAGTCACTCTGAGCTTCTTTGTTCTTTTCTGTCTCCTCAGCAAAGTGCAGTGATTCCCTCTCATGCTGATCTCAGTTTCACTGTCTTGCTGTTTAACGCCGATTCAGCTGGAAATCCTCTGGAGCACTTCAGTGCAGAGGAGGCAGGTCAGACATCACAGCACTCAGTGTCAGTGTAAATGTACTGAAATGTCTCCACCAAGAAACTTCAATCAAATATCTAGAGACTAGATCACCTGTGTGTTATGTTTTTCTTGTGTTATTAAATAAAGATGTTTGTGTTTAATATATAACTTATATAATGACTGGTAAATCTGACATAATAACTATACTATTAATTGAAGAAGATGAAGAATTTGTCCTGGAGGATCTGCATCATTTATGAGACTGGTTTTATTCTCTCTCTCTCTCTCACTCAGGCCTCCACAGTTTCTACTTCCTGCTCCTGTTGGCCTACTTCATCGCCTGCTGTATCTACATCCAGCCTCTGTACCAGGCTCTGAAAAAAGGCGGCCCCATGCACACCGTCTTTAAAGTGCTCACCACAGCGCTGGCATTACAGGGCTGCTCCGCCCTCTGCAACTACATCCACTTGGCCAGGTAGGTTGTGTGTTTAAGGCGTAACATCCAGGATGTAGTAGTAGATGTCAGATATATTAAAATAATTTAAATTATGTTAATCTCTTTCTCTGCAGATATTCTCGAGATGGTATCGGTATTCCTCTCATGGGCAGCCTGGCAGAGTGTACGTTCCTCTTTCTCACATGCTATTTTTTATGTGTATAAGTATATCTGTTTCTGAAATTTTCCGCTCTGTTGGTTCCTGTCTCGGTGCAGTCTGGGATATGGTGACCCAGGTGTCGATGCTGTACATGCTGCTGAGTCTGTGCATGGGTTGGACTCTGAGTCGAGGCAGGAAGCCTCAGTCCAGACCTCTGCAGTGGGAGCAGTCTCCGGCCTCCACGGCTGTCGCTGTCGGTGGAGTCGTTACACAGGTAAGAAAGTGATATTTAGTGCATTAGACACTTCAGTATTCTCATAGTTAGACCTATAGAGAGAGGGTTTGTGTCATTTTCAGGGAGTGCTCCTGCTGTGGGAACAATACTCCGAGTCAGAGAACGAACATCACAGCTACCACGCTCAGCAGAGTCTGGCCGGCGTCCTGCTCATGGCTCTGAGAGTCGGTCTGGCTCTGCTGCTGGCCTCCATCCTCTACCAGATCATCTCCACTGAGAGAAGCACCTTGAAGAGAGATTTCTACCTCAGCTTCGCGAAGGTAAACTCTGCTGCAGCTTCCAGACGTATGAATACTTACCTCCAGCTCATCATGCAATAATACCTTAATTTATTTATTTATTATCCAGGTTCTATTTTTTATTTATTTTACATCCTGGTTAGTAATTTTGTCCATTAATGCATCTATGATGTACTGACTGAATAAATCATAATAAAGGAGGTCATGTGATCTCGTTGCAGGGATGCTTCCTGTGGTTCCTCTGTCATCCGGTCCTTGTCCTCACGTCTGTCATCTTCAACGACCACCAGAGGGAGAAGGTTTGAACACATGTGTCCATCAAACTGAACGTGTATTTATCTGTTAATATCTAACATCAAACAGCAACTCTCTACTTCGTCTCTGTAGGTGGTGACCATCGGTGTCATCCTCTGTCAGTCCATCTCCATGGTGATCCTCTACCAGCTCTTCCTGTCTCGTTCTCTCTACTGGGAGGTCTCCTCCCTCTCCTCCGTGTCTCTACCGCTCACCATGTCCAGGATGAACAACAGGGGGCGCTACTGAACACATCCCACCTGAGAAAACGCTGCGACATCGAGGCTTCTCCTCCACCCTGCCAGAGGACGGAGACTTCCCGAGCACTAAGACGTGAAGAAGAAGACGAAGAGCAGAGGCTGAAACAGAAACAGTGCAGGGGCTGTTCTAGCTGTTCCACTTTGCTGTTAAATGTTTCCTGGGAGAATAATCATGGCCACTAGTAAGAAGCTCAGGTCAGAGAATGACCAGAGGACGATATTTACAGCAACACCCTACCTCTAGAGACAGATCATTTGTGACTGGACGTTGCTTAGCAGCAGGAAGTGGTTCCTCGTGCTCTCTGTGACATGCTGGATGTCCTAACATATAGTTAGGACCTTGAGGACACAAACCATGATCACTCTGAACTCATCCTGCTCATTAAACCAGAATTGGATCAAATATCCAAAGAGATAGATGGAATAATAGGTTTTATAAAGTATGTGGTTAAACTGACATGTTAGAGGATGAACTGATGAATGCGCAGGAGGAAGAAAGGATAAATGGGACAGATGGATGCAGTATGTGGAAATTTTAAGGACTGGTTTATTTTTGTCTTTGCATATCCAAAGTGATGAATTTGAGCCAAAAGATCAGCGTGTGTGTTCCTGTACTCACAGATCGAGCTGTACTCTAATAACTTATTTCCGACAGCATGTGAGGCCTGAACCTATGAAATAATTTAAACTGTATGTAGCCGGAGACACACTGCATGACTCATACTATTTTAAAAAAACAAAACATCTTTCTCATAAAATGTAGACCGGGACAAACCAAAGTCAAGTGAAAGGATATGAGTGTGTAAATACATTCCAGTGATACGTCGTTGTTTTTATTGTCTCAGATAATTCAGATCTAGATCCACTGTGACTTATTATTGTAAATGAAGCTCATACATACATATAACTGACATGGAGGGCTGACATATTTATTCTGACCTGTATTTTTTTTGTTTTTATGGGATTATTTGGAAAATTTGGTGCATTATATACAGAATTTAAATCAGTTACTGACAAGTTACATAAGTGATTTCAGTATTTTACTGAACCACATTTTATTATTTTATGACCATTTTATTTGATTTGTGAATTTATTTTTAATCTATAAAACATCAAAAATCAGTGATGAAGAAATTGAATATATATTTTAAAAAAAGTCACTCTTCCCACAATGACAATCTTATTCTAAAGCCTCTGGTTGAACTGTGTCACTAATATTTCGGCCTTAGACTGTTTGATTCAGTTGTAGTAAATTTTATATATTTAAAATAACACAGAACAGAGTCCACTCATTCATTTTTGTTTGTGTATTTATTTTCTGTAACCTGTGGAAATATGGGAGCTGTGATCATGATAAATGTACAAGGAAAAAAAAACAAATTTTAAAGAAAATTAGCTGTTAAAACATGTTGTGAGTCGTGTCATTTGTCCTTTAAATTGTAATGTTAGTTAATAGATAATAACTTAAAAACAGTAGTTATTGGGGCATTTACTAAAAATACTCATTGACCTACATTTACACCTTATAATTGTAACCTAGAGAGTTTAATTTTGGTTTTTAAATAACCAAAAATACTTTTAAACGGCAACTATGTGAGTTAAATTAAACTAAGTCACAAACAGGATCGAACTTGAGTGGCGAGTCGCCATTTTGTGCCGAGACCAACGTCTTGACGTCTTCCTCTCGTACCTTCACATTCTCGTCCAATCAGGTTTCAGTATTTCCACCATAACAGCCAATCGGGATCCCCGTATGAGAAGATTGTGCGCATGCGCAGAAAATTAGCTTAAATTTTCCCGATGGATTAGCTGCGGTGCAATCTCAAACAGTAAATTTATTTATTTGTGGATTTTATTCCGTCAAGGTAAGATGTTGTTTTGATAAATCGACTTGCTAGATACTTAATTTTAGATATAATACTAAATTATAAGTAATTGTTATCACCTCCACTCGACGCATAGTTATTAAATGTGGTCTAAACTTAGTCGTGAGAATTTAAATATACAGAAGACGTTGTAATTATAGTTTTGGAAAAAAAAACACAACTTTAATGAGCCTAAGTCAATTTATCTCCAAAGAAAAATGTTTATTTTCGGGTCCGCACCTGTAGATCAAAAGTCTGGGCATCGTTTACCAACAGCCAATCGCTGCGGTCCTTCTACAAAATTGACGTCAGTCTGTCCAATCAGGTCTCGCCATTTTACAACTAACTCATTAACCAATCACGATGGCCCGTCTTGAAAAAAATAAAAAGTATGCGCAGCCGCAGTAAATCATATCAGCGGCTTTCCGCTGCCATGACAACCGGTAGGGTTTCTGTGCTCTCCGAGGGGACATTAGCTTAACAGCCTTAATTCAAACAAATCATTAACATATTAATCCAACGCATATCTTGACAAATCTTAAATATATATGTTATTGAGAAAGCTAAAGGTGCTTATAATGTAAACGTGAAAGGTTGGGGAAAATGTAAAATATCGTCACGAACAGGATTCGAACCTGTGCGGGGAAACCCCATTGGATTTCGAGTCCAACGCCTTAACCTCTCGGCCACCGTGACTACGCATGTGTGCCCTAAAATATCAAATATATAGATGGTATCTGATCCTGTCTCCTACAACAGTGAAATATATGATCGTGTATGTTTTAAATTATCCTACTGTGGCGTCGCACTGATATAAGTATAATTAAACATGTTCATCTGATAGAACAGTTAGAGGAAGTGTATGAACGTTAAGAACGTTCTAGATACGTACCACTCTCCTATTTAACTTAATTCATTTGGTGGCCACTTAGCCCGTTTTTGTGCTGTTTTAGATTAGTATTAAACATCATTTTATTCATGATCATGTTCAAAAGACAATTTATTTTGATCTCCTGTGATAACCTTCTCGCATTTTCCAGTTTGTGCCTAAAACAACCGATGCAAGACTGCTAATGGTAATGGTGCGTTCAAATTCTATGGGGAAATTGAGGTTAACTGAGGCAGCTAATGTTAAAATAACAATGAATTTATTTAATTTAAAAACAGTTATCTGCATACTTCATCTGTTTGTATTACAACTGAGTGTGTGTTTATAATTACTAATGTTTGAGCAACGCGAACAAATCCGTTGTTAATCACCACGAAGACTTTTTTTAAACGAGTGGTTTGTTGTTCCGACGTTAATGAATGCAGCACAGATGACGTTACAAGAAGATAGCATTTTGATTGGTCCGTCTCTACAAGCTCCGCCCACTACGGAGTAGCATAATAGCTCCCTGGCTGTGACAGTTAGCAGGAAAAGTCAACACCACAGAAGAGAAAATGGTCAACTGGAAGGTAAATGGACTTAATTGTGTACATATATTATTTTTCATAGAGACGATACATGTTTGATTATTATTACGTTGATTTTAGGTGAATTTAAGCCTCCGTTTTTATTGTTTCTGCCGTCTTTAGCACAATGCTAACGCTACAGCGGCTGAACAACTGACTTGTCACCACTAACATTGAAATGTATCAGAAACAAATGCCACTTTTATAGTTTTACATGTGCCGATTTAAAGTATAACCTGTAATGATTATACTCCATACAATATAGGAGTTTAAGTCGGTCGGTATGCAGAAGTTTATAGTGATGTTTATAGTGTGTGTGAATGTTTTAAAGAAGTTTGTTTCATCTAAACTTTGGATGACTACAAGACCAGAATGCACATGGTGCTGCAGCTGCTTCCCTCTCTCACACACCACGTCCTCTTTCTGTAACTAAATTAAGTGTCACCTCCTGTGTAGACAGCTGAGGCCTCTGGTGGAGATAAGGGGAGGAGGGGGAGAACATGTTCTCCACGGTCTCTGTCTGTTCCAGAGCTTTCTTTTACCTCCTTTCATTTTCTATTGAATTTTTTTCTTTGCTCTTGCTAAGAGTTGCTTTTTATTTATTAAAAGGAAGGTTGTATAAGATCAGATCAGCTGTGTCCTTTATAGAGATGTACTTTGAGTTAGAGGCAGAAAATACAAAGTCCACCTTCCTCTTATATAAAATCTGTCCATCTGTTTGTCCTCAGGCTTTGGACAATGTCCCTGTCCTCTTGTACATCTTGGCCCTGAAGACACTGCTGCTGTGTTTGGCGTTTGCCGGGGTGAAGATTTACCAAAGTAAGAAGGCAGAGGCGGCCCTGAAGAAGCAGCAGGCTGAGAGGAGGCGGCTGGCCCAGCAGACGCAGGAGCTCATCGACAACTTGAAGGAAGACTGAGCAGAGAGGAGCTGCTGCACACAGGTACAGAACTGCAACTAGTCTTAAATACCTTGTTTGAGCTGTACATGGATGACATAACAATAAAATATTAGCAGTAGTTTTTACTTAATAGTCACAGGCACAAACATTAAAATAACTTGCAAACAACTCTTTTGAAACTGCTTTTATCTGCATTATTTAAGTGATTGTTTTCAACAAGGACACACGAGAACTCAGGTTTTTCTTCTCTCTTCTAGTGAGAAAAATTTTACTGACCAGAGAAACAAGCCACCGTCTCCAAAATGAGCCAGATATCAGACTGTCGGCATCACGAGGAAACATGTTTGTGTTCCAGTACCAGGACTCGTCTTCACGCCAGTTTTATAAATCTTTTATAAATGTTTGACAAGAGACCGTGTGGATTCATGTAGAGGTACCGAGATGAGACTGATTGCAGTGAAAGATGCAGGTTGAGCATCAGCTTGTCATTTGCCAAACATTTACTCTCATTGACATCATGGCTTCTTCAATCTTCTGTCTTATTTCTACTCATATCTGTGATTCAGATCCTCCGACGAGGCTGAAGAAAAAAACTGTAACACCTCCTGTTTGTAGAATTTGCTTATTTATATGAACAGTTTGGTGTTTTTTTTTTTTTTCTGTATCATTATACCTTGCAAATTGAGAACCATGTTTATGTATTTTTTGTAATAAAATTGAACACTTTGTTCCACATGATACAGTCTCACTGAATTGTCTTTTATCTCATGAGTTTATACACAGTTCCAGTAAATACTTTTGTGTTTTCAGTCAGTAGTTTTAAACTCAACAGTAATATTTTGTTACAGAAAATGTCGACCTACTTCACCTTATACACGTTTTGCATATCTTTTTAAATTTTACAGTAGGTTTTTCATTCATGTTGCAGACTGGATTCTCCAGAAAGTGAAACTTCAGCAGTTTAACTTAAAACCTTTTATTGAAAGTCCTGTGGAATGTACACTGTAGGAAAAAAGAAAAGGAAAAAAAAAGTTAACACTTGACATTCCTCCACTTTCCTTTCACTTCAATAAGCAGGATTTAATTTTTTATTACGACAACTCAAAGAAACAAAGCATAAGTTCTTCTCAAGAAACAAACTTCTGTATTTTATATTACAACCTGCCATAGTCATATTTACACATCATACAAAAAGAATATCAATAAAAGCTGTGTCTCATCTCTCCCTTTGTTTCTGCAACTGGTCCGAACACGTCACTGTTTAACTGGAGCTTCAGCTCAACAAGAGCCGAAGAGAAAATCGAGTGAGAGTCGAGCAACAGTCGGCGTCGATCAACGCAGAGGTCCCAGTTTACTGAGAGTCAACCAGGGGCCGAGTCCCTCGCAGCCAGATGTTGACTGACAGCAGCTGGAGGTGGATGTGACGTCACCAGAGTGTGAGTTGAAAACAGATATTTTATTTTTTTAAGTCTCAGGGATAAACTGGTTTTACTGGACTCTGTACTTGTAAAACCAGCACAGACCCCGAGTGAAGTTCCATCCCATAGTGACAGACAGGATGTAGATGAGACCGAGCAAAGCGAAGGGATAGAGCAGCACCACTGTGTTCTGGAGGAAGGGTAGAGCTGTGAGGGAAACACAAAATAATGGTTTTAATTATTGATTAATCTGTTAATTTCCTCAATTTAAAACTTCTCATTGTGTTAAAAGGTGAATATTTCTTACCATTGTAACCTAAGAAGGTGATGTAAAGATAATAACCGATGGCGATGAGCCACAAAGTATTCCCAACAAAACATCCCACGAACCACTCTGAGTTTATCACCACAATATCTGAAACACGCAGATCAACAGAATGTAAATACAGACAGCTGCAGTCCAAACAGTTTGTACATTAGCATCAATTACTTCTTAAATGATCAACTATAAGTAAAAGTAACAGGGTCAGAATTAGAACAGTAAACACTAACATTTAACATTTAACTACTAAACATCATTGGATGCTAACGTAATCTCATATGTGCTGATTAAAGTCAGAGTCATGATCTACTCACGGTTAATGAAGAAAAGCTGCAGGAAATGCAGAATGACTAGAAGTGGGTAGAAAGCGTTGAGGTGAACATCAAATGCGTAGCCCCATTCAACATCAAAGTTTTTGCTGGGATGCTTTAGCAGATACTTGTTGCTGATTATCCTGGAAAAGATAAAAAGAAATTAATATTTCACAAACAGCGAAAGTTTAGTCATGTACATGTTGAAGCCGTAATAAATGTAAACAGAGAGAATATAACCTCCCTACCAAATCATTTAATATCAAAGAAAACTGGACAAACTAGCTACTCACCACATTAGTGTTGATATGAGCAGACCCACTCCTATACAGTCTACGAAAACGACCCACAGCAGCAGCTTCAGAGTCTCCACAACTCCCATGTCCAACACCAGACCAAAGCCTATTGTTGATACTGCAAATGGATACAAAGTGTGTTTAGTTATTTCTTTACTGACATAACAGGATTCAACTGGCCAAAACATTTCAGATGAATCGCTATGTAAATATAACCAAACAAAGAAACAAATAGTGAACAGACAGATATTATTACAGAGAGTTTCAGCCTCACCACAAAGCCAGATGCTGAGCAGGACCAGGAAAGCAGGATCATCTCTGGCCCACTGGTCCTTGGTCTGTTTCCTATAGTGAAAGTTACGGTAGACCCTCTGTGGTGACGTGAACAGGTAAAGCATTTGCCACAGGGCAAATTCAAAGTCCATCTGTCTGAAATGCAGCAGGCGTCGCAGGTATTTGTAGCGCTTGGCACCTGCCGTGTGTCGTGCAGCATCTCTGGAACCAAGAGCCCCGTTGCTGTGTGGCGAGGTGGTCGGCAACATGGTGCTGAAGATTAGATTTCATAAAACACATGAAGTTAGAGAGATTCAAAGAGGATAGAAGGTGAAGAAAGACATTTAGAAAGCTCACTTTGGGAATAAAGTTTAGGATTAAGATTTCAAACCCAATAAATACACGAGGGATCTTTAAGTGTTGCTCTAAAATATAATAAATAATTTATAAACAGTGTCACATATCCCTGGACAAAGAGTTGTTTGTTTTTGAGCTGTCAAACCAGTAATGTTGCTTTTAAAACGTGTTTACAACAGCACACACCAGTCACGTGTATCCTAACTTCATAATACAGCATATTAATAGTAAAATGCATTTAAAAAACATAGTATGACATCACTAATCTGGCTTAGCAAAGAATGACAACACAGAAACATGGCGCAACTGCTACATACAGACTAAACGGCACCCAAAAACTGAAATAACACAAAATCATTCATTAATAAATAACGATTGTTACAATTAAACACTGTACAATATCAGTTTTACCGCCGTTAAACACTGATTTATTGAATTTAGCTGCCGCTAGCAACCACAGTTAGCTCGTTGCTAACTTGTTTATCACAATGCGAAGGCCTCGTCAGTGTTATTTCTAATAAAATTGTCATAAACGTTGCTGTGATGATTTAGAAGAAGATAAACAACTACATTGCTTTATTCTGGTGAATATTTACCTGTTTTTGCTGCACTCCTTCACAGGAGAAAGCACCAACTCTCGCTCGTTTCTGTAACTGTTTATAGACGCTTCCTGAACTGTCGCGAAAAGGAACACGTAGATACTTCCGGTTAGCGTCCGGTGCATCATGGGAAATGAAGTCGAAGATAAACGCGTTTTAAATTGATTTTAAAGCACAATGAATGAACGTCAGTTAAACAGACAACGGACAATAGATAGTGTCGCATATAATTAGAGAAATAAAGAGTGAATAAAGAGAAATATTGATAAAGATAAAGGAAACGGACACGTTAATGAGCGAATGTGTGCTTTTATTGTGAAATCTGGAATATTAGCTCAAGCGGAAGTAGAAGACAATTCTATTTCCGCTAACGACGCCATAGCTTTTTGACTGGGAGTAAAACTCAGATCCCCGCTGTTCTGGTCCAGAAGGCCAAATAGCGAAAGGTAAGAAAAAGAAATATATAATAAGTTTATATACGTTTAAATCTATTTTGAATTAATCTTAAGTCCAGTTGAAAGCGTCGCGTTTGACCTTATGACGCGCAGTTGTCCTCTTACAACGCTGCAATGCCCGTGCCCTTGAGTAGCTATCTGAGCTAACGGTGTTAGCATGCTGCAAGTTGTCCTCATTGCAATGTTCATGCTCATTTTAGCTTTTGTCTACGTTGTTTAAAAACGTATGTAATCATGTTATTATATCTGTACGTTATGGAAAATCTTGTTTTATCTTCCGCACATTGTCTCCTTGAAATGTTACGTAGCTGAATGGAAATAACACTTGTTATTGTTGACAGTGACAGCTAGTTAGCTAAGTAGCATTAGCCTCCTCAACACTGGTTATATAGTTATGTGTTGTGACTGGGTTTTGACTTTATGAGCAGAACCTGCACAAACTCGTTCAGTCCTGAACAATAAACTTGTTTTAATCAGTCGACCTTGTCCTCATTTTTGAGGTTGTCTGATATATGAAGCTGAAACTTAAGAGAAAATGATGCAGAAGTGTAAAGTTTAAACCCCCCAAATATGTAAAGATAATGTGTGGACACATATTAAGCCCTCTGATAATATTTTGTACATCCTTAAACCATAAATATTCAAATGTCATTTTTAAAAATAGAAATACAAGAAATTTAAAGCATAAAATGTGAATAATAAGCAGGTTTTGTTTGTGTTTTGTGATGGTATATATTTATATAACTATATATATTTATGCTTTTAGTTGCAAAAGAAGCAACCTAAAGAGGCCACATTCAGCTCTAGGAAGTTGTTGTAAATGTTAGTTAATGTTTTAGTTGTTCTCTATAAGATATTTAGATCTAAACTTTGCTGTATTAAAGATTTGGAGCTTTTGTTTTCCAGAACCACTGCAGATTGTTTTTAAAGTAGTTTGCACCTTGATATGTCAGAATAAGGTGAGCTCAAATGCTGGCTGCTTCCTCTTTGTTTTCCATCACACAGCGTCATGCTGCGACTGCCGACCGTCGGCCGGGCTCTAGCCGGAGCTGCCAAGAGCAGCCTGGCCCCTTCTAACACTGGTAAGACCACAGTAGGTTCAGATTATCTTGAGTAGTTGTTTACTTCAGTGCACAAATACATATCTTAACTGAGGTTATCCTGGTTCTACCCTTGTTGTGTTTGTGATATGATAACTATCAGGGATGCTTGATGTAAATCTAGAAGAGAACAGTATCATTGTTGAACACAGTATTTTTTTTATCTTTATTTTGTTGGTAGAGTTTTAAGCATGTGTCATTTCATGTTCCATTTCAGTGCGTACATCAGTACGTGCTGCCAGCAACATGGTGGAGGTGTTTGTAGATGGGAAACCAGTCGAGGTGGAGCCTGGAACCACTGTCCTGCAGGTAAAGAAGCATCAGATTGTTTTATTTTAATTTCTAATACTTTAGTTAAACTCTCATTTTCACTAGTTGACTATTCCAGGCCAATAATTTAATGCTTTGACGCTGCTTTTTCCTCCTCTGACACGTTTTGAAAGATTAACTGAAACGATTTTGCACATTTTTTTTTCATCTGGATAATGATGAACAGATTAGTTATGTTATGTTGTTATTGTTGTTGGCTGATGTGTCTATATTTTTCCTGTCAGGCTTGTGAAAAGGCAGGAATCCAGATCCCCAGGTTCTGTTACCATGAGCGCCTCTCGGTGGCGGGAAACTGCCGCATGTGCTTGGTGGAGATTGAAAAAGCACCAAAGGTAACCAAGCAAATATGTTTATCTGTAGGTAGTTTAATGTAGTAGCTACTAGACTGAATGGACAGTAGTTAAAACAACAGGCCTGAAGAGTGTGTGAGTGTTTGCAGGATTAATGTCTAACGTGTGTGTGTGTGTGTGTGTTTTCAGCCAGTTGCAGCCTGCGCCATGCCCGTCATGAAAGGTTGGAACATCCTCACCAACTCAGAGAAAACACGCAAAGCCAGGTACAATTTCAGATACGAGTTAGTCCATTTGGTAAACTTCACCTCGGTTAATAAACTGACTGTATATAAGCTTAATAAACATGTTTTTGTGTCAACAGAGAGGGAGTGATGGAGTTCCTGCTGGCTAACCACCCGCTGGACTGTCCCATCTGTGATCAGGGAGGAGAGTGTGACCTGCAGGTAAATAAAAAATGTTAAAGGATCAATAGTTGAATAGCATGGAGTGAAAAACATCAGCAAGGAAACTCAGATGTTTCACTTTGTTAAAACTCTGAACTTCGTGTCCTCAGGATCAGTCGATGCAGTTTGGTTCAGACCGCAGTCGTTTCACAGAAGGAAAACGAGCAGTCGAGGACAAAAACATCGGACCACTCATCAAAACCATCATGACTCGCTGCATCCAGTGCACACGCTGCGTCCGGTATGTGCATCATAAACATTCAGGAGCAGTTTAATCATCTGATTGTTTGCTGTTTTCATATCTAATGCTGTTTTTATTTATTTAAAAAGTTTTGCTAGTGAGATCGCTGGTGTTGAAGACCTGGGAACAACAGGAAGAGGGAACAACTTGCAGATCGGGACGTACGTAGAGAAGATGTTTATGTCGGAGCTTTCAGGAAACGTTATCGACGTCTGTCCTGTCGGAGCGCTCACCTCCAAACCCTACGCTTTCACTGCACGACCATGGGAGACCAGGTAGGAAGGACGAAGGTTTTGTTTTTTTATTTAATTAATTAGCATACTCTTTTTGTTGTGTATCTGAGTAGTTTTCCTCAGTTTCTCTTCTGCTATTTCTGCAGGAAAACCGAGTCAATCGATGTGTTGGACGCTGTGGGCAGTAACATCGTGGTGAGTACAAGAGGAGGCGAGGTGATGAGGGTGATGCCCCGGCTGAACGAAGATGTCAACGAAGAGTGGATTTCTGACAAGACCAGGTGAGACACAAACAGAAACTGATTTAAAGTCGTTGAATCTATGTCACTTAATGAAAACCTCAAGATATGACTTGACTAAAGTGTAAATGTGCATTTTCAGGTTTGCTTATGACGGTTTGAAGAGACAGAGATTGACTCAGCCAATGGTGAAAGACGCTTCAGGTCAGCTGACCCACACCACCTGGGAGGATGCTCTCACCCGTGTTGCTGGAGCAGTAAGTCTGTTTATTCCTCTTTAAATACTGATGTTGTGTTGATATGAGGAGGTGGTGTCTAAATATATGTCTGTGTGTGTGTTTGTAGCTGCAGAGCGTTCAGGGCAGTGAGGTGGCAGCCATCGCAGGAGGAATGGCCGACGCTGAAGCTCTGGTCTCTCTCAAAGATCTTCTCAACAGACTCAACTCAGAAAACCTCTGCACTGAGGAGGTCTTCCCCATGGCGGGGGCAGGGTAAGTCAGTTCATATGATTGTGAACCGAACGTACGTACTCCTCACAATCTTTGTGGACTTCTAACTATTTTTATTTGTTTTCCCTGCAGCTCTGATCTTCGCTCCAACTACCTGTTGAACTCTCGCATCGCTGGTATTGAGGAGTGTGACTTGCTGCTGCTCATAGGAACCAACCCACGTTACGAAGCTCCGCTGTTCAATGCCAGAATCCGCAAGAGGTAAAATTTCTCCTCCAGGAAGATTTTTGTTAGGGTTTTGAAACAAATGAGCTAATTAGAGAAAAGTCATTGTTACTAAACTACTTTTTATCAAAGCATCAACTTGTTGGTACTTTTTGATGAATTGTGACAATATTTAAGTTTAATTTAGTGTTTTTTTCCACCATAATAAAGAGGTAAATAGATAAACGACTTTATTGATCCCTTTACTAGGTTCCCTCAGGGAAATTGAAGCTTTATCACATACAGCACCGTTAAAATACTTTGTCGTAAATAGATTTAATAAAAACAAATATGGTAAATATCGAAGAAAAACAAAAGCTTTATTTCTCATGATGCAGCTCAACCTTCTCTGCCTTCTAAATATCTAGTTTATATCATTAATTTTACTTCACAAGCCTAAAATAACATGTGATGACATGTAAAGTCAGTGGACGTAGACTGTAATTCACCACCTCTCGTCTTCCTCCGTCAGTTGGCTCCATAACGATCTTCGCGTTGCCCTGGTGGGTCACGACGTCGACCTGAGCTACACATACGATCACCTGGGAGAAGACACCGCAGTGCTGAAGGAGCTCGCTAACGGCACACATGCTTTCTGTCAGGTAACAGACACACACACGTGTAGTTTGATCAGTCCCGAGGGAGTTTTGTAATGAGCTGATAAATTAAAATAAATCTTTCACCGTCTCTTTCTTCAGGTGCTTTCAGCTGCTAAGCGTCCGGTCGTGGTCGTGGGCAGCAGCGCTCTGCAGAGAGATGACGGAGCTGCCATTCTGAGCGCCGTCTCCACTATCGCTCTGAACGCCAGAGCCAGCAGTGGAGTGGAGGAGGGATGGAAAGTCCTCAACGTTCTGCACAGGTACGACTCAGCACTGCATCCTCTGTGAACTGAAGTAACACACATGAAGATGGAGAGATTTAACAGTCAGATGTGTGTGTTGTCAGAGTGGCGAGTCAAGTGGCTGCGCTGGACCTGGGCTACAAGGCCGGCGTCGACGCCATCAGAAAGAATCCACCCAAAGTCCTGTTCCTGTTGGGAGCAGACGCCGGCTGCATCACCAGAGCCGACCTGCCCAAAGACAGCTTCATCATCTACCAGGGTTCGCAGCCACACAATCGGTAGAAAACATCACAGTTTCAGTCAAAGTCAGAATATATTAACACACAGTTTCATCCTGTCCAGGTCACCACGGCGACGTAGGAGCACCCATGGCAGACATCATCCTCCCTGGAGCCGCGTACACAGAGAAAAACAGCACTTACGTCAACACTGAAGGCAGGAGCCAACACACCCGGGTGGCCGTCACCGCTCCTGGGATGGCAAGAGAAGACTGGAAGATCATCAGAGCTTTGTCTGAAGTACGCAACAAGTTACTCTCATGGCAGATAAATATGCTAAATACTGAGAATCATCATTTCATTTGACCTGTGTGTGTGTGGGGGTGTGTTTGCAGCTGGCTGGTGCAGCGCTGCCGTACGACTCTTTGGAAGAAGTCCGATCCAGATTAGCTGAAGTTTCTCCAAATCTGGTCCGATACGACGACGTAGAGGAGGCAAATTACTTTAAACAAGCAAATGAACTTGCCAAGGTATAAACACAGTTAGTTTCCTGCTCAGAAAAATAATTAAGGTAAAAATATTACTGATGATTAATTTGATTTGTTCCCTTTTGTCTATTTCAGGCTGTGAACCAGGATCTCCTTGCAGCTCCTCTGGTTCCACCTCAAGTCACAGTAAAGGACTTCTACATGACAGGTAAATGTTATTTTTATTAAAAAATAAAGCTACAGATATATAATAAAGAATATAGAAATATAAAATAAAATAAAATAAAATAAAATAAATAAACTTTCTTCTCCTCAGACTCGATCAGCAGGGCGTCACAGACGATGGCCAAGTGTGTGAAAGCTGTCACAGAAGGAGCCGCCGCCGTCGACGAACCGTCAGTTTGCTGAACAGTAACAGCAGTAACACGCACGCAACAACAACAATAAACTGTCATCTGCTGAAAGAACACACACTCTGAAGAAACTAACAGCGTTGCTCCTTAATTTAAAGTCGTCTTTGATGCTTATTGTACACAGTCGAATCGTTTTCGCTCCTGAGAACGATCTTTGTTGAATAAAACTGAAGAAGTATGAAATATGATTAAAAACTTACAAATGTCTTTACTCCAGTTTAATGGGTTGATGTCGTTGTGTTGCACTGTTTTTCCTCATTTTCCCCAGAACATCAGAAGATGATTTTATTTCTCTTCCATATAAAATACAGTTTAAATGTTGTTTTAAAGTAGCTATAGTCACATAAACACAAACAACAAAAACAACAAATGCTTGTGATAAGTAAAAACTATTTTAAAGAAAATGAAAAATTAGACAAAATTTGTTTTATTCATTACTTTTTACACTGAAATGAAAGTAATTAGAGGCCAAATTCACATATTTATGTCAATAATTCAAGGTGTGTTTGTGTGTGTTTCTAGAAGAAGTGTTTATGACACATTCAGCGACACACTGATCACACTCTGGCCTCTTTATCTTCAGTTATCTTACACACACAACTCAGACAGTGATGTTGAGCTGAAGTCTGAGAGAGAAGAGGAAAGTTTCCCCAAAGGTTAAAAAAAAAAAAGGTCAAGACACCGAGTCACAGGCCTCTGTTTCAGTGTTATTGAGTAACACAACCAGCAGAGCAGAAGAAAGATAAATTTGACTTGTCTTGTGGGTTAAAGGGTGTGTGTGTGTGTGTGTGTGTGTGAGTGATTTAAGCCAAGTCTATACGCTGAGGAATGAAAGTCCCTAAAAAAAGCTTTTACAAGTGTGGCTTGAATAGATCCAGAATGGGACGGTGGTGTCTGGAGTTGGACACCGCTCGTCCAAACAAATGACTCTTGTCATCTCTTGTTCCCTGAGAGAAAGAGAGAGAGAGGCAGCTCTTAAAACCAAACACAAGCAGAGAGACACACTTAAACACACTGAAAAGGAGAGAAGACAGTCCCATCTCCGTCTGCACAGTGTCTGAGACCCTACATTATTTTACTGCTCTCCATATCTGGGATTTATTTCTACTCTAAGGTCAGTATTAATGCCAACTATAGTGCAGTTAGTGTATAGCTCCATACGTTTGTATGTAAATACTCTGTGACTTACAGTTCACTCTCCCTCCTCTGCTTGTCTCTGTAGGGACTTAATGCAAAGATAAAGAGGAAAACAGACATTGGACTGATTCTGGACCCAGCGGGAAGATGGTTCCAGTTAAACTCCTCATACTTGGAGCTCAAAACACTGGAAAAACAGGTAAATACCACAAACACAGAGACAGAAGGACAAGATGGAGAAGTTGGTTTGTAAAAACTCAGAGAAGTTAAGTTCAGAGGTTATAATTTGGTCTAAGAGGTTTAAGAGGTTTTGCTAAATATGGTCTAAAGTTGACTCCTCACCCGCAGCACTGAAGCGTAGAAGTATCCAACCACTTCTGTTAAGTTTTAATGTCAAACCTCTGTCTCCACTCCTGTTCCCTCTCATGGTGGGAAAACTGTTGACACTGACGAAAATTTAAATAAATGATTAATTTAAATACAGAGAATGTATAAAGCTGTTTGTAGTAGATACATGTGCTTAAAACAGCAGGTTGGAGGACATTTCTTAAAAAAAAAAAAAAAAAACATTTTTGCAGGATTGTGTCTCCTGCATCAAGGAAATAAGTCAAACAAACCTAACCTCGTTTGTGTACATTTGTTTAAACAAGTTAGACAGCAAAGAAGATAATTATCAAAGATCCAAATCAAATGTCATGTGTGTAATTATATAGTTTTATAATTACAAATATTGGTCGGTGTGTGTGTGTTTGTTCTGTCTGTTCACTTTCCAGTCACTAAGTCTGTGTTTTGTCTCCAGCTCTGTGTGTTCGTTTCATAACCAAACGCTTCATTGGTGAATACGACCATAAAAAGGGTGAGAATGATGTTAAATGTTTAATATAATAAACATTATTCTGACATGGATACAATCATTTGATATTCATTGTATCATTTAAACAAAACAATAAATTAAGTGTGTGTTATTGAACCACAGAGGTCTACAGGTGTAGCAGGTTGGTGGACCAGGAAACTGTTGATCTGGAGATTTTGGACATAGCTTGTAAGGTAAAAATTAATTAATAAAATTTAATCAAAATCTGGGTTAACAATTGTAACACTAATTTAATTTAATTTAATTAATAATGATAATATCAATAATAAAAATGTTATTTATTTTATTTTATTAAAATTTATCTAAATATTCAGCTATAGTTAGCATAGGATTAGCTTATTTTAGCTTAGCATCACGTAATACAATGACTGAGAATACAAGTTAGCATTGTTAGCGTACGATTAGCTTAGTTTAGCTTAGTTTAGCATAATGTAACATAACAACTATTAAAGGGAGAAACTAGCAAGCTCGTGTTTTTTCTCCTCGGCTTCATAACTGATTTATCTGACATTTAAAATTTAAACTTACAAACATTGAAAAAAAAAGTGTTCAAATGTGAAAATATAATACTCCAAACGGAGCTAGGCTAATTGTTAGCTAGGCTATGCTAATCTAGCTAACGTATAAACACTGAACAGTATCAATTTTATCATCAAAACACGCAGTAAATAAGTATTTATTGTTACTTTTCATGTTTTATTGTCTTTTCATTATTACTTTACATAAGTTTGTGCTTCCAACATTAATATCCCCGGTGTTGTTTTCTCCAGGAGAGCTCCACGGCCTCTCTGGAGTCATCTATCCGCTGGGCGGACGGTTTCCTGCTGCTTTACTCCATCACACAGCGCCTCACCTTCCTGGAGGTTTCAACACTAAAGAAACTCATCGATCAAACCAAACAAAGTCTCGGTAAAGGACTAACTTATTACCAAATACACAAAGGACACAGAAATAAGTCTCTTACACCTCATATCATAACATAAATGTGTTAAAACATCTATATTTATGAGTTTTGGGAGATATTTGATGACATAAAGTGATATTATTTGGTCTGACTCCTTTATACAAAAACTAAATTATAATATGATGTTGTCAAAGTCACTGACTGTCTCATGATGTTTGTAGAAATGATTTAAATAACAAACTGAACCACTGAACCAGCAACATTATCTCCAGAGGAACAGTTTGTTCGCTATGTTTGCTCTGAAAGAGCAGTGAGTCTCTGTTCATACTCTGTTTGACATCTGTCTATTGTCATTTACACACACACACACACACACGCGCACACACACACGCACACAGATGGAGTGGGTGGACATGTCTGCCATATTTGGTAGAGCTACCTGTGCTGCTCTACCGAACATGACCCAGAGATATTATAATCATAATGAATTATTGTGTGTTTGTGCATGTGCGTGTGCGTGTGCATGTGCCAGTCGTTCCTACAGTATTAGTAGCCAATAAGGCTGATTTGGAAATCGGACGGGAGGTGACGACAGAGGAGGGACAGAAACTGGCCAAGGATTTAAGGTTTGTGTGTGTGGTTTAATCACTAGTTTATGTAACGTCATTTGCACATTTTATTGTCTTGTAATTGTGTTTGCTAATTAAGGTGTGTGTGTGTGTGTGTGTGTGTGTGTGTGTGTGTGTGTAGGTGTACGTTCAGGGAGCTGTCTGTAGCTGAAGCTGTTTCAGCGGTGGAAGCAGCAGTGTTGCAACTCATCAGGTCTCACAACACACACAACAACACAAGTTAGCTTCATTTTTTCAGACGTGTAGTTTTGTGTGTTTGTTTATTTGTTTGTTGTGTGTTGTCAGGCTGGTGTTGGATCAGCAGCGCCCTCTTCCCGACCGTCGTTCCTACATGTTAACAGTCCGTCACGCTCTGTCCAGGAAACTGACCCGGTCTAAGACGATGCAGTGGTGACGGCCGCTAACGAGGTATTCATCGGTTATAATTACAGTCTGTTCATGTAACACTGTGTTTTTACTTGTCGTGGTTTTATAAAGATCAGTACAGTAGCACAGAAGAATAAAGGTAAATTAAAGAACTATGATATATCACAGCTTTATTACTTAAATTAAATTAGTTAATTAAAAGAGTTTTGGCTTATTTTATCAACGCCACCACCACAAAACATGTTCATTATGATTGTGAACAGATAATAATTCATAGATATTTGGAATATTTTCACTAGTTATAAGAAAAATATATGAGAGAAGGAAGATTTTTTTTTTACATTTTTGCTGTAGAGACTGAAGTAGAAAAGTTGAGATTAAAGTCTTTTTTTTTTACAAATACATTGTGGTTTAAATACACTGCCAAAGACATAGTTAGGGTTGATATAATATCTGTTTTATTAGCTTTATGAAACAGTAGCTCTCAGTTTTTACTGCAGACAGTTGAGTTTGTTTTAGTTCGTTGTGCGTGTCGCTCTCCAGTAGAGGGCAGCACAGTCACATCACGAACATTGAGGCCTGAGCTCAAAACAAAGGAGCTGAAGTTACAGCAGCAGATTAAAGCTCATTCTTTTGAAGTGAGATGATAAAGACTCAACATATGGGTGTAATGTTCCAGTGTCTGCAAACGTTGAACATTTCTGTCTTTATCATCATCGTAAAAGTTTATTTTCATATTAGATTTTTATCATTTATAATTTATACAAGAACATAAAAGTCCCGTAAGTCAATCAGTGCATCCGTCGAACTGTAGATAACAGTTGACACAGTTTTAAACTTGTTGGCCTTGTTGTGGTGTTGAGTGTGTATATGATGTAACAGTGTGTAAAGAATGAGCCTGGCTTTGATTACAGACTTGGCCTTATTCAACCCAGTTTCTGTGTGTGTATGTGTATATGTGTGTGTGTGCGTCTCCTCATTTCTCACCCTGAACTTCTGAACTTAACGAACGACGAGAGACATCTAAAAAAAAAAAAGAAAAAGAAAAAGAAGAGAGAGGAAAAAGCAACACAGCGAGCGACAGAAAATAAGACGGATTATAACAGGGAAGAAAAACATTCAGCCTCTTTGGAATATTTTATTTGTCTGAGACAGAAAGAAGAAGAAGAATAAGAGCTGCTCCTTTTCTGTCATGCTGAGTCTGAATTCTTGTAAAGGCATTATGAGTAAAACTGACTCTGTACTTACTCTCATCCCACCACCCTGTCCACCACCATCACCTCCTCCACCCAGCCACCGCCAACCAACAACCCAACCACAGGCACCCCCCCCTGGGCTTTATATACAAACACACACACCCCCTCTCTGGTCTACAACAAATAATTTATCTGTCAAGCTTTTATTTTGTCTCAAAATATAGACTCTTTGAGCTTATCACTGAGTCATGACCTCTCCCCTGTCACATGCGACAGATGGTGGGGTTGTGGTAAAATACTCTATTATTTCTCTACTCTTTTTATTCATCCAGTGAATTTTCACTTTTCACACGGGATAAATGGCACCCAAACTGTGTGATTTCACATGTGATCTGTGATTTTACACTTTTACTTAAACCTTTTTGGTGATGAATGGCCCAACCCGAAGTCTAAATTTAGTCATCTCCCCAGGTTTCTACATCTACAACCCCGTGATAAAAGCTTCTCAACGTCCGACCACGTAACAATCATTTCTGATCTGTATTCGCCACACTCTTCCCTCCTGCTTCTTCTGCTCCCGCATTATAATTTCTTCCACAGGATCTCTTGGATAAATACCAGTTGGCTGTCAAAAATGCCAGGGTGCGTTACTTTTCTGAAGTTATTGACAAAAACTGTCACAATGTGTGTTAAACTCTGTCATCAACGCTTAACTTTCGCCATCCATGAGGTTGAGAAACCTTCAGAAACACAGTACTTCACATCACAAGTTGTATTATTCCACCTGTAACTACTTTAACCAGCTCCTTGGAGAACAAGCTGCAGATTCCCTGAACACCTTCACCCTCTCTGAACCTCAACTTATTATTTCTTCCATGAAAAACCTCTCAACATTATTCCAACTAAACTTTTCAAAGAAAATTATTGGCACCATCGGACACGACATTCTCTCAGTCATTAATAAGTCTCTGGAAACCAGTCACGTCCAGCCGCTTTAAAACAAAACAGAATTTAAACTTTCAGTCCTCAATAATTACAGTCTCCATCTCCAAGCTCCCGTTTCTTTCTAAATCCCTTGAAAAAGTTGTCTTTTTTTTTTCTTTTAACCAACTGTTGTTCCATCTGGCTCGAAGTAACATTTTTTTTAAAATTCCAATCTGGTTTCAGGGCCTTTCATTGTACTGAATCTGCATTTACTGACAATAACTAATGACCTCCTTCTAGCTGCAGACTCAGGTTACTCCTCTGTCCTCCTGCTCAGGATTTATCCAACAGATCCTTCAGTGTCTCTCTCAGGAACTCACCTTCCTCCGAGCTTTCATACAGATTCAGATTATTCATTCATACGATTATGAATCAAAATCCCAGGGGCAGTAAGTTTAATGGTGCTAATTGTACCGACCTTGATCACTTGTTTACACCTTCCTGGACATGAAACTCATTAATATTAAAGTGTGAATTTATATTCACAATCATGAATGGGTGCTACAGTGCATACGTCTGCTAATAGCAGTCATTAGAGAGAGAGATGGAGATGATGTGAGGACTAATAGGAGCGGCGGTGACGGTGTGGTGGAGACTGAGTCCATCATTGACTCACACAGACTCTTGAACTGTGTGTTTTCCACCTCAGTGATGCTGCTGCTCTTCTTCACTGTCATGCCAACGAACCCGAGTGGCTTCGAGAGCGAGGGACAGACGACGACAGCGACGAATGAAGACGAGCGGCGATGACATCATCAGTGGTCACCAAGGCGATGAAAGGTCAGAACCCCATGTCATCTCTCGGGCTAAGAATAGAGGATGAGTCATCTCTGCATCGTCACGCTGACGGCCAATCAGAGAGCAGCCTGTCGAGACGTACATCAAAAGATGAAGAGGACAGTCGGAGCTGCTGCTCACAAAAACACAGAAACTCTTTGAGACGTTTGAATGTTTGTGTGGATCAGATTTATTTTAAATAAATTGTCAAATTTAAGGCTGTAAACAGGATTGGAGTCTAATTATTTTTTAGTAATTATTATTATCTTTAAACAATAAATTAAGTTAGGTTAAGTCCTGCATCCTGGGCATAGGAGTTGAAGGTGGATAGTTTTGAATCGAGTTTCTTTGACTCTGCCAACACAGTGAAATAATGGGTTTCCAACCCATTTGCACTTTGTAAAACAGAGTAGATTTCATGCCGAGATGAAATGAATACAAACCTACAACGCTGTTCAACTCATCAAACAACTCATAATTTAACAAGTATCAACAGCGATGCCTCGATGTGCCAAGAAACACGACTCTACATGATGCTGATGTTGCCAGCTGCTTGTTAAAACTTTATAAAACTGTAAAACTTTATCAGGTGATAATATGTAAGAGTGTTTACAGTTTGTTCTGTTGCTTCCAACTAGTAAATTTAAGAAAAAATAAATGAAATAATAAAATAATGCCTCTTGACGAGTTGTTGGTAAATGCATCTTTAATGATAACGATAATATGAATTATAGTGATATGTCAGTTTTTGGTTCATATTATCGTTGGATGTATTTCGCCTGTCAAACAAGTGATGCAGTTAAAATGGAGGCTGTCAAAACTGCATCTACATTAGTTATTTTGAAGAGATAATAACTTCAGTCAGTAGAAGGTCATTAGAGTTACACAATACACCAAAGTACCAGAGTGTGTGAGAGAAACACAGAGATACCCTGTCCCTCAGGGAGTGACACCTCCGTAAACTGATCTGTGAATAGAGAAAAGATGGAAAAGAACAAGGAAGGAAATTAGAAGATGTCAAAAGGAAAAAGGTTGAAGAGTAACAGGAGATCATTACATAATAGTTAGTATGTCTGGTTTGAATAGAAACACAACACACGCACACACAGATACCTGATGGTAATCGATGTAGTTCATGATGACAAAGAAGGTCGGTCTTTTCGCCTCCACCACACCCTCCTCACTGACCCGTTTGAACAATACAAACAGCAGGTGTCTGGAGTTTGTCTTAAAGAAATCCTGAGTCACTGTTACTTGGAGAAGTTTGTGTCGAATTTAGTTTAATTATTCATAAACTGCTAAAATAGCCTCAGTATGCTGAAGGCTATAAGAAATAATAAACAATCAGAATAATACCTTTAAGTAAAAGCTTATATATATATATATATATATATATATATATATATATATATATATTAACAGGTATTAACAGGTTTACAGCCACAACTTTATGGTTTAATGTTTATCCAGTTTGCTGTTCATTAACCCAAAACAAAGCTGAGATTAATGGGAATCTCTCCTGAATAGCTACTGATATATAAGTGATTAAATAACGCTCTTAAATGTCTTTATTGCTTGTCTCTTTCACTGAAATGTACCCAGATTGTGTAACAGGTCAGAGCTGCAGTAAACATATACATCCCCTCCAGAAACCTGCAACACAATGGACATAGTTTCTCTTCGCCCCCTTTGTGAAGGTATTTCAATCTCTGGACGTCTCGGTCCCTCAGAGGAGAAACAATCCAGGAGAATGAGAGGGGCGTTCTCAGCAATCACACCGGAGAAAGAAATATCTGTTTCATTCCCACTTTCTTTTGTGTGTTTGTGTGAGTTGGGAGCTGGAGGGAGTATCTCAGGGGGGTAAAACTGTCTGTATAGTCAATTGTCTTTCACACAAACACACATTCCTCACCACAGACACACACATCATGATGTGTTTTTCCCAACGAGACTCAACAATGAGAACATTCAGACCTTTTGTTATTGACGTAAACAAAGTTTACACCAACTGTGTTTGGTGTTGAACTGTCCTCACACTACATTTATATTGATTTATATATTATAATATTACAATAATTCAAATTGCAGTTATTTATTTTTACCTATAGGGGGTAATAGCTCCCCCGGTGCATTCTGCTATGGTATAATCTTTATTGTTAAAAGGTATTTTCACCATTTTTTTTTTTGTTGCATGAGGGATAAAACAACATTTTTAATTAATAAAACATGTTTTATATGTTAAAACTCAAGAATATGATAATAAAAAGTTATGAGTTGAATTAATAGGAATAAAACAGTGGTAAAAAGAAATTAAGTATATATAATCAAAATATTGTTCTTCTTTCCAAAATCATAGCCTATTATTATTAATTAAACCATATAAAGTGATTAAAATTAGCTCAACCAAATACAACAATCAAGTATTGTTCTCGTATTAATGCTTTAACATCAATTATTATCAATTATTAAATCAAATTAACTTTTAAACAATTAAAAACAACAAGTATAAAGTATAATAAATAGTATACGCCAATAAATAAATTAACAAATAATCAGTTATATAGCAGAGGCAGACATGGAGCAACAAGTATGGGAGGTAAAATAATAATAATAATAATAATAAATTAAATATATAATAATGATCCGATAATATAATAATAATAATAATAATATAATTTTTAAATACTTTTATTTTGATAAGACTTGATTATACTTGTGTACTTTTATTTTGGTAGAAAAAAAATGATGCAATACTTTTACCTGTAAAGTGTTTTTTTTTTTTTATGTATTTAATTGGTTTTAATTATGTAAATGAGAAGGATTAAAATTCTAATGCGCGTGCCCGTTATTTGACGCCAAAGGGGGCGTGGTTTCACTGAATATTCATAGTCGCGTGGGGCTTAGAGGTGGGAGGGAGGAGTGTGGAGTCGGCGCACGCGAGCGTAGAGTCAGCCGCACGCTCACAGCTGGATGGATAAGCAGCGTCTCCGCCGCAGCGGGACGAGGATGTGAATTTTCGACATTTTTTTTTTTTTTTTGTTATTGTTTTAAAGTTTTGTCACTAAGAAGAAGAAGAAGCAGCGGGATACATCTCGAGTCACCAGGTTCACGTTCAGGTGACGTAAATAACCGTCGGAAAAAAAAAGCTTTAAAAAATTGAATTAGAACGCTGCACGCGCAGTAGCCGTTAGGAAACAGAACGCGTCAGTTTAATGAGTTGGTTCGAAGATTAGCGCTAACGACGAGTCTTTTTTTTTATTTTATTTTATTTTTTAGCTACTAAGCAGCTGTAAACAGACACAGACAGACATGATGGAGTCTATCTTAGACAGTTTGACAGCAGAGAAACTCTACCCGTCCGGAGGGACCAACCTGTTGGACCTGGAGGAACTCAGCGACGGAGATTTCCTCACTAATGTGGTGAGTGTTGCTAATGCTAATTGAGACTTCTTGGCTAAGCTAGCTTGACTTGTGTTCGTTTTTCTTTTTTTATTGTTGTTTGTTTAAATATTCTGCTGGAAGTTATCTGTCTGCATTTAAAGTGCCTTAAATCAAACGCACCTCCGCTGCCTGTTCCGCCCGGAGCCGGACCTGAAGAGGGCGGTGCAGTGACTGACATCCGGGGCTTGAACAGTGTGTGTGTGTGTGTTTAATTGTGTAAACTAATGCGTGAGAATGAGGCTGCTGGTTAGTTATTGGTTAACTTTGTGTGTGTGTGTGTGTGTGTGTGTGTTTTCAGCTGGCAGGTGTTGCAGTCCATAGCAGCACACCTGATCATTAATGCTAAGGTGTGTGTGTGTGTGTGTGTGTGTGTGTGTGTGTGTGTGTGTGTGTGTGTTATTCATTGACTAATGTGCACTAATTTCGTTCAACCCTATTACTGCTTCTTTTAATTAAACTTTAATTAGAATCACTGGATGTTTTTAATCAACTTGGACAATAATAAACTTCTCAATCTCTATATATTAGAGATATAGAGATGCATTGGGAATCAATATTGAAAATGCTATTATACAAACAATAGGTCAATTATAACTCTTTTGACTGTGATATGAATTACAAACATAATTGAATTTTGAGCCACTAGATTTTCACATGCACGTGATTCAGTTTTACACTAAAGAAAAAAAACAAAACAAAAACGAACAAACTGTGTAGGTGCAGACTGTCCAGCCTCAACCATTACCTCTTTACAGCCGCCCCTTTTAAAACCACCTGTTCCCACCACTCCCCCTCTCCATATCCTCGTCTAAAAAAGAAAAAAAAAACCTGTTTCCAGGGGAAACAGCTGCACACATCGTCCTCCTTCAGCACCTGAGTCGCTGCGTCTTTAATTTCAGTAAAGGATGAACAACTGAACAACAGGATGTGGTGAAGCAGAATAATGCTTAATAATCAGTGGTGCAACAGGAAACAAAGTATTTGTTAAATAAGAAAAATACAACTCCTGCACAAGAGAACTAGACGATTACAGCTCTTAATTTATGACAATTTATTCTTCTTCTTCCCGTCCTGTTTCCAGGAGAACTGCAGGTGCACAGACATGCATGACCGAGCTTTGCACGCTTAATTCATGGGCACAGCGATGCACAAACTGCTGCACACGGAGACTTTAATGATAAATATCACAGCATCGGTCGGTTAATGTGTTAGCAGGAAGTGCTCTCGACCTTTATTCCTGCTCTAACGCCGCTGTCTCTTTTTCCATTCTTTTCTTTTTTAAACAGTTTTTGTCTATTCTCGTCAGTGAGTCAGCCGAGCAGTCTGCCTGCGGTTTATACCCCTCTGTCTCCGTTCTAAATAAAGTCGTCCACTCTGCTGTGAAGCCACTAGGCTGGGCTGTGCCACTGAGGACATGGGAAACGGTTGCATATCAGCCACAGCTTATACATAACTTAAGTGCAGAGAAAAAAACAAAGTTTGATCTTTACTCACTCTGTAATCTGGAGTTGTGGAGTCAGATGTCACTGATGGATATGAATGAAATCAGAAAAAGTCTTTTTTTTTGACAACATACGATATGTTAAATGTACATTTCTAGCTTTTGATACTGACAGCAACAGAAACAGACAGAAAATGAAAAATGTCTCTAGCAGCTACATTAGCGTTCCTTCTGGCTCTGTTTTGGTCTCCACCAAAAATACCAAATTCTTTCTTTTTGTCTGAAAATTGTCGACGAGACCAAACCAAAACAGCAGTAAAAATTTGGGGCGTAAAACCAAAACAAAGAGCAGAAAGACATAAGATATAAATCTGCAAGGAGCAGAGAGTTTGTACTGGCTCGTCACCATCAACAACATCTTTCACATCACACACACACACACACACAGACAGCACATTTCATCTATTGTTAATATAAAAATATTGATTTGAAGCAGATTCACTGTTGGTAGAAAAATTAAAATAGAGAAAATGCCAGGATGAATCTTCGGGTGAGTTTTTTTTTTAATAACACACACTTCCTGTATGTGTGTGTGTGTGTTCTGTTGATAACCACCTGGACAGATGAGACATAGGAGTGGGCAGTGGGGAGCTAATGGAGTCAGACTGCTAAAGAAAAATAGGAAATTGGCAATCATGATGAGCAGGAACAAAGGCTGCTGTCTATTTTCCACAGACTGAACAATGATGTTGTTTTTATCTGAGCAGGTTAAAGTCGGATCTAAACTCCTCAGAGTTATTAACTAAAGTTATTGGACCTTGAACTTTCCACAGAGTTTAAATGAATCACGTCACTCACACTTAAGAACCATTTTATTTAAATTTTCTCTGCATAACAAATCTTATTAAACGTGAACGTGCCTTGGCGGCGGCTAGCGGCCGGTCACATCGACTGGCACCGTCGCTGCTCTCATCACCATCATCCAGCTGCGTCTGTGCGTCACGAACGTCGCGACCTTTCGACCGCAACATCGAGGACAAAAGTATCACACGCATGGAAAACATCATCTACCACCTACTGGGAACTATTAATGGCTTTGAACAGCTCTGCTCACAGCTCCTCTAAATCCTGGAGGAAATTAGATGAAGAAATAGTTTCATTATTGATTTAATGGTTCAATTATCGGGTCAATAAAATGAGGGAAAAGTCAAAAGCTGACGTGAACAACTCTGACACTTTAGGACAGATTTTCTTCTCTGTGATGTTTCGTCTCAACCAGCAGCGGCGGCAGCAGCAGCAGCTGTCTTTAATTGTTTCTTGATTTTCTTTCATTTTCTAATTATTAATTGACTAATTGATTAAACGACCGATTGATCTGTAAAACTTCAACCACATCTAAACACACATAAACACACTTTCTTTGCTGCATCCGTTAACATTAACATGTTACATTCTGACCTCTCTCTTCCTCCGTCCATATTCTATTCTGTTTTATTCTATTCTATTCTCTTCTACTCTACTCTACTCTACTCTCCGTTCAGACCCTGTACTCCAGCTGTAAAAAGACACACCCATCTCATTTGCATGCTCCTTGCCGATTGGCCGCTGAGTTTTCAGAAGGAATGCGAGCAGGCATGCAGCAGTGAGTGTGTGTTTGAGTATGTGTGTGTGTGTGTGTGTGTGTGAGAAGGAAAAATACACTTCTTCTGTTTTACTGAGAGCTATTGCTCAGTTCAGAGGCAGTAACCACCTCCCAACTGTAGCCCAGCTGAAGCCAAAATACAGCCGCACATCTGCACATCGAGCCAAATACAGTAGAGATTATTGCCATTTTCTTATCTGCGTTATGAGACAGAAACATGATTTTCATGTCACTCAAATTTGTAATTTAATTTTCTTAAACTCCAAACAAAAAGTCCAGTTAAAGTCCTTGCCAGGACAGTGTGATTATTACACCTGTTTGTGATTATTCTAAATATGTTCTCCATCTAAGGTATTATGTAAGAGATTCTGTATGTTTTAAATTTTATCGCCAAATAAAATAAGACCAATCTAAACCAAGCAATTATTTCAGAACGTTTTCCAAAGCGTATTGTACCGTACTGACAGGACGAATGTAGGGCGGCAGCTAACGATTATTTTCATGATCTGATTCATCTGCATGTGATCATTTCCCACCGCTCCAGATGGACAAATTGCACGTTTTGTTGAACCAACGGTTAATTTTCAGACTCTAGATTCACTACATTTTTAGATGCAACAATCAAGAATGACAAGAATGAAAAAAATAACCGCAGATTAATTTGATTAATTATGCAGCGTCTCAGAAAGAGGAAGTTTCATGACACACTAGATGCGCAAACAAATTTTTACTGAACAAAAAAACTTGAGAATAAAAGTAGTTTTTGATTTAATTTGGTTTATTTGTCCTACATGAGTCATATAAGATTCAGAAGGTCCAGGTTTTGAGAAAACACAGAATCGCAGTTGATTAAATCCAAATGACGGTAGTTTTCAGAGCTAAATTTAAGACTTTTTTAGCTCCAGAACATTTTCTTTTTAGTGCATTTCCCTTTGGCCTTTACAAGATGTCCTGAAAAGTTTACAATGGTTTCCACTGCAACGCTCGTGCCATAATGACATAAACTCTTTGGCCAACGTTCGTAGTTGTCTAAGCTGCATATTTAAGCCAATGTTCGACACCAAAACGAATCATTTCTCTGTCGGTTTCACCTGAAACAGTGAAGCATCCTAATGAAAGGAGAGGAGAGAGATGTGTTGAGACTCAACACTGTTAATTACAGACATAACTGAGTCTCTCTCTGCATTTATAATTACTCCTTACATCTGTCTTCTCAGACTCTTCCTCTGTGTAGTTTACACCCCCCAACTAATGACACACCAACACTGAAATAAGCCATAAAAATGGTCAACTGCTTCCTAATGTGTGTGTGTGTGTGAAAGAGAGGAGTGTCTCAGGTAATGAAAGGTCCAAACCTCTGACTGCAGCCGTCTAACACCGAACCGTCTGGGCTCATTAAACTTTAACCACATTTTAACCTCCGCGGCGCATTAGAAAATAAAATGAACCGTTGAATGTCAGGTGTGATGCTCCACTCGATACTGACCTTTGTATCTGACCTATACGTCGGGTAGATTAAATGATATCATGCATGCGACATTAGTCAGGAAGAAACTGATTTATTTGGCCTTTATATGCAGGTTGTGTTTTGTAACTGACTGCTTCAGGGTTTATTATACGATGGAAGAAACACTGGGAGTGTCTCCCTTTCTCTCTTTTTTTTTTTTTTTTTTTGAGATTGAGGGCTAATTTATTTGATTTTTGAAGCAGCTTTTCTAAAAAACATTTGAATTACAACACAAACATGCACCTGCAAAGAAAAGAATATCAATTACTAAAACAATTGCAACATCGTGAAATCCTGGAGGGTCTGAATTGGTTTGATTTAGTTTTTACAAGTCACCTGAAACCACACACACACACACACACACACACGTTTTGTGTATTTAGGATTCCAGCCACATGGATCAATCGGCCAGTTAGTGAGATATCTGACGATTTATGAACCAGAACAGAGATACTGTTATACAAACATAAAAGATCACAGTGCCCCGGAGGATGTCTCATCAGCCTGAATATCTGAACATGTCTGTGACTGTTTAGAAAAACAAACACTGCCACGGACCGATCATGTCTACTGATAGATAAGGAAGTGATTAGGACAGGTTGAGGGCTGAAACACACGCTCCAAGTGTATGTGTTTAATACTGAACTGTATCTCTTAATGTTACAAAATGTAGATGAAAATAAACTCCATATTGTAAAGTGTCATATACACTAATACAGTTGAAGTAATTCAGCCTCTGGAGCTAATTTTAGATCATACTAAAGTGTTTTGAATCATGCTCTTTCTCCCTCCCTGCACCTCTCCCATCATTAAAGCAATTTCACCCACATTTCTCCTTGTAGGAAACTTTTCACTGTTTATTTTTGAGCAGACCGGTTGAAAATGTGACCTATATTCCCCCAGCGGCGCAGCGGAGTTAAAGGGGCAGTGTCACGGTTATTTTGAAGGGATATTGTTGTAACATTCAGCGCTGCAGGAGCACAAGGCTGCTCTGTCAATATCTCAGTTTATTTATGAATGAATGAGTCTTGACTTGCGTATGAATGAGGGAACAAGGGCACGCACACACCTTTCTGAGCAGCAACTGTTACCTCAGCTCAGCTGTTGGATTAATTGTTTCAAATTGTCTCGAGAGTTGATGTGAGATGAGTTTAAAAAACGTCAGCAGTTCTTCATGTGTCACGTCTGTTACTTTACCCATCGTCTGTATATTCACCTTCTCTGTGTGTTTGTGCTTAGTCCACATGTCTTCATGAAACAGCTGCATGTGTCCCAGAGCTGCAACACACACACGCACACACTCGCTGCAGTAATACATGTGTAAATATTACATACAGAAAACTCTATTTAACTCAAGAAAAAATGTTTTAAAAGTTTTCTTTCACAGAGAGAAGCAGCAACTGAGTAAAACTGCAGAGCTGCATGAGTTCTTTGTTGGTTTGTCATCACCAGTGACCCGTTTTACACTACACATGTGATCCACTGTTTATATAAAAAATAATTAAGTTACTGTGTATTTATTATCCCAGTTGTGTCTTCATTGTTGCTGCAGTTACACATTTAATCTGCTGTGACATGGCAGCAGGGTTGGAGCTAATTTCCAGGAAAAAAAAAAATCCATTTTTGTATTTGTTGTTAATCAAATCAACTTATATCTGTCGCTGTGTCCGTCTGAGGATCCTCCAACCAGAGTTGACCTGTAGAGTAATACGTTCCAACCAATACATCTGTGTGTGCATGTTTGCTCAAGACCAGGGTGACTCATATTGTGTGTGTGTGTGTTTATGTGTGTGTGTGTGTGTAAAACAGTGAAATCAGAGCACCATGCTGTCCCAGGCTTCCAGAACAACGTCTCACAGCTTCGTGACTCATTCATCCAGACTGAGGATGAATCTATCAGCATTGTTTCCCACCAACTGGGTCAACACAGTCTAATTATTAGTCAATATTTCCATTTACAGATCACAAATTAAAAAAAAAAAAAAAAAAAAAAGTATTTTTTCAATGTAATTGTTTCACACTATCGTCACTGCAGATGAGACAAAACAAGATGTTTGAAGAGATTGTCTTGTATCTTATCAAAAACAACGAAATAACACGCCACCAACAAAAGGTCATTGATCGAGCAACGCCGCCGCTCCACGTCATCTGAAATCTATTCATGTTGCTTCATGTCGTCCCACTGTCGAAAAAAAAAAAAAAAAAAAAATCAGACGTTTTTTTTTTTTGGGAGCTCAGAAATTGTTTAGGTTTGTGACAGTGCATTTTATTTAGCTTTGGGAGTATTTACAAAGGTAAATACTTAACTTATGTCATAAAATAACCTTTTTTTTTTTTTTTTTTTTGTGTCTTCCAGCCTTTCTCAGGTGACCAGATGGACGACTTCAGCAGTGAGTTATTCAACAGTTTCTTTGACGACCACCTATTAGAGCGCCCCCTGCTGGCAGACAGACCCTCTCTCTTACACATGGACATAGACAGCAGCCCAGGTGAGTCCTCACACATCCTGTCAGTGTTAAAACAAAGCACAAATGAATCACGGTGGAGCTTCTGTTTATTTCCAGTGTTATAAATTCAGTCCGACAGCAGGTAAAATAAGTTGCCCAGCTGTCGTCTAGATGTTGTTTACTTTTAAAAATGCTCTTAGCTCCAAGAAACTCTCAGAGTTTTCTTCTCTTTCACTCGCAGTCACTTGTAAGTGACCTTCTCGTTTCCCTCAGCAGCCAACCCTTTCTACTACTCCGCCTGTGTCGGGGTAGAAAAGACCCCAGTCCCTTTATTTGGTTTAAGTCAAAAGCCAAAACCCTGTGCACAAAGATCAACTGTATCAAGTTCTTTTAAACCACTTATAACTGAGAGCCACTATCCCTGCCCAGAGTAACTTTAGGCTCTTTCTGTCTGTTGAAGTTGTCAGAAAGATGTAACATGATGCGTTAAGACTAATTGTTGTTGTGATCACTGGAGCAGCTGAGACGTTGGAAGATGTTACATTTATAGATTCATAAACGATTAGTTTGTGCACCTCCTGATGTTAAAACACACACAGCTTAAATATGTCTTTTTCTATCTTATTAGGAGCACTGAGATCATCAGACCCCCACTCGTGCTCCACAGGCTGTTTTCAGTTTTCATTTATGTCAACATTCATGCACCAAACACAAGCAACAGCTGGAGCCATTAGCCTCTGGCTGCAGTTAGCAGAAAGATAATCTCTTAGCAACATTCAACTTTCAGACATCATCTGCATTTTTATCCTGCGTTTCATGACTTGAAGTCCTAAACAACAGTATAACTGTTTATATCATTAATATAACACTGCTGTGCACAGTTCAGAAGACTTTAACTTGACTCCTCGTTTATCCCGCATGAGAAAATGAGAACACAGACAACTGCTTACACAACTGATACCTCTGTCTGAATGACAATCAGCTATTAGTCAACCAGATGGATAAACTCGGCGTGTTGTTCATCTTCTATGTCTAAAAATGGCTTTTTAATCTCACAGATATTCAAGCAGAGCACAGCTACTCTTTGAGTGAAGACTCCGCCCCCCAGAGCCCAGCCCTGTCAATCAAAATGGACCAAGAGTCTGGTAGGTCACTTGGTATTTTCATATTTTTGCTGCACTTATCTTGAGTTTGTGCAGAGCCAATGAAAACGAGGGTGCTGCTGGTGTTTAGTCTGGGTGTTTATCACGCCGGCTGTCAGCTGGTTATCTGGTTGGCTTTTCAGTCTGCTGCCTGTCAAACAGTCTCCGCTCTGGTTGGTTGAATCTGACGTCGGTCATCGAACACATGTGGTGATAGAGCGAAAAGACCAAGAGCATTTCAAGCCTTGCTTCGGTCATCTCCTCCCGTCTGTCTCTCTCTCCCTCTCTCTGCCGTCTTCATCCTGCGTGACTCATCTTCCCCGTTATCCCCCGCTGCCCTCCTGTCTCCCTCTGCCTCTACCTGTCTCTCTCTCACTCTGTCTGTCTGTCTGTCTGCCTTCTGTCTTTTCTCCGTTTGTCCCGGGGATCCTGCTGCTCACAGCAGGATCCCAGTCTGAGCAGTTTTCCTCCAGCTAAGCCCTGCCCACCTAACACACACACACACACACTGACACACACTCCCTTACACACACACACACACACACACAGGGCTATGACAAGCATATGGTTTTGAGTCTGCAGCTTTAGCCGAAGCCAGCGGAAACTCTCTCTTGCTCTCCTTCTCTCTCTTCTGTCAGGTTATCTTTCACACTCTCTCTCTCTCTTGTCTCTGTCTCTTTTTTCTCCTTAATCCAATTAAATTCACTTTATCGATCTGAATATCTGATGATTATCATGGACTAAAGGGTGTAGTTGACATGGAAAGAAAGAAAAAAAAAAAAAGAGTGTTTGACTTGTGAGTTGCCAATACATGCAAGTCCAGTTCAATACTGAGAACTGAGATTTCTCTGCAGATCGTAATTAGCTTCAGGGGAGAAAAGTCAGGTCGTACTCAGAAGGAATAAATCACTTCAGTCATGTATAGTTTAGTCAGTTTAGAATGTAAATATACGCCAATGCCAAAAGAAATCAGGATGTTCTAAAGTTATAAAATGACATTAAGTTACTAACACCAATATTATCAATGAATTATAAATGAACTGCTTTGATTTCATGGTATTTAATATGTATATGACTTTCTGGTGTTTCCAACTGTCAACTCAGCTTCACATGTGGGACACACACACACACACACACACAGAAAAATCACATATCATATGTATTTGAATCAACTCCAGCCTATTTAATGTTGAACTTCATCCAAAATTCATTTTACAACTTTCATCTGCTTCTGAAACAGTCAGAGCATAAACATTGTGACACTGGCATCTCACCAGTTTCAGTGAGTATCAGCTGCACAGATGTGCTGGTTGTATATGATATATATGTATATATATGTATGTATATGATATATATCTGCTCTAATGTTGTTTTATTAGCTACGTTTATTTCACTTTAAAGGTTTTCATAAAAACCATTGTCCTCACTCTCACTCGTCACTTAACCCTCTCACTGCTAAAATCATATGACGGGTTCAAGATGTTAAAGCATAAAAACTTTATCTTCCTTCAAAAGTTTTTCTTTGTACTTTTATTCTAGTTTTTGTTTGATGATGAAAGAAGTAAAAACCGAGATATGATGATATAAATATTGACAGAAGAGAAATGTTTAGAGTAAGTTCTTCTTCTGTAAATATTTGTATATAGTTTTTGTCCCAACGCCTCAATTAATGACCTGTAATGTAGACGTATTCCACATTTTTTTAAAAAACAAAATGTCAAATATGTCAAATTGTTCTTATCATTACTTTTTTTATTGATATTTGCGCCACAGCTGAAATATTTTGGCATCCAGAGTATTTTGCCCGAAGCTGCTGCAGCTGTAAAGTTGATCCAGTCACACAATATTACCGTAATAACGAAATTACAAGGATTGATTTTAGAAGATTGTCGTATGACTGTAATGCCTGTAACACTCAACCTTGTTTCAATGCAGATTATATGTGAACACAAAGCACACAAGGCATTTTCTTTTTCCTGGGAAATGTCAGTAGAGTTGCTCGTAAATACTAGCATCCTCATTTCCTAGTAACTAATCTCCGATGAATTTTAGCAGAAGCTTGAGAATATTAGACTCCAGCTGAGGGTCCTTGTCCACGCTGCATTTGGTATGTTTTTTTTACAGCTTCTCAGTGTCCAGTCAGAGAACAATACCAACAGCAGCAGTTGCAGTGCTTTGTATATCACGATGACTCAGGTTAATTAACCACCAAGGGATGTTACAAGTTATTGACCTTTGAGACTCTCAGTCTCTTCTGAATGAAGGAATTTGTGAATCTTGGTGCTTAAGTTCCTGCCAAGAAGAATTACATGGTGTGTAGATCAGAAATCCAGATGTCCAGATCTCACACTGATAAACTATGGTTCGATTCGACACTGATCACTCACAGCTGATCACTAACGTTTTTATTTATTTTCATGAGAGATAAGCCGTCACTTTAAAGATGCTGCCTTAGCATCGGGAACTTGGGCTGAAAAAACTAAAGTAATAATGGTTTATTGATCATAACATTTTAATGTTCCTATAATATTTGATAAGACATGAAAATTACATCAAGCGTTTACTCGTGTACAGATGTGTCTGTCTTGCAGGCACACAGCCACAATTTTATGTTTTTTTTGTTTTGTATCCTGCAGGTTTAAATACGTTGGTGTTTGTGTTTTCTGGCGCACACACACACATATTTATGACATTAAAATGGCAGATACTTATCAAGTTTTAACTTGCAAAATATAATGTTCTCATTTGTGTTTTCTTGTTCAGTTCCTCCCTCTCTGTGTCTGTGGTCTTGTAGCTGTCGTTCAGTCAAAGAGAAGCTGTGTGTTTTACTGCAGCTCCCACCGCGCCACACCATCTATTGTTTTAATGCTGCTGCTGTCCCACTGAGATCAAACACAAGTCACCGCCTCTGCTGCTGCTGTTCGGCTCCATGTGACGACTTCCAGGAGCCTTTGGTCATTAACAGCTTCTCCTTGAGAGGAGTTCTGTGGTTTACCCACAATCACCCAGGAGACTGGTTTTTTAAACCTTTTTTTTTTTTTTTTTTAGTCAAAACAGCCTCTAAACAGATTCCCGAAAACAGTAACTAGCTAGAGCAAGGCTGCACCGTTAAAACGGTGTAATACATATGCCACAACTGTAGGTGGCGCTGTAAACAAACACAGATGGAGCTGCAGGATACGCTAGTCCTTCTTCACTACAACTACGACTACAAACATGAACACAAGAAGAAGAAGAAGTTTATTTTTAGTTTTATTTAATGTTGTTGTTACCTGTTGTTGCCTGTAGGGTTCATCTCACTACCTCTCCTGGTCACGTGCAACTGTGACGTTAAAATTTTATAAAATGTGACATTTTACCGTCTACGTGATATCACGACGGGCGCTGTTTTGAGATTTCACCCTGAAACAATCTTTTTCAAAGTCGGGTTACAATGTGGAAAAATCTCAAAATACTGTCCCCTTGTGTTGTCGTGCAGACGGCAAAACATCCCTTTTTTGTAAACGATGACATCAGTCCCACGTTTGTGCTGCTAAGTTCATTATCACTATTGAAACAAAACCTTGTTATCCTGTATCAACTAGATGACCAGCGGAGACGTATAAACTTCCATCAGGATGCAGATATTTCCTGAAACGATACGTGTGCGGACGAGAAACTTTCTGAATCCGCAAAAGAAAAATACCACAAACGTTGTCGTGTGGACACAGAGTAAGATGTTTAGGTTCAAACATGACGGGATGATATTCATCATGTTTGAAACATCAGCTCTTGATGATTATATCTGCTGATGTTGTGAGTATGACCAGAATATTAAATGCCTTCATTTCCATATTGTCTGTGTGTGCCGGATAAAAAAAAAAAAACGTAGCTACTTTATTCAGAGTTTCTTCTTGCAGTCATGTCAGCACCTGGCTTATGTCAGTGACGCCTTGATCAAGCCAACATTCATATGAAAGTACAACTCCTCTGTCAGCTTTGGTTCATTCGATGACAAGGTAATTATTCATCGCTCAGTAAAACTAATAGTTTTATATTTATGAAGGAAAGAAAATGGTTCAAAATCATGTACAACTGTTAAAGAATGTAGAAAATAGAGTTTCTCTCAAACACAAGTAACAAGAAACTTATCACAGAAGTCACTGATGTACAGGACGGTTTTCATGCATATGCATTGGCTAACGGCTAACAACCTCTGGTATTCATTAAAGACGTGGTCGTAGGGGCTTCCAATCAAGCCGTGGCTTAACGAGGGCAGGAAGCTTAACGAGGCTCAGACTAGCAGCAGGACCGGCCTCATTAGCAGCGACTTCTGAGAGTCGAGGTTATATAGAGAGGATGTGCTGGATAAGTTACCGCTTGATCCACCCAAAAAACAAATTCACGTTACTCTGCAACTCAAACACCACAAACAAAGACAAGTTGGAGGTAGAATGAGTAAAGTTTAAATTAAAAAAGCACCAGACGTCTTGACAACTGGCAGCTACATTGATAGTATTTGATATTAAAAGGGATATTTCCCTGAATATTATTATTTTATTAGCAGCAGCAGCAGCTGTGCTTTTCTCTGCTGGCACAGACAGATGTTACCCACGACTGAAGGAAATTACAAAGGGCATGTTTCACAATTTTCAGACAATTAATCCAACAATAACTGATGGAAACTTTCCTCTCGTGTCTCCTCCACGAGGATCTAGAAGACTAATAATAATCACCCAAATATTTCTGTTGAACCTCCGACCTTTTACTGAAGCGTGAACATCAGATGAAAATGTCGACTTCTCTGCTCGTCCCTACGGACCTTTTTTTTTCCACCGCAGACGTTTTGACTTATCACGACAAGAAAAGAAAAGAGCAGGTGTTGTTATGATAGTGAGTCAGCAGCATCCACAACAACAGCACCCTGGAAAAATGGAAACAATCAAATACATGACAAAAAAAACAAAACAAAACAAAAACAATCTATGTCCAGTGTTAATGAGCAGTCGCATGTTGTTGTGGTCGTTGTGCTCGAAAGATTAGAGTTAAAATAAATAAAACATCTGATTTTAGTTGGAATCAACGCAGCTTAAACTCATAAACAGCTCGACTGGCTCCAGCTCTGATCTTGTAAATCAGCTCTCACTTCTCCAGTGAACAGCCAGACAGTTATTTTTGACAAACTCCAGGTCACTTCTGATATTGACACCAGAGGTGTAAATCACATGTTTGATCACAATCAGGATCAATTCTTTGGACAACGATACGATATTTGTCTTTTGGCACATCGATGATGCAATGATTTATTTAATTCCCGTGGTGACTAAATGTCCTCATCTTCTTCTTCTTGGCTATTTGCTGTGACCTGCCTGGCGCTGGGCTACTAGCATTGTTTGAATGTTTAGGAAGGAGCAGTAGGAGGTGGAATAATGTATTTTATATATGATGATATGGATCCATGTGTTCACTTTGCATCAATAATATCAGATCGTTAATCATCGAATCAATCTAGATCGTTAGTTTGCACCTATTGGATATTTTTTTTTTTGTCCAAACCAGCAGAGAGAAGCTGCAGGGATTTGTTTTTTAGGATGGATTCACTCTGCGCTGATGGAGCTCGCTGTACTGATGGACAGGATAACGAGACGAGCGACCAGCTCCCTGACAGGCACACACCCATCCACACACACACACACACACACACACACACACAGCTTGTAAACATCAGAGCATTTTACCAGCAGAACGTTGCTAGGAAACCAGGAGGTGATTAAAACGACATTCACTCTCAACACACTCTCACACAGCAGAGCTTGTGTTGTTAAACCACTACTGCTCTCTTTCCACACACCATGGGAGCGTGTGTGTGACAAACATCAAAGTGTCTAGCCAGGTTTTTCAAAATGAAGAAAAAAAAAAATGCTGACTTGAAACATCACACACACTCTCTCTCTCTCCTCCTTTTTTTTCAACCCACAGTCACCTTTTACTGCTAAAAAGTTGAGTCATAGTTTCACTTTTGAATTTTAAATGAATTCAAACCCTCATGTGGCTCCTTCAGCGTCTAGTTCACCTAGAAAGAGACTCAATTAGTTTGTCCATCATTATAAAGTTCACCATGTTGTCTGGACAAGGTCTGTGCATATAAATATAACTTTATTTTAATAAAGATGTGGTGAGCCAGGCTAAGATGTGGTTGAATGCCCACATACGCCTCCCGTTTATAACACAGGCTGATGATATCACCATGACATTATTTGTGATATTTTTCTTGAGCTTGAAAAAGGTCCCTCAGAGCCGCAGAGGTTTGGTAATATCCCCCGCGACTATTAAACTGCCTCTTCATGTGTAAAATTGGTGGAAGGCTCCTTTTACAAATACGAATGGAGAAACCTGATGGAAAGATCAGAGTTGAGCTGAAAGGCAAAGGCCACCTAAGCTGTAAACTTTGGATCATATAATACTGTTGATTACAACACCTGGTTTCTGTCTCTTAAAAGAGGATTTCAGTTAGCTGGATAAAATCTGGAAATAACCAAAAGTGGAGCCTGAACTTAAAAACATCTGTCTCTGGGCTTTTCTCTGGTGCACTTATCCAACTCAACTCACTAATCCTGTTTTGTGAGGCATCCTCGACGAGACGTCTCTGTCCAGGGGCAGGATAATGTCCTTTAATGTGAGAGGCTGTTGGAGATGTCCGGTGGTGGTCACATGGGCGACCGAGCTGTGTGGGAGTCGAGGCCGCCCGTAACCCACTGTCAGACATTTTGGAAACGTCCACAGTCCTAAATAGAAAATATTATAAATAACAACTCTCATGGAGTCATTAGACGTCTTCCTGTACTCGAAGCTGACATTTATTTTGGTTGTGTTCACCCTCACTACAGGTGAAATATACAGGAAAAGTTTTATAAATTTTTAGTTTGAACTGTGAAATTAACACAGGACATGTACCAATCCAGTCTGGGGTGAAGTGTATAGATGGTGAAGCAAAAATCGCTAATAGTCTTCAGAAGATTTAGTTTGGAAATTGTATTAGTTTTCCTGCAGAGACCAAGACGAGCTGATTGATACCAAACATAAACTATGTCCACATGGTACACGTCAAGCTAACGCTAGCCGCTGGCTAGCTTAGCTTAGCTTAACTTGGAATAGCTTAAACATTGGAAATGTGGAAACTTTAAAGAAAAACATTTAGCTTGCTAAAAAAAGTTAGCAAGTTAGGATTTGCTAACTTTACTAATTAACTTGCTAACATCAAACCTATAATATTTGTAAATAAAATAAACAGCAGCTTAAAATCACAGTTGAAGCTTCTTCACAAAAATGCCAAGACTGCCGGTGACCAGGTTTTCTGCTGCGCTGCACCGACACTTAAGTAGCTAAAAATACTTTCTGCAGGTCACAGTAGACTAAACAATAATGTACCTGGATTCTTCTTTAGCGTTTTGCTCTGAAATTGCAACTGGACCTGATTGTTTGGGTCACTCAATTATGCATATTTTCTGCAGCTGCTTAAAGGTTGCAACTGTTTTCTTTTTCTGAAGGATGGATACTGAAGACGAGTTGCTGGTTCAGCCCATCTTTTTATTTCAGGGTTGATACCCACTCGCTGGAGACAAATTATGCACCACAGTTGCCAGAGCGACGTCGTCCAGCAGCCTGTAATAACCAGCCTTGTCAGGAAGTCCTCAAATGTTTTGGGGAAGCTCTTTGAAAGTGTGATTTATAAGCTACGAGTTACTTCCCATTGGAAGACCTACAGCAAAGCCTCCCTGAAGAGAAATATAGTTGTTTACTGAAGTTGCTTCAAAAATGTAAGTTCATCAAGGACACATAGTTTTCTAGGTTGAGAGGAGGCTGCTTAAATTATAGTGAAAATCCTTTGTCTCTTCCATCCTCAGCTGCCACTTTCACAAATTTTAAAAGCCCCCCCCTTTCTGTTACGTAGCCAAGATGGCGACTGCTGAGGTTGACAGGTGTCCAGTGTTTCACACTGAACTATTTGACTTTTTTTTTTTTTTTTTGGTACGTTCACCATCTGGGTATGCAATCAAAATAGCAAGTGTAAGTACGGAAACATGCAGAGTGAGGTGCAGCAACCGTTCTAGTGATTTATGACCGTGATCTGCAGCCAAACTGTTAAGTGGAGTTAGTGTTAGAAACTGGCTGTAAAGTGTAGGCGCCCGCTCACAGGTAGTTTCACTGCAGCGCCAAACGGAGACATTTTAACTTCGGTTTACAGATAAAATACATTTATTGTATTATTCTGTTTTTCTTCTGCAGAGTTTGAATGGAGCTTCAGTCAGGATCTGTCAGCCATCTTGGTGAAACAGGAGGAACCTGACGTGGGTCAAAGGTTAGATCCTCAGCCGATGGAAGGACCGCCGCTCATATTAAGCCCCGCCCCCCCACACAGAGGATCTGCTTGGAAACACACGGTCAGAATCTAAACAATGCACTTTAAATATATTGTTGATTTTTAGTCGAAGTTCCTCTGTGTTCATGGGTGTTTCTGTTTGCAGGAGCACAGTCAAGATGACATGAAGCCGGTGGCTATAAAGGATGAACCCAGTGAGATTGGACAGTATCTCGGCCTCCCCAGTGGTACATGTACACACACACACACACACACACACAGTTGTGAACACATAAACACACACACACGCTTCAGTTCAGTTTGTACTTGTCAAAGAAACACAGAACATCTTGGTTTTAACGTAGAAACTCTCTCTTTTCTCCTGCAGACGATGCTCTTCAGCTTCCGCCCACCCCTCCCAGCAGTAACCACGGCGACAGCGACGGCTCTCTCCCTCCCTCCTCCCCACACCTCCCCCTGCCCCCGTCCTCCCCTCAACCACAACAGAGACCAGGAGGTCGCGCCTCGTCCTCCTCCTCCTCCTCCTCTTCCTTAGCCATCTCCTCTTCACCTCTCCTCACTGCGCCACATGTGAGTGAAGGAACACGAAGAACTAACTGTCTGTCTGTTTATTTGTTTGTCTGTCTGTCTGTCTGTCTGTCTGTCTGTCTGTCTGTCTGTCTGTTTTTGAACACACACTGGCCTGAATGATGAGAATTTGAGAGTCTGGCGAATCAGTTAAACTCTTCATATTGATGAAAAGATGATGAGTCAGACCCTTACAGGAGTTATTTTGACACCAATTATCGTTAATGGGTTTAAATATGTATCTGAAGTGTCTGTGTCATGGTGCAGAAGCTGCAGGGTTCAGGACCCCTCATCCTGACAGAAGAGGAGAAGAGGACCCTGGTTGCTGAGGGTTATCCAGTCCCCAACAAACTTCCTCTCACCAAGAGCGAAGAGAAGGCACTGAAGAGAGTCAGACGGAAGATTAAAAATAAGGTAAACACTGCAGCTTTTAATCAGTTTGTTTCCTGCAGCGATTACACTTTGTTAAATCGGTGATTTGAAGCATGACGCAGAAAAGTTCAATGGAGGTGTGTCATTAATCTTAATATGAGAAAGCTGAGACGTGAAGTCAAACAGAGACGCTGAGACAACAGTATCATGATATCAAACATTTACTGGAACTGTTCTTTTGCTCCTCCGGAAGAAATTTATTAGGGTGGCTGACACAAGAAAATATCTATAAATTACTTAAAAGATAATGTTTTTTTGTTTTACTTCCCAGATCTCAGCTCAGGAGAGTCGGAGGAAGAAGAAAGAATATGTGGAATGTCTGGAGAAAAAGTAAGACTTGGAAAAAAAAAAAAAAAAAAAAAAAAATATCTTTGCCCTTAATTTTCCGTTCCTTCTCCACTCCCTTTGGTTTACCTTCGTATCTGTCTGTCAGTTTGTGACTTCCAAACACTTTTTCCTCATTATCATCCCTTCAAATGGTATTAAAGTAATCATATTACAGTAGATTAATGGCCACTTCATCATATATATAATTTCACATGATTTGTTGCAGCTTGGTGATGAGATGAAGCAGTAGTTATTCTGCTTTTATTTCTATTCCGTTCCACATTTATTGTGTGTGAAGGAAGCACAAATATATAGTTTAATTCAACATTTTGATCTTCTCCACTTCTCAACAATGTCTAACAATGTATGTACGAGCGTTGGGTCCAGAAGGCGGCCATGTTGGTTAGTGAGGTTATCCCTGATTTGAATCTAACCATAGGCCTTTTTATACATAATTGTGTGCTCTTTATATGCACGACTAGCACCGAAAATGAAAAAAATGCAACTGGCAAAAGAAAGAAAAGATAGAGTTGTGTAATGGTGAAGTGAACTTGGCAGCTGAAGTTTAGTTAAAAGGCAGTTTTTGTATTTAGAGGTTTTTCCTGCTGGTTTGGAGCTGAGTGTGGTAACAGACATGAGAGCTCTGCAGGGGATTAAAGTGGAGGCAGGTTTCTGTGGGGTTGTATTTCATCAGAGCTCATCTCCTCGCTGCTTCTTCTGAGTCATTAAAGAACATCAAAAGTGAACATCAACTCCTTTTCTCCTCCTTTTCTTTCTCGTCTTTTGTTATTCTGCTCGTTCCTTACTGTGGCAGGTCTCCAATAAACCTGTTGAACACATGGGTCAGGATTCAAAGAGTCTCTGCCAGAGAGAGTGAAAGAGATGAAAATGTACCCAGCGATGTTCCTCCTCCTAGGTGGTAACACAGTGTCCTATTAATCCCATTAGAATAAAGAGAGTTGTGTGCTCATCTTTTACCTGAATCAAAACAGAAAGCCTCCTCTTTGTTTCCTCTTTTTTTTCCCAACTTGAAGACAGTATTACTGGATGACCCCTGAGAAAGCAAACAGCAGGATGACTCAGAGGAAGAAACACAAACAACACACATCAGGAGATCAGGAGGATTATCAGAAAAAGAGCAAGAGATTAGCAGTGTGTTGAATAGATAATAGAAATCAATAGGATTAGCAGGATTGACGAGGAGATGATGGTGTCTTTCTTTCTGTCTTCTGTCTCTCTAAGTATCTATTCACCTCTGTATTTATCTTGAAATTCAGTCAAATGTCCTCATATGTTTTGATATTACAACACATCGTGTGAGGTTAACAGTAAAAAATCCTCTTGAAATAACGACTGCCACAACGTTGTCTCGAGTATAAATATCTCCATCATGGTTCAAAGTGTATTTATTTGTTGTTTTTGAAACATGCACACAGTCAAAGACAAAGAGTCTGCAGCTGTGTTTTGAGCCACATGCTAATATCAGTTTGCTAACACGCTCACAGTGACAATGATTGTTTACTCTGGTTCATCATGTTAGCTTAGCATCAGAACAACTGAGAACAATGGGAACGTCACTGGTTTTTAAGGTGCACGGTTCAAGTTTGTGGCTAAAAGCTGAGGGTAACTCTTGATTGTCTTTAGCTACAAAAGATGTGAATGTGTGATAATAGTTCAAAATTGACAAAAATCTCCATCTGTGTGTTTGCGTCAGGGTGGAGAGCTACACGTCAGAAAACAGCGACCTGTGGAGAAAAGTAGAAAACCTGGAGACGGCCAACAGGTGAGGAGCTGAGCGTTACACTCGCACATTCGTGTTTGCGAACAGACTGAAGCTGTCGTGCTGTCTGCGCTGGCTCCTGACATTTAAAAACACACAGATCCAGCATTCGTTGTAATGATGTTTGGATTATCGTCACTAAAAACAGCAACAAGTTTACAAAAGAATGCAGCCTGACTGATCTGATCTGAACCGAGAGTCGAACGATCTGTGTCGCAGCAGGCCTGGAACAAACTCAGCCTCATTTTTTCTTTAATCCTTCTCAGAGAAGTAACGGTTATTATAACTGCACACACGAGCCGCAGTCATGTGATCTTCAAAGGATACGTACTGGTATTTACGCTGTGTATGTATACAGTATATGTACGGTGAATTATAGGAGCCCAAACAGAAATTTATTTGCTCTATAAGCAAAGTGTAGACTCACCCAGCTCCCAGTTTGTGTCCTCTGTTATTATAACAATGTGAAACCAATCTGATATTATCCCAGAGCGGGTGAGGAGGTGGGTGGGTGGGTGGGTGTGGTGGAGGTGGTGGAGGTGGAGGTGGAGGGGGGGTCTGTCTCTACAAAGTCTGTCTGTCTGTGGCAGCGTCAGTCTGTCATTAAATCTGAGAGTTAACAGTAGCTTTCATCATGGTAGGCTACCCCCTCCCTTCCCACACACACACACACACACACACACACACACACAGATGAATATGTTAAACCACCACACAAAGGAACAATGAGTTGGCACAAAGTGGGAAACATGAGTCAGCACTCAGCAGTATGCTCACTTTCACATAAAGTCCAGAATGTGTGTGTGTGTGTGGGTCTAAAAAGAAAAAAAAAAAGACTCAAACGTTCTGAACTAAATTTAAGTTTCTAGTTCCTAAAAAAAAAAAAAATGCTTCAGATGCAGTTATTAGTGGTCGTTTTGTTTCTCTGCACAACACAACTGGGTTCACGTCAGCGGTTTATTAGTCGTACAAGAATAGTTTTCACTCCAATTCCATACAGCATTAGATGTGAATTAAAAAAGTGTTATATTTGGCTCATAAAGCGTTTTTTTTTTTTTTTGTCTCGCCCTCCGACACAGTTCTCTGTCTTATCCAGAATTGGGTGAGATTTGTACAGAACACAGTTCAGATATCGTTTCACTTGAAGCAACAAGTCTTTTCCGCTTCAGATTGAATTAATGCTCCGATTTAAATACATTAAATCCAGTCAACCGGCGTGACCTCTGGAGGAGCTGTGTATTTTTAGCAGCAAGAGCGGTTTCACATCAAAGTCACTGTGTGAATGTTGCTGGTTAGTATCATCCCATTTAAGTTTATTGCAGCTGGCGAAATGCTTCGCTCTGCTGCACGTGACGGACAACAGCATGGAAATTTGAAACATCATCTGCAGCAACAAAGCGACTCACTGCTGCACTCATTGTTTGGTTTAATCACTCGGTGGATAATAGGATGATTTACTTATAACTTTACTGTCTGGTTCGGTTTTTTAACTCATTAAATTAGTCACCGACTCGCCGACGGCTGCTTCACTCTGCGTTCAGATGTAACTGGTTCTCTGTCTCCACTTAGTGGACGAAGTGAGTCCTCACAGCCCGGGACAGCTCATACCATCAGCACCCTGCTCTCCAGATCCTCATCATCTACTTTATTTTAGTCTTTTCACTCCTTCGCTCGTCCTGATCTTTATTTACTTTGTCCGAGCAACAAAACAACAACAGAAATCAGGTGGTTGAAGTTCAACAAGAAGAGAAAAGAGACATAGTTGATTTTAGGTGAAATAAATTGTACGTCTCAGTGTGTTTATAACTCCTCTGTGGTTTCCAATGGCTTTACATGTTCACAGTGTACTGTACTTAGTGGTGGATGGAGAGCTGAGTCATGTGTGTGAATACACACACGCTATGGACATAAACACACACTCGTTCCTGTCTACAGGGAGCTTCCTGCCCCGAGTTTAACCTCTCAGGGTCCGTACGAGGCTCTAATCCTAAAAAAACATAAAACTGCTAAAAGTTTTCAAAGCTAGAAAGTCCAGAAATATGAAAATCACAAACCTCCACCTTCACAGTCTTTTTCCAGATTTGATTTGATGATAAATTTGTTTATAGTTCGTCTCTTCGTTCTCTCCAGGTCTCTCCTACAGCAGCTCCAGAAGCTTCAGTCGTTGATTTCAGGGAAAGTTGTTCCCCGTTCTTGTAAAATGGCCTCAACTCAAACAGGGACGTGCCTCATGGTAAAAACTGTTGATTGATTAAATTAAAACACGACCACATGTTTCATCTGGTTATTATTTGTCGCTGTTTATTAAACTATTTCCGTCTCTCACTCTCTCTGTACAGATGATGGCCTTGTGTTTTGTCCTGGTGTTGGGCTCCTTCTCCCCCTGCCTCTCTCCTCTCTCCTTCCTCACTCACGCCTCCTCTTTGTCCTCCTCCTCCTCCTCCTCCTCCTCCTCCTCCTCCTCCTCTTCCTCTCCTCCTCTGCCGTCGGCGGACCTCTACACCACCAGTCAGGGTAGGTCCACGGATATTTTCAGTAAATAAATCCACTCTCTTTAACCACTTAACCCTGGGAAACCTCCTTTTTTTTCATGTTAAGTATCAACTCCAATCTGCCAAGAACCAACATGAGAAAAAATCTGCCTGACTGTTCCCAAAACTTCCCAACAAACTTCCTGGGAAGTTTGGTTATTTCAAGCTGGAGGTTTATGACAAACTGTCACTGAAAAAGAAAGGTTTTGATGTTTTCTGTAGTTTTAAGAAACGTGATAATAACACGACGGTCTAGGGTGGACCCTGCCTTAGCCCGTCAGCAGCTGGGTCAGGTTCCTGCTCCCCGCGACCCCGAGTGCAGAATTAAATGGATGTATGATAATGATAATAACAGCCTTTTTTGTGTTTGTGTGTCTCAGTTCGCTCTCGCAGCCTGCTCTTCTACAACGAAGGGTCTCCGCTGGAGGAGAGTTTAGTGACGTCGGAGGGGGAGCGGCTACAGGCCGAGGTCCACGCCCACATCCAGACGAGCCGCTACACAGCTGACGGCCACAGCAACCGGACGACTGGGCCCGAGTTAGACCGGAGGTGAGTCGCGCTCCTCCGCCGCCTCCGAGGTTCGTCTCATACGTCACGATTTTCACTCGTCTCATCTCTGATGTTTTTCAGAGAAACAAAACCAGACGGAGCTTCAGAGTTTTTCTGACAGAGAGCGTGACCCCCCCCCATCCTCATCCTCGGACCCTAAAACAGCCCCGAAACCAAAACCTCCAGGTTCCTTCACATCAAATTCCAACTGGACCAAAACATGAAAACATGACTGTCAGCACCACCATCATCTTCATCATCATCGTCGTCTTTCACTGCTTCAAAGCTTCAAACGTCACAGTCTCATCCATCGTCCTGCTTGTACGTAGCGCTTCAGACTCCTACACCTGAATACACTTGATTTATTTTTATTTTTTAAATACTTTATATGTCAGTTTGAATTTTTAAATACCAAAACAAATCCATTTATAATTAGAAATAAATAAAAGAAACATATGGTTTTAATTTTCATTTAAAAAAAGATCTTAAAACCAAACAATCCGACGTGTTTATCAGTTCCACGTTATTAATGATCAGATCATCAGATCCTCATTGATCTTTACTTCATCCGTAATGTTTGTCGCTTCATCTTATTTGATGAGAAATTGACAAAAATGTTCAAACATGTCGTTAATTCTTCGCTCCATCGAGTTTGTTTTATGATAAATATGAAAAAAAAACACAGATTGAACTTTTATATTTACACACGTATGGAAACCTGATGGATCTCCACTGTGAGTTTATGTCACTTGTGGTTTAAATTTGACTCATCAATCAATACGTTAATCAATTAATCAAGGGCTGCGATTCATTTAATCTGCTATTGATCAGTTAATTAATCACATGTCATCAGGTGTTTTATAAATTCAACTTTAACACAAAAACAACACTTACAGTGCCTTTCACTTCCTCGGCCTTATTCTTAACACACACACACACACACACACACACACACTCAAAGCTGGCTTCAGTGAAATTTCTATTTCCTTTAATGAATCATAAACTGGATTGATCCAAACAGATTAAACACGTGATGTGTTTTATTTTTCCATTTTTCTCTGCAGTTGAACGAGTTTTTAACCACATTATTTTTATTTTGTCTGTTTGTGGGGAGGGGGCGGCGGAGCTTATTTTTCATATCAAAGGACTATTAAAGGGGCTCTGACAGAGGTCGGGAAACCTGACATAAAAGTATTTTTATGGAATTAAAAAAAAATGTATATGTAATATATTTGCAAGCATCAAAAAAAAGGAGCATATTTAATTTATGCAACAAAAAAAAAATAAATAGTGAACTTTGTTTTTAAGGTTAGTTTATCTTATTTTATGTCTCATCATTTTTTTTTCTAAATAATGTTTACAAACAAAAAAAAAACATAAAAATACAACTTATAATATATTCTGAGCATCAAAAAAAGGGCATATTTATTTTATGCAAAAAAAAAAAAAAGATTAAGGAATTGTATGTTGTGTTTTAGTGTTTAGGATGATGTGAAGTTTTACATGATGGTGTGTTGTTTACATGGTGTTTTAATGGATTGTAAAACTTTGACATGATCTGTGTCTTTTAACTGTAATACAGTGTTTATGTTTCACTGCTGTCGCATGAAAACAGAATAAAGTTAAAGGTTTTGACTGAAAATAACCAACAGACGTCTAAAACAAAATGTCAAAAATTAAATTGAATCAGCATAAATATTGCGCGGTAAATAAAAAAAGTAACATTAATGGTAAATGTGCTCATGCGACAGCAGTGTGTGTTGTATTTATTCCTGTTTGTAGAAAGTGTGTATATATTGATGAAGCCAATCAGGGGATTAAAACACCTCGAGCCTTCTTCTCTCCACAACCTGAAGAAACACCAGGATGTTTGTTTTTTATTTTTTTTATTTTCTTCACCACTAATTTTTTTTTTTTTTTTTTTTTGATGATATGAGGAAACAAAATATCCTGGTGTTCCTTCAAAATAAAAGTTTTAGTAAAAAGAAAAACAGATGTTTCACTGTCCCGGTCTAAATCCTGGAGGAGGTAATTACAAAAGATAAATTCTGACTATAAATCTACCCCCCCCCCCCGAAAAAATACACAAAAACTTTATTTTTATTTCCATATTTTTTTCTTTTCTGTGTCTCATTTCATTTTGTGTCCCCTCAGAAACATGTCGTGACTGCAGCCCCTTGCACAACCACCACATCACATCATCCCTTTAACAGTCTCTAACTAATGCACCGGTGTACATAAATAATAACAACTTAATGTGCAGATGTTGTAAATAAAGGGCCTTGTTTTTTTTTTTTTTTTGTTTTGTTTTGTTTTGTTTTGTTTTTTGTATTGTGACATAGTCCAAGATTTTAACCTGTGGAATTATGTGGGAAAGGAAGAAAAAAAAAAAAGAAATAGGAGAGAAATCTGTGGATTTTTTTGTGTTTGTTTTATTGTTTTTGAGAGTAAGAAAGAAAGACAGAAAGATGGGAGGGATTTAAAAAAAAATGTTTAAAAAATAATAATTAAAAAAAAAATGGGGATGGTGACTTTTTCCACTTGTAAAGAAACCTGGACGACACAGTAGCTTCACACAGTTTGAACACAGAGAGGTGCTGGATTATTATTGAATAATCCAGCAACTTTCTGAGGAGTTGATTTGTTTGAAATGTGTTTGGATATAATGTGGTCTCGGTTTGTTGTATAGCGTCTTGCATGTTCCTCCATATATAACTATGTTATCTTAGTGTAGTCAGTAGAGTAGAAACCAGCAAAATATTAAAAAACTGCATCAGCAACATTGTGTCTGTTCACTTTATTTACTTTAAATGTGATTTTCATTAGACAAATATGTAAAAAGAAGGATCTGTGGTCCCTGTGTGGACGTGGTCTTGAGTCCCTGTGACCTCATTGTGAACTTGATTTGACTTGAGTCCGAGTTTGAGTCTTTGTCAGCGTTTCAGCTGAAGTGTTTAAGGATGAGCTGTTTTCTGAGGCTCTCTGCCTCGCTGTCGCGGTCCTCCGGTCTCTGGTCCAGACTCTCGGGTTGCTCCAGAGGATCCGTCCTCTCCAGAGTCCAGGCGTCTAATCCAGACTGAAGGGAGGCGTTGTGGAGGACGCAGCACGCCAACAAGATGGATGAACTCCTCTCTGGAGAATACTAAATAAAGGAAAGAGGATTTAATGTCAAACCCAGACAATAACATGATTATTTAGAAGATAAATGCTCAAAAAGAAAACCTGTAAATATCCTTTGGTGCCATCTAAACATCTGAATCTGGTTTGGATCGCTCTGAATGTCCTGTCCACTATCTCATGTGTCGCAGTGTGTGATAAGTTGTATTGAAACTCAGCCGGGGATTCTGGGTTGTCGACCGGCGTCATCAACCACTTCCTCAGAGGATAACGACGATCACCTGTGGAGCAGAAAACAAAACCTTCAGCTTCGCACTGCTATAACATAAACAACACTGAACTTAAAGCGTAAACCCGGGGTCTCACCCAGCAACCAGCCTTTCTCTATGTCTTGCAGGTGTTTGTAGATTGCGGATTGTTCCAAAACATCAGTGTCTTTGAGTCCACCGGGCCAGTGAGTCTCTGCACTGAGTAACAACCCTCGAGCGTTACAAACCAGCTGACAACCCACAGAGTGAAAACCTTTCTTATTCACATACGACGAGTCTTCACTGTTTGGAGCTTTGATGGCGACCTGGAGACGAAGGAGGTCAGTTGCCAGCTCAGATGTAAAACAGTGATGAAAAGTGTGAAAACAGAATCATGTAATAAACCTGAACGTAGTCCAGCACCCCCAGGACTCCTGGAAATCCTGCGATTCTCTGAAACTCCTGGAAGGATTGCTCACTGCTGGACGGGTCTCTGCTTGGATAAACATTGTTGTTGTCATGTTTTCTTTCTCTTTCTATATAAAAATGAATTTAACACGGTGTCAAACCTGTTAAATGTGATGAACTGATGAGCTTTCTCCACCAGAGCTTTGGTCACGTTGGACACACATCTTGACATTGAAGCCTGGCTGATCCCGATAGTATCCCCCATAGACGTCTGGAAGGAGCCAGATGTGTAAAAACCCAAAGCAGCCAACACCTGGACCTCAGGACTGATGGCTCTGGACCTCTGAGTGCGTCTGCAGAGAGCCTGGTAATATAGTAATAATAATAATAAGACAAACTTGACATCTTTGAGAAATAAGCATTAAACATAAGAATGAGCTCATACTCACTTCTCTTAGTAATTCAACCAGATACAGAATAAAATGTCGTGGGAAGCCAAACTGTGTGAGGAGGAAATGATCTGGGACAGAGTCCAGGTCGAACCGGTCCAGGGTCTTATGACCTCGACCATGAAGGAGCAGATCACAGTCTAAGATGGCTATAGGGATCGCCATGCTGGAAATAATACACCCATAAATCAATAAATTACCTGGATTTATTATAGAATTATTACTGTATTCTTAACTCTTATTAATAGGTGTATAATTGAATCATATAAAGACAAACATCACCACAAATAATCGCATAAATAATCGTTATTTTGCCAACAGTAACATGTAAACAGGAAGAATTGTTTTCATGCCTTTAAAATAAAGTTAGCAGCTACCTGGCTAGCTCGCTAGCTACTTGCAGTAAATATGGTAATTTTAGCGTTACGTCTTAATGGAAACAGTTATACATCCTCACAATATAAGAAATAATATAACCGAAAGCCGAAATAATAATTAATTGTTTGTATAAATAAGGAAAACGCGCCAACTTTACCTAAGTCATGCAGCATTTGTCAACCCAAACAATCCACAGGAACACATAACTTATGGTATCAATTCACAGATTCGACACAAAGACGCGTCGTTATATTTAGATCGATTTTGTCTTGTTTGTCCTGTTTTTTTAGAATATATAAATATAGTTTTAATTTTTTATTTATTTTTGGTTTTATGTGTTGTAGAGTAACTGATGCTGTGCGTGTTTTTAGGCACGAACATTTTAACGACTTTTATACGAAAGTGTCGTTGTGATCACGCTGTTACCCAAACACGTCGACATGGAGAAGATAAACAGACGAGCAGCTCCGCCGCTGGTGACGACGTTCACGTCGGTTTAAATGTTCAAGAAACGCGGTTTTGCGAGTCACGTTTATTAATTTGGAATTTTTTTATTACGTTGAAGCTTCGTCGCGAAGAGAAAAAACTAATGTAAGTTTCGTACGTTTTGTGATAAAGTGCGTCGTATTCAGCTAGCTAACATTAGCCGTAAGCTAACGCTAGTTGTCCACTGAGTCATTGTTAAAACGATAAGCGTCAGTTATTAACAGTTGAAATTAGGTTATTGTCGCTTTTTAACGTTTAATGTTGGTGTAATGTGTAATATTAGGTGGTTGTCAGTGTCGGTGTAGTTTATTGTAACACGTTAGATCTTATCGGACTGTTTCATGTCAACGTCGAGGCCTCGTTTTACTGTGAAATGTTAAAAACAACCGAGATAAACATGTTTTTATCACGTTACAGTTAAAATACAGTTTGTTTATGTTGAAATTTGACTTCTAGATTATTGAGCTATTTTATTTAAGACTTTAAAAGAGTTAATTTACAATGTGAATATTCACAAGCATTGTTGTTTGTAATTATCTGATCATTTATGTTCAAATAATATGGTCAGTTTATACTGATGTTTTACTCAGTTTAAATGTTTATTAGCTTGATAATAATTAGACAAGTAGTTATTTTTCGTCCATATCTAATGTGCTGTCATTTTTTTTCAGGGTCGTGTCAACATGGACAGTGACTTAAGTCCCCAGGATAAAAAAGACTTGGATAAGTTCATTAAGTTTTTTGCCTTGAAGGTAAAAACACATAAGTTTTTTTTTTTTAAGAAAATAAACATTTAAATATGTCAAATCGATACACACCTGTTAGTTTTGAGTTGATTTGAGATATTTGTCTGATATTTTATGTATTACAGAGGTAAATGTTACATTTTTGTCCAGTGTATTGAAGAGAAATATGTCATTTACTCTCCAGGTCATGTTTTCATATGTTTTTAAATGTCCTGTTGTTGTGTTTCTAGACTGTCCAGGTGATAGTCCAAGCCCGACTGGGAGAAAAGATCTGCACTCGTTCTTCCTCATCACCTACAGGCTCTGACTGGGTAAAATCATTTTTTTTTCTATTTGTTAACATATATGTTGCTCCTCCTTTTAGCTGTCATAACTTTAAAACTTATTTATTCCCTTTAGTTTAATTTGGCCATTAAAGACATCCCAGAGGTGACTCATGAAGCGAAGAAGGCGCTGGCTGGACAGCTCCCGGGCATCGGGCGCTCCATGTGTGTAGAGATCTCCCTGAAGACTTCAGAGGTAAAACAGCTGCTGTTTCACTTTATCACGAGTTTTATGGAAATATCAAGAAAGTTTAGATCCAGTTATTTTATCTTCCTGTGTCTGTTTCTGTCCCACTCAGGGAGACTCGATGGAGTTGGAGACTTGGTGCCTGGAGATGAATGAAAAGTGAGTTTATTTTTGTTCTTATTTGTTTGTCAAATACTGAATTAAATAACAGATCCGTCTGTACCGTCTGTGTCTGTTCTGTGACAAGGTTGTACAGGATTAGTGATGATAACTCTAAATCTGTAGCGACACAAAGTTATTCTGATACTGATGCTGTAATGTTTACGTCTTTAACTAAAACAGCTGTGATGCAGCAGTTTAACATCTGTTTTTTTTTTTATTATTATTATTCTTTAGAAAAACATAGTAAAAGAACACAGTAAAAGTTTTACAGCTTTGGAGAGGAAATATGACTGATTGTTTAATTTTAGTTTGTTTGTGTCTCCAAGATGTTTTGTGTTTTTTATTTTTTGTGGAACTTACTTTTGTTGTGATTGTGTTTCTGCTGCAGATGTGATAAAGACATCAAGGTGTCGTACACGGTGTATAACCGTCTGTCTGTGCTGCTGAAGTCTCTGTTGGCCATCACCAGAGTCACCCCTGCCTACAAACTGTCCAGAAAACAGGGTCATGACTACGTCATATTATACAGGTGTGTGGCTGCTTTTGTTTTATTTTAAGCTGTTTTTTTAATTATTATTATTGAACCTTTCATCTACTCACAGATTTGTCTTGTTTGTGTCTCTCTTTGGTGCAGGATTTACTTTGGGGAAGTGCAGCTCAGCGGATTAGGAGAAGGTAACTGTGACATACCTGTGTTACATCACATTATAAAACTGTTCTGTTACATTTCGATGCTTTAAACATAAAGAAAAACAGCATTTAATCATAATTTATCACATCATATGAGACACGGAGTGTTTAGATTAGATGAAGCTGAAATGTTTGTTTACTCAGGCTTCTTGTCGTTTGGTTTGAAGGTTTTCAGACGGTGCGTGTCGGCGTGGTCGGGACTCCCGTCGGCACGGTGACGCTGTCGTGTGCCTACCGCACCAACTTGGCTTTTATGTCGAACAGGTAAATAACTCACTGCAGCTCGACCACTGTCGTTTTCTTTTATTTCATTAAAACATTTAGCATATTTATCACTTTATATAATCAGTTTCAAGTCATCAGACTGTTGAAATGTCGCCCTCTGCAGGCAGTTTGGGAGGTCGGCTCCCATCATGGGGATCATCGTGGATCACTTTGTGGATCCTCCCGGCGGCGGTCAACGTCCTACCAACATGGGACAACCCTGCAACTACAGGTAGAGAAGAAAAACACGCTGCTAAATGTCCAGTCTGTCGGGTTTTAACAGCAGCTGAAACACAGTCTCATCACAAACAATAAACAGCTGTGAGGTGATGTGGTTGCGCCTCCTGGTGGTCAAGAAAAACCTCTTCATCAGGTAAATTACGGAGTGTTTGTGTGTTTGTGCCCAGAGCTCCAGATGAGGAGGATGGAGGTCAGTTTGCAGGAGTCCAGGACTCTCAGGAGGTCTGCACCACCTCCTTCTCCACCTCCCCTCCCTCCCAGGTACGACTCCCCCACTCGCTGTTTTTAACCGTGTCCTTCCTTTATCTTGTGACTTCTTCTTTCCATTTTCATCTGTTTTTCATTTCACTTTCTCTTTTCTCTCTTTGTCTGTTTTCTTTCCTGTTGTCCTTTTATTGTTCGTTTATCTGTGTGTGTGTGTGTGTGTGTGTGTGTGTGTGTGTGTGTGTCTGCGTTATGTCAGTGTGTGTGTACACTGAGTCCGTCTCCCTCTAAACTGTCTAAGCCCCTCCCCTTGGACAGTCTGCAGCTCCCATTGGCTCCTGGACTTGTCACTCACACTGTGAGTCTGCTCTGGCCACTGTGAGAGTGTTAATGTGTGTGTGTGTGTGTGTGTGTGTGAGAGATGCCCTGAAGCTGCACTTGTCTGGGCAGATTTTTTTTTTTAACCATCATCCCTCTCCATCATTTAAACTCCCATTATTAGTCACTTAGTTTCCTGCTTCTAGCTTCAGATTCCTGCCAACACTGTCAAAGTTTTTAGTCTCATTCATATTTAATCCATCACCATGTTTGTCTCACAGCACGATTAAACTAAAATCCTTCATGTTTTGTGATTAATGTGTTTTATTTTCCGTCTCTGCAGCTGTACACGTCGAGGTTATCGTACCAGACTCCGGCTCTGACAGGAGCTGCTGATGTTTGTCATCCTGCTGCAAATACAAACCAGGTGATGAACGTACTTACACAGAAGCTTATTAAATTCATTATGAGATATTGAGATGTAACTTCTGTTAATGTGCTTCCTTTTTTAGGCAATGCATGCTGGGAAAGAAGGCGGGGTCATGTTGGTTCCTGCTCATCCTCCACACGGAGCAGATGCTCACCTGACAGTGGAGCACGGCCCCAACACACCTGGCAGCAGGTAAATCGCAGGGAATCATTGTTTTTGTTCTGTTTTTCATCAACTTGATGAGTTTTCTGTCTTTTCTCAGCAGCGATGACGACGGTCTGTTGCAGAGCGGAGATGCACGTAGAGATGAAGGGAGGAGGAGCGTTTCTCCCTCCGACCCGGTGGAGTCTCTGAACGCCTTCACCAGGAAAATCGGAGCATTTGTCAACAAACCAAACACACAGGTCAGTTAAATTTACCTCACATCAGGATCTTTTGATCTGAGCTTTTATGACACGAGACACTGAATTTAACCATTTGCTTGTTTATGTGTAGTTAACAGCAGCCAGTCTGGATTTGCCATTTGCTGCATTTGCTCCTCGAGGCCTCGATGCAGAAGAGAACGACCCGATGGTGAGTGTGTATTTAATTTTCATGCATCTTTGAGTTAACGTCAGTTGATTTAAAAAAAGCCAGGATCAGGGCGGATTTCTAACGTCAAAGTAAACAGTGTTGTGTCACTAAAGAGGCTGAACATCTCTTTCTAAGCCTCGTTCAACAACAGCCTGGAGTCTCACCAACATAACACTGTGTCTGTTTAACTCAGTCGTGGTGAAGAAACAGTAGAAAACAAGTGTTTAATCAGACTGTCACACACATCTGTTGGTCATTCATCAAAGTCTGAAAGAGTCAATTGTTGAACTTAATGTTATTTCCTCAAAAACTATGTTTGAGCGTTTTAATCATACGACATTACAAGTGTGTATGTTTGTCTGGTCCACCTGGACCCTTGACAATCGACTCTTATAGAATTTAACAAACGCGTCAGAAATCAGTTTTCTACCGTTTCTTCACCACGACTGAGTTAAACAGACATAGTGTTATGTTGGTGAGACTCCAGGCTGTTGTTGAACGAGGCTTAAAAAGAAATGACATTAGAAACCTGCCCTGATCCTGGTCAGACTCACCGCCGCCACCACATCTCCACTAACAGAGCAACTATCTGATTTGTTTTTTGATCAACTGACATTAACTCAGAGACTCTGACAGTAGAATATCGGTTAACATGTAACAGAGTTCCTCTTTAATTCTGCCTTGACGGTTTTCTACAGCAAGATGTTTACATGTGTGTGTTCAGGTGCAGCCTCCAGAGTCTCCTCCCTGCCCGTCTCCTCTTCAGGCGAGCCTCCACTCTCAGGGCTCGGAGGGATCGGGGCAGCAGGACGACTTCGTCATGGTCGACTTTGTACGTACTCGTTTCTTTAGAGGTGCAACAGTAAAGTTACTGTTGAAGTCCTGGATCATCCAAGATAATTAAGTTTAAAACCATTTTTTTCTGCAGCGACCTGCCTTCTCTAAAGACGACTTGTTGCCGATGGATCTGGGAACTTTCTACCGAGAGTTTCAGAATCCGCCTCAGCTGGCGAGTCTCTCACTACACGTCAGCTCCCAGTCGATGGCCGACGACCTGGTAACGACCTCGTTTCTTTAACAGCATTTTAAGTCTTGTGTTTTCACCGTAGCAGCAGTCGTGACTGTGGTTTCCTGTCTTTCTCTGTGCAGGACTCACTACCAGAGAAACTGGCCGTCTATGAGAAAAACATAGACGAGTTTGACGCCTTCGTGGACATGCTCCAGTAGAAAGACGACAGAGGTGAAGCCGCCAAAAGGAGAGGACGTGAGCATAGACTAAAAAAAAAAAATGTGTAAATGAAAGGGAGAATCCGACTGTAGATGTTTTGTTCTGTGAGATTCACTCAGACTAAATCACCATATTTTAATGTGAAGCGCCTCAGTTGACGTTTTCTTCTCACCTGCTTGTACAGTTTAGTCCTCTTCACTGTAAATACTGTATAATTTCCTCTGACACTGGCACCACCTCCCTTCCCTCTCTGGTCGTGTTAATTCAAACTGAAAATTCTTTATTTTATAAAAGCAGGAAGCCGCTCACATCAGTGTTTGATCAGGAATCCCGTAGACAGGACGGACAGTTGTTGTAGTCGATCTGTTAATTTCCGAGCGACGTTGAGGAACGTGTGTGTGTGCGCGATGACGTTTTTACTTATAAAGCTGGTCTTGGTAGAGCAAACTGCACTTACAGAGCCTTTACAGCAGATGATCGTCTTGTGTTGTGTTGCAAAAAAAAACAAAAACAAAAATGTTCTGCTTTAAATGACTGACAGTTTCATTAATTAGCCCTAGCCCGGTGTTCCCAGCTGGACTGAGGAATCAAAACTGCCATAAAAAAAAAACTAAAACAAACCCTGATGGAAATTTAAAGTGAAATCCAGTCGATGTTCAACACGTCAAGTCAGTTTGTTGTAGAGATTCGCTCCGTTAATGATGTAAAAGCTGGTGAATCTTTACGCTCATAAGATTATAATGTTTAGTTTTTTGTTGTTGAATCTGATTCTACTGGAGCAGAAATGAAAGTAAATGTTTCTAATATTTCATAGCGGTGAAACTAAACATTATAACCTTTAAAAAACGAAACAAAAACAACAAGCAGATGTATATTTTGGGATAAACTCACCATCCATGACTTTCTTCAGTTTTGGTTAAAAGCTTTAATCTTTTAAGTTGAACATGTTGCTGTTGGTCTCGGTGTCCTAATAAAAGCATGGCTGCTCTGTTGAAGCATCTATTGATGAAATAGACACAACTGATGTTTTGTTTTGTTTTTCTTTGGTGTTTAAATTGGAGGGAAAAAGCTTCAACTCTTTTATTTTTTTTTTCCATTTTTTTTTTTTATTATTGTTGGTATTTTCTGGAATTCCATCACATACCTGCAGGACTGCGAAGGGTCGAGAAACCATAAAGTTTAATAGTATGGTAGCACACAATGTTTTGTTTTAACGAATACTCTACAATTCCTGTTCCTCCGACTCGTCACTTCGCATCTACAGTTTGCCCGAGCCACTCAAACTCCCCCGAACGCTGCTACCGTTAAAAACGAGGGGCTGAGAACCGGTCGGACAGTTTTCAGGACTCACTTCCCGTTTTTAGTCCCAGGAGAAGGCGGCAATGGAGGAAAGAAAAGCTGCTTATCAACGTCAACTCTTCCCAGACAACGATGATGTAAATTTCCTAACTATTTTAATATTTCTAGAGTTAGCCACTTAACAAACATGCCGTTAACTTTTTTTTTTTTGAAACATTCCCTCCCCCCTTAGGTCACGCTGGGAACACGGAACAGAACAAAAAAATAAAATTAAAATACAAAAAAAAAAAATAATAATAATTTTCACAGGAGACAGGCAGTGATTGCCTCGTGTGCATTTTCACCTCATTCAATAGCTCAGTCCGTTTGAATGTCCTGTGCACATTTACCTTCCCCTCCCCTCCCTCCCCCCCATGGCCCCTCTGAGCCTGACTGTCCAATGAGTTTGTGTTGGGCTACGTTGAAGATGAGTTCCTCTGGGTCACGGCGAGACAAGTCAAACGTCAGGGAATGGTTGGAAACAAAACGTCCAGATAGAAGAAGGGAGAGGGCGGAGGGGGTGACGGAGACTCGGTCGATCCCACTTCCTTGGTTACAGGGTGAAAGTCTTTTTAAAGGTGGATGGTCAATGTCCTCCATCGTCATAAATATCCATCCTGCTCCCCCGGTTGGCTGAATGTAGGTGGAGTTGTGTTGTAGTTAATACGGTGAGGGGTGGTGGTGGTGATGTGTTGGTGGGTGAAGCCGGCGTCCATACACACTACAGATCAGAGCAGGAGGAAGAAGAGGGAGTGTATGGAAGAGAGATCCAGGAGCTCAACTTTTCTTCTTGGGTTTTTCTTTTTTTAATTTTTATTTTAAAGAGCAGGGAGGTGACGGGGTTCAGGCTCAGGCAGTGTTCAGTAGATCCTGTATGGCTTTCTGCTGCGTCTCGTTCAGAGTCGATACACACTGCGTCCACAGTCCTGCTGACACCTGGAGGACAAAAAAAAAAGGGTCAGGAAGGTGGTGATGTAACGTTACTAACTGGTTGTTAGGACACGATGGCGCTCGGTGTTTGTTGATGAAGCGGTGACTCACCTGGACTTGACGGATGACGTTGGCGAGTCGTTTGCTACAAGCGTCTTCACTCTTGACAGATTCGTTTGCGACTCCGTCTGCGATGATGAGGAAGATTTTAGGAAGGTTGGCGTTTTCTGGTCCGAGGACGATGGGGTTGTTGCTACGGAGAGACAAAAAGACAAGTCAGCAGAAGGAAAAAAAATTAAATAGAATTAAATAGTAATTAAATAGAAAAGTGCCGAACCTTTCAATGAGGTCACACAGGAAGTCGAACGTGTGGACGGCCTCCTCTTTGTCCTCGTTGAGCGGTAGCCAGCTGAGCCAGTGGGGGAGGATCTCGTTGACGTTGACGCACTCCGGCCTGAACCTCATGACCTTCCCGACGGCGGAGATGCAGTTCTCTGTGGCGTTGACGTTTTCCTTTGAGCGCGAGTCGGCTGCTTGGATGACTCTGACCAGCAGGGGGATGGCCTCTGCAGTGACGAAACAAAAACATCAGCAACTAAAAAGCGGTGAAGTTGAAAGCCGCAGCGTTGGCGTTGAGGTCGTACCTGTGCAGAACGGGCGGTAACTCTCTCCTCCGTACTGAGCCATGACGCCGACGCCGTAGGCGGCCGCCTGCCGGACCTCGGGGCTCTGGTCACATAGCGACTGCAGCATCGGACGCAGGAAATATTCAGCGTATTTGAAGGAGGAGGGGCTGCAGTGCTCCACCACGTCGTCGAAGATGCACAGACCCCACTGACGATCTGCCCACGGCCTGTTGGGACACTGAGGACCGACGCCACGTTCCGGTTAATCTCAAAATACAGATGAATGCCGCAGATTTGTTCAGATCTGCTCAGGAACAGGAAGTACTTACTATTAGCTGGACAATGAGCTGCAGCAGCTGTTCAAACCAAGGCAGCACCTTCTCTTTGTAACTACTGAACACGGAGTGCAGGATGTCCGACACTTTAGTCAGGATGTACACATCATTCTCATCCTGACAACGACGGAAAGGAAAAAAACCATGTCACAGATGTTGAATTTAACCGGACTGAGGTTAAATCTTCACTAAAATAATAATATTTACCTCATCTTGTAATGTTTCTTCCACCTGCTCATCGTAATCTTCATCTTGTCTCTTTGCTGTGAAGGAGAAATGTGTTGGAGTGAGGATTATTCACAGAAAAATGCATTTTTTTTAGTTGAGTTGAGTTGAAGTTTTCTCACCTTGTCTGAGCTCCTGGTTCTTGAAATGTTCCTCCAGTTTTCCCTTCAAGATGCCGCCCAGCTCCTCAAAATGCTCGTTGTTCAAACATCCGTCGCCCATCAACTCGATACACTAACAGAAAACAACTCGCGTCAGTTTCAACTCCAGCTTCACATCTGGTTCATAAATCGGTTGTTCACCAGGACAAACTCACCTTAGCAAACGAGTGCATGATTTCCGACAGGACGTCAGAGTCCGGCTCGGTGCCGATGGCCTTGATGAGAGCGTCGCACATGAAGTGCCACATCTGGGTGAGATACTCGGGTCCTCGGACACGAGCGCACTCCAGCAACAGAGGCATGGACTCGGCCGCCGCCACTCGCACACGTGAGACGATTAAAGAAAAGACCAACGCAACTCTGATGTTTTTATGATTCATCATTTAAATTCATCCTGTATAAAAAGTCAGGCGGTAATAAAAGGATATCATCGTGGAAGTAGAACTTGAGCAGAGGAACCATCAGCTTCACCACCTGCTCCGTGTATTCAACAAAACCTTCCTTCAGCTCTTTGGCATAACAAACCTGGAAAACACAACGTTTAACTTCATTATTCAGACTGAATTATAAACAAACACCAGCTTCATGTAACGATTGACGCTTTTCTTCTCACCAGCATCTGACAGGCGGTGGCTTTCTCCTCCAGTCCGGCCGTCTTGATCCCAAAACTCTGCTGATCTCCCAAGTTGACGAACTCCCAACCGTCATCCTCTGAGATGTTCTCCATGTCCTGAGCTACAAGATGCAGACAGATGTTTTCAGAGGACGCCTCTTTCATTTGAAATGATCGGCTCCGACTTGTCCTTGTGTTACTTACTGTCGAGCAGCGCCACCTCAGGTTTGATTGAGGCCGTCTTCATCAGAGGACCCATCACTACAGGCAGATACTGTTGAAACTCCTTCCCCAGGATCTTACACATCCTGGCCCAGGCTGAGATCATGTACGAGATCTAATCGACACATAAAATAAGGCAAGTTTACCTTTGTAGAAATGGAAGTTAAGGAAAGTGAATAGTGAATAGAACATCTTCCTACCTGAGGATCGTCGTCCTCCAGGTCATTAAAGTCTGTTTGGGTTTTGAGAAGCAGCTGCATCACGGCGGAGGCGTCGGGCATGAACTGGAGACAGAAACGACAGACGTGAAACCTGAACGTGCAGCGACATCGTTTCTTTCATATCAGATAAACAACTTTAGAGACGTACCTTCTCTTTGCCGACGGCGAGGCCGATCAGACTGATACACTCGATGGTTTTTCCTCTCAGCAGCCTCAGCTCCTTCTGCACGGCGTTTTCCACGATGTGTTTGAGCGACGGCATGAACATATCGTAATATGGCACGAACTTCTCCTCGGCCGTGTCGGCCACCGACGCGATTGACGTCACCACCTGCTCCAGGACCAGTTTGGTTCCTTTCTGGATCAACTGGAAAAGAAAACGAGGACACATCTGTGAAACACTGACGCAGACAGTAAACACTTTTCTCTTGGTCTGAATTGTGAGTGTGTACCTCTTGCAGTTTGGCGACCATGATGACGTGGAGGTGCTGCACCAGACTGTCCAGATACGGGATGAGCAGTGATTTGGGGCAGTCCTCTGTGAAGTTGATGAGAGCAGCAGCGGCGTGTGCCTGCACTCGAGGGTTGCTCTGGTCCTCCATGGTCTGAAGCAGCGCTGAGATCACCTAGAAACAAAAATGAAGCAGGGTCTTAGTCTCTTGTTTAAACTAGAAGCTCCTGGACGAGTTAAAATCAAAATCAGCTGCCAGAATTTTACCTTGTCGTGGAATTTCTTTTGGAAAGTCGGAGCAAAGTCTGTGGCCATCTGTCCGATGGCGTTGCAGGCTGCGTAACGCACCCTCGGGTGCTGAGGAGGAAAAGGAAGGAAATTCAAAACCACCATAAAGATACAGAAATGCTGAATTCATAGTAATTCGAACAAAGCTTGAGGATGCGTCTCTTACAGGGTCAGAGCAGAACAGCAGGACAAAGCTGACGATCTCTTGGAGGATCGCCTCCATCTGCTGGTGGCAGCCCTCACCGATGGCAGACAGCGCCATCAACCCGGCGTGACGGTACTTCCAGTCAGCTAACGACACACAAACACTCGATTAATCTCATGTTCACACAGTTTAAATATCTTAAATCATGAGTATGTTCTACTTACGGTTCTGCAGCATCTGCATGATGTGCTGTTTGATCATCGGCAAAATGATCTTTCCTCCCAAACCACAGGCGATTCTGTCCAGAGCGCTCTCCCCGGCTACAGCGTTACTGAAGGATGACCAGAGGTAGAAGGTGAATCAACTTATTAAACCAGTTGATATTTTGTCTTCAAGGGACAGGAGATGTTTTAAGTTTTACCTGTCAAAGTCGTCGTCCTCCAGCTCGTCGGCCATCGCCCACTCGTCATCGTCCTCCAGATCCACCATCATCGCCAACATCTGGGGCACTGAGGACATAAAACATCAATCAACAACTCCAAACCTCTTAAAGGATCAGTTCAACTTGTGTTTACGATCATCGACTTGATCCTCACCACTCTGAGCCACGATGGCTGTGTGTTTCCTCAACATGGCTGCTGCCGTCTCAGACAAAGTGACGATGACCTCCAGGGCCAGCTGCCTCTGCATGTTGGTCAGGTTGGTGTCTGCGCAGAGCTGAAGAGATGAGGACGATGTTACGACTTAAAGCATCATTTAAAGTGGTGAAGTGATGCTCTGTGTTTGAGTTTCTGTGTCTCACCTTCAGACAGAGCTGCAGCGTCGCCTCCAGGTTGGGTCTCAGGTATTTTGGCGCCGTGTCTGCAATTTCCACCAAAGACTTGAGCACAGAGTCGTCTCCCTGGTAGCAGGACTCGTTCACGGCCTGGTGAGAAAACAGAAGGTGATGTTCAGTCATTCAGCTGTGAGAAGTTGCTAATGAACATGAAGACATGGACACAATACTGAGAGAAACACGAGCCACACAAGCAGCTCAACAGGCCGTCACTTAGCTGCTTTGTCTAATGCACACATGTCAGATCAATAACTCAAGACTCTCAGAGGACTCTTAACGTCACTTAAAGCTGTACTGCTTCTACAAACACAAGCATCTCTAACTAATGTAGGAGATTTGACACAATAACTTCATGTCTCACCTGCAGGATTCCCGGCAGCAGGTCGGCAAAGTGCTTCAGCAGCGCAGTGTTGCTTTCATTGGACAAAACAAAAGACGCTGTAGCCCGAGCCGCCAGAGTCCGAATCTAAGAGGATCATTTAAATATTAAACATACAGATATATCGATATGTAAACATGCTGCTCTATAACTCTGCTGACACTTTACCTGTGGGTTTGCCTGGTCCTGCATGCACTGGACAAGCATACGTTTGATAACGTCCATGTAGTGTTGCTGCTGGTTGCCAAAGATTCCTGGGAAGTTCCTGAAATTAAGTCAAAACCTATAAATCAGCAACTGATACTTCATGTTAACATCATGTATATAAAGTTTGTGTTCAGGAAGAACTCACCAGAACACGTGCAGAGCCGCCTCTCGCAGACCAACGTTGTCAGAGTTGACGGAGTCAAACAGGAACTTGAGCACCTCTGGCCACTGGTTAGTCCCGTCATCATCTGGATTAAAGATCAAAACACTCAGATTAGATTTTTACTCTTCATCTTAAACATTGAGTTTTTTGTCAATGTTAATCTGATGTATTTACCGATGAGGTTGCGGGAGAGCTCGGCCGCGATGTCGCAGACCTTCTTGCGGATGTTTGGCGATGTCTCGTGCTGGATGCTGGTCAGCAGCTCTGTCTTGATGGCCGTCTGCATCTCCAGGGTCAGACCCGGGTAGATCTCCTCGAAGGAGGACGACAGCAGCCGCCGCAGCAGCACCGCTGCCATCTGTTTGACCTGAACGGACAAAACGCTGGCGTCATATTATGTCACACCTCCTTCCCCCAACAACACGACTTAAGCAAACTTTAAACCACAGTATCAAGTGCCTTGGGACATCCACTATGTTTGCAGCTGAATCTTCAATTAGTCATCAGTCACGCTAAAAATAAATAAATAAAAAAACAGCAGCATCTCAGAAAGGCAGAGTCACTCTCTCTGGGCCAAGCACCACGCTGCCTGCTCCCATTTCAAACCTCTAAAAATATCTTCCTCGAGGTAAAAAGGAGAGGAAGCATGAGGGACCAAGCAGCTGGTTGGATTCAGAGTAAACAGAACTACCCAAATGCTTGAATTATGACTCATGTGTCTTCGTGTCTGGTTGTAGTGAGAGCTCATGTATGATAACATGACATTCCTCACATGCCATCAGTGTTGCTCCTTTTCAAAGGGAACACGTTGCTCTAACGTGAACTGGGCTGTCGTCACCACAACCTGATCATGTAAGATCACATGAACTCTGACATGACTCCCGACGCTTCCTTTAACTTCTAGGCATCTCAAGTGAAGTGAAACTTAAGATTTAAAGTAAAAACAGGATAAAATGAGTCACCTCCTCTGCAGCTGATGCATCTCTGATCGCCTGCAGCAAGAGTGTGATCTTGTTCTGTCCGGGGATGTTGTCATAGGTCTCCTGCAAAGAAAAAAAAGGAACAGTGGTAAAGATGAGACACCATTTGACACATTTTTTTTTACAGATGCAACAGCTGAGAAAAATGAACCAGCAAGTGTCTAATGTTCACTTCACAGCGGTCACACACAAACGGCATGTTGCACATGCCTGTAATTCCACACTGTGGCACATTTCAAACTGAAACAGATGCTGTGGTTCAAGATAAGTTCCTACTGTCCATGACAACGGTTAAACATTGTTTTATTAACAAGATGTTTGATCCTGTGCACATGAAAGTCCACTTGGGGATAAAAGATTTGTGATAATGGTCAGAATTGTAAATTTATAAATGAGACGATTTGGAGGTTTTTGTTTTTAAAATCAGACACACCCGACTCATTCAGTCACTATCAAAGCTGAAGTAATGTTGATTGTTATGTAAATTAACTGTTAACAGCAGGACGAGGCTGCTTCACTTTCAGCAGGACCCTGGAAGGAGCTGCTACGAATCAGACGAAGAAAAGAAGTCGTCTCCAACATCATCTCTCCTAGACAAACACAACCGAACCGACTCCTACATCACCAGGTCTGTGTGAGGTAAATTTCCATAAAAATGCTGTTTTTCTTGTACTCGACTCCTTCAGTTTCTACTGTTTCTTTCCACGGTTCATTAAAGCCACACGAGAAATGTTAACGCACATAAGTCTTGATGGGGACACAGTGGAAAACTTGGGCGTTTGTTATGAGGAACATATCTTGAATGATCATGTGTAGGCTGCGCCGATGAGAAACCATCAATGTGGTTGTTTTTTCCCCAGAACAAACAGAGTTAATACAGCTTTAAACTGGAAAATATGTTACCAAATGGATAGATAGGGTGGAGTAATACTGTGACAACAGTGAGGTGGGGGACTCAGCTCATTAACAACCAAACAAACTCAAACAGAAACTGAATGGACATTCAAATTAAGAGCTTATCTTAAGCAGCTATTACAGAGCATGTAAACACAATAGGAAGCTGCTGGTTTGTGTTACAATAATCTGGTTTCTTGTGACTGTTGAATCCCAGCGTCATTGTCTATTCAAGGTCTGTCATTTAATATTAATTAGTCCACAGAATAACACCATGATTTTCCACTATGTGTGTCACTTAACACCTATAAGACCTTTAAAGTTTTGTCCCCCCTCATCACCATCATCATCATCAGGACACCTTTAAATGTTCAATAGCAGCCGTCATTAGCTGTTAAAATGTGGGGTTAAAGTGCTTTATAGATGGATCAATTCCTATTATGTGTGTGTAAGAGTTTCTATAAAGGATGGATTCCAATGAGCTTAGCATCGAGGCAGACAGTCTGTGTTTTATAAAGAAAAACGCTGACTGCCAGTGATTTTAGGGGGGGAGAAAAAAGGGGGAGGGCATGTGTGATAAGATTCAACCACCTCATCCAAAAGTCTGGTGCTGAAGAGGGAAACTGTGGTAACAAAGCGACAAAAGACTCATGGTGGTGGTTGTGGTGGTGGTGGGGGAAAGTGAACAGGCCAGCGAGACTTAGCCCAAACAAATCCTCAGAGAAACTAATCCAGGGAGAGGAGATGACCCGAGACGAGCCTCTACAGTGACGCGGCTGAAACTGAGATAAATCACATTAAGAAGTGATGTCAAAGCAAATAAATGAGACGTAGCATGTTTAAAATAGTTGACTTTGATGTAAAATGACTGAAGGCCATTGGTTTAGTAACGTTCATGCTAACACGACTCCCCCTTTCTGTGAACTTTCACTTTAAATCACTGATCACAATCACACATAATGTAACACAAATGTTAACATTTAATTCATTCATCCACGTTTTAGTGTTTTAATAACCCCAATATCTAGCGTTAGCTTTGCTAGCATCACTTAGCTTCATGCTACTTCCTGTAACCTATTAGCTGAGAAGGGACTAGCTGGTCTGTCAGCTGGAGAAATCAGGACCAGTTCCCAACAAACTGATCATTTCACTTTCAATCAAACCGATTCAGCTTCGATCAACCGCTCGCAAACACTCGGTGTCACCACCGGGTTCGTGTGTGTGAGATCTGCGTTGTGTCCACATAACTACGCAACATGGTGGAGGGAGTTAGCGTTAGCCGACTAGTACTCCGTGTCGGCTTCTCATCGCACGTGGACTCCCCGAGCCCTGACGTTGGAGCTGAGTGAGCGCGCGGCCACAGGCACGGGTAAGCTAACAGGCGGTTAGCTTCTTTAGCTTTCGCTAACACGAGCGCACCGATGTGTGGAGGAAATTCAACAGACGCCGATCATGTCAGGCGTGAAACCGGCTAGATTTCCTCGTCTTACCTCTGACTGTTTCCTGACGTTGTTGTCAGGGCTCATCAAGTTACCCAGCAAGAGGTAGAACTGCTGCTGTTCCGCCATTGCAGTGAGATCCAAAAAGACCAGCCGGGTGGAGAAGCGGCGAAATGAGACCGGCTGACCCTGCTTCGGTCACACAATGCTACTGGCGGCCCATTGGTTTGCTTTATCAACTCTACTCGTCGTTCATTGGACGAGACGCCGGAAGCAGACGAATCCTATTGGCTGATGCGGAACCTGCGCTCCTATTGGCTAGAACCGTCACAGTAAAGCGTGTGCGTGCTTCTCATTAGCTCATAGTGAATGACTAAAGCGCGGGAAAATAATGCACCAGCGTTAGCAAAACAGCAACAACAGACGGAAAAAAGTAACCGAGTATAAATACTCAACTACAACACTTAAATACGATGTCGAAGTACTTTTACATTCTTTTAATCTTTAACGTTTATTTCACCTTCTGTTTCACCACATTACGAAGGTAAATATTGTATATTTTACTTATTTTTTACATTTGTTTGCAGCTACAGTTATAATTACTCGTTACTTTTTAGCTAAATAACATACGTTACTTTTAAAAAATAAGACATTAATACACATTAATACATTAAAATATACATAATTTAATAATAAATGCGCCATTTACAGGCTTTAAAACGAGTAAAATTACTTTTTTAATTGGTTCTTTGCACGTAATTGAGTATTTTTTTATATATATATATATATATATATATATATATATATCCCAAGACTAAGACTAGATGTTGTATATTTCTATTAATTTAGTGCATTTTGAATGAAGAAATTAAGAATTTAAATCGCACAAATGTGACGCAATTTTATTAAAAATGTTTTTAAAAATTAGGGGTAAATATTCAATGAAATAAAGAAAAATATCTCATTGTTGACACTTAATTAAAGCTATATTATATAATATTTACCTTGATAAATATTCAGATTATATCAATAATATAAATTAAGACTCTTTATATATATTCATGTTAAGATAATTTATATATTTTACACTATTAAAATATAAAATATGTGATGTTTAATCATTGTGGGATCTGGGACATACAGTAGTTTCTCCACAAGGTGGCAGCCAAGCTTTGTTTACTGATTTCTGAAACTTATTTTCTCAATGAATCCAACACATATCTGCCAATTTAGGTCAGATTTACTATTTAACCTGTAAAATAAATTCCTGTTTACCTAAATAAATAGTTGTCAGTGTTATTTTACTGTAACCAGCACTAATTTACCACAACCAGAGAGAAGAAAACACAGATTTAAATGTATATTTATGTTATTAAAAAAAAAAAAGAAAAAAGGTAGTTTTTCATTTTTGTTTGAGATATACCAAATGTGGCATAGATATGTTTGGTCTATATCCATGTGAGTTCAGTGTATTTACCTTGTTTTTCCTCAGTTTCTTTGTTGACTTTATTTGTTGTTGTGTGTTGATAGCGCCCCCTGTTGGTCGGAGTTAAAGCCTGGAGTCGCTGCAGCAGCTCAGACGTGTGTGCAGCGGTGCAGCCGTCAATCTGCGCCATCTCTGTCCCTGAAACCAGACAGTTTAAAACCAGCAGAGACTCCACGATGAAGCAAAAGTAGAAGGTAAGCTTCTCATTTATGTGTTGGCATTAACTGTTTTATAAAAATGCGCTTTTGAAAGATGTTATCTCTTATTATCATCTTTTTTTCTTGCTCATTTTAACCTCGGCGTTGAAAAGATTTAACACCAAACTCCGTTTATGAAAGAAAGTTTTATTGTTAAAAAGCTTTTTGGAAAAACATTTCACCTTTAAACATTTCAGAAACATTTCCTACCGGTTTTGTTTCCAATTCGGCGCAATTTATTTAAGAAATATGCATTTATTTAGGAAAATAAAACGCTAGACGCAGATTCTTAAAGTTGATGGTTTGTATTAGTAAATGCTTAAATTAAAAAAAGTAACTTAAATATGCATTGACTCCGTATGTCAACAGACAGCGTTTACTTAAATATAAAAAACAAAACTTTTTACACAGACAACACGCACTGATGCTGCTGTCAGTGTTAGTGCACTTGAACCAAACCTCCATTGAGTTTACACCAATTTTAGAAAATCAATGAGATAACTGATTAAAAATTGACTTAAAACCTAATTCTGACAACCTGTCAGTGTTTGTTATGTTTCTCTGGTTAATTCGGCTCAACATAGAAGATCAAAGAAACAAAACTGATTTGATGATGGTGTTTTGTGCAGAATTACACCAAAAAGTAGTGATTAAAATTAAAAATGTTTGATGCTTTGTACATTGAAAATATGACAAGGTTAAAAAAAATTATGCATGTTTTATTAAATATCCATGTCAGAGCTGATAGTAAGATTATATTTGCTCAAATGTTTTTGATCTTTAAGGTAGTGATAGTCTTTAGGCTTTCTGCTCAAATGGCAGAAGAATAACAAGCTCAGCAACAAAACTGATGAAGCTCAGCTCGTGTCTGGCATCTATCAGTCTCAGTGCAAATTGAATTATCTATCTATCTATCTATCTATCTATCTATCTATCTATCTATCTATCTATCTATCTATCTATCTATCTATCTATCTATCTTATCTATCGATCAATATATCTATCTATCTAAATCTTTAGGTCCTTTTCTTACATTCCTCCAGGATGACCTCTGTTGACCTCACACATCAAACATGATACATACGTGTCCTCTACAGCCTCTATGTTCTCTACCTCCATCTTGGGCTGAAACTTTTGCAGTTTCATCATCCGACTGACTGGCAGCAACTGAAAAGCATCATTGTCAGTGACTTGTTTGCTCCCTCTATTTAAAATGTATACAAATATATATATATATAAATATATAATATTCAAACATTTGTTGACTCAAACTCAAGTAATTTTGAGAATATTATGGAGCCAAAATGCAGGTTACTGCCCCACCTGGAAGCTGAATGAGCAACCCTGTTTAAAGCAGCGTATAATTCAAATATAATTGTTAAAGTTTATTTTCAGGTTTAATAGATGCAGTTTGTTGGTTTTGATACAAATATGAGCTGATGTATTAAACTCTTAAATGTCAGTTTTGGCCAGTATCCATTAAGTTATTTATCCGAGCATAAACCTGCTCCAGTTCAATTATTCATCCTGACAACTTTAATATTTCCTATAATCAGGTTATTATTCATGCAGCAGAAAGCTGTCATTATTATCTAAATGTCAAAGTGTTACCTTAAGAGTTTTTTATTATTATTATTATTTCTTTCACTGACATTTTAAGTTTCAGACTGAAACCCAGAGGAAACAGAGCTGCTAAAGACTCCTCCACTACTGCTGCTATAACCTCTAAATGGAAGTGGCATTAAATCATTAAATCGGACGCCTGAATGTGTTACCCACAGACCTCCACAGTTTCACATGAGGTCAGGCTGAAGTGGAAAAGGAGAGAAAGATGGATGAGGAGGGAAAGAAAAAGTTTAGTGGTGAAGGAGCTGATGGACGGGCGGCTCGGTGTTTGAGGTTTTCTCCACTCACACTCAGTTCACAGAAGACTCCTGGACCATATATATATATATATATATATATATATATTTATTTATGTGTGTGTGTGTGTGTAGTTTTTATTTATTTAGTGAAAGTTGATATAAATTTATGTTTTCCCCAGAAAACTGCCCGCGTCCTCGGGTGTTTGGTGCATTTGCAGTTCAACATCTTGTTCATGAAACTGTGACAGGAAAAAAAAAAGAGCTGAGGGATTTAAACCAGCAACCTCAAAGTTACAGGTGATTGACAGTTTGTTTATTGGTTGAGAAATAACTCAAGGACGAGCTGCTCTTAAAAAAACACACTCTCTTACTTTTACATTTCTATTTCTATACAGGAAAATAAACAAGACGCAGAGTGTAAATACGATGAGTTTTTAGCGGTCAGACTTATATAATATACGCTAACACTTCCTATTCACTCCAAGCCTTTATGCTAAGCTAAGCTACGCTACTTAACAATTATTTCTTACATGAACATATTTCTTTTTTTCTAATCTCTAAACTGCATCTTCACCCCGTTTCTGCTCATGTGTTGTGCTCCAGTGAAAAGATAAACCTCAGCGACTGTGGGGTTGTTTCAGAAAATCAACACAGCCAGGTTTGTTTAAAACGGCGCGAGCCGAATGTTTGAACTACTAAAAGTCAATATTTCTTTGTGACACACACACACACACACACACAGAGCAGTTTCACAGTGCAGCGCTATATGTGGTGGACAAGGCGTCCATTGAGGGTTGTGACGTGGGGGGTGTGTGGATGAGGAGGGGGTCGCTGCTGGTTTTGGGGGTTAGGAGTTTTTGGGTAACCGCTGCAGACCTCCTCTTTGCAGCTGGTCATGGATTAATGGGAGTCACTGGGGATTAACTGATGTATTTTTATTTACCTTTAATTATCAGAAACTGTGCGTTCGGTGATATTAAACGCTAGCTGGTAAAACGTTTAACAGGAGTTGCTTCAGACTCTAAAGTCAAAGTGAAGGTAACAGCTTTGGTTTCGTTCAGACCCCCTGAAGTCCACTAATCCTCTGCAGAGTTCAGAGCAGACCATCCTTCACCCGTTTTCTTTCTGCGTTTCTCTCTGTGGCCTGTAATCTTTCAGCCTCGGCGGTGACAGGAGGGCTGTAAAAACACACCCGTAAGAGGTCATCCTGAAGTTTGCACAGGAACGAGCCATTCATCCTCTCTGGGGGGTTCGGTTCTGTGCTGCGGCGAGACTGAGGCGGAGACAGATGAATATCCTGCTCTGTCACGGTTGAGGACGAGGCGGGGGTAGGGTTATTTGTCTCCGATGCTCTGCTGCGCGCACAGGAACCTAAAACAAGCCTGTCGCTTTTTTTTACTGGGTATGATTAATTGATGCAATTAAAGAAGAGAGGTCACCCCTTCACCTTCTCAGATTGACAACCACTTCTCTGCTCGTGTCTCTGTCAACAGCTCTCGGGACCTGTTGTGTTACCTTGTTTACACAGATGAGAAATGGGGGTTTGACATAAAGCTCAAGTTCATTGATCAGGTTTTTCTAATCAATATACTTCATTTAACAAATACTTTAATTTATTTTGCTGCGTTTAGAGATGATATATAACTTCAGCATCTAAAATAAACGTATCACAAACCAAAAACTCAAGACTGAGGGAAACGTGTTTGTGAAATGACGCAGTGGGATGTGAAACTAACAAACACACACATGAACGTCTTTAATGTTACTTAATTAGACTGAGTTTATGGTATTTTTTTGAATATCATTTTCAGATGTATTATACTTCAGTTACTTTCATTATTTCCATATATTTACGCTCTTAGTCAGTGAATCTGTCGCCCAGACTGGACTTCTTTGTTTAGGGAAACTAAATGTTTGTCTGAGTTAATGGCGTCTGTTATTGACTCTGTCTGCTGATTAATTTACACGCTGATGATACCACAGCTGTGTTCGAACAACGTGGGGCTCATTTTTGAGACCTGATGATTTAAAATTTACCTGAAACCTCAAAACACAGACACTCTTATCTCTTTGTGCTGATTTAGATGCTGAGAGTTTGTTAGTCATTGAATATTAATCATTATAAGAACAAAACCAGTGTTTATTCGTATTTAAAAGAAAAACTGATGATGAAATTGGATTAAAAAAAGTCTAAGAGACATTAAACATTAATTTAAAGCTGAAACAATTACTTTAATGTTGTTTTTTTATGTTTTCGTAACAGAATCCTACATTGTTTAGATACATGTTTTGTTTTGTTTTTCTTGTGTTTGTGCTTCCTCCTGTTCTTATTGGAAAACTTTAACCATACGATGATTTAAAAACTCTTCACTACCGAGTCTTTAAAGTCCAAATATACATCAAGATCATTTCCAAAATCTAGAACTTCATCTTGTGATTGTAACACAATAAAACACTCAGGCGGTGCAGACGTCCACTCTCTCTATTCACACAGTTAACAGTTTGCTCTGCACAAACAGGAATGCTTCTCCCCCCTCCATCACACACCTCCTCCGTTACTCCCCCTCTCTCTGCACACACTCTGGTCAGCGTGCCACTGTGTGTCGATGTGTAACAAGTTCTTTCTTTCTTGTTTTTCATACCTCTGCACCTCCTCCCTCCCTCCCTCCTTCGCCATGTGAAGCGTCGGGATCCCGTTTGTCTCTTGAAGCAGCTCGGTGATGGTGAACAAGTAAGTTTTATTTTCGTGTGTGTGTGTGTGTGTGTGAACATTTCCCATGTGGAGGTTTTGCTGTTTGAGTGCAGTTACTTGTTCTTTTGTGTCGTCTCTTCTCTCTTTGTGTCTAACTCTTGTGCCTCGGTGTCTGCAGCCTCATCTCTGATGATGTATATGAATAATGTATAATATGACCCTTCACCCATCATCCTCAGCGTGCGTCGCTCAGTGACGACATGTTGCACAGACAGACACGTGTTCACTCTCAGCAGGGGGGGTGGTGGTGGTGGTGGTGGTGGGTGTTCAGGTAACGTGTGGTGGTCGTTTCCTTTGTTCGGTCTGAAACTGGCGATTGGTTGGTGCAGGAGAGGAGACAAGAGGAAAAGACTCTCAAATCTAGATCAATAACCTCAGTCTGGGTTGTGAAATTATGTCTGAATGTCTGCGATTTGATGAGCAATTGGCCTTTTGTCAAGAAAGAGACACACATTACACTGACCGCAACCTTTAAGATTTCATTTCCGGAGAGTGCTCTGAGGATACTGAGTGAATTTTTTTTTTTTTTGACTACAAGCAGCTGGTACCTGTAAATATGTTTGTGTAGAAAAAAAAACAACATCCTCATACTTGATTACACGACTAATGGGCACAAGGTTGACTTGCAAATCTTTTAGTTGATTAGTTTGTTAATGGTAGATTTAATGAACTCATCTCATCTCTGGCGTCACAACAAATATCAGATCAGAATTTTTACAAGATCCTTCTCCATGGCAACAGCATCAATTACTCATTAAAATAATGAGACTTTAAGTCACTGAAGAGACTAAAAATCAAAGACATTCCTGGCTTGTTTGTGTCTGCATTGGTACAATATGTCCATGTTCAACAAAAACAGCAACAAGAATCCAAATCACTCAATTAAAGACATTAATTAACATCTTTTTTTTAGTGTTTTACATCTAATTAGAGTTGCTGCTCTTGATGTTTTTCAACCAATCCCACGTGATCATGTGAAAACAGGTGGTTGCTCTGTTTTTAAAGCGGATGAACCTGCAGGCGTCTGATTAGAGAAACACGTTTAATCACTCGTGTTTATTATTTTTGAGGCTGCTACTAACACACAAACACACACACAAATAATGTATTATTTTAAAAAATGTCAGTGCCTTATCTCTTAATAATAACATTTAACCAAAGATTAAAATAAACCATCTACTGGTTGAATACTTTCAGCCTTTTAGCTTCGTCTTAATCATTTATTCATTTGTTTTTTTTTTTTTTTTTTTTAGCCACGTGGGAGGTCGAACTTGAGGCTTTTAGAGCAAAACTATAACTGAGCTTCAGAATTTATTCTGAGTTGTTTTTACATCAGTTTTTGATTAAATATCCTGCTGTTTAGCTGCTAAAAATATGATCATATTTGACCCGTTATTCATGAAAATGTTGTTGTTGATTAATTCAAGTTTAACAAGGTGCAGCTCTGATACAGATAGAAATGTAAAGGTTAATATGAGATAAGAGGCGGCTGCTGTTCCTGTTTGCTTCCACTTTCCTGTTTTTCTATTGATATTCATGTTGTGGAGAAACTGTGGGGCCGATCCAGTAATTTTCCTTCACGTCCACTGACTCTTTAGTCAGGGAGTTTTCTGCAGGAATAGTGATCCTGACAGGGAGCGTTTAAGGAGAAATCAGATGGTACACACTCTGTTTTACACCCTAGTTGAGTCATTTACTCCAGAAAGCAGCAGAAATTGAGTTCCTGATAAGAGAACAGAGGGAGACAGATAGGAAGAGAGGGATCAGTGCAGCTGTGAGCCTCTTTAGGATTCCTGCTCTCTACCTCCTCTCGCCGGGGCCAAACCGGCATCATTAGGTTTGGCAAATTACCCGAGCGGCCATTGTGGCGCAGCCATGGCACGTTAGTGTGTCTTTTTAACTGTGGCTAAACTCAGTCTATTCACTTGTAAAAGAGAGCGGCCATTGGCAGATAGTTGGCAGGTTGCACAGAGAGGCCATTCACCCCCGTAGGAAGGAGCTGAGAATAACGCCTCGGAAATGGTCCTCGCAGAATATTTTGATGGAGAGACTCTGGATGCCCTCTCAGTGTCCGTTTGCTCCAACTAACAAATCTCCATGAAGTGACTCCACCAGTGATTAATACTAGTTGTTGTTTTATCAGTCAGGGTGTGGTTGTTGTTACTGTAGCACTCAGAGAGAAACTTTTAGGAGTTATTCTCCATAACAGCTGCTGTTTTGTTAGTTTTTCTCGAGTAAAGAGGAATTTGTAGTTTGTAATACCATGTTTTTCTGGTGTAGGGAGGTGTGTGTGTTTCTGTGTGTGTGTGTGTGTGTGTGTGTGTGTGGGCTTCACTGTGTCTTTTAATGATATTTGGATGAAGTCCAGTTTAGACAAGGGTCAGATGCTGGTCTCAATTCTTTTATTTATCAAACCATGGAGGAACAAATTACCAGGCTTCTGAATGAATAAGAAATAATTGCTTGTGATTAATTTCCTTGTCATATATCATGTAATTAAAAAGGGTTTATCTGGATTTTTAATGATTAACATTACTTAACAGTTTTTGCAGTAAACTCACTCCTCTTGTCTCTTTAATCCCAGTTTTTAAGGGTTTTTTTCCTGCGTGTTTTTATAGTCTGGTCACAACATAAATCGCTCTGTCTTTTAAGGTTTAACCGAGGAGGTTTTACTCATCTTGACAGAAAAACGAAATAGCACCTTCAAAGTGTCAGCACGGCTCCTCTGGCTCATCCTAAAGTAAAGAGTTTCGTCTGTGCTCTCATCCTCGTCAGATCGACTCATTCATATATAAGCGGTGGGTGACACACACACACACACACACACCATGGGAGGGCGAATCTCTTTGGTTCCTGAAAAGCCTGAAATGTTCTATACTCCTTCAGTTTGTCTGAAGACAAAAGCCAAGAGGGCTTGAATGGAAACTTCTTGAAACAAAGAGAGTCTCACACAAAAAATACTCAAGTTCAGTGTTACTTTAATTCTGTATGCATTCTTTGAAAGCTTTGGATTCCCTGTTTTTTTTAAAGATGTTAAAGTCACAGTAGCTTCATGAAGAAATGCAGGTCAGTATCTCTCTCTCTCCACATTAAACTATGATAACTGGCTACATTTAGTGCGTCGTGGAGGAGAGACCCCCTGCTGTGTGTAAAGTGCTGCAGGGACACTACTTCTCTGTCCAGACGCTTGTTAATGTGTCACGACGTTTTCCAGCAGCACTGAGAGGCTCTAAAAACTCTGGAGGCTGCGGCTTAATTCTCTTTAACTTTCTGCTGAGATGAGCAGAGACATCGACATCATCCTCCGTCTTTATCTGATCGTTGTGTCTGCTCATAAATTACTGGATAATTTGACGTCCTCTGACTTTCAACCTGTGTAGATACAGTAAACAGGAAGCCCTGTGATTTAAAGCTTTGGGGCCATTGTGCTACACATTATAAGATATATGTACTTGAATTTCTGAATTTATAAAGTAGTCTGGATTAGAGCCAAACCAATTAATAAAACAGGATTATATATATATATATCGATATATATTGTTTTATCCTTCCTCCCGTGAAACTATTGTGTGAATTATTTCCTGTGAATCATTTATTTTGAAAGAGCATTGTACTGTTCTAGCAAAAATTTGGATTATGCAAAAGAAAAAACCTCACAAACACAATCCAATTTAAGTCTTTTCAGCTGATAAGGCATTAAAGTTCAGTGAATGCGTATAGGAGTCGTACAGGGTTTGAATATTTTTAGCTCAAGTAAAAGCAACAAATCAAGTTCTTAGTAATAAATGTCAAAGAAAAACAGGAGGCCAGGTAAACAGTCTATATATGGGCACAGGTTTTTTAAAGAGTTGAGCAGTGAGCGCTGTTTGTCGCAGGGTTCGTTTAAATGTTAAGAGGTGATGGATAACAGACTCCCGGAGTCACCCGGAGGAGCCACATTTAATAACGTAAAGGCCAATGGACGATAATCAGATGAATCTGTAGTGGAGGATGCAATCAGGCTGATGTTTCATCGTCTGATTATCATCAAACATCTATATACTTTGTCATTTTAAGGGTTCGGTGCGTAAATATAATGAATTCGTCCTCGTCTCATCAGGCTGCAGCATGATGTGGTGTTTATGCAAACATTTTCCAAAGCGATTCTACTGACACGTAGTTTTTGTGATTGCGTGTGAGAAGACGTCCTAATTAGAAACACAAACACTCGCTGCAGAGTTGTTGGTAGAAGAAGAGACGCGTCGTGTTAATTTCCTCTTTTTGGATCTCATCTGTGAGAAGAGTAAAACTATAAAATATATATTTGATACGTCTTTGAACAGTAGCTTCTTTTAAACTGCTACTTATTTAAACATGGTTATATTTCGGTGTATTGATGATTGATCGTGTACATGTGGTGTCTCGGAGGTTAAAAATCTTTCAGCAGCGTTTTTTTTTCATCCGTGTGGACGTCACATGTTCACACCGTGTTCCTGTGGTTTTCTTGCTCCCACAGTCCAAACACACACACACACACACACACACACACACACACACACAGGTCACATGAATCGGAGACTGTGTGTTTCTAATCTCCTCACAGGTTGTTGAGGTTTTATGATGTTTTTACAACACAGGCAGCTACACCAATGAATGAATGAATGAATGAATGACATCATCACCATCACATCCTGTTTATACTCGGCCTCAAAACCAAAGTTTATTTAATCTATTTTATTGTATTAGCTGTATTTCTGCTAAATGTCCAGATCTTGGTGTTTATTTTCTATAAGTTCAACATCACAGATGAGTTTTTAAGGTCTTAATTCAATGTGAGATACCAATTATTAAGATTTAAAGTCTCTCTCACAGTAGAGTTGTGTTTTTGCAACTTGTCCTGAAGTAGTTTTAGCTGATTAAACTTTAACAGAACATGTGTCGCTGTTAAACGAGTGAAAACTTGTTAAAATAAGCACACAGCCTCCGTCTGATCAAACAGTGAGAGAATCCCTGAAGAATCTGACTGACGTCTGCTGCTGCTCCCCTCATTGTCCCGAACAGACAAATCCCAGAACATTAGGCCTCTCACTGGCCGGCCTTTGCACGGCGAGAGGAGCACGGCCACGGAAACAAAAGTGAGGCCAGTGGTGCAGGCTCTGTTCCTGTCGCTTCATTAAGCAGCAATGTCGGACCCAGCAGGTTGAAAAACCTCTGCCTCGACACACATTCAGTCCTCCTGGTGAGCGCTAGACCGACATTCACCGCTTTTATTTGCCAGATCACGTAGCAGATGCAAGTGAATTCAAAGAAAAGTGGGAGCTGCTATAAAGAATAACAAAACCGCTGAAGTGCAGAGTTGAATAACTTGACGATGATGCCATTTTAAACAACTTTATCTTTCAATTCAGACTCATTTATAGTCCACTCACAGTTTGTTTTAAGATCTTTTACCACAAGATCATCAATGAATGTTGGAGACAGAAAGGTGCCTGCAGGTCAGAGTTGTAGTTTTAGTGAATTTATTGTGAGTAAAGGTTTGTACGTTTGATGCAGCAGCTAATTTTTTTACTGTCCTCGTCGCTGTGACTGCGTATGTGGTCGTCATCATCACATAATCATCTCTGATGAACATAAATGGATTTTGATTTGGACACAAAGACCCTTCATGTGGCTCTTAGTTCAAAGTTCACCCCCCCTCCGTTTGGCTCCGAGCCCGGACTCGTCTGTTTCAATGGGTCCCCTCAGACATGAAGAGCTCTGCTGATGGCACCCTCGGTTTGAGACGCGGCATTAAAAAGATCGGCGGCGGAGGCCTTTTGAGGTGAAAGAGCCGTGACTGAGTCCTGCTGACACCCAGAGCTGACAGACACTGGGTCACAGGAACACAAAACTAATTCAGACGCAGGATTTTAGATGTTCATATTTTATTGATCTTAACTGATTTCTGTTTGTCTCCGTGTCAACAGGTGTTTCCTGAAGACCTGATACTGGACTGGATGTGGTTGTAGCCATGTTTACGTCAGGGTGGGGGGTGCGGGTCCTCTCCACCTGTAGCCTTGTGCTGGTCATCTGTTCGTCTGTGTGTCTGTCCCTGCAACCTCACATCAAACCTGCAGACTGCAGCAGGAAGGAGCATCCTGTCGTCTCCAATCAAGGTGAGTAAAGTCTAGTTCACACTAGTCGACTTTACCAACAATATGTGATCTTTACAGCGATCACGCTTGTCGACTTGTGTTTCCATGATGTGGAGTCTCAACAACTGGTCTGAGACCTGTAGTGTTCACACTACAAGACTTGTCAGTGATTGACTCCCGATCACACCGTGACGTCACCAAACTCTACGTCTGGTCACGTGAACTAGACAGGATGTAGCCGCTGCTTCTCACCGTGATTTACAGCCGTTTATTGTTGACGAGCACCGGTGAAGACGCTGCCTCCGACACAGACTAAACAGCTAAACCGGTGTGTAAACATCACCATGGCAACACGCTGGTTTTCACGGTGGAGCTGAAATCAGCAGCAGACCTCCCCGGTACCGGGTAACATCTGGATCAGACGCGGGGGTCGCTCTTTGTCAGTCTCTTCAGACTCCTCCAGTTTTCTAACATGACAGATCCAGTCCCGGTCTCAGACCAGGTCCCGACGGCCTCTGATGGAGTCGTTAGGGCTGTTCACACATTATGATCATTAACTGATGATTCACCAACCATCAGAGGACCAAGTCCACCAGACTCCACCACTGGAGATCGTCGGGAGTCAACCGACCAAACGATTCACAAACATCCTCAGTTTCTCTTTGTCTCAGTTTCAAGAGAGTAAACACAAGCTTAGCCTGTGTTTGTCTGCATTTGCACTGGTCATTATAAAACCACAAAGACAATCTGGATTTAATAGCTCCCTCTGAAAATCACCAATGTTAAAGTGGTGGTTTGTATTCAATGCTGCACTTGTCTTGTCTTTCACAGCTTGACGAGAGTGTCGCTTCGCATTTTATATGAGATAAATAAAGAATGAGTATTGCAACAAATGAGGCCCGGTTTCAGAGCAGAGATCATAAATGTCTGGTGTTAAATTGTAATAATAGACTTTTGTTAGAGTTGTTGTTTATCCTGTGCATGTTGTTTCTGCAGCTCGGCCTCATTAAACCTTCCTCATCAGCTTCCTGTCGACCGTGAAAAGGTTGTGGATGATACAGTTTTAACTAGATGTCACTGTTATTATTTTAGATACATTTATCTCACTATTTTTTGCTCAGATAACAGCAATCAGCTTTCATTTCCATGACGCAGCGGTGGTTTATTTTTGAGAGGATTCAACATTTTGTCGCACTGCTTTATGTGGTTTATTCACGCTGCCAAATCCCAAAGTGCCTAATTTAATGTTTAGATTTAATGTTCAGTTTTTGGTTTCGCCCATCATCAAGCTTGGGTAGAGACTTAAATCAAGACAATTTAATTTAATATATAATCATTATAAAGTGTGAAAAACAAAGTCACAAGGTAGAAAAAGTAAAATAGAAGTCAATTAAACCAAAGCAAAACCAGATAAATAAGAAAGAATAAAAGAATAGTCCTGTTAATGTTGTGATTTTAACCGGCCACAGTCTGATGATTTTTGTTTTTAGTATTTTATCTTTATGTGTTACTCGATTAGTATTTTAGTTTAGTATATAAGGATGATAAGACCTGCACTGGTCGGTGAAGTGTCAAACTATCTGTCAGATTCACTGGAAACAAAAGTGACACATGAATAAAGACACTTTCCCACGCAAACAATAGACAACTTATTTTTCTTCCTCCTCCTTTTCCTTTTTACTTCTTTCTTCTGATTTGCTCCTTGTTTTCCTCCTCTTCCCGCTCATCGCCCTGCTCCTCCCACGCCTCATTCTCCTGCCTTTTGTCTCTCCTGTCATTAATCTTTCCTCTTCGCTCCTTGTTCTCCTCCTCATTGTTCCATCTTTCATAATGTCTTTCACCCCCTCCTTCTTATTATTTAACTTTTCCTCCACCTGTCAACCCTCCTCCTCCTCCTCTTCTCTCCCCATCCAGCGTTAAGGCCGTGGATGTCAGAGTTCCTCCATTCAGGAGTGAAGGATTTCTCCCAGTTGGCTCTGGACCTGAGCAGAAACCAGCTCATTGTGGGAGCGAGGTAACAAATAACTGCAGTTAAAGTCGACATATATTGCCCGTGTGTAGTGTTATGAAGGGGAACGTATATAATGGGAGAGAAAATGTAAACACATTCAGGGTCATACTTATGACAACATTACAACAAATTAAACAACAAGAGAAACATTCACATCCACTGAAGTTTGTTTATATATATTTTTTTTTTAGAAACTTCATCTTCAGATTGAGTTTAAACAACGCCTCTCTCATACAGGTAACACCAGCATGTTTAAATAATATCACATTAATAAATGGTTTTAATTTACATGACGTGTCTGAAAATATTTGTTTATGTATTTTCTTCAGGCGACAGAATGGGCTCCCGATGAAGAAACAAAGCGTTCGTGTCAGAGCAAAGGCAAATCTGAGGTACAGCAGAGCATCATATATAAAAGAGATTTCATTTATTTTAGAAAGTTGATTTATTCTCATGAACCAGTAAAACTGAGGTGTGACGTCTGTTTGTCGGCAGGAGGAATGTCAAAACTACATTCGTGTTTTGTTGATCAGTGGAACGACGCTGTTCACGTGTGGGACCAACGCTTTTACACCCGTCTGTATAACCAGGCAGGTTGGTACCGATTTAACAGTTTATAATGAGATGTCAAGAAGTAAATAACCAGAACTTAAACTATGAAACTTACAAGAGTTTTGTAGTTTAAGTCTATGAATTATGAGAGTGGAAATCTGAAGATACTATATAGAAGTGTAGAAAATGAGTGTAATATGAGTCAAACTCCACCTCAAGAGATATTTTACGTTGGTTGAAGTAACATTGAGTTTGACCGTCTTTTGTTTTCAAAACCAAATAGTTAACAATGAAAGTAAATGGGGCAGTCAGCCAAACGTATCTAAATTGTGATTTTTTAACCACTAATAAAGCTCAAAATATCACTTCACTTCAGCAGTAGTGTGAATAGGGTCCCTACACATAAACTGAAGTACTGATGACTTCAATCTAGATCAGCAGATTCACCATTTTCCTGAACAGGCCGATGTGTCCATGAAGAGTGAGGAAAAATGTTGAATCTGCTGATGTGGAACAACCTTCATCACCAGTTGTTTTGAAACCAATACGTTGTGTAAGTCTTGTGAAACAGTGTTTTTAATAAACTCTGGGTTCACTTACTAAGTTATCAGTCCTTCAGTTCATGTGTAGGGACCCTATTCATGCTACTGCTGAAGTGAAGTGATATTTTGAGCTTTATTAGTGGTTAAAAAATGACAATGATGATGTTTGGCTGACTGCCCCATTTACTTTCATTGTTAACTATTTGGTTGTGAAAACAAAAGACGGTCAAACTCGATATTACTTCAATCCAACGTAAAATATCTCTTGAGGTGGAGTTTGACTCGTATTCATGGTGAAACCGACTCTGGACTGTCACTTTAATGTTGCATTTATATATCCTGACTGTTTTGAGTAAATGTCAGTGTCACATCCTTTGTTTGTCGTGGTGTCAGGTTGGTAACGTCAGTCAGGTGTTGGACACAGTGAACGGCGTCGCTCGGTGTCCCTACGACCCGCGTCACAACTCCACCGCCATGGTGACAGAGAAGGGCGAGTTGTACGCCGCCACAGTCATCGACTTCTCAGGACGCGACCCCGTCATCTACAGGAGTTTAGGGAACATGCCGCCGTTACGCAGCGCCCAGTACAACTCCAAGTGGCTTAACGGTACGTGAAGTACTTTTTTTTTAGTATTGTTTTGACCTTCATGTGTTGTTTGTTAATGTCACATCTTCTGTTTCTGCTTTATTTTCTCCCCCAGAGCCTCATTTTGTTTCTGTTTATGAGATCGGTCGTTTTGCTTACTTCTTCCTGAGGGAAACTGCTGTAGAAAACGACTGTGGGAAGATGGTGTTTTCTCGCGTGGCTCGTGTTTGTAAGAACGACATGGGCGGTCGTTTCCTTCTGGAGGACACGTGGACGACGTTCATGAAAGCACGACTCAACTGCTCCCGTTCTGGAGAAATCCCTTTCTACTACAACGAGCTGCAGAGCACTTTTTATTTACCGGAGCAGGATCTGATCTACGGCATCTTCACCACAAATGTGTGAGTTTTACCTCCACGTCTTCTTTCTCTGATTGTCTCTCTCACCGAACGGCTGAGGTCTGACTGTGATTACCCACTTTCGTTTTTCAGAAATAGTATTTCAGCCTCTGCTGTCTGCGCCTTCAATCTAAGCGCAATCACTCAGGCTTTCAACGGACCTTTCCGCTACCAGGAAAACCCTCGCACCGCCTGGCTCTCCACTCCTAACCCCATACCCAATTTTCAGGTGATTCTGAAATTTCAAAGTGGTTTTGTCTGACAAATATAGATAGATTTTTCTACCTTCCGTCCAAAAGAAACAGGAACGGCTGTCTTTCGACTTAAATTGATTTTTTTCGTTGCAGAAATTTTAAATTAAAAAGTTACTAAGCGTCACTGATCCACCCGTGTTCGTCTTTCAGTGCGGCACGTTGGAGGAAGGAGGTCACGGTGGGAACCTGACGGAGCGCAGCCTCCAGGACGCCCAGCGTCTCTTCTTAATGAACGACGTTGTCCAACCAGTGACCGTCAACCCTCTGCTCACTCAGGACAACCTACGTTTCTCCAAGATGGTGGTAGACATCGTTCAGGGCCGAGACGCCCTCTATCACGTCATGTACATCGGCACCGGTGAGCAAGAGGTGAAACATCTGCTTCTTTATTATGATCAAAATATTGAAATTTAAACATTTATTTCTCTTTTGTCCATCTTGTCAGAATATGGCACCATCTTGAAGACTCTCTCCACAAACAATAAAAGTCTTCACGGCTGCTATCTGGAGGAGCTCAGGATCCTCCCTGATGGACAGATCGGTCCAATCAAGAGCCTGAAAATCCTCCAGGGCGACAGGTCGTTGTTTGTGGGACTTGAGGACAGATTGGTGAAGATCCCATTGGAGCGATGCTCCAGTTATTCAACCAAACGGTACAAATGTTACCTCAACTCTGCAACGTCAAATACGACTTTTCTTTGACAGAGTTTATAGACTTTATTTATGTGAATCAGAAAAGGAAGAATCCAACACTCATTTAGTAAAAGTTGCATTTTAAATCAGTGACGCTCCTGCTCGTGGTGAGTTTGCAAAAAAAATTCCTCTCTCAACTTGAAAATACTTAAAAAGATTTATTAACTGGCTCCCATTAAAGAGACAAACACGCGTGGGTGTCCAAGTCTGAAAGGCTCACAGTAAACGCTGACAAAGGTGATTATGTTAAGAGCCCAGTTTATTTTCCCTGTAAAGAAACTGCTTTTGAACTGTCAGTCCATATTTTGGCAAAGCTCAGAGCAGACATTACAGAAGTGGGCTGCTAATGAATTTGTTGACATTAAATGCTCAGCTGGAATATGCTGACAGTTATAAAATATTGTATGATGTACAGTGGTCTCTCAGAAACACAATAACATTATTCTTATGATTCTTGATGTCAGAGTAGAGAAAAGTGCAGACTCATAGAGTTTCTGACGTCGTTTTGAATCAGTGTTTCATAACAACACTCGGTTGTCACTACAAGCGACTTCAGCAATTACTAACTAACTTTCTGAACTTATATTAGTTACTGCCTGGAGGCTCGGGACCCGTACTGTGGCTGGGATCACAAACAGAACCGCTGCACCACCATCGAGGAGAGCTCCAACATGAACCAGTGGACCCAGAACATCACAGAGTGTCCGGTAAACATCCAGTCATCTTTTAAAGACATTAAACATGATTAAATTTGAGTTTATTGATATTTTTAAATCCTCTCTGGAGGTGAGGAACCTGACGCAGGATGGAGGTTTTGGTCCATGGGCGCCATGGCAACCTTGTAACCACGATGACGGAGAAGGTTCGGTCAGCAGCTGCGCCTGTCGATCTCGTTCCTGTAACGGACCGGTGGCTCGATGTGGCGGCGTCGAGTGTAAAGGTCCAACCATCCAGGTGGCAAACTGCTCCAGGTACAGATCTTCATTATTTTATTATTTTAAATTTGAACTTTTAAAATCAGAGATCAGAAAATATTGTATTAAGACACAAATAGAGTCTAATATGAAGTAATAAATAACTGCACAAGATGCTCAGACAGTAGCTGGGTCATTTCTACTGTTCGGTTTCATTTACAGAAACACAAATCATGTGTAAAAACTGGCTGATACTCATTTTTAAAAGTCTCCCTTACATGATTAAACCTTTTCTATCATTGAGAACAATGACAATTGAATAATAATTTTAAAAAGTTAATTTTAATTCAATCAGTCAATCTTTTTTTTGACGTTTAACATCAATTAATTGATGCTTTAAAATATAACATGTCCACTCTGTTACATTTATTTATAGTGGCTGCTGTGATAATGATGCTCTTGGTTAATAAATATGTTAAATCTCATTCCATGGTCGACATGTTGAATTTATCATTTTACTGTTTTAGATAAAGGTACAGATGGAGATAAACCTTAATTTATTGACACATTCTTGAGAAAACATCTTTAAAATCTTGGAAAGTTTTTTTTTTTTTTTTGAAAGTTACCACACTGAAATGGCACCGAATAGTTGGACTGAAGCAGCTCTCCTTGTGACATTTAACAGCTGCTAACACCTGCTGGAGTCGAAAACAAGTTTGATAAATGTTAAGTTTGTGTTCACAGATTCCTCAGCTGCTGTTTAACGATATTTACATTTTCTCCTCCTCAGGAACGGAGGCTGGACTCCCTGGTCTTCGTGGGGTCAGTGCAGCAGCAGCTGCGGCATCGGGTTTGAAGTGAGGCAGCGGTCGTGTAACAACCCGTCGCCTCGTCACGGCGGTCGAATCTGCGTCGGTCAGGGTCGAGAGGAGAGGTGAGGACGAGTGTGAAGCATCATCACACTCATCAGCTAAAATCACGTCTCTAGTCTTTTTGACATTGAGTCTTTGTGTTTAAAGGCTCTGCAATGAGAAAAAGCCGTGTCCTCTGCCGGTGTTGTGGACAACGTGGAGCCCCTGGGCTCACTGCAGCGCTGAGTGTGGAGGGGGGGTCCACTCCAGGACCAGGACCTGTGAGAATGGGAACACTTGTCCTGGATGTGCCACGGTACTACAACTATACACATTCAACCCTCTGCTGTTGAATATTAAAGTGTATTTATGAAATATTTCAGCAGAGATAAATGCTATTTGTTTGTGAGGCCAAGAACACACTTCATACACAGAGTTTCTTGATTTACAGGCAGTATTTGGCAAAAATCCTAATTTTGAAATCTTCTGTGAGATACAGCCTTTTTTAAATAATCTGCTTCAGCTCTATAACTAGCTGCATAATTAACTCCATCGAGGAAAAAACAGCATTATTTGTGTTGAAGACAGAAAGTTGTTTACTGAAAACATCAGTACTTATCGCTACATATCACCGCTGTGTCCTGTAGGAGTATAAAGTCTGTAACCTGGAGGCCTGTCCTGAAGTTCGCCGTAACACCCCCTGGACACCATGGATGCCGGTCAACGTTAGTCAAGACGGGTCACGACAGGAGCAGAGGTTCAGATACACCTGCCGGGCGTTGTTACCCGACCCACAGCAGCTACAGCTGGGGAAGAAGAAGCTGGAGACTCGGTTCTGTCCCAATGATGGGACTGGAACGTGTCAGACCGACTGTAAGTCCAACTGAACACTAGGTCATACTAGTTCACACTTGTCGACTTCACCAAAGATTTGTGAGTCTCAGACGTTGTCGTGATCGTTGGCGACTTGTGTTCCCATGATCTGGAGTCTCAACCACTGGTCTGAGACCTGTAGTGTTCACACTACCAGACTTGTCAGTGATTGACTCCCGATCACACCGTGACGTCACCAAACTCTACGTCTGGTCACGTGAACTAGACAGGATGTAGCCGCTGCTTCTCACCGTGATTTACAGCCGTTTATTGTTGACGAGCACCGGTGAAGACGCTGCCTCCGACACAGACTAAACCGCTAAACCGGTGTGTAAACATCACCATGGCAACACGCTGGTTTTCACGGTGGTGCTGAAATCAGCAGCAGACCTCCCCGGTACCGGGTAACATCTGGATCAGACGCGGGGAGTTTGTAGAAAGTGAAAATGAAAGAAAAAGCGTTAAAACGTCAGACTTTTAAACGTGGTTGTGAGTGAATCAGTGAGACGGCAGCAGCATTTATCTCACATCCCTCCTCTGATTGGCTGTCGCTCTTTGTCAGTCTCTTCAGACTCCTCCAGTTTTCTAACATGACAGATCCAGTCCCGGTCTCAGACCAGGTCCCGACGGCCTCTGATGGAGTCGTTAGGGCTGTTCACACATTATGATCATTAACTGATGATTCACCAACCATCAGAGGACCAAGTCCACCAGACTCCACCACTGGAGATCGATGGTGGAGTTGACTGGTCTCAACTAGATTTAACAGAAACATCATCTCAACATTTTTTTCTTTTCTTACATTAAAGTGTCACGAATCTAGTGAAGTGTAAACTGTGAGGTCGTGTAGTTTTATAGATTTTAAAGTTGTTGCTCTTTATTTTAGTGCAGCTGCTTAACTTGGATCAGAAAAGTCCAAATCCAACGACCATCTAATATACAATATATGTAAAACTACATCTGTCGGGGTTTAACACAGCACTGTTGGTGGCACAGCTCCCAGTCCGCCATGATAAACACAGCTGGTCTTATATCTGTAGACATCAATCAGCAGATAGATTAAACATCATTGAACCGTTTATGGGGGAAGCAGATGTCCACTTCCTCCTCTTCTCAGAAACATGCAGGTGTTTCTTGTCACGGATTATTTAACACAACATTGATATTAAAATAAATTTGGATATTTAGTCCAAAGTAGTTAAAAGCCAACGATCTGAAAATGTCATTTTATTTTTATTCTAACTCGTGTTGCTGCTCTAAACCTCCAGGAAACAGAGAAAAACAGCAGAATAAAATATTTGTGTTGTCCTCATTTAAAAGCCTCAGGAACGACTCCTGATTCATATGTAAATAATTTGTGGCTTCCTATGTGCGTGCGGAGGCACTGGGATAAACTAGTTCATTTTTCAACGTGACCCACATTGAAACTCACTAATTTATGTTTCATAACAGGGTGTTTCTGTCTGCTGAGTTTGGAAATAAAAAGATGAAGTTGTGTTTTTGTTGCTGAACAAAAAAATAAAAGGCAAATGTTTCTTTATTTTCTTGTTGTGTTCCAGCTCTGGTTGAAGACTTGGTGAAGACCAGCGGTCGAACTCTGTCTCAGCCTCAAGGTGCTCGCTGGGGATTGTGGGAAACGTGGTCCGGCTGTTCGCAGCAGTGCTCCAGAGGTTTCCGAACACGGAAACGAAGCTGCTCGACGACGGAGGGTCGGACCAATCCGAACGCCTGCGTGGGATCTCCAGTGGAGTATCAGGACTGTAACAATCAACCCTGTCCAGGTAACTGAAGAGATTAGTGATTTAAAAACAGAGAATGTCGATTTTATGAATAAAGTTTGTGTCTGTATGTTTGTGTACCAGTGAATGGAGCCTGGTCTTGCTGGTCCTCCTGGTCCCAGTGCTCGTCCAGTTGCGGTGGTGGACATTACCAACGGACTCGGACCTGCAGCAGCCCCCCGCCCGCTAACGGAGGAGACATCTGTATCGGTCTGCACACAGAGGAGGCTCTCTGCAACACACACACTTGTGAAGGTATAAAAACACACATTTTTAATAATATATTCATTAACAAAATGTGTCTGAAACAAACAAAGCGCTTCCATCTTTTCTTCTCTGTATTATTTGTAGAAATGATGATTATATTTCCTGCTACGTTGATGACACTTTGATTTATGTTTATGGCGATAAAATGTAAAGCAGCAACAGATGCAACCATGTATCAAATAAAAAAATAAATAAGAAGAAAAAGAATATAATATATAATATAAAATGTAATAATTGTAATCAATTATATTAATAAAAATATTTAAGAATATTAATTATAATTTCACTAGTCAATAAAATGAATTTGATTAAAATAATTTGACTAAAACCAAATAACCAAACAAATTTTATTTAATAAACATCTTAGATAAAAAACATAATTATTATCATTAATATTATAAAATTAGATAAAAATATTTAAGATCTCAAAGCAAATCTGATGCTAATCTATTTATTTTTATTGTCATTTTATTAAATTTATTTAGAGATTAAAGGATAATAAACAACATGATAATAAATATGTATATATAACATATAATAATATAAAAAACTATGGTAACTAACTAACAATAATTACATTAATATTAAGATTAATTTAAAATTCAAACTGAACACAGCTTTAGTAGTTTTGTAGTTTTATCAAGAGCAGATTAAAATGGAAGTTTGCAAAATCTTTAACGTTTCAGGTTTTATGCTTTGAGCAACTTTAATTTGTTATTTATAGATTTGTGCCGTTGAGATTATATCAGTGAATCAGTGTTTATGTTGAGAATCCAAACAACCTGGTTGTTGGAGCGTATCCCAGAATGCATTGGGTGTAGGTCAGAAAGTAAACAGGAAAAAAACACAGACGGATGAGACTCTTGTACATGTTGATTCATTTGTAAATGGACGGATAAGAAGCAAATAAGTGTAATCAACTTCTCATCCTGTCTGAAACGTTTTGTTGAGAAAATAAAGTCACCGTGACTGTGACTGATGATGACCGACATTTTCTCACTTGTTAATCTCCACATAGTTTCTCCGGCCGCTGGTTTCCTGTCACTAGCTGCTGCTTTGTTTTTTTTTTTTTTTTTTTTTTTATGCAAAAATTCCTGCTGCTTCTGTTTCTGAGACTCTAAGACTTGAACCAGGTCTCGTTACATAATCCAATTAACTTCTAAATGAATAGTTTTTCAGGGTTTTCTCTTGAAGTGGAGGTATTTAATATAAGTTATCAGAGAGATGCTGATGCTACATTAACAGCAACAGGATACAGTGAAGATTGAACAACAAATACAAATGTTTCTACTTTAGCCAAGAGATATTATAGTGTAATTCAGACTCTTTGTCTTTTCTTGTGCTCATTAGGTTGGGGTGAGTGGACAGAGTGGGGTGACTGTGATGATGAAGGTTTGCAGCATCGTACTCGTCGTTGTGGCGACAACCAGGAGGCTGATGTCAGTCTCTGCCAGGGAAACATCACCCAGTCCAGACCATGTCAGCCTCATGAGGTGCCAGGTAAACAAAATAAACGTGCTGATATAAGCTGAAATAAATCCACCTAAATTCAGACACAGTGTAACGCTGACGTGTTCAGTCTGTGTCTGTGGAAATTAATCAACACATTAATGGAAACATCAGCGTTTTATCGACTTCCTTTGAGAGGAATTAAATTGTAGCATTTTTTTTTTGTTGTTTGATCTTTGGGAGCTGAAATGATTTTACTTTTTCTTTTTCTCTTCTTTATCCAGTAATTTTACCCGGACAGGAGGACCACAGCTGTGGGAGTGAGTCAAGAACAAACAGCGTCTTTCTACACACACACACACACACACACACTTTCCTTTCCTCTTGTGTTTCATATCCAAACCAAATCAATGTAATCCCTGGTTAATTGCAGCGTCTGAACATGTTGCAACACCATGTTACAGAAGAAGTATCGGCTTTTTTCTTTGTCTGAAGAAAAACACAGTTGGTAGCATATTGACTTCTGGTTGTGACGTTTTCCTGTGTGGCATGGGACCCGGTTAAAGCCTGGAATCATTATCGGTCTTTGGATAAAGTTTGATTGCAGCCAGACAGTTACATCGACTTTCAGTTTGAAGTTGTTTGGTGCTTCTCGTCTTTGAAAACTTCAGGCTGGATTAAGTGAAAGTTTCTGTGGATATTTATGAGTAGATTTCTTTGTTTTATTCTTTTTGTTTTAATTCATTTGTCTCTTCAGCTTTCACCTTGTTCCAGTTAGTCGCCGTTGGCTCCGCTAGTTTCTTTGCGGCGGCGTTGCTGTCGGCGTTGGCCTACACCTACTGCCACCACCTGAACCGTCCGTCGGCGGAGTCGGCGGTGATTCACCCCAGCACCCCCAACCACCTGACCTACAACAAGCAGGGCAACGCCACGCCAAAGAACGAGAAGTACATCCCCATGGAGTTTAAGGTGACGCTCGCTCAGATTGTGGAAATAACACAATCAAAGGCCAATCTCATTTCTCCCTCTTAGCCCCTCCCCCCTCTCTTTAGCACGTTCACGTCATGAGAAGGTCTATCTGTCTCCATTCTCTTTTACATGAAGGGTGAAGAGTTGTCAGTTGTCAGCTAATCAATGACGTTCTTTAACGTTAGCTAGCAGTCACTTTGCTATCGTTTTCCTTTCATCTGATAACAGGACTCTTTTGTGACGGTGATGAAATTAACATCAACAAATATCTTGTCAGTTTTTAATCCATCACCAACTTGATGGACATCGTCTTACGTAGCAACTAGCGATGACTTCTGATGACGTGTAACAGTAAAGTAGAGGAACGTTTTCACTTTGTTTCAAGGGATGAGGGGTAAAAACGAGGAATGGGACTGACCCTCATTTTATATTTTTATCTAACAACAAAACCCTCGTCTCTGCTCCACCCCGCAGACGTTAAACAAGAACAATCTCCACGTGAACGACGAGACGTGCAACCACTTCCCGTCTCCGCTGCCGTCCAGCAACATGTTCACCACCACCTACTACCCTCCGAGCCTGAGCAAGTACGACTTCCACCCAGACTCCCCCTGCAGGACGTACATGCACAGCTGAGAGGAGGCGTTTCCTTCTTTCACCACAAATACACTGATACAGATTTAAATTTTGATGATCCTGAACGTAAACACCAAAATCACCTTCACGTTCCAGTTAGTTGTTTAATGAGCTCTCAACGGCTCCGCTCATGCAAACACTTTATAATCAACTATTTCTTCAGTGCAGCCAAACCTGAGCAAGAACAACTATTTATAAGAGGAGTAGTGGATTACAGAGGGAGGGGGGAAACTAAATCTTTCACAATATGCACAGTTGTTACATTATATGTAGTTTTTAATTTATATGTTGCTGTGGTGTATAAATGAGCTGGTTCAGAACATGTTACAGTGTCGGTCTTGTTTAGATTAAACATACATGATACAGGTGTAGAAACTGCCTCTAGTCTTAAACCTCGTCCTGACTGCAGCACTGTCCTCGACGCACAGACACGACATTGACGTTGATGTTTCCATTTCACTTCCCAAAAGAAAACAAAATGAGCATATTTTCCAAAATGACTATGATATATAACTGTTTCTTTAAAAAACAGACAAACAAACAAAAAAGAAACATTCTGCTTCCTTTTCAAACCACCACTTACAACTGAGACCTTCATCTTTCTTCACTCTTCACCCTCCCTGAGGTGCTCCGGTGTTGCTCAGGGCAGTGTGAACGCAGGGTGGGACCCTCGAGGTCCAGGTCTTCACCTAAACCTCAGTGTACGTGGATTTCCTCTGGACCGAGAAGAGACTCGTCTTGTTGTTTATGTATTTCATGTATTCGATGCTGCGTGTGGACTATAAAAGCAGCTCGGACACTTACTAAGTGTTGGATGTTTGAAAAACAAAAACAAATGAACTTTATCAACATGTAAATTTACAATTTTCTGGCTAATTTGCTTTAATTTTCATATTTTAGCAGCGTCCACGTCAATGTTTTTGATTATGGACTTTCTGTCAACACGTCACTGTTTCTATCAACACGATTGATTTTCTACTTCTGTTTTCTGGATGTTAACGTAATAAGGTTATTGCTCACCAGTCACCAAATATAAAACAGCTGCACCTGTGTATTTCAGACCATAAATCAGCCACGGGCTTCTTACACAAATAACACATCAACATGTATAAGTGAGATGAATTAACTTGCTCTGGCAGGTTTAAAGTCTCCACATCTTGATTTTTTTCACCGTAAACTGAAACGAGCGGCTGCCTGGAAGGAAAGTAACAGCACAATGTGACGAGACGTGGGTGAAGAAACTGTTTTGCGAGAATGTAATAAGTTATAACTCACTTAAACACTGGTTTGATGTGAGGAAACGCAGCGTTGGACTTTATGAACTTTATTTTCTCTTGGGCTTCTGAAAACAACTAACAGTGAAGAAGTTTGGAGAAAATGTGTGAAAAACAAACAAACAAATGTTTAGATTTTCATTTTCCTCTCACGATCCAAAACAACACGCAGGTTAAAGTGAAGCAGACGTTGTAAAACTGTCCATAGATGTGAATGTGACTCTCGCCTCCACCTGGATTATGTTACAGGTACTTGTGTAAATATGTTTGTTACTTTTACATTGCTTATATCAACAAACTATTATTATTATTATTATTATTATTATTATAATATGCTACACGATCCCTGTGATTTACAAATTACATAATTTCCAACAAGTTTCCTGGAAGAAAAAACAAACAGGAAACAGGAAAATCTTTTCAAAACAAGAACACGTCGATGTTTCATTAATTATTGGAAACTTGCTACAGCATGTTGAATATAAACGACTAGAAAAGTTTCATATATTTGCATGTCGAGCTGCACACTAGTTCTTTTAGAAACGTTTTGTTTTTCTGACCCTACGTTCATTCATCAAACCAAATTGTTAAACTATTTTCCATTAAAAATCACATTTGACTTTAAAGTTATGAAAGAAAAATCTCCTCCCAGGGGCTTTAAATGATGTTAAATCCTTTAAAACATGTTCACATCGTCACCGTTACATTACATCACACGGTTGTTGATATTTAATATTTCAATCTTTGCTGAAAAATGTATATTACATAAACTATCTTGTGTTTTCTAAATTTGTAAATACCAAGTGATGAATTCAAGTGTTAATGTAGCATGAAACAAACAAACAAACAAACAAACAAACATCCCTGATGATAAGGGAGCGACTGCATGCACTGATCCTCTGACGTGAAAATACACAAAGTACAAATGTGTTTGTTTGTATTTGGCCAAGACGATAAACGTGTTGATTTTTGTATCTGAACGATCTCGACACCCGTTCACGTTGTAGATACAGTTTTATTATATTCTCACAATATGTTGATTGATCCTTTTGTTTTTCCCAAAAACACTTCTGAGTTTGATGTGAATACGACTAAACACTGCCTTTTGGACACTGTGAACTTTTGGTACTCTATATTTTTGTATAATGTACACTGTAAAAAAAAAAAAAAAAAAAAAAAAAAGACGATGAATAAATAAATACATTTTGGTGCCAATATTTTTGCTAAAAGCTTAAAAATGATTTGACTTATGGACAAACAAGAGGTCACGAGATGTTCGTCTTCGTGTTTTAGTGATTTTTCTCCATCAGCTTTTTTTTTTTTTTAATTCTTTTTAATAATTAACGAGACTTTAAGAGCAGACAAGAAATGCAGGTGAGTCGTAAAGACCTGCAGGTGGTTTTATATAGAGCTGTGTGAATAATAGAAACGATCGGTGCATCTGAAAATAGGAAGGGAAGTTGATTTTGTTTTTTTAAATTTGCACACTGACCTGCAGCACTTTGACCTCATAACCTACTAACATACGTATAAAAGTCAGGTCTTTTAATACGTGTTGATTGTTTCAGAAAAGGTGAAACTACTCAGACTCATGGAAACCTGGAGGTTGATGGTCGAGGTCATAATCCTGTTTTTAATTCATATTAAGCCTGAACAGGTAGTTGAGCAGTGTAATAAGCAACAACAGCACTGGTGGAAAAGCCTGAGAGCACACATCACATTGTTGTAAAATGTTTAGCGCACTGCATCTGTAACTTTTTCAAATGTGTGTGTGTGTGTGTGTGTTTTAATGTGTTTTTTTTCCTAGGTGCTCGGACGACCTCACATCTCCAATAAAAGACCGATGTCTGCCCATCCGCCGCTAAATGTTTTAAACCCGTTAGTTCTCACATCGTTGCTCTGAACAGACTGCACTCCAGTGTTTATTGTTCATAGTCCAATGAGCAGCTCTACTCTGCTGTCTGAGAGTTTAATCCTCTGGTTAAAGAAAAAAAAAACAAAAAACACTGGGTCACTGAAATACACGACCCTCATGTTTTCATGCTTCTTGTTTATTTATTGATTAACGCCTTCATTCGAATTTCTTCTTTCCATTAAGCAAAAAAACTTGGAAAAACTGGAGCATAAAATCCATAAATATTACACAGATATCAAAGATGCACTCATATTCATAAAGATGGTTTCATTTATTGTCTGCTTGCACATTTACTTCGCTCCTTATTCTATTATTCACTCTGCTTTTTCTTTTTTGAAGTTTAAAGTTTTCTACAAAAACAGTTTGGTTCAGTTTGTCTTTTTTTTTAATCATAAGTGCTAAACAAACCTTTTACTTCACTTCATAATGTGTTCGCTGAGATAAAAAGAAAAATTGCGTGAATATCTGAACATTTATAACGACGCTCTCAAACTTAACCATCTTAAATTCATGCATATTTAATTACTGTCTTTAAATTTTTCCTGTAAGATCAAATTCAGGGCAGTAAAATCACTCATAAATTTTTACTTACTGAAGCTTTTTTTATATCATTTCTCCTCCTGCCTAAATGTAACACTGAGTAATAACCGGTAACTATTTCAATAAAAAATAACAGCAACTTGTAGTTAAAACAGAGGAAAAATAACTTAATCCTCCCACTTTAAACTCAGTTAATCCACCACACTCACTTGTTAGAAGATTTAAATGATCAAAGTGTCTGTGATCATGTGAGGACATAAGTCCATGAAACAAAGTGGAGTTTTTTCATCTTTTTCAATGGAAGACATAAAAGTCACCGTGACATTTGTAACGTCTGGGACTCTGTGAATAAAATGTCTTGTTTTCTTTCTTTTTTTTTTCTTATCCGTGCCAGTAGAGCATGATGCTTCTACCCATGAGGCGACCTGAGGGGGATTCATAGTGTCAGGAAACAAAAACAAAGTGGACCACGTCCTCTATGTGCAGCAAATTCAACAAACTGGCCAGAGAGGAGGAGGAGGAGGAGGAGATGGTGGCTATTAAAAGCATAGTGACTAAGATATTTTGAGGCTGTCCATATAACAGGTGAGTGTAGAGACACTCAGGTAAAAACAATCGAGAGCCACTCAGCGATTCAGATAAAAGCTGCATGTTCTTGGTTATTTTTATCTTGTAGAAAGGTTGGACTAGAAAAAAACTGTAAAACGGCTTCAAAAGATGAGCAAAGAGAAGACAAGAAAGTCACAAATCTGAGTTTTGACCTAAACTGTTATTAAATTGACATTTTTTTAACAAGTCCACTAAGTCTGAAACAACATTTTAGTTGCTTTAATTAATGTTTTACCTCTGATGTGACTCTTCAACTCTTCAGGTATGTGTGGTACAATATCACCCTCTAGTCCTGAAGCAGTGACAACACGTCGCTCTGCACAAACCAGCAGATTAAAAAAAAAAACCTTGATGCTTTTATTTTGAAAATGCTGACATCTGCTGGGCTAAAGGGAGAGAAAATATAAACCTATTAATTAAAACTGACAACTAAAACACCCACCAAGTCTCATTTTATTAATAACTTTCAGTATATAAAGTTGTTTAAACTTTGCATAAAAAGTGACTTAGAACTATGAACAAAAAGACATACAATTATGTTTTTTGCAAAACAATTTGAATTACAAATGTATCTGATAATGTCAATTATTACTAAACTCTTTCAGATGTTACTGGGAGACATTTCACTTCATGTCATTTAAAAATAAATCACTTAAAAACAGTATCTGGATAAATCAGATACTTGGAGGAAATGTTTAGGATGCAGGAAACCACAAATGATCTTTTTTTAGCAACACTAACAAACGGTACATCCAGGGAGAAAAGTAACTAAAGGAAAACACGACAATGTAAAATAACATAAAACAGAAGTTTCATGTCTGGTATTAACAGACAGAGATCTCAAATAGATCGAAGACTCAACCCTGGACTTTATAACTTAAAGAAAGAGTAAGTAGATTTTGCAGTAGATTTCACAGTCTCCCTCTAAACATGCCTGACCTATTTGCCTACTTCTAAACTAGCTGCATTCAGGGTTGAAGAGAGGGAGGAAAACATGATGCAAATTCAAGCTGGCCTCATAAAACTGACTCCTGCAGGGGTTGGCCAGATAACTGATGTTTTCTGCCTCAGGACTGGTCTGGGTGAGCTGTGCTCTTGGGAACATTCAGGTAAAATTGACACACAATTAAGTTTATTTCCAGCAGGAATCATATATTTTTGTTTTGTTTTAACCATTAGTTTCTTACCTGAGGGTTTAGGTTTGAGAAAACCATCTTTTTTTAATCATGTAAATTTGATTTTTTTCCCCTCATATTTATGATTATTTATACTGGCTGGCTATGTTGTAATAATTGTAACGGCTGGACTCTCTATAAATGTCCAGATTATGTAGTACTTTAGATTTGTAATGTGGTTTTAAATGGTAATTAGCTTGTAGCTTATAGCTAGCTAAACATGGGTCATTCCATTTTGTGTACTTGTATTTTACGTTAACATCTCTTTTTGTATGTGTGTGTGAGAGAGGTGTGAGTCCGACGTGTGTGTCGTCTGATACGGACTTTAATTGTAATTTAAATGTCTCCTAGTTTCCTAACTGAGCTTAAAATAGTTCACTGTTATGTTTAAAATAGCCACTCGGTACCACTTTAAGACCGTTAGCCTACTCTTAAGGTTAAATTAAGCGTCGCCCCCCCCTCCCTGGTTTCTAAAATAGTTCCGCCCATCATTCAGGCGCACCTGGTTTTGAGTGGCGCGAGCGGTAGCAGTGTGCATGACGACCATCCAGGCGCGCGCAGCAGGAACAAATCGAACACCTGTCTCGTGGGCGACAGTTGAGAACGCAGAGGGTCGCGAGCGCACATGCTCCGCAGTGTGGCGTGAAGCTGGAGCACGCAGCCCGGAACCCGCCACCCCTCCGCTGGGCTGGACCGGAGCAGCCAGCCCTCTGGACCGATGTCCTGGCCGAAATGTCCCGACACATCTACATACGGAACAAGATTGGCGAGGGCATCCAGGCGCCTATCTTTCAGGTAGGCTGGGTCGTTTATAGCTGAGATTTCTTTTTTTTATTATTATTATTTAATTATTTTTGTTTATTTTTTGTCGGATTTATTCAAGAAAACACATTTAAACTACTTAAAAATACCTCTATCGGATACAATTTAGTCATTTTTCTGGTACAAGTTATTATTATTATTATTTTTAAACCACAAATATTAGTGAAAAACGGTACTTTTTTCAAAATTCCACGATCGTTATTTTCAAAAGTTAGCTAAGACGCCATGACACCTTTAACTTAACCTGCCTCTTTGACCTTTTACATGTAAAAACTATAAATTATGTTGTTAAAAAACATGTATATATAATGGTAAACACACATTACATTTTATATATAGCTGTTACATATTTACATGTATTATTCAAGACTACTTAAATATTATATTTAAACTTTTTGCTAACTATTTTTCCCGCCTCTGGTGTGTTATTATTTTACTAAATGTATTTTTTTTTGTCCTTTTCACATTTGTTTCAGTTAGAAATCTCACTTATACTCTAAATAACTACGTTATAAACTATTAATAAAAGCATTTCCTGACATATGGTTCCACCTCATATTTTAAACATCATATTATATTCACGTTTTCCTCTTTTTTCTTTATTAATACCTATAGCCGTCCTGCTGACATACCTCTACTTACCTGCTAATTGTTTATACAAATATCCTGTCTCCACTACCATGAAGTATTTATTTTAATAGGCTGTTAACTGTTACAGTTGGCTGAGCTGTTATTCTCACAACCTCCATCCTCTGAAACTACACAGTGGTTGGTTTAAGTTTGCAGGATCAGATGTAAACACTGACATTATGGACTATAATTTATGTCAAATACAAACCAGATAATATTGGTGGACTCTGAACTGTTGTTCTAGTATATGACTTGTTACACTAAAAGAAACACTCATTATATTTATATTTGGAGACTTTTTCATAGCTGAATTTCTGCATGTAAAGACAATTTGACTGTTTGATGTGTTTTAATTGATCATTAGAGGCTACTTGCTGATGTTAATAGTAGGATGTTCATAGACTTATCTAACTTTATCCTTCATATCTTTTTTCCTGCTTTGGGCTGTTAGTTTGAAGTGAGAGGCGGGGACAGAGGAGAGATGGTGACCCAGATTAATGGCCCTGTTTTATAGATTCAGGGAAGTAGGTTCTGACTTTTTAACGGTGACATTGTCATTAGCTCAGGAGACTGGAACAGAAATGGGGCAAATCACTGGCAGATAATTAATTTTACTCCCTGGAGATGAACTCTGTTGGTATATTTGGACTTTTGGATGAGAAAAAGTGAGCGAGAGAAAGTCAGGTGGTTTGGAAAAAGTAAGTAGGCGTCAAGACACACACATATAATACTAACACATCCAATATAAGCTACATTTGGTCATGTTACATGTGTCCTTTGGTTGCTGTTGTAGTCATGAAAGTCATGTTGCTGTTGAAAACTGTAATATATTGTAGATTTTCCAGTGTCTCCACTGGTTGAGATGGTGTTTTCTCGTGCAGGTGAACCGAGGGACATATTCCCGGAGGAGCCGACTTAAGAGATCCGATGGCAGCACCACCTCCACCAGCTTCATCCTCAGACAGGTGAGACAAGATCGCCTGTGACATTTCTGGATTGTCATGGAAACATGAGATGGAAAATAAAAATTCAAATGTAAACTTTATAAAGTCATTTTCAACAGTTTTGGTTTATAACTCCATTATGGGGAGAACATGTGATCTGTTTAAAACACTACCTCTTATTTTCTAATGAGATTTTTGCACCTTTTTTTTTTCTTTTACAATCACGTCTTATACACGTCACAGACACAGGAGAGATGTGATACACATCACTGTGGACAGAAGGGGGCAGTAATGTGCTGCTAGCAGAAAGTTGAAGTGCACCAGTAAAAGAAACTGGAAGCTGATGGAAACAGGTTTTCAACATTTTACTTGCATAGAAACAACGAGGTTAAATGTACAAGACTCAACAAAATATATGACTTGAAGCCTGTGAAATGTGCTGAGAAATACATTTATATTTACATTTAGTGGCAAATTATGTCAGTTTAATAAGGAAATAGCATTTGTGACTGAATTGTCATTTTATGTATTGGAATTTTCAGTAGATGTTTTCACAGTCTTGTACTTTTTGAAGAGTTTTGAGTTCTTTCATAAAGTTTTGCCAGGTGAGGTGATAGGGTGGTGGATGGACTGTAGAGGTTGCTGTGGCTGCCTGTTGTGTTCTTATTTGCAGGAAGTGTTTTCATTTAGTAAGATTCAGAAGATGTGGACCTTTATACGAGTTGCCTAAAAGGGGGAATGTCAGTTTAGCTGGCTAGCTACAGCTATGTTCTTAGATATATAATTTTCCAGATGTGTCATTGTGCTACGTTTCAAACTCATTCAACATCTGCACTGTAACTTGAGCATGTTACAGTGAGTTTTTACAACCTGGGACAACTTTCAGTCACTATATATATATGTATATATATATATACTGATTATTTTAAGACCAAATAGAATTTATCCTAAAATATGAAAGTTTTCTGATTATAAAACTTCAGTCCAATCAGTAAACAAGCCTTAAATTTTGACAGATCGTTCATTTCAAGTAATAATTAGCTTGATTATTGTTTGATATTCCAGTTTTTATTCAAGCTGGACTATTCATTTGGCACATATGTCAATAAATGACACATGCGAAATTGAATTTTCAAAATAAATGCCAGATAATTTAACATATTTTGGTTTAATAATCATTTTACCACAATCCTGTCTGACTGCACAAGGCTTTGAAACTGTATTGAGATTAATTAAATTGAATTAATATTAAATTAATAATTATCAAAAAATGTAAGGGGTTGGGGGGTTTTCTTACTTAAGTGACAACATTTAAATGCTAAAGTTTCACCTAAAATATACCACAAGTGTGTGTCTTTATTTATATTTTTACTTTAATCAGCTGCCATTCTTTTCAATACATGGCTCAAATGTATGAATTAATATTAAACCTAATTTTTATTCTCAGAATCACATTAAATGTGTTTTTCTGGTCTCTAGAGAATAAACAAGCAGAGTGATGATGAGAGGTAACAGGGAAATGGTGGATGTTGCTCCCCGCTTTTACTCCTCCATCCCCCTCCCCCGTTCCCCCGCTACCTCCCGCACTAAAAAAAAAAAAAAAAAAAAATCAAGGAGAGCGCTCATCCAAGCTGAGTGGATGGCCAGCCAGCCAATCAGCTCCTTGCACATTGACTCTGTCATCAGGCTTGGATATTGAGGAAGGATCCACTGCTCTACTGCTGCCGCTGCCGCCTCTGCTGCTGCTGCTCTCGCTGTGTATATGTGTGTGTCCGTGTGGGGGTGTGTATATATCTGTGTGTGTGTGTGTGTGAGAGAGAGAGTGTGTGGAAACCTGATGAAATGAAATACCAGGATTGGGCAACCTCCAGGGAGAGCCTCTCCATCCTATAATGTGAGCCAGCCAGCAGTGCTGTGGGATCAGGGAGAAGCTGCATCCGTCAAGCTACGGGCCTCCGGAGGACCAGGCGTGATCCGACGGGAGGGAGGAGATATTTTTTTTTTTAGATTATTCTTCTCTGCTGAGGAGAGAAGGAATTGTCGTCATCCTCCCCCCCATCCATCCTTTTTTTTCTCTCCCTCTGTGGTGCCCCCTCCTTCCTCCTCCGCCTCCACTCTCGTTTTTCCCCCTCATTCTTCTAGAGGCACTCGTTGGAATATCAAACCTCCATGTATGACAATTTGTACCTGCATGGATTTGAAGACTCGGAGGCGGTGAGTATTTGAATGTGTGTGTCTGCGTGTGTGTGAGAATCTGCTTTTTGCACTCTCTTTGCTGTGGGTTTATTGATGGAAGTAGCTCAGCTGTGCACACACACACACACACACACACACATATACACACACATACACGCACACACCAACATATAAGAGGCCTTTGATGGGTTAGCCAACAGTACACCGTAGCGTGATCGTGGGCTATGCTTTGCTAGAAGGGGGTTGGGTGTGTGTGTGTGTGTGTGTGTGAGTGAGAGAGAGAGTGAGTGAGAGACAAAGAGGGGGGGCACATTAGGCAGATGGCTCCTTAACGCGTGACATTCTCACATTTCTGTGTATATTCCTCTAAATATGCTCATGCGTGTTTTATGTGGTTGACAATATACGCTTCATATGTGGCTGCAGTCTGCCTATAAAGGCTGTGAGAACGGCTGTCAGGGAAGCACCAGAGCCAGGAGGAGCCATTTAACGTTCATCACACTCTGTACCTCTCAGAGATGGACCGAGCCCTGATCCACAGAGGAAGATGAAATGATGTTAATTACCCATTCCCCCCCCCCTTCCCCTGAGGCCCGTTACTCAGACACACTCAAATGATAAATCCCTCACGTTTGTCACCTTTCTACATTTATCACATTTAAGAAATGCAGATGCATCTATCGCGTCTGACCCTGCGACTGTGTGTCATACAGGCTCTGCCGAGGCTCGCGAAGTAACATGCATCGTGATGTCATTAAGTGGATTCTGGTGTTGATGAGTCACATGCTGAAGCTACTCCATTGGATAATAGCTCAGATGCTACAGTGTAACCTCAAAACCTCCACACGGACTCATGAAATCATGCTCCATAATGACTTAGTGTGTTGGACTGAAGGGTTTTTATAAATGGAGAAAAAAAATATGGTGTTTTACTGTTGAAGACCTGTGTGAATAACCTGTGAATAATCCTGTAATTCAAAGCCTACATCTAGTATCTAGTCTGAACTACCAAGCTTAGATAACTCTGATGACATCACTGTGACATCATTAGAGCTTATTTTCTCAAATCTGACATTTTATCTATTTTTATCAGCTGATTATCTCTCCTCGTGATGAATAAATCCAATATTTATGTGTGTAAACCTCGTGAAATTAATCCTGAGCGGCAGAAATATCTGACATCTTTCTAGTTAAAGACAGAGGTAATAGATAATTGTAGTTTCCTGAACGCACCACTTTGTGATTACATGCACACAATTCAGACGAGCAGTGTGCTGAAGTCAGGCCCTGCCACTGCTGGCTTGTAAAAAGCGAAAAGTGCTTAGCTGTGACGACTTTCTTGATTGATCTTCTCGAGACTAATGGTCTTCCTTAATTGAATCATCATTAGTGGCTGATTGTGTAGATTAACACAGCAGAAGGAAGCACTTGGTCCAGTCATGTCCAAGCAAAAAAAAAAAAAAAAAAAATGTTGCATTACTGGAAATTTTCACTGTGGCAGGTTGAATGACTGCAAGTCTAGCATGACTCAAGAGGCTTAACTAATTAAAAAAAACAGTGCTGTGCAAGAAAATGAACAGTAAGGAGACAAAATCACAAAATATATTTTTGTATCCACCATTTTCTTGATTGACAAAATAATTTAGGGTTAATTCACAAATCTTTAATAGTTTCACACGCGAGGACGAGCTGGTCCATGCTGATTTTTTTATTTTTTTATTGTTAAATCTTAGTTTTTCATCTGTGTTTGAGACATTAATCAGTTATATGAATCCACATGTATGTGAGGAAACAAATATTCATTTTCACCATAAAAGAGGGTGAAGGAGGCAAATGGAGGCAGTTGAATGACTCTGAAAGCTTGTTATTGATCACATTTATCAATATCAAATATATACAGTATGAAATTCAAACACTGAGCTAATAATGGGCTTTAGACGCCTGCTTGAGTATGAAATAATACGTTTATGTTAATCAAGACCTGATGTGTCGTCTTGGTTATTTTTTTTTTTTTAGATTTTACCACATAGATAACTTGTAATTGTAATTTTGAATTCCCTCATTTGTTTTTTTTTTAAGTGGCTGAATAAACAAGCTTCCATATTCATCTTTTCTTTCTATATTCAAATCCATCTGTAAGTGTGAGATTGGCTAAGTGTGTGTGTGTGTGTGTGTGTGTGGTCATACAAACTGCTGACAACATTGGAATAGAAACTCCACTTTGTCTGAGATGCTCCTGGCAGTCTTCTCTTTTCTTCATCATCCATTTCACCTGGTCTGCATTCACTGTGCCAAGGCACCACTCTGAGTTTGGCACTGCCAACACAAGTAGATGTGAACCCCCCAAAAAACTAAACTAAACATAAACGTTAATGTGGCCAGTGTTGTGTGTTTGTATGGACCTTGGATAGGATCCTCATGTTTCTCAAAAAAAAAGTCTCTTAAATTGTTTTAGCAGTGAATTAGGAGCACAGTGCTACTGTTAATATGCGTTAGTCATGCTTTGATCACACGTTTACAGTCTAGTCTCCTGTTACTCTAAATGAATTGTCTGCTGTCCTGGCTCAGCAGGAACAAACCTGTCTGACAGGAAAGGAAAGACTATTTTAACTGCCTGTAGTCTTGTCTCTGTTTTGAGTCTGGTATTTTCTTAGAAGCTGAAAGTCATCAAGTATCAGAAAAAAAAGAGTTTAAGTTTTGATAACCTAAAGTACAATTTGTGTTTGCAGGGCTCAGCTGATTCGTATACTAGTAGACCATCAGACTCAGATGTCTCTCTGGAGGAGGAGCGGGAGGTCCAGGCCCAGGTCCAGAGCCAGAGCCCAAGCCAGAGCCAAGGACCGGGACAGAGTCGTCAGGAGAGGGAGCAGCAGGCCACCATTCAACTGGAGAGAGCCAAGGTAGCTGAACTACGACTCCACTTAGCGCTATTCAACCTGTGTCTGTAAAGTAGCTCTAGACACTGAACTGTGATACTTTTACTGCTCTGATAATGTTGCTTATGTGGCAATGTCAAAAAACAGATACCTAGCTCTGTGTTAAGATACTGTATGTATTGTGTTTCTCCAGACTAAACCAGTGGCCTTTGCTGTAAGGACCAATGTTAGTTACTGTGGAGCTCTGGATGAGGATGTTCCAGTTCCAGCCACAGCCATCTCCTTTGATGCCAAGGATTTCCTCCACATAAAAGAGGTACGTGTGTATTTATTTTTACTTAAACGTGACACCAACTGCAGAAGAATGTAAAACGTGAAGCATTTTCCTTGTGTGTTGTCGTCCTCAGAAGTTCAACAATGACTGGTGGATCGGTCGGTTAGTGAAAGAGGGCTGTGAGATCGGCTTCATCCCCAGCCCTCTGAAGCTCGAGAACATCCGGCTCCAGCAGGAGCAAAAGAGAGGACGAGTCCAAGGGTAAGTAGCAAGAAAGAAGAAAAAAAAATGTTTCACTGTTTCTATCTTTAACTGAGCATTGTATAATCACACAAGTGTTAATGGAAACACAAAATGAGTATAAGAGGACATCGTTGGATATCATGTGGGTAGTGAAGACTGTACATCAAACATTAAGACACTTCAGTCATAGAAGAAGTCTGTAGAGTTTCTCAACTTGACCCTCTATGGCCCTTCACAGTTTATAGACAAAAATATCATCTGACCATTATTTTCATCGCCATTATTTCCATCATTTCCACGCTGAAGCTTTATGTTGTACATCAACAATCAAACAGCAGGTTTCACTGGTTTACAAGTCTGTTACCAGTTTATCTCGTCACCTTTGGCTCCGTTGGTGTTAGTGGTCAACAAATAAAACAATGGTGAGCAAGTAGGTGGCTTAATGTGGTAGTTTTGTAAAAGAAAATGAATTAACAGCTATTTTGAGCCTCAAATGTGTGAAGTTGATTTTCTTGGTTGATGTGTGATTGTAGATGTGGAATCTAGATTGTTGAACAGATGATTATAATGAGGTTTTTTCAATATTGTATGAGACAAATGATTTAAAAAAAAAAATTAAACGTAAAAATATTTTTTTCTTTGGTTTGTCAGAAATGTGATAATAGAGGTGGTGTTTCATCGTAATAATCCAGAGTCTGGTCCTGATTGTCTGTAAGAATTGTTGAGTTGAGGAAATGATGAGCCGCTGTACTCCACACACAGGACGCCAGCTCATATATATATTTTTACACATTTCGTTACAGATCATCAGCTTTGGAGGTTCAATTATGTCTGTATCTGTATATCTAACAGCTACCTGAGCAAACCTGAGTTAAACTAATAAAGTTAATCAATTTCTTTACTCAGATTTAGTAAATCTGTTAGCTCCTTGGTGAAAAAAGCTCACAGTCGTTTAGAGTCTGTCAATCTCTCTCTGATTTATTTAGAAGTCTTCCTTGACTCAGGTCTGCTCATGACTCATGCCTGTTTACTCAATCACTTCTACTCATGCCGACTGTACCGCTGCAACCGTTTCAATAGCTGTAATTAGCCTCCTATCAGCCTCCTACTTCCTGTGTGTGTGTGTGTGTGTGTGTGTAATGTGTCTTGAAGTTTCTGTCATCCAGAGTTTGTACAGTAGCTCGCGTGCTCCTTCTCCAGCCTCGTTGTTGAGTTTAATACTAATCTTACCAGACTGCAGCGCTTCAGAGCTTCACTTCAGCTTCTGTAGCTTCTCAGAAAACCACTAAACCCTTTTCTTTTTGTGAGATATTCTGCCTTGCAGAAATGATGGAAAGTCTGAAATTTAAAAAAAAAACTGAACATAGTAGAAAAGTTAACAATTTTATGGGAAAAAATTGAAGAAGTTGAAGAGTTGTTATGTTTATCGCAGATGTAAATTTCAGACTTCCATCATAACATCTGACCTTCTCACTGCAGCATGCTGCTCATCATCTCATCTCGCGTGAAGCCGGTCCAGGTCTCATAAATAGACACTGATCAGACAGGATACTTCTTATCAGAGGCCATAGTTTCTGTAACATCTGAAACAAAAACAATGAAGATAAATTATTTCTTAGTTTCTTTGGCAGTATTTAATCAGTTTGTCTTTTTTTATTTTTCTGTCATTTTCTACATTAATATCAGGATGTGTTTCTGTCTTTTTTTTTTTTTATCCCTCTTGTCTTTTTCAGTAAGTCTGGAGGGAACTCTTCTTCCAGTGTAGAGGATGAGGTATCAGCCTCTATCCGCCCCCTCATATCCTCCGCAGGTGAGAACATCGGACAGGGGGGAGAGGGCTGTTAATAGCCAGCTGCCCGCTTAGAGCCAAGCTTCCTGAAACACAACAATTATAGAGAGAATAAGTCTCTAAACCTTCCCATGTCTCTGCATAGAGTGTAGAGTTGTTGGTACATTTTCCCATGATCCTCCTCTTCCTCCAGTTGAGGACTGCAGGCGCTCTGAGACTGGAGCTTACCACAGTGTGAATCCAACGACAAGACTATGACCCCCCCTCTGAACTGCACTCATGTGACTTTGTGAATATAACTTTAGGACAATAGAAATGTTTAATATTATATTGTACTGGTTATCCTTTATATAGGTTTCATTCATTTGTTAAGAATGAAGCATGTTTGGATGTTTCTGGGATTATTTTTATGGCGACATCTCAAATAACAGCAGCTACTGACGACACTGTCACTGTCTTCTCTCCTCCTCCTACAGGAAAGCAGAAACAGAAAGTGGTAAGTTGGTGACGGTAAAAAAAAAAAAAAAAAAAAACACTCATCTACCATCCACTCGACTCTTGTTGCTGCCATCATGAAATGACAGGAACTCTAGTAGCAGTGAAACATTTTGTCTGATAGGAACTTACAACCTCATAACACATCCAAGGGCACGCGATACTTCAGCTCTACTGAAGTATACTGTGCCAAATCATCACCATTCCTCTGATGACAAAGTACTTTACTGCCAAGTGTCATAACTGCAACGACTTAAATACATTTCACTTCTGATGGTGGATTTATTCAACCAGACAGACAGGCTGTCTTTATGCTAAGCTACGCTAAAGTGGCTTCAGCCTGTAGCTTCATATCTACAACACAGATATTAGATTGGTAACAAGAGAGCGTGTAAAGATCATCTAAGACTATTTAAAAAGACTTATCCCCTTCAGAAGAATGAATATCCTCAGAAGATGCCTTTAGCTGTGATGGAATCAAACAAAACAACTAAAATTCCTTTTGTCATATGACAGTGATCTAATAACACATGGTATTACCACTGTGGCATGTTATGGTGTCGTGGTGCCTTTTTCTTATTCTGGTATTTGTGAATTTACAACATGACTGTAGCTAATAACATCCATCATCCATGTAGCAAATGAGAAAACGTTTATTGTTTTGTCAAAATGTAACTAAAGTTACAAAATAATCTTCTACATCATCAGGCTAAATTATGTTATTACATTTTGTGAGGACATCATTTGCTACATGTCTCAACTTGGCAGTAACTCAGCCTCATTTAACACAACTGACTCTGGTTTTATGTCAAACCGTGTTTTCTGTGGAGTCATGTTTGGGTCCATTGTTTTGTTTGTTGATGACTCAACTGTTGTTGACTTTTTAAAAATATTTTTGTGCGTTAACAGACGGAGCACATTCCCCCGTATGACGTGGTTCCCTCCATGAGGCCTGTGGTGCTGGTGGGACCATCGCTCAAGGGTTACGAGGTGAGTCGTCAAATCAAAAAATATCTTTTCGTTACCATGCGATGAATATTAATGATTCACTCAGCAACTGAATGAAAGTCTAAAAATACAGCTTTTCAAACTGATGTTTACCAGAACGGAGATGAGTCCTGTACGTCTCTCTCTCTCTCACTCAGTCGCCTAAAATAGCTCGCTGTTGGCGCAGTTAATTGTGAGTGTGTCATTGCCCACATAACATCCAGATTGCAGCCAGACTAATGAGGAGACTAAGAGGTCAGATGAAAATATGTTGTGTAATTGGCAGATTTGAGCTGTTCTGGGAAGAGCGCCTTCCTTTAACTGCCTTATTGCTTTTATTGCTTTTTATACAGACACTGTTTACAAATCATGTGCTGCATTATAATCGTCAAGAGCTGAAGGTGAAAACTAGTGATACTTATTATACAGTTAAGATGTCGACTATAACTAAATTCAACATCAGGAACATGTTTCTAACGTTTAACATTTTGAATATAAATCACAAACATATTCTGAATCTGTAGGATGTAAAATGAGAAAGAATCAAAAAATTCAAGAGTGAATTTATGTCCACTGGGTCAAAAGTTTGTCTTTTATTGTTATTGAACCAGAAAACAGTAAAACAAAATTGAACAGCTGTACATTTCTTAGACAGATAGTAACCAGAGACCATAAATAACAGGAATAACTGTTCTGTTCTGTGCAGGTGACAGACATGATGCAGAAAGCTCTGTTCGACTTCCTCAAGCACAGATTTGATGGCAGGTGAGACGAGTGTGACGAGTTTGCTCTCAAAAGTCACGTTTGCTGCTCTGTTGGAAGCTTGTCACTATGCACTGATGATCTTTGAGGTGTGATTTCACTGTTTTATCTATTTTTATAATTATATAAACAAAATCTACAAATTTGTCTTCTCAGGATATCGATCACACGTGTCACAGCAGATATATCGTTAGCCAAACGGTCTGTTCTCAACAACCCCAGTAAGAGAGCCATCATTGAAAGATCCAACACTCGCTCCAGTTTAGGTAAGAAAATGATCCACTGGTTGATGTTTTCGTGTGTGGTGCAGTTTAAAGTGAAGCTCTTCAACTAACTTCACTAAAATGTAAAAAGAATAGATCTGGACGTGTGCGAACTTGTGTCATTGTCTGATCAGCTGAGGTGCAGAGCGAGATCGAGAGGATCTTTGAGTTGGCTCGCTCTCTGCAGCTCGTGGTGCTGGACGCCGACACCATCAACCACCCGGCTCAGCTCCTCAAAACCTCGCTGGCCCCGATCATCGTCCATGTTAAGGTCTCATCACCCAAGGTACCGTATCATAACGGACACAAGCGCACTGTGACAGAGTTAGTAGGAGCTTTGGTTTATTGATAACAAGACAAGTCAAGACTGATATGATATATGATGTTTATAGTTACTGTCCCACAGAGTCATTGAGTTGATGGAGACAAACAACAAGAACAACTAGACATGTTAAAGGTAACGGTCTCTACGTTAGGTTGATATGTTTCCCTCCACTGGTGTAAGAGCTTGACATAAGCATAAGTTTCAGATTTTTGCACCAAGACACCTTTGCATGAAACGGTACGTCTGCTGCACTTTTTCCCTCCTCACAGCAGAACTACAGCAGAACCTCACAAAATACAAAAACAGCTGACAACCAAATGTTGGTTGAGAAGATACACTTGTTTAAAGGTCCACATCCTGGTTTCTTCACTCTGGTCTTACTCCTCACCCTCATAGCATGTGTACAAACTACCAAAACCAGGACATAAGGTCTTATTTTTTACATGTGATGAAGAGGAGGAGGGTACCGGTGCACTAAAATCTGTGATGCTGTGAAAGTAACTGGAGCTTGATGTGCTTTCTCACCCTGTCATTCAGGTCCTGCAGAGGTTAGTCAAGTCCAGAGGAAAGTCCCAGAGCAAACACCTGAACGTTCAGCTGGTGGCGGCAGATAAATTGGCCCAGTGTCCTCCTGTAAGTGTCTGTAGTCATAAACTAACTTGACAGCACGTTGCTTCATACTTTTACTTCGACTTGCTGTCCCTCATCGACCATCTGTTGCTGACAGGAAATGTTTGACGTTATCTTGGACGAGAACCAGCTGGAGGACGCCTGCGAGCATCTCGCCGAGTACCTGGAGGCCTACTGGAAGGCGACACACACCTCCATGGCGACTCCCCTGAACCCCCTGCTGGGACGCAACCTGGGCCCCACCACCCTCACCCCCTACCCCACCAGCATCTCTGGACTGCAGGTACAGATGTCGGTGAAGCAGCTTAGTGTAGAAGGAGCATTGATTCATGTGAGTGGTATTGATCCAAAGTGTCCCGGTGTGTTCCTGTGATTAGCAGAGCCAAAGAATGCGACAGAGCAACCACACGGGAGATCACTCCACCCCGAACGAGCGACGCAACCTGATGACATCAGACGAAAACTACCACAACGAGCGGGCGCACAAGGGACGCAACCGCATGTCGTCTGGGTCGCAGCATAGCCGAGAGCAGCAGGACCCCTACCAGGACTACCAGGACCCCTATCAGGATGCATACAAGCCACATCGCAATCGAAGTTCACCGGGCAGCTACAGCCACGACTCCCGGCACCGGCTCTGAGCACCACTTCTGTCACCACCAGGGGGCCGAAATGACCCAGATTCCACTCAAAATAAACGCTGCAACAGAGCCAAGATGGTCCCAAATTGTACATTTTTGTTTTTCAGTTTGCGATTCTTTTGTTAATCTACGCGGCTATTTTTCCCTTTCAAAGTCAAACAAAGTTAAGTTCAGGTGTTTCTAATGAAGCTGCCAGGGCAACCCCGTCAATCTACAGCGAGAATAAGTCGACAGGTTCAGGACGCTGACGTTAACTTATGATGTAAAAAATTAGTTCCTTTAATTTATTATGTTTCTGGGACCTTTTGGGATTGTCCTAACACAAAGCTCAGCAGACGTGCAGCGCAGATTGTGCTTGTTGCTTGTTGCCAGCAAGCTAATTATGGATAGTGGTCAGATGGTGATGGTGTATGGGCTTCTAAGTGCCTGGGACATCACACCGGGTCGGAGGGAAGTCCACTGCACACAGACTGCTGAAGGCTGCTGACCCCTTTCCTGGGCCGTGTATAAATCCTCTCACCATTTAGCTTATTGCATGCTGATAGATGATCAACCTCCGCATCCACTTCATTAATATTTTGTACCTAGCGTTCTGGGTGTAGATAACGGAGGTCCAATTTTCTAACTCACCCGTGGACTGGATCGGCGGTACGTGCTGGGGTTTTTCGTGGTGGTGGTCGTGCAGATAAAACATCCGGCTGCTAGTTCTGCAAACTGGTGCTTCACATTCCCAAAATATTTTGCTATTTGAAAGTCACTTTTTTCGAGCAAGGCCAGCTTTTCTGTAGCATAGCTTTAGCATTTCATTTGGGTGAAGACCCTCACCGTCATAAGCAGAACAGATTCTGATGGTGCTGGGATCAGATCTCAGTTACACTGTAGGGGAAGGCAATACAGCTTCTGTTCGAAAACAGCTAGCACTTAGAGCGTTAGTGAAGAAAATAGCTGTGACATTCTGTCGCATAGTTTAGTGAAATAACAATAGCAGAATACTACTTGAGATGCATTTGTTGTTGTTGAGATGTGGGACGACGTGTCTGATATATTTGCCCCTGCCAGCGTGAAAAATAAGATCGGGAACTTTTTTTTTCTTTTAAAGTTTCATAGACATAAAGAAGCATCTGCTGCTGAATCTACAGTTTGTTTTGCATTTATTAGCAGTTAAAAAAAATCAGTTACAGAGTCGATAGTAAGTCATGATTGGTTAAAAATAAATCAAGTCAAAGTTCCTAATGTTTTTTTTTTTTTTTTTGTTTTGTTATTTTTAAAATATGATGAGGCAGGATCGGTTGCATCATGTTCATTCTCTGTGTAGCTGGCATGTTGTCCTGACTGCAGAGCATGTTCCCTCCAAACGTAAAATAGATCCCTACTGTACTCAAGTTAATGTTTGTAGAAGTATAGGGCACTCTTCAAAAAAAATAAAATAAAAAAAAAAGAAAAGAGAAAAGATAAGGCCCAAATAACAGATGAAACCTTGAAGTTTGTGACTAATTTACACTGAAATGTCACAAAATCAAAACTTAAATGTTGGTTTGTGTCATTCAGGAAATGTTTCAGTGGATTGCATGACTCACACGAGCGACGGACGTAACAATACGATACGTTTCTAATTATTCAGTTTTGTTTCAGTCGAATGTGAGCTTGAAAGCCGCAGAGAAACACTGTCGTTTACCGAACAAACATGGTGCTTTGTGGGGAAAAACAGAGGTTCTGTGGTTGGAAATAATGTTTTTAAGACTTGTTGTCATCATCGTGTTACACTGTATAAATATTATTCTTTTAACTAATCGAATGATCTGATCTGAACTTATTATTAGAGCAAAAATGATTTAGAATCTAAAGAAAACGTGTATTTCCCCAGACAGTGTGTCTGTTGTTTTATCACTTATTTTAACCTTCTGGTGATAAAATAACAGGATGGTTTGTTTTAACGAGACGGGATAAAAGACGCCGTCGTTTTCTTGACGATTTCAAATCTGTACAATGTGAAACAACTTGAGTTTTTGTTGATCTTTAGATTTCTTCCCTTCTGACAAAAACGATCATGAAACTATAATGAATTGAAGTATAATAAGCTTTTATTTTGTCTGAGATCTATACAGAACGAAATCTAAATTATTTAGTGTTTCATCTAAAAGACTTTGAAAGAAGAAAAGCTGCTGCTTTTAAGTGAATTTATGTTCAATAAATTTATGTTTTAGCACTTGCATGTGCTGTAGACGAACACTAGATGGCAGCAAAACCAAGAAGAAACACTGTTAATACAATCAGCTGATTAATAATTGATTAATTAAATCCATAATCCTTTTAAAAAAACACACTACTACTACTGCTGCTGCTGCTGCTGGGTTTAAAAACTCTCCAGCTTGAAGATTTTAATCTTGGTAAAATACTTTTTTTTTGCTGTGAAGCAGGAAATCGACATAAATAGTGTAGGACATAAATTGTCCTACATAAAATAAATAGATAAATGAATAAATAAAACCTCGGCCGTTCCCTTGACTTTAACAGTCTGACACAGTTTTTGCAGCAACCTGATTATAACAAGTTTCTCACTTCACTTGCAACAAGAATTAAAGTGCAAATCAGCTGATTCATTGATTTAAACTCATTCATATTCAACTCAGTTTATAGATTATATTAGTTTGATTGATCACTTTGTATAGATCCGGATAAAATGTGTTGTATGGCACAAAAGAAGAGGAGAAAGAAGAAAAATGTTCCTACAATGTGAATCTAGTTTAGGGCTCTGATAGTGCAGATAAAACAAGTGTTTAATGCTACTGTTTACAAACACGCTTCTGTCTCATTCTGCCCCATAACATTAAAAAAAAATAGATCCATTGGTCGATAAACTGGGCTGCTTGAGACAATCAGAAGGGATTTGATTTTTTTCCAGACCAGCGTCTGAATGAGAGCGAGACGTTTGTTTGACCCCGTTTTGATTTTTTTGTGGAATTAGATCGGTGCAGAAAGAGAAAAAACAAAACACACTCATACACTCATTCACAAACCTCAAAAACAAACAAACAAACAACTGCCCGTCCTGGCTTTCTTTTACAAAACAAAATAAAATTCATTCTGTGTTTTTAGTTTTTAGATTTAATCTCAAGGTGACCACGAAATATAAAACTTATAGGGAGGAGGGATTTTTTTTTTTCTTTGTTTTTTGTTCTTTAAATGAAATTAAAAAACAAAAGAATAAACATTTATTCCAGTAGAAAAGTAATAGAAGAATATTTGCTGGCGATTATTTTTATAACTAAATAAATGTACATAATGTCTTTGAGAGATGCTATTTGCTGTAAACGTGCTGAAATGAGACAGCGATGATCTGACTCGTGTTGTTGGACACGTGGAACGACAACAAGGTCCAGTGTACCAAGTTTCAGTAATGTGCAATACAAAAACGGCATGCTGTTTTAAAAATGAGGAACTTCATGTACTGTACTATGCAACCGCAAACTGTGTACATCGCTTCATGCTGTGGCTTCTCCAACCACCCTTTTCCAAGCAGCTTCATCTGGACTTTTAAAGGATTTTATTTATTTATTTATTTGGTGTTTTATTGTTCAATTTGTTTGTTAGTTTTTTTTTGGTTTTTTTTTGTTTTTGTTTGTTTGTTTCCTGTGGAAGATGAAAACCTTAAGCGGCTAATGCGGTACTGCATGCATAATATACCATTATGATTTATTTAAAAAACAAAACAAACTAACAAAAAAAAAAAAAAAATAAAAATACACACACAAAAAAAAAAAAAAACAAGAAAGAAGTTGAAGGAAAAAAAACATGAAATCGGAGGCGATTGTGTTTAAAGGAAAAGCTACAAGTGACTTAAAACTTTTCTTTTTCAAAATAAAAGAGTGGTTCTAATGTCGGCTGATGTATGTTTTTACTGTAATGGATGATTTTTAAAATTAATTTAATTGTAAACATGAACCTGTGTGATGTCTGACTGCATGTAAACCTTTATTTTTATTTCATTTTGTTAATTTTCTTTAAGGTTATTTTATCATTTCTACTAATATTTGAATGATTTGTATCATTGATGTTTAAACTGACTCACCTGTGGCAGCACAACAGCTGATATTATAATGATTGATTTCCTTTCAGGATCAATAGAAATGAAAATGAGCATGAGCATGAAAACTTACATCAACAGTTTGTGTTAAAACTAATTTAAACTTTAAAAAAGTCTTTTTTTCTTTCTTTCTTTTTTTTTTTTTTTGTTTTAAACTGGTCCATTTCCTCTCATTTCCCAGAATCCTCCTCTTCATCATCTTGAGAGTCAGGTTTAGGCTTGGCCAGGTTGGCTCGGACCCGAGCCTGGTCCACGGCGTCCAGCAGGTTTTTGGAGTCGAGCGCGAGCGTGTGAGCAGCTGCCAACATCTGCCGCTGACACTCCTCCTTCAGAGAGGTAACACTGTTCTGCTGCGCCAGTCGCATCTTGTTAATCAACTCTCCTAAATCTTTGTTCAGAAGTTTCTTTGTGCCTTCGATCTGAGATGAAGAACAGAGAGAGAGAGAAAAAAAAAAAAGAAATCACATGAAATAACTGATGCGCGTGAGCTGAAATGAGAACAGAGGAAGTGAGTCGTACCTCAGTGGTGACAGAGCTGTGTAGAGACGGCAAAATCTCATCAACGCTTTGAATCAGTTTGCGTAGAGTTTCACCAACCGCCTAAAATAAAACACGGTGAATAATTAGAAACATTACAATCATTGTCATTGTTAACTTGATGATCACAGGCTGGTGCTGATGCTGAGGGACGTACTTTGACGGCGCTGGGATACTCGGAGGCCAACAGCGTTTTGACATCGTTCTTCAGATGCACCACCTGTTTCACCATCACCATGACGGCGCTGTAAACCTGATCACCTGATCGATCCAGCTCAGCCGTGGGAAGAGGCTACGACACAAAGAAGCAAAATTGAAACAACAACAACTTTGACGGTAAGAAAACAGGTTTGTCGTCTTTACTGTTTCTACCTGTGCGACTGGAGGAGGCATCGGAGGTTTCTCTGGAGGACCTGACACAAAATACGACACTGTCACTCTCATTATATAAACATAGATTCTAGTAAACTGAGTTTATAAAGCTCAGGTGGATTTCTTTGAACTGGACTCACCATTTTGTGGAGCTTTTTCAGGAGGCTACAAAAAACAGACAAGTGTCAAAATGAGGAAGAAAACAAACGTTTGTGGATGTTTCTCATGTTTGTTTCTGACTTATTGGTGATTAATCAAACATTTAAGCTCAATTTGTACCTTATTTTGAGAATCCACCCGCACGATAGGATCCTACACAAAAATAACAAAGGACGTTTTGTTTTACATAAAACATGTGGAGTCTCATTAGAATCATGTTACTGAACATGTTTATATGATGCACTTCCTCTGGTGTCATTTTGTCTTCTCTGTCATTTTGTTATTAAGATCACGAACTACTTCCTGTGTAGTTGTGAAAGATGCATTTGTGTGTGTGTGTGTGTGTTACCAGTTGTCTCTCCTCCTGCTCCAGCCACTGTTTATCTATCATCATCTCTTGTCTTTGTCGCTGTAACGTGTTCTCCACGTGCGCTCTCTCTTTCTCCCAAACCGGCTGAGTGTCTCGCTCTTTCGCCTAATAAAACAAAACGAATGAATAAATAAATAAATAATGTCTCACGTGGCCCATTTTAGATACTTTTACTCACTTTCTAGGAAATTTGTCTGTGCTTGTGTGACTATTACAAGTCACACGACTCCATCCGGTTACTTTTATGTTTGACACTATGACATAAAAATTCCTCTTAAGCAACTTCCCTCTCGTGTTGTGATGTAAGCCGGGGAGTTTGTTGATTGTATTGTGTGTGTGGGTTTACACACCTGTATGTGTGAGACTCGGGGAAGTGTGTTTCCCTGTATTCTGGACGGCTGCAGGAAACAAAGAGGATATGTGATTTATTATAGGTTTGTTGTGGCTGAGTTAATCCGTTGTGGGTATTTGTCGTACCTTAGGTGGAGGGTCAGCGTGGTTGAACCCTGACACGGGATGTGACCTGAAGCTCTGCTCCTGTTTCAGCTCCATCTTGTGGATGTCACTGTTCAAGGTATCAGTAATGTTTTAAAAACTTTTCAAACTTTTTCAAAAAGTGATGGTCTGAAGTAATTTGTACCCAGGGTCTATTTCAGTCAAATTGTCATTTTTGAAAACTAATAACTTCAATCTAGATCAGCAGATTCACCATTTTCGTGAACAGCAAGAAAAATGATGAATCTGCTGATGTTGAACACACTTCATCAGCAGTTATAAAACAAGACATGGGGTAAGTCTTGTAAAACTCTCAGTTCACTTACTAAGTGATCACTACTTGGACCCTGGATTCATGTTACTCTGAACTGTCACTGTAACTTAAATCATACAGAGGAATAACAGGTTGTGTGTGTGTGTATGTGTGTGTGTACCTGAGGGCACAGACCAGCTGGCTGAAGTTGGGTCTGCCTTGCGGCTCGTAGGCCCAGCAGCGTGTGAGCAGAGAGTAGATGGTCGGTGGACACGACTGAGGCTTCGGGAGTCGAACCCCAGACTCCAGTTGGTTGATCACCTGCCCGTTCTCCAGCCAGAAGAACGGCTGCTGCCCCATCGAGAAGACCTCCCACACACACACGCCTGGTAAACAAACACACACATCAGCTGTTTTGTTTCCAGTAGTGATTCTATTCCAGACACAAGATAAGAAAAAAAAAAAAAAAATGATGTAGAAGAAAATGTTTCTCACCAAACATCCAGACGTCACTGGCTGTGGTGAAACGTCTGAAGTTGATGGATTCAGGAGCCATCCATTTGATCGGTAATCGACTAACTGACGCTGCACAAAGAGGAGAAATATTATAGATTAAAATAAGAGAATGGACATTTATCTTTGTTTTTCCTTAAAAGAAAAAAAAAATGAAAATGAATTTCTAGAGTTTCCTCTGCACTGCACTTCTCTGAAACGTTGACCACAGACATTTGCATGCCAGTGAGCAGTGTGTCTGTGTTTGTCTGCGTGTCTGGGTGTGTACCTTTATAATATTCCTCTTCGTCAACATAACGAGACAAACCAAAGTCACCGAGCTTGACGCATTCAGGCGAAGCCACCAGTACGTTTCTCACGGCTATATCTCTGCAGCGCACAGACAGGAAACAGAGACAGTAAAGGAGGAGCTCACAAAGATAGAAGTTTATAAGAATAACTACATGACATGATATGAGGAAGCTGAGGAAGAATGACCTCATGTAAACCATATTACCTGTGCACCATGCTGAGTCCCTCCAGATACGCCAAAGCTTTGCTGATTTGTAAACAGTACAGGATTAACGTCACTTCGGTCAGGTTGTACTGCTGCTCCACTAGGTAGTTCCTCAGCTGTTGGAGGAAACAGACACAAAAAAGTAGTAAAACAAATATATTACACAGGTATTATAGAATTTTTTTAAGCACAAACACACACACCTCTCCGTGTTCGTAGAGCTCCATGATGATCCAGACCGGATCAACCTCGATGACGCCGATGAGACGAACGATGTGAGGATGATCCAGATTCTTCATCAAACCTGCGATGACACAAACATGACATGTTAGATTATCCACAATTATGTGTTTTCTTCAGCTCAGGAACAAAAAAATCTTTTAATATAGCAGCTCTTTTCTCTTCCTGAAGTCAGAGCAGCCCCCAGTCTGTGCTTTTACAAAAACCACAACCACAACAGGAAGTCGACAATAGACTTTTCACTGATGTGACGCTCCACTTTTCTGTTCTTTACATTTAACATGAAACATCAGGATCAAATCAAATGCAGAAACTCACCTGCTTCAGTGAGAAACTTCTCTTTGACGTCAGCTGAACAATCTTTACACGTTTTAATAGCCACACGGATCCTCTCCCCTGTCTGCACAAACACACACAGATAAACATTACATTCACCATAACACATTTATTATTAAAACACATCAGTTTTATTCTTAACGTGACGTTAGATGAACTCACTGGACTTTTATAAACTCCATCATGAACTTCGCCGAAGAATCCTTCTCCCAAGATCAGACCAACGACCACGTCGTCTCTGGAAATCCTGTGTTTATCTGCACAATCACACGTTAAATTATTTAACACTTTAATGTCACCATGGTGCGTTTAAACTTATGTGGGTATTTCAGAGCAAACCTCAGATGTTGAAATTCTTATCTGTGAAACTAAAACTTGCCAAGTGGTGCAGAAGAAGTAAAACGTTTACGCAAATATAAAAAAAAAAAGAGAAGTTGCGTGTCGTAGTGAAGTCATGCAGAAAGGAAGACATGTAAAATCGAAATTACATGTTGGTTCAAGTCACCTTTTACAAATTATTCTCAACTGTGTCATAAAAGTGTTTGTTCATTGAAAAGTTCCAGTTTTTCTGACTTTGTCAAGTGTTGTAACAACTTTTCAACACGTTTCTTTCTCAGGAGGAAGTACTTAACTTATTTTACAGATGGACTATATGGTTTGAAGATTATTTTCTGTAGCATCATGCTGCTTTCTGTGCATCTATATATATATATATATATATATATATATATATATATATATTCTACTCTTATTCAGTTACAACTCACCACTAGAGACTGCTGTGCTTTCTGGGATCTCAGCATAAATATCAGAGCCTGAAGTGAAAGAGAAATGTTGAAATTATGACGTTTTGGTTCTTGAAAAATCATAAAAATATAAAAAAAAATATTATAAAAAAAAAAAAAAAACTTACTCTGGCTTCTGTTACAACTTTTGGAAACAGGACTGGAGGAAAGAAAACCAGAAAGAGAGATTTGATAATTCAGCTGCAAATCAGCCACTTTGTGAAACAGCTGTTTCTAGAAGTTTACCATCATAATGGAAAATAACAAAACCCACATGTGTGAGTGCGTCATCTGTAACGACATTTAAGAAATGTTACTTTTCAATATGATTCATCACACTCACGGTTTTGGGAGGTCAGGAAGTTTCATTCTTGTGTCTCTTCCTGTCAGAAGCAGATTTAGTTTCTTTAGTTGTATTTTTAAATCTCGAAAGCAGCAGAATGAAATGTTTTAAACACAGACTCGTCATCGCATGACGTCATCACATAGGTTGATTACTTCACCGTCCTTGTACCTTTACTTGGTCTGATGATGAGTGAGGTCTGTGAGGTGCCGTACAGTCGACAGTACCCGTCGATCAGGTCGGCCATGTTCTCTGCGACGGCCAGGGAGGCGGTTTTTACCGACAGCGGCTGGAGGTTATAACAAGAATAGATGCTCTCATGCAAAAGAGGTTTGCACGTGACCACAGCTGACCCATATTTTTGAAATGGTGTGAAAGTGGAAGTTCACATATCTCAGAAAATAGTCGCCTGTCAGTCCATGTGCTTCATTTGTGAATATTTTATCTGCTCTAAGATATTGTTAATAATCTAATAGTGTCAGAGTTCTGGTGATACCTGAGTGGCTCCTTCTATCTTCACAGTGAGCAGAGCTCGACCGTCACTTTCTGCAGAACAGCTGATACTTCGAACCTGAGAGAAAGTGGCCAGACAGACAGGCTGCAGACGAGACAGAGATGTCAATATAAAAGGAAATGAGTATTGTCAGAATAATGACAACTAAGAGGAGAGTTTGAGCTCACTGTTGTGTTTTCTGTTTGTTGACTGATGCCTTCAGGGCTGATGACCAGGTCTATTGTTATTACCCAACCGTTCTGTAGACACAGGAAACATTTCTTCTTTCACAAAACTAATTTAATGATAAATAACTAACAGGGAATTTGTCTGTGGGTGCCAGCAGGTCATCATCAGACGTTGTGAAGCTGCTCACCACAAGCTGACAGGCGAAACTCTCCTTGGTGAAGTTGCAACATTGAGTTAAAGTGGTGAAGAACCGGATCATGCACTGATCCTGTTTCAACGTGGAGTAACCCTGAAACGTCTGCTGGATCAACCGACGCAGCTGTTTGGGCTGAAACACAAACACACAAAGACGGTAAATTGAATTAAATCGCATCATGTTATATGACATTTAAACTCAGAGGCTGTGCCGTCGTCCGTACCTTCATACTGTTAATCAACTCTCCGGGGAAAAACTGGTCCAGTCCCACGTCCTTCCTAATGGACAAAAAGTCAGAGACTTTAGGTTTTTCGTGAATGTGAAGCAGCTGCAGCAACGCGACTATCGGACCATGAACGTAGTTTTGTTTTCTAAACCACAGACTTGATCATTTCAGTTTTTTTATATTTATCTCTCAGACATCATGTTTCTCTATTTGCACAGTTCAAAGTTTATCTGACGCAAATACAAGACCACAAACGACCTGATGTCTTTACTCACTCCAACAGCTCAAAGTTTGACTTCTTCTCCAGTCCGTTTGGATTCATGTCTTTGTAGAATCTCCTACGAACAAAACAAATAAACAAACAGCGACTTATTAACCAGCAGCCATTGTTTAATGTCACAGAGTATTTATGAGGTGGTGGTTGAACTGTACCTGATCTCCAGACAACCGAGCTGCAGAGCCATCCCATCGCTGACTTTAGAGGCGTACTTCTTCATGTAGTCCCCTCGTACCTGCAGATACGCATCATAATAAACTTCACCCCGATATGAACCAACTCTTTATATTTAAAACTAGAACGTACGTCACTGACCTGCTGGTAAAAATAGAGCATAGTTGTTCTGTCGTTTGGGAATTTCTCCAAGAAGTCTGACGGGATATATCTGATTCTCAGGTCATATCTGCACAAACAAACGTCACATTTAGCTTCTTTTATTTTTCAACAGTTTAAACACATGTGCTGTAAAGACAGAAGTCCTGACCTCCACTCAGCCTCCAGGTGCTGCTGCTCATAGCGCTGGGTGAGTTCAGACACCGTCAGGTCCGGATGAAGCCAGTGAATCTCTGAGGATTTGAGGTGGTTGAGGACGAGGCCGTAACACAGACTGTAAGTTATATTTGGACCCACACAGCCGCTAGACAGCACCATGTTGATAATATCCTGCGATGGAAATAATAAGAACATGTTTCTATCATGATCTCAGACACGTATAAAAATACTAACATCACGATAACAACCTCAACTACGCAATAAAGTGTTACATCTGACAAGTGTGTAAATTTTTAACCCAACACATGTCTGGTGTCTGACAGACTTCTTGTTTTCTTGTTTTAGAAGAAAGTTCAAGAAGGTAAAACAATAAATAGAAGAATAGAAATAGAATAAGATTCCGGTACTGTTGAGTAGAGTACAGTAGAACCAGTAGAACATACAATAGATTTTAGAGTGGAATAGAGTCGGTACACTGTAAAATACGGTACAATAGAGTGCACAGTTCACAGGGGAGTAAATATTAAAATATATAGGACATAGTAGATTATAGAGCAGAGTAAAGTAAAGTACACAATAGACTACATAGTAGAATAAACAGTAGAGTGTAGAAGAGCACGGACCCTGATGGTCCATCAGTCTTCACATTGAACAGTAGAGTACAGCAGAATAAAAGTAGTGGAATGACAGTAGAATATAGAGTAGAATGCAGTAGAATAACAGTACATTAGACCCCGGTAGAGTACGGACCCTGATGCTCCCTCGTTTTTCACAACAAACCAGTTTAGACCAGTTAGATTAAACAGTAGAGTATAGAGTAGAATGACAGTAGAGTTCGGACCTTGACGCTCCATCCTTCTTCACATCGAACCAGTTTGAAGTTCTTTCCCAGGTTCGAGCTGTTGCTAAGGAAACAGACTTTGATGATCTTCGCCGGGAAGACGTTGTCCTTGGACACCGTTGTCGTGGGAGACATGTCCAAGGAGACAGTTCGGCTGAGCGGAGACATGCTCCTCCAGGACAGGGTGCTGGTGTCTCCCGACATCACACACTCAGCACACACACACTTTCACACAGTTAAACACACACACACAGTGTGTCAGTGCACAGACACACACGCTGCCATCACGGCGACACACACTCTTCCTGCTCTCACACACACATGAAGTGATGCAGTGAAGCTGTAAAACAAATAATCACACACAGTTTTTGTTCAAGTTTCAGTGAATAATTCGACTTGTGCTGTGTCGTGTTGGTGAACTCCACTCGAGTTTGTAACGAGCAACGAGAAACAAACTTCACAACCCAAAACAAAACAAAACACCAACAAACAAATAAACAAACTGCAAACACTCACGTTACTTCATGAAGGTTTTTCGTCTCCGTTTTTCTCTGACAGGTCAGAAAAACAAAAACGAAGCGTAGACTGATCCGGAGCTGCGTTTCGATTAAGGAGAAGAAGAGCTAAATCTACACAAAAGAGGAAATGGTACATACAAACAAGGAAGCTGAACTGTTGAACATGACTGATGAAACTGCCATGTCACCCCCCTATCTCACATGCAATGGCACAGTCCATCACCAAACCACAACCCACCCCCACTGAGCAAAACTGAGGCACATCCCACACAGCACTCACTTCCTTTTCTAAAGGTTTTTAACCAGAAGCTTTTTTCACAGCTCAGGTGAAAACAACTGTTTTTCATCGTAGGAAGTCAAAAAGATTCATTTAAATATTTTATTTTATCATTATTATTATTTCACAAATAGTTGCTAACTTTACAGCTGGAAGGTGGAAATTTGTCAAAACTAAAATATTACAAAATATAAAGTGTAAAGTAAATTTTATCAATTTATTTTTATTCTTAAGTGAGATCAGCTGCAACGTTAATATGACTCATTTTTCAAATATTATAACCCTTGACCTCATCACTTCTGCTTATTATTCCTTTTTATTGTTTTATTTTGGTCAAATTTTTGGTAAGTTGGTAAGAACCGGGTCGTATTTCTGTGATCACAGTAACCGGTGCTAAGAAAAAAAAAGTGTTTCAATATTCTTTGAAATGGAGATGATGTTGAATTGTAATCTTTATTTTTTTTCACACTTTTACATCAATATGACACCAGTGAAAGAGAAAAGTGAATAATTTATCATGTTACTGTTACAAAAAAAAAAAAAAACGCCTCACATTAAAGTGAAAACTTGGCGTGACATCCTGTTATGAAGTGTGGATCTCAACTTTTCACACCCCAACACCCAACCCAGTTCGTTTCTGATCATAAACTACATGAAACGTTTCTTTAGGCACAACTGTTGACTTCATATAAAAATAGAAACAACTTGAAAGTGAAATTTTTTTGAGCCATAATATTGTTTTTACAAATTATAACCTAATATCTGAAAACTCTACTGTTGATTTATATAGATTTGCATTTTTGTGTGTAAAATGTGTTTTATTTAAAATAAAATAGAAAAAGCAAAAGAGAAAAAAAAAAGCTCAAAAACTTTCAAAATAAAAGCCTGGTTGCTACTTTTTCCATTTTTCTTTATTATTACATCTAAATCTCACTGTTAGGAAGTTTTATTTCAATAAAATATTGTAGGATATAATAATATTAAAGTGTAACGTGTTAAATGTCCACCAGTGGGCGACACAGTCCAGTGTGTTAAAGATACTTCTGGTTCAATAATAAATAATTGATTTAACAGAGTTTATAACCATTTATCACCTTTAACCACTAGAAGTCACAGAGTATATCAAATTAAGAGTTTAGATTTTTTTTTTTTTTTTTTTTTAAAGAAAATGAGACTAAATATTTCAATGTAACCAACAGCTTTTAATTTGAAATATCTACATTTTTATTCAACGAGCAGCTGGAGACAAGAAGGAACCTTAAAAATCAGAAAAAAAATCATCTAATTTATAATATTTTCAAACATAAACAGTTTTAATGAGATGAGATCAGGTTGAATTAGCTTTTTAATCATCAATAGGATGAGTAGTCGTGAGACCTGATGCTGTCAAAACCTTCAAAAACAGACACATGAAACGGAAGTTAGAGGTTTGCCTTCAAAGTAAAAGTATAAACTAATTGAAAAAAAGTGAAAAATAAATGCTCTTATATTATTATCCTCATAAAGATGTGTATGTAGTTAAATACACCAACATTTAAATGTAAATTATAATAATTACTTCATTTACATTTGTTATAATAAAGTATAATACTGTCAGTTTTGTAAATACATATATTAAACTCACCAGAACATAAAATAAAATATAAACTAAAATAAATATAAATAAAACATAAATGTTATAAATAATTAAAGTGATTGCCACATTTACAATAATATATCAAAATATATAAATGTACATTACATGAAATACTAAGACAGAAATATATGAATATTACATAAAAATACTACGTTTTATTTATTTTAGCTTCTTTATTGATAAATAATTTGATGAAATCGCTGCTTAACATATTAATTCATATTTTATTTATCAATAAATTGTCAAGCACGTGCTTTTAATTTGAAAGTTATTAGAGGAAGTCACGCTCCACAGCGCGTATTGACTTTTGAGCTGCTGCTACTTTGTGCGCGAGCGAAGGTGATGCAAACATCCGCTCAGAAATAAAGGAAGGAAGGAAGGAACCTCTTTATTTCTCATTTCCACCTGTTTTTATTTATTTATTTTTTTCTCTATTTTAGAAACGGACTCAATGATCCAACCGGTGTGATGATCCGGATCAGAGGCGGAGCATCAGGACTCGTTTAGGACGAAACACAAGTAGGAGACAGAAACACACTGATCCACATCCTGCTGCTGCTGCTGCTGCTGCTGCTGTTGTTATTGTCGTTTAATGACATTATAGAGACTCAGACATGAATTCAGCTGAACAGACGGTAACGTGGCTCATCACACTCGGGGTCCTGGAGTCTCCGAAGAAAAGCGTCTCGGATCCAGAAGCTTTTCTCCAGACGTCTCTTCAGGATGGAGCGGTGCTGTGTAGACTGGTGGAGCGACTCAGACCCGGGACGCTGGACAAAGTGAGTGGACGGAGGGAGGAAAATTTATATAACATAAAACTAAAAACATATATTAATATATAACAACAAGTTGGAAAAGGAAAATAAACATTTACACTTATTTTCCTTTTATTTATTATTTTTTTATCTTTATAGACACATAAATACTGTTGTAATGAATCTTTACAGTTTGCTCCCACCACTTATATGTGGTTATATCTATTTTACTGACTTTTTATGAAACTATATCTACTTATAGTTAATGGAGACTAATTATACGGTGAATTATTCCACTAAAACACTATAATGAGTGTGTGTTAGTGTAATAGTCTAATTTATAGGTCATTTATTGTGTTAAACTACACAGACTTTGTGTTGGGAGCTTTTTTTTTTTTTTTTTTTTTTTTACATGTCAGTAATCTGAATGTAAAATCTCTCTCTCTCTCACTCACTCACACACACACACACACACACACACACACACACACACACACACACACTAACATGGACCATGGACCTGTCAACGTCACATCCTCCTCTGGTTTATCCAACTTCCCTGGGAGATTGTAAATCTCAGTGAAGTTATTTCTAATTAGCTGGAAACTCAACACTCATGGGAAACAGCTCTTTTTTCAAAATAAATGCATTGAACTTCTACACATCTTTGTTGGATCACTTATTAACATAACGTGATCAATTATATTTGCTGTTTAATTCACATTTTTATATTTACATCTATTATTTTAATGTTACGGTGTCAAAATTATAAAATAAGACAAAAAAACCCGCAAAAAATATGAACATTTTAATATTGATGTTTTACTTTGAAAGTTTAAACCGGAAGCGCTACGTCGTAGTTTAGCTAGCTTGATGCTAATAAGCAGCAAGTGTCAAGTGCAGCCGCAGCTCCTGGAATAAGATTGTTTCCATGCGGAAAAGCTTTAACAGCTTCGTTAACAGGTTGTTAACAATGTTTTTATCAAACGTTTGAATCTTAAATTTCGTCATTTTTTATTTTATTTTATCTTATTTTTATTTGTTCGTAGTTTTCACAAGAACCGAGAAGCGACAGCGACTGTCAAAGAAACATCACCGAGTTTATTAAAGGCTGCGGAGCTTTCGGTGTAGAGGTGAGTTTACACATCAAACATTTATTTATTGATCCATTTTATACTGAATGAAGCGTCAGATGCACATTATTATATATATTTATTAAGATATTTATCACTTATATCACCTTTTATAATTTATACACCCTGTTGTTTACCGATGACGTCTTAATCCAGGTTAATTTAAACACATACTGATGGAAAAGTGACAATTTAGACAGTTTTTATTCAATCTAATCAATTTTATCAATTAAATATTTGTTTATTAACATCTTAAGCTTTTAATTACGGTAATAAATCGGTCAGTTGACCTGTTAAACCCAAAGATATTGATATTAATCACAGATTTTCTGCTGCTACTTGACAATAAATTTGTTTTTAAGTTGATTTATAAACAGTTTTATTCATTTAAGTTGATGTTAGTTAGTCACTAGTGGTTCAGGTGATGTTTTCAGAACAATTATTATTAATAAATACTATCTAGTGTGAATTTTAAAGCTCGAAAACAGGGTGTATAAGCTTAAAACTGCTTTCTGTTCACAATGTGTTGTGCTATTATTTTGTTATTTTTGTTATCTATCTATCTATCTATATATATATATATATATATATATATATAGATATACATACATACATATACCCATATAATCTGTTACTGCTGCTTGAGTTGATGAGATAAGGTTTCTTTGTAGTTATGGAAACAAGAGACGTATATAAACGTGGACGTACAGTTTAATCAACGTTGCAGGTTTTGAACTTGATGCAGATAAGTGTTTAGTTGTGGGTCAGTGTTTGTTTGTTTATTATCATATGATGATGATGAGTGCGCATGCTGTTGTATTATAAGTGATGAAGATGAGTCTCGACTCTGTGTGAAGTCTGAAATATTTATGTTGGAAATGTTGAAATCGATATGAAGTATCAGCCAGTCGTTGGTGTGTTTGTCTAAAACATGTTTGTATTGTTATTGGAGCTCAGAGCAGATAGTGGGGTGTGTGTATGTTTGCACAACAGTGGACCACGCCAGGTTAAATCCTGCCACACACACTTTATTGATTTTAGTCATGGAAAAAGCTATGTAACCATAATGGAAAAGAGTAGATTATATAATAAAGAAGTCCCAGGCTGCAGACCTTTAACAAGGTTTGGCTTTAAACAAAAAATTAAAAAAAAACTTGCACTGATGGTAAAGGAGCAATGGATGGAAATGAATATGAGTGGATGAAATGGACGTAGACGGGAGGAGAAGGGTGGTCTGATGTAATGCAACACGCCAGCCAGCTAGTGGATTTTCCAATCAGGTTGATTAGAGTCATGTCAGCCATGTTGCTGGGAGCCAAGGCCTCCATTACCAGCAGCCTGACTGACATCAGCGTAGTAATTCTCTCAGACAGACGTCGGGCGAGCAGAGGACGAGTCAGACCGCTCGGTCCCGTAGAAGAGGAGGAGGATTACAGAGGAGACGACAAGAGCTTCTTTGAGTTCTGACTCGTCCCGATGAACAATTAATCAGATAAGAATCGCAACCATAAATTTGTCTCCTGCTATTAATTAAAGTTAATCGGATCGGGGATATTGATTGTGTGCGTTTAGCCTTACTTCTCCTGCAGCATTAAATCAAGCGCTCGCTGTTATCAGGTAAGCTGTTCGACCAATCAGAGGCTGTGGTTATGTGCTCTCTGTGTGCAACAGCTGCAGATGCAACCTGCAAGAATGTGTTTTAAATTTAGTTAGATGCTTTTATTATTATACATATTTATCTATAGTATTTTTTACTCGTTCCATTAGATTTAGAGGAACAATGCGCCGTATAACTAACGTCTTTATAATAAAAATGAACATATTTTTATGATAAATCGTCCATAAATAGTATTTAGAGGACGAGTGGAGGTCCGCTGTCTCACTGGACTTGTTGAGGTCATTGTTCACTTAAAGATAATTAAAAGATAAATTACACAAAATCTATTAAATCCTCTCAGGGATCAATAAATCCATCTCGTATTTCAATATCAAATGCAGTTTTCTGCATTAATAAGACATAAGATCTTTGAATAAGTGTCTTTCTCTGTTGCTGACGTTCTTCTTCTTTTCATTTGTAGCATCAGGTTTAAATATCGATTCAATACATCGATCTGTCATTTTAGTCTAAAACCTGCAGTGATGAAAGAGTCTTAATGTTTAAATGTGTGTAAATGCAACAGTAGCGCTGGTGTGTTTCTGCTGCAGGAGGAGACTCATACGCTGGCTACACTCCAGCGGGAGAAGTGAAAGTGTGTATTAACTGTTAGGTCTGTACCACTTCGACTACTAATCAGCCTGTGTGCATAAATCAGAGCGAGTGGCTTTTTTGAGAGCAAGACGACGTTAAGGAACTCAGCAGCGGTGTCTTTAAATTAAAGCAGCAGCAGCAGCAGGAGGAGGTTTCTTGCCGTTCTCATCATGAGATAGTTTCACCGAACGTTAAATAATTTAAAAATATAAAAATGTTAAAAGAACAGTTCAGGTTTGACTTTCATGCTCCAGGTCGCTCCACCTTCACGCCTCGGGAATGTAGAAGTCAGTCAGTATGTGTGGTGTACACCAGATTAGGGGCGTCAGAGGTATTTTGATTATGGTGTGTGTGTGTGTGTGTGTGATGGGGAGATTATAAGGGGGAGCTCAGACTTTGAGTAATCCTGCTCCAGACTGCAGTTGGAAGACGGATGTAAACCCCAACTAAACTCAACGTATCTTCAGTTTTAAGATGAAGTGGTTTAGTTCATTCTGTAAATTAAGTTGCTCCAGTGTGTGTGTGTGTGTGTGTGTGTGTGTGTGTGTGTGTGTGTGTGTGTGTGTGTGTGTGTGTGTGTGTGTGTGTGTTTTTTATAACCGCTGACTTAAGGCTGTGAGTTCCTTCCTCTCTATTTGCCACCACATCCGTGTGTGTGTCTGTGTCTGTGTCTGTGTGTGTTTGTGTGTGTCTGTGTCTGTGTCTGTGTGTGTCTGTGTGTGTGTGTGTGTGTGTGTGTGTGTGTGTGTGTGTGTGTGTGTGTGCGTGCTTGCGTGCGCCAGTTCCATGGAAATGTCAGGGAGACATCTTCGTGTCCTTGCTGATGTCATGCTTCATAAATTTATTATGAGTGTTTCCCTCCGTCTCCTGTCTCCTTCCTCAAACTTATTAATTCTTCACTTCAAGTTTCTTAAAATGTTTTCATGCTCTTTATGTGGTTTTGTCTTATTCAGCCTTTCGAGGTCAACGACCTCCTTCAGGGGCTGAACTTCTCCAAAGTGTTAAACTGCCTGGTTGCCCTCAACAAAGCCACTGAAGGCAAGAATATTTCATTTTTTGCGTGTGTTATAATTTTGATTATTACACCTTTGATGAGTTTATTAATTGAATGGTGTTGTTGTTGTGTGTTCAGCTGTTCCTGCTGACAGCGTGTGTGTGCCGCACTCGTCAACGTTGAGGATCAAGTCGTTTGATTCTCTGAACACTCAGACTCGTTCCTCCAAACTGCTGCAGCCTCAGTACCGCAGCCTGGTGAGTTGCCATGACGATAACATAACTCATAAGTGATGACAGCAAATGAACGCTAACTGCTAACTCCTGCTCTCGTGCTCAGAAGGTTCAATTCTGATAAATAAATAACGTCTGACGTCTTGACGGGGACACGCACAGTTTCACAGCTTCATCGTCTCCTCTTCGTTCCCAGGACATGTCCGAGGGAAACGGGTGTGGCCAGTTGCTGGTCAAAGCGCGCTTTCCCTTCCAGCAGACCAATGAGGACGAGCTGTCGTTCTCCAAGGGTGACATCATCAGCGTGAGCAGACAGGAGGAGGGGGGCTGGTGGGAAGGCTCGCTCAACGGCAAGACAGGGTGGTTCCCCAGTAACTATGTGCGGGAGCTGAAAGGAGGTGGTGGGTGAAGCTCTTATTGCTTCTGATGCTTAATTTCTCCTGTGAGATATCAAACCTGCACCAGCCTCAGATGATGGTTGAGTTAACTCTCGTGTCAGCATTTTTACCAATGTCTTTTTGCCTTAATGAAATATGATTTAACTGAGCACAAATTAGCGTTGGGACATTTATCTTTCTTTGCATAAAAATGTCTCTCTGAGTGTGTTGACTGAGTGTTTTTCTAGATTAACGATTAGGTTTTTTGGTCACAAAAAGACTAGTAACATTTTTATCTGCAGGTTTCAGAGTAGGTGGGTTGATAACGAGCAGCTGCCCCTCGTGTTTGTTCGAGCCGTGTCTCTAGTTTTGTTGCTTTCTGAGGAGGAAACGCAGAAAAGAAGGAAGGAAGCTCCACAATCACACAATGACAGGAAGTTCCAGAGCTGCTGTATAGAAAAGGAACTTCCTGACTTAAAGCTTAAAGCAGCAGAAAACAAGGAGCATGATGATAACGACTTACTGAGAAATACTTATACGTAAATACATACGACCGCTGGGAGTCGTTTAGTGACAGAGATAACACAGAAATGAATGTGATTTAACAAGTAAACACAAGCCGAACATCCACTCATTTAGGACAAACATAACACTGTTCATATGTCACTGAAACAACAAGCAGGACACTTGGTTGTCCCACATATTGTAACGGCCACATCATTTCCCTGCAGATTCAGTCAAGAAACATTGGGACCTAAATGCAAATAGACTGAATGTTGTATAATAACTTAAGTATTTACCAGCGTCTCTTAAACTAACTATCTCTGTCTCTGTTTATAGATAAAACATCAGACAAAACCAAGTCTGGGACCCTGAAGAGTCCACCCAAAGGTTTTGACACCACCATCATCAGTAAGACCTACTACAACGTGGTGAGAATCACATTAATCCTTTTATTTTTTTACAGTCCCAGCTTTAATTAAACTTGCTGGTTTGTTACGTGTGTGTTAATGATCATGTAGATGTGTGTGTTTGTGTGTAAACATGTGATGAGTTGTATTGCATTGACTCCCCTACATGTGTCATCTGTGTTAGAGTGCAGCAGATGTAATGTAGGTTATTTCTTCCATTTCAGTGCTTTCTGGGGCAGCCTTGCCCCAGGGTTGTGTGTGTGTGTGTGTGTGTGTGTGTTTTAATAATGCAACGAGCTGCACTGTGTCTCTGCATTTGGCCGGAGTACCTGTGTCTCTGTCGTACAAACAGACACAAACGCAGCCTGAAGTCAAAGTTGTTCCCAGACAGAAACACAAAAACTTTTTGTCTTTCTTCTAAAAAGATTCTCTCAAAGCTTTTTTCATGAGTTAAGGACAGCTGCTTTGAGGGTTTTTTTTCTTTGTGTGTTTGTCGTCTGTTGAGGCTTTTTCTTTCAAGTTTGACAATACAAATGTTTTCACAGTCTTCGTCTGTTATTTTATCTTTATTTTTAATCTGTCTTCTCTCTCCTGCATCAGCAACATGTTTTACTCGTCAGAAACAATATAATTCATTAGCAGGAGCCTCGTTCCTGTGAAGTTTCAGAGTCAGAGCCAGGCTGAGGCTGATGTTGTCGTCTCATCTCTCTCTCTCTTCACTGGTTTATTACAACGTTCATCTGCCTCTGACAAAACACAGTGATTATAGATTTATTTTGACCCGTCTGGATGTTTGTAATGACATCAACCGGACAGAAAAGAGATTGTTGTGACGTCCCAACTGTGTTGATCATGTGAGAGATTTCATGTGACTTTAAATCTCATAAACAACTTAATGTTATTACACATTGAGTCAGGACACATTTCTAACACGTTTTATTGGAGAATCCACTGGAACTTGAAACTATGAAGCATTTCAGTTACACCATGTTACAGGAGTAATAGTTTATATTTAAGCTGAATCTTTAAAGTTATTTTATTTTATTATTTATTTTATTATTTTCTTCACAAACAGATTTTAAGCTTTCATTTCGTCATTTTGCTTTTTTTTCCCGACCAACAGTTTAAAACCCAGTTTATAAAGTTTACATCGACCTTAAAAAGAGGAAAAAGCTGTAAAATCTCGACCCAGATGAAACTTTAATTAATTCACTTGTTCTTCCAGCTCTGATTTTATCATCCAAACTCTGAGCCGCCCTGCTGTCTCCGTCTCTTCTCTCTAATTAGCAACAACCTACATTCTCCTTCTCATACAAACTCATTCACTTCCTGTGACTTCATATTTAAATACGGAAAAGTTTTACTGGGTTTCTGGTTATTTCTGTGACTGTAACTAATATAAGAGTGTGTGTTTTTGGGCCATGTCTCTGTCAGGTCCTACAGAACATCCTGGAAGCAGAGACTGAATATTCACGGGAGCTGCAGAGTCTTCTGGGTTCATACCTACGTTCACTTCACCCCACAGACAGGCAGGAGTTATTTTTATACTCTTTTTTTTTTATTCTTTTACTCAACAGAGCAGTGGCACACGCCTTCAGAATATCAACTACACTGCTAATACTGTGTCAAATATCCTCACTGCACAACAGCAACACATCTCTCCTGTATCGCACACAAACACACAGATACACTGCATGATTTAGTTTGTATTGTAGCAGGCCAAATGCACTGTTTTATTTATTAATATACAAATCAATCAGGATTACCCAGAGAAGTCTTGTGAATTATGAATGAAGCTGCTTCCTCACTCGTCTTCTCCTTCTCTGTTGTTTCAGACTCAACATCGTCGACATCGGTCACATTCAAGGAAATCTGGAGGAGATCTCAACCTTCCAGCAGATGTTGGTTCAGTCTTTAGAGGAACACACAAAGTTAGTACACACACACACACACACACACACACACACACACACACACATCTTTTATTTCTGTCTGCTGAAGACGTACTAAATATATCCAGATAAAATGAGTCTTACTGCTGTGATCTCATGTTTACTAATAGATTATTTGTTTTAGATTCTTTCTGAGGTTCTTGGCTGTTTGTCTGACATCATATGGATTAAATGATTGATTCATTTATTAACTGATACTGAAATTATTAGTTTAGTTTGATCCTTCTTGTTTTATTTATCACATTTTGACCCATGTAGTACGGTTATGTTTGTGCTTTTATTCAGTTCATTAATTTACCAGCTTTACCGCTTTAATTTTTTATTACATTATTTTTTTTTAATGGCCTGAATTTCACCTCCCGGCAGCAATAAAAGGTTTTAAAGAGTCTTTAACCAGGCGCTTCTTAACATCACTTTAAAATATAAAAGGGTGTGGGTCGAATAAAGCTCAGAGGAATCAATACAACAACAGAGACATCTAGTGGCAGAGTAAAATTACTCAGTGTTCAAGATCTCATATTGATTATTTGGGATTAATTGTCAGAGTCCTGCAGTTTCAGGTTTAAGTTTATTTTTAATTCATTGTCATGTGGTGATTTATGTGTAGATGTCCAGAGAGCCAGCAGAGGATCGGGGGCTTCTTCCTGAGTCTCATGTCTCAGATGAAAGTCATCTATGTGGCTTATTGCTCCAATCACCCGTCTGCTGTTAACGTGCTCACACAACACAGGTATTAAACTATAGAACAAAGCTTCATGTTCAGAAGTTAAAACATACAAAATGTGTGTTTTCTCCAGTCGTATGTGAATATATTTTGTGTGTGTGTGTTTAACAGTGAGGAGCTGGGTGAGTACATGGAGTCAAAAGGAGCTTCTACTCCAGGGATCCTGACTCTCACCACCAGTCTGAGTAAACCTTTCACCAGACTGGAACGATATCCAACGCTGCTGAAAGAGCTGGAGAGACACATGGAGGTTTGACCGAATCTGTTATTATTCATGAATTCACTGATCCGACCTGAATCTCTTAAAAATATTCTCTCCACTGTTTTCTTTTGTTTTATCTCTCTCATCAGGACCAACATCCAGACCGAGCCGATCTCCACGCCGCCATGACGTCCTTCAAAAATCTTGCAGTAAGACACACACCTATCTGTCTCGTCTCATCAGTTTTGTGTTAGCTCTGTGTAATCTGTGTGTGTCTGTGTCTGTGCAGGCTCAGTGTCAGGAGGTGAGGAAGAAGAAGGACCTGGAGCTGCAGATACTAACGGAGCCGATTAGAAACTGGGAGGGCGATGACATCAGAACCCTCGGACCCGTTGTGCACATGTCCCAGGCCACAGTTCAGTCACAGAGCTGCCAGGTATGAAATCAATGGCTCATCTTTGTTATAAAACTAGAAAATTATCAAAGTTAACTTTTTGTGAAGTCAGCAGCTGATCCCGAGACCCGTCACATCTGGATCTGCCAGCAGCTGATGTCAGACTAGACATGTATCAGTGATCTGGGTGGAGCAGTGACTTTGTTATCAGCTTATTCTTTGTGGTTGTTGGTCACTGAAGCTCTGCTGGGGCAATAAATCTGGAGGTGACCAGAGTCTGAATCCAGAATCATTAGTACATTTATGTGTCTTAAATACTTTGTACACATTTCCTGTATTTTCTTATTATATCTGCATAAAGAAAGTGACAGATAAACATGTCTGGTCTTTACAGCGCTGCTGAAACACAACATGTGAAGTTGTCTATAACTTTTACACAGTGCTGTAGTACTGTAGTATTAAATACAGGCAAACAGTAGATGTGTCACATTATCGACTTAACACAGCAACAGAGATAAATCAATAAATAGCTAAGATAAAAATAAAATAGTAATGAGCTGCCAAGCAGTTGAGATACCTGACAGATTATATAGATGTGCGGAGGTGATTAATTAATAAAGTCTAATTGCTGTCGGCACAAATGACTCATGGTTCCTCGTTCTAATTATTCTCTACCGCCTCTTATGAATTTAAGGAGCAGAGGATGTGTTGGATCATCCAGGATTTTATAAAATAAGCTCATTGTACAACTGAGCTGCACATACCCGGTCAACTCCAATGATCCTACCGGCTGTGTTAATAATACGCTGCTTGTTTCCAAAAGTGCAAATAGAAGCCTTTGGTTTGATGGGTTTAGTGTAGCTGGTTTTGTTTGGTTACTACACCTCAGTGTTTGTGTTTCAGGAGGCCAGTGAACGCTACCTCGTCCTCTTCCCTCATACGTTGCTCGTGCTCTCTGCCAGTCTGAGAATGAGTGGATTCATCTATCAGGTTTGTTTTATACGAGATAAAAAAATATAAATAATATTTTTAAAAAAATGTCTGATCCTGAGTGTTTATTTTTATTTCTCTGCAGGGGAAGATGCCACTTTCAGGGATGCTCATCTCCAGAATAGAAGACGGAGAAAACCTGAAAAATGCTTTTGAAATATCTGGTCAGCTCTGACTGTCTTTCTCTCGATTTACACTAGAAATTCATCTCGCCTAAATCTGTTCCTTGTTTGTTAATTAACACGTGTTGCTTGTGCGTACGTGTGTGTGTGTGTGTGTGTGCATACGTGTGTGTGTGTCGTACAGGTGGGCAGTGTGAGCGGATGCAGGTGGCGTGTAACACTCAGCACGATCTACAGGAATGGCTGGACCTTCTCACCAAACACACACACACACCGGCCTCACACAAGCCTCTGTCCGTCTGTCACACAGTGAGTCTTAATGTTTTATAATAATATATATATAAATTTAACCGTTAACCAGCTGCATCACATCCCAACTCTCCTCTCAGTTGCCCTCTCAGCCCGTCACTCCGACCAGACACTCAGAGTCACGTGGAGTGAGCAGCGGACACTCCTACCACACTCTTCCCCATCCCTCCTCCTTCGGGACCCCACACAGTGGCAGCCCCATGTGGGGTCCTCTGGAGCCACCGAGTACCCCCAAACCCTGGAGCCTGAGCTGCCTCCGGCCCGCGCCTCCTCTCCGGCCCTCCGCTGCTCTCTGCTACAAGGAGGTGACGCTCAATTACTCACTATATCTATTTCAACTTCATGAACTAGAAGTAGAAGAGAGAAAACACTGACGTAATCCACTGATTAACATTAAGCATTGTGGGAATTAGTTGCACATTAAGACAGAGGTGCGAGATTTGAGGTTTTTGTGCGTTAAATGAAGAAATGTCGAGAAGCTGCTACGTTTTAATCTGTCATAGATTCTCACCATCGTTCTATGAAACAGACGAACAAAAGATTAAGTTTCTATCTTAAAAAGTTGTTGATCCTTCATTAATGTTACATGTCGTCTGAGTTCAGACCTCAAAGACCGGTTTTTACAAAGCTATGTGTGGTTCTACCCATAATGCTTTGCATGTTGTTCACATGGTCAGGTCAGCTCTATTACACTCTGTGCTTTTTAATCACATTTACAGGACATGAGTAAAAGTCCTAAGAACATGAAGAAGCTTCTCCCAAAGAGGAAACCAGAGAGGAAACCTTCAGAAGAAGATTTCACCGCCAGAAAGAGTAAGTTTACGAAGAAAAGAGGAAGAATTTTACTTAAACTGTAAAATTTTTTTCCTTGATCATAGTGTGTAGCTGCTAAAATAAAAATAAATGAAGTGATTTTAATTGAAGTGTCTTGTCTCTCAGGTACAGCAGCTCTAGAGGAGGACGCTCAGATACTGAAAGTGATAGAGGCGTATTGTACCAGCGCCAAGACACGACAGACTCTCAACTCCAGTGAGTAAACACACACACACACACAACACATGCTACCTACTGTGTGTTACTGCTAACACCGTTTGTTCTGCTTTCAGCTCTAACAATGTTTTTCTCTCTTCTCTCTTTTCATGTCTTTCGTTCATTATTCCTCATCTTCCAATCATCGTTTTTTCATCTTTATTATTGTCTTGTTTTGTTTTATTATTTTATTTGTGGTTTGTCATTAATATTATTTTAAAAAACGGTCCGATTTATCCTATATGGTTTGAACTTCTCCCCTCATCTCTCCTCTAAACGTTTAATTTGGTTTGTTTCAAACTCCGCCCCCCACGTTCCCGCCCATCACCGGTTACTTTATGTCACAGCTTGGCAAGGAACTGACCTCATGCACAACCACGTGCTCGCTGACACCAGCCTCACCATCGCTGGTTTCCCTGGCAACCTGCCATGTTCTGACCAATCAGAAGATTCGGATTATGAGAGTATCTGGACGGCCCATAGTTACAGGACCGCATCGTTTTCTCGTAAGATTTTTGTGTCGTGGACACGGTGGTGAATTAGCTACAGCTAGTTCACATCTAGAGATAAATGTGTGTGTTTATATCCTGACCCATCGCTTTTGGCTGCTGTGTGTGTATATGTGTGTGTACATGTATGTAGTAGCTGTCTTTAGTGTGAGAGTCTTGTCAGATAAGAAACAAGAAACTTATTTAGTTTAGCAGCGTCTCTTTTGGCACAAACTGGTTTGTTCTCTCATCTTCCTTTAGTTCTGTCTTTTCTCTACATGAAATGATGTTGTTTTTGTTCATACATGCGTCTGTTTATACGTGACGCAGGGTTGACAACTCACACTGTCGTCATTGTTCAATCAGGCTCCAGCAGGAAAGACGTTCACATGCTGTTCCCGGAGGAGGAGAAGATTATAGTGGAGGAAACCAGGAGCAACGGACAAACTGTGGTGGAGGAGAGGTGAGAGACGCGTATGTATATAATTTAGTCGTTGATAAGTGGTTCCCCTGGGAACGAGGAGTTGCCGAAAATAAAAACGACACGGCATTATAACATTCACAGCTTTAACGCAGGAGTTGCCAAGAGATGAAGTGGAAAATATCAACAGTTTTAGAAAGAAAGAAAGAAAAAGATGATGCTGTGTTTCTGTAGGAGTCTGGTGGACACGGTGTACAGTCTCAAGGACGAAGTCCAGGAACTGAAACAGGTGAGTCTCTAGTTAGAGATATTTCTAACCTGAACTTGTTCTTATCTTTCGAATCTGAAAACTCAAGTTCTCGTCTTTCTTCTTTTTATCTGTCTGTTTCCGTCCAGGACAACAAGAGGATGAAGAGGACGCTGGAGGAGGAGCAGCGAGCGAGGAAGGAGCTGGAGAGAATCGTGAGACGAGTCCTGAAGAACATGAACGACCCGACGTGGGACGAGACTAACCTCTGAGTTTAACACGAGTCCAAACATCATGGACGAGACCACGTTTTTTTTTTGTTTTTTTTTTACTCTTAAAAACGACCAAATGACCCTTGAAGTTGAAGTTGTGTTCAACCTGTTCGGACAGAAGCTGCCAACACTTTGCTTTGACCTTCAGTTACCTGCGTCCTAAATGTTGGACCAAGAGAAACAGCCAGCTGCCATCTGACTGTTGAAGCTGTGACGCCAAATTAGCTGGTAGGCACGATGACATCACTTCCTGTCGTGCTCTTTTACTCTTTCAAAAAGCCTTTCGGAGCAATGACAAAAGAATCACCTTTTCATCTTTTATTCTTTCTTGTACTTATTGACATTAAGTATGAAACCACACCACTGCCAGGAAGAGTATTTCATTAACTGGCTCGGTGCATAAATACAAACACTACACAGTTTTATATATTTCAGATACCACAGCAGTAATGTGAAGAGAATGAAAATCCTCAATGAAACTTGAAATAGATCATTTCTCCCACATTTCTCACTTTATTAGCAGCAAACAAACCATTATTATTATTATTATTATTATTATTATTATTATAAAAGATGCCTTTTAAAATTAAAATGTATTATATGTTATTGATTAATAAACTATAAAGTTGATTCATTTACATTTTAGAGTAAAAACTTAAATTTACCAGCACTAATAAGTGACCTCAGTGTGATGTGAATTAATGTAATTATCTGAATTTTAGATGAAAGTATGTAAACATCAAATCAAAACAACAACAACAACAACACATTGTTGTTGTTGACAAAGAGAAGCTGGAGTTAGATTTTCTCAGGAATAAACCGTCAGGGAGTTTCAACTTTCAGCTTCAGACAAACATCTATTAAATATTCCTGTTCGAAGCAATATTTAGAGGAAAGAAGAGTTTGATCAGGTTCAAACCAAAACCTTCAGCAGCCCCGTGAATGACTAAACACAACAAACAGACAGAAGGAAAGTTAAGTTTACAAAAAAAAAAAAACTAATATTCCGTGTTCGCCAAATCTGCAGGAAAATATAGTTTGAAACTATGCAGGAATCTACCAGCAGTATGTTTTATATCCCTCCCAGATGCCCCTTTACTTTGTCACATGGATTTATTTCTCTTTTAGATAATTTTTTATGATGAATAATTAGTAGCTAAATGTTAAAAAAAAAAAACTATCACCTCTACTCACTACCAAAAAAAAAATAAGAAACCTCCAGTTTCTTTAATCAGTAGAACGTAACTTTTAACTGTTGACAAATCAAAGATGGCGGCAGGAAACAGAACATTTGACCCTGGAAATGTAGATAATAATGTGACGGCAAGTTACAAACACTGTCTGTTTGGATACAGTTTTTTAAGTACATCAGATTAAATGTATTTGAACCTACTGTCACCTGTAATCTAGTTCACACCAGTCAACTCCACCAGTGATCTCCAGTGGTGGTGTCTGGTGGACTTGGTCCTCTGATGGTTGGTGAATCATCAGTTAATGATCATAATGTGTGAACAGCCCTAACGACTCCATCAGAGGCCGTCGGGACCTGGTCTGAGACCGGGACTGGATCTGTCATGTAAGAAAACTGGAGGAGTCTGAAGAGACTGACAAAGAGCGACAGCCAATCAGAGGAGGGATGTGAGATAAATGCTGCTGCCGTCTCACTGATTCACTCACAACCACGTTTAAAAGTCTGACGTTTTAACGCTTTTTCTTTCATTTTCACTTTCTACAAACTCCCCGCGTCTGATCCAGATGTTACCCGGTACCGGGGAGGTCTGCTGCTGATTTCAGCTCCACCGTGAAAACCAGCGTGTTGCCATGGTGATGTTTACAGACCGGTTTAGCGGTTTAGTCTGTGTCGGAGGCAGCGTCTTCACCGGTGCTCGTCAACAATAAACGGCTGTAAATCACGGTGAGAAGCAGCGGCTACATCCTGTCTAGTTCACGTGACCAGACGTAGAGTTTGGTGACGTCACGGTGTGATCGGGAGTCAATCACTGACAAGTCTGGTAGTGTGAACACTACAGGTCTCAGACCAGTGGTTGAGACTCCACATCATGGAAACACAAGTCACCAAGTGTGAACTCTGCAACGATCACGAGTCGTTGGTAAAGTCGACTGACGTGAACTATGATTTAGGTTTAGAAACATACGCATACTGGAATGTAAAATGATTAAAAACTAACTAGATATAACTGCCCAGAAAATGCTGTTCACTTTATAAAATCATCAGGTAACAATATCAACTCTAAATAAATAAAATGTCAGAGGTAAATAGAATAAAAAAACATTAAAACTGCACTGAACTGATACTGAGGTATTGAAACATCAAAGTCTTGAGGATTTTCAAGACCAAAGTTTAAGCAATACAACACTGGAAAAGGTTAATATTTGTTGTTGTTTTTTTGTTTTAATTTTATTTTATTTTTATGATTTTTACAATGTCGATATGCAACTTATTTTTATATTTGTGATTGTGTTTTTACTTCTTATTTTCTACTGGACCTGGCTGATCACACTACCAATGATTTGTTACAGAAAAGCAGCTCGTTTCTCACAAAGAGAAATCCAGTTTTTTTCTGTAAAAGATTTCACCTAAGAATTAACTTTACTGAAATTAGAATGACACTAATGGAAACTGTGTAATACAATATGTCAATTATTGACTTTAAATTATCTATTTAACTGAAGTGACTGATGTAAATGTATTGTGTGTTCAAATGTGACCGTGATGTTGACAGGAAAGAAACATCCCTCCTCTATTTATTTCACCCATTTTTCTGTCTGAATAAAATGAAAATCAAACACTTGACCTCTGTTGATGCTTTTATTGTTTATAAATGTTAATATTTCACCTTGTTGCCTCCCAGCATGTTATTTTATTTATCTGTAATTCATCTTTTAACACCTGTACTAATGTTAATGTATTAATTTGACCCTTTTCTATTGTTTTTGCATGTTTATTTAACTATAATAAAACTATTGAGGGTTCTGTTTACCCATTTAGAAATTCTCATGGTGCCCAGTATCTTCAAAACAAAAGGATAAATTAGACAAACTACAAATGGGGATAATTAGAGATGATTTATGGGAATAATTAATGGAAATTATAGGAATTTGTGAATTTCCACACTGTTGGACTAATATGGGTCAATCTTATAATTAGTTTGTTATTCAAAAAGAACATTGTTAAACTACATAACGTCACAAAAGACACTGAATATCTCTGTTTCATTGATTTTTGTCTTAAAAACTTGATTTAATGGTTTATTTTGTTTCCTAAAACATGGGGAAACAGCGCCTCTCTGGGCTGTAACAGTAAACCAATGTTAGTTCATCTATGTGGTCAAAAGAGGTATTGCACCCGCGCCGCCAGTAATGGCGCCAGGTGTCAGTTGATGTTAGTTGATTAGAAGAAGTTCAGGGTCAAACAATTAAAACCGAACTGCGGAAGGAGACGACGCTGGAAAACAAACTCGACAAAGAAAAGTAACTTTTACACTTTCAACAACATGACACATTTAAAATGAAAAGAATGAGAAGAGGGAGACGTTTAATGAGCGTTAAACGAAGCAAACCGTTCGTTAGCTAACGGAAATGGTATGCTAACCCTAACGCTACAAGCTAACGCTAATGCTACAAGCTAACGCTAACGCTACAAGCTAACGCTAACGCTACAAGCTAACGCTAATGATACAAGCTAACGCTAATGCTACAAGCCAACAAGTTCCATGAAGAGACTTTTCAGCAGCGGAGGAGACGAGGACTTTCTGACACCAACTTCAACAAACTGTCGATGGAGACGCTGGACAAGAAATTCAAGGAAGTTAAAAAAAAATCAGCACTGAATGAAGTAAACCGGTAACGTTAGCCAAACGGTAACTGTGCGCTACAGCTAATGCTACAAGCTAACGCTAACGGAGACTTTTCAACAACAACAACACGGACTTTTTGTCAACAAAAACAAACGAAAATGACTGTAAAAGCAGAAAGTGGCAGCTGGACATTAACATACGACAGATGTTTCATCTTCACGGAGAAAACCGTGAGGAGGAAACTGTGAGTAAATACACACTTTATATTTATGTGTTAGCCGCTTCTAAGTGTCTTTGCTAATGTTTAAATGTCCCGCTGTGGACTTTGTTATGTGTTGAGCTGTTGCTGTTGGTTTAATGTCTTGTTTTGCAAATTATGCATCATTTAAATGGCTCGTTTATAGTTTTCTAATGATTTTAGTTGGATAAGTTGTAGATGTTAGCCTGTTTGTTGTAACTGGAGGCTGTAGTAGCTCTGCTAAATGTTTGACCTTACCTGAACTTTAATTACAGGTAAAAATGTGTGTAAGTCATGTATATGATACATGCATTAACTTTAAATCTGTTACAAATCGCAGTGTGTAATCTTTATAAGCCACAACTGATCTGTAGTTGTGCAAAAAATATGGTAATTATAGTTGGAAATGCATTAAATCATTTCTGTTTTCATAGTTTGCAGTGTTTCCAGGCTGTGTCGGTTGAGATTCACCTACTGTAAACATGAATGAGCTGCACAGCTTCTGTGAAGTTTTTTTTGTTTTGTTGATTTTGATCACCACAAATACATTTGTGTTGTCTCTACAATACATCACCGACGGTGTGGTGTGATGGTTTCCATGGTAGACGTCTGTTATCAATGCAATCAATAACATCACATGGCCAAATTGCCAACAGGTTTTGGCAGGACACCAGTGAAAAGCATTATTCCCATAACAACAGAGGAGAAAGGAGTCTTTGTGGAGTTGTCCTTACTAAATTGACAAGGCCTTTTACAGCCTTTGATACAGGGCTGGCCGCCTCGCACAATGGAAGGCATATAAATTTGCAGATGTCGTCTGGAAAGCTCAAATGTCAACGCTTTTCACAACAGCACCGGGGCCCTGTGAGAGGAATAATTGATTAGTTCACCTTTTGTTTTGAGCCAAATATTCATCCAGGAGGACAAAAAAAGAGGCAAAGCAAAAGATGAAAGAGCATCTTCTAGAGTCGGCGTGTGCTGACGCTATTCATCTCTTTTTCTTCAAAGATGAATAGTTTTTTTTTTTTTTTTTTTTACAGTATTTTATTGGCTGTTCAGAGATAATTTCATGCATGTGCAGTCTTCAGGTTCAGTCATTCATCCAGAAAACATGCAGCTATTGAACAACTCAGGAATAACACAATCAAAGCAAGAGTTCAAATTGTTATTGGGTACAGAGTCAGAAGGAGTTTGCATTATATTTTCATTAGCGTATTTATTTACCTGTGCTGTTGATAAGTGTTTGGATTATCTTGATTTTTGTCCACTTTGAGTAGAAATTCAGGACTCGTCTGTAGTTTTTTTTTTTGTCTGAGATAACAGGGAAAGGAGATGTTAGATAACCTTTAAAATTTGTCAGACAGATTTTTTTTTTTTTTTAACGTTGTGAAATCAGATGGGATTTTGACTCCATATTCAACACGTTATCATCTACTTCTGTCATTTTGTAGCTTCTCTAAAGTTTGTATTATTTCACAAAGATGCAAACTAAAGTTTTGTAGCTGTGTGTGTGTTCACATATCTAATATCTATAAAAGAAAGAGGAGGGGGTGTTCAGCTTTTTTCTACTCCAGTCTTACATTTCTGTTGTTGACTGACGGGTCTTGAACCTGGTCTGGTCTCCTGCTGTTGTATCCACCTCAAGGTTTGACGTGTGGTTCACTCTGAGATGCTTTTGTGTTTGTCGCTATTGTAAAGAGAAGTTATGTGAGTTACAGAAGCTTTGTGTGTCGAGTTTAAACTGTAAAGACAGTTGAATGTGAAGTCAAAGTGACCTAAATCACGTTTTTATCTCCTTCTCATTCTCTCTGGTTGATTATTAATCCTTTCTGTGTCTCTCTACTCACAAATAGACGTCTGGAAATAGTGAATGGGACACACACACACACACACACACACACACACACAATCGATGGACCTTTTGTAAATGAAATGACAGTGAGTCACCATCATTGCATTGTTTTTTGCCTTGGAGCCAACAGGTGTCTTGTCTAGTGACACAAGCATGCACGTACACACACACACACACACACACACACACACACACACACACATCCTCTGAAGACATACAGTACCTCTGTGTCTGTCAGTTCACTGTGTTCAGTAGCTACTGATAATTTAGATTTGACTTGTATTGTTGCATTTGTGTCTCTCTCTCTCTCTTTCCCTTCAAAGCTTCACCATTAATTTCTAGCCTCTGCAATTTTCTTCTCCAATAGCAGAAAGGAGCAGAAAAGAAAAAGGAAAGAAAGATGACAAAGACAACACAGGACTCCTCTCTTTTCCTCGGCCCTGTTGTTGTTACAAAATAGCCAAGCAATAATTTTTTGTCATTGGTTTACTCCTAAAAGCTCATTTGACGTCGGTCCTGAAAAGGAAGCAATAAAGAAACCTTTTCAGTAGTGTTGAATGAGCCAGAGAAGGAGGAATGAATCCCTTTGGGACGTTGCGACCGGAGAGGTCTTTTTATTTTCTTTGCTCTGGTAATCAAATGGAGCTGAAATGAAAATGGAGTTTTCTATGAAAATAGGGCCCTTTGTTGGCTTTGGAAGGCTGGTAATTCATAAACAATAAGCCGGCTTCTTTTGTTTGGGCTATAATATATTCCTGCTGCTCTGAAAAAGGCTGAAAGAGGTCTCTCTCCGTGCACACACACGCACAGATACACACAGAAACACACACACACTCATATTGAAGCCAGGGTAAAAGCCAAAGCGAGTCAGCAGGGGAAGAGAGAATATAAAAGGAGGCAGAGAAGCAGTCGTTCATTCATCGTCCTGGCTGAGAGACGGCAGGATGCTCGACTCCTCCACCTCTTTCTGTCTCTTTCAACCTCTTCAATCTCCTCACTTCTCACGAGCTTCTTTTATTATTTTTATTTATTTATTTTTTTGTAGTAAAAACTCTTAACTTTAATAGCGTCGTCCTGGCTGCCAACAGGTGTGACTTTTCTGAGTCTGGGACTCAAGATTTTCACCTTTGATTGGAAGATGATGGATTGTGTTACGATCAATATATCTCTGATTTTTTTTTTTGGTGGTTTTTCATCATGGAGTTTTTGTCTTTTACGGTTAAAGAGGAAGACAAGTGATGATGTTTATGAGTTGACATAAAAACCTGCAACATCATCAGTGAGATGAGGATGACACCAACGATACGGAGACGACAAAGTCCTGGAAAGTCACTTTGTTGCTGTTTTAACTTCAACAAGACACATTAGACTCACGGAAACTATTGTTACTGGAATCAACAAACGTCTGGGAAATGTACATCACAGTTAATCTGTTTAAGAGGAGTATCAGTTGATATTTACACCTGAGTGACGTTGATCGTCTCAGACACTCGTCTAATTTGTCACCTGAACCAACGTGATGCAAGTTGCTGCTTCTTGAAGCTTTTATCAACTTTTGTCATGTGAGTATCCTGCGTAGTAAATGTAATTTCAACCAGACAAACTTTTATAAAACGACATCCAGTCTTGTTGTCTTATGAGTAAAGTGATGCTGCAGCTACGTGTGTGTGCAGCTACGTGTGTGTGCAGCTACGTGTGTGTGCAGCTATGTGCTGCGTCACTCTCTGGAGTCATGTGACCTGCGTTGGTTTGTGATCGTGTGTTTGAATGAGTTTGCAGTTTAGTGATTCTTTTAAGCCTTAAATATTTACTTTTATGTGACGAGCTAACAGACGTTATTTATTTCACTTCACAAAATCACAGTAAACAAGAATTAACAACTTTTTCTGTCTCAGATGCTCAGTGACGAAGACTCTTGTGGTTCATGTTGTGCTGTTGTTTAAGGAGCAGTTTAGTTTTTACATGTAGGTGTTTGTTTATTAAAGGTTGTTTGATGAACTGAGATCAGCTCGGTGTTTGTCTCAGCTGGTGATAAAAGGTAGACGCTCCACGTCTCCGTCTCCCTCCGTTTAATATCACAATAACGTCTTTTAGCAACTGTCTCTTGAACTGTTGAAGTGAGTGAAGAATTAAACTGGAGGCGTTGGACATTCATTTCTTCACAACGTCTTTAACGTCACATCTTGTGATGATGCAGGTGTCTGGTCAGTGTGTGGACGCCGCCATGTTTGAAGTGATTTAAATCAGTCACACTGACGTTAGAGTCTGATCGCTCGTCTCGTGTCGTCGTCTTCAGGAAGTGTGTGTTTAAAAAGGACAGATCTGAAATGTGTGTCTGAGCTTTAAACTTCTTTAGATCTGTTAAAGTGATTAAGCTGCTAAAATGTGAATATTTCAAACTTTATCAACAAAAAACGGCTGATGATCAGATAAAACTTTATATAAGTTGTTTACAGCTCGACCACATGATGATGATGATGATCGTTTGTTATAACTTTGGTCTGAAAACATTTACTCTTCATGTGTCTTTATGAGACAAACGTGAAAGTTTAATTAATATTTCATCACTGATCGATGTTTACTAATTTAAAAGAATCTTTAGTTAATGTAAATTCACTTTATTTAAACATATACATGATATGATTATATGTAAAAATAGTTACAAAATTTCTACATGAAACAAATTTAACTCTGTGATGTTTCTGTGATGGAGTCAGAAGTGGTGTAACTCTTGATTTAACCACTAGAGGGCAGCACAGTCTAACAAACGACCAGGAAGACATCGACAGTTTTTTTATTATATGATTCCAGATTAAATATAATCTGATGCTTTAAAATCAACTTCAATTAGTTTTAGTTCAACTGCACATGACTTGGTGTCAGGACTTTTTCTAGTTTTTAACATAAACTTGATTTTTAACAATAAACTTGATAATTAGAAACTTATTGCTTATATTTTAATTCATTAATTTTGTCTTAAAATGGTCACATTTATGATAATTGTTTAAATAAATATTAAATAGTAAGATAAAATAATGAGAATATATAAATAAAAAACAAATAAAATTGTTCATTTGTGAGAAGGTTTAATCAACATCTCAGATTTTATTTACTTGTTGTTTATTTAATGTGTCAGACATTAAAGAGATAAAGTATCTGTAAAATAAAAATGTACAACTTTACCGAAACAACTTGAAACAGACACGTCGGATGTTTTTTCTTTCTGGAAACTGAAACTTTTCTGCTCTTTCAACTTTCTCTTTAACTTTTGACAACGTGATCCACGTTACGTGAAACACACGAGAGGCAGGACGAGTGACGAGTGTCCAAACTCTTCACTAGAGGGAGCTTGACATCCACCGTCAGACCGCTCAGTCAAACCGGCTGAAGACACACACATCTCCTCAGTGTGTGTGTGTGTGTGTGTGTGTGTGTGTGTGTGTGTGTGTGTGTGTGTGTGAAACACCTGCAAACAGCTGTTTTCCAGTCAGTCCCTCGCAAACAGAAACTAAAGTGACAATGTGCGACAAAATCAAAGCCTGTATTTTATTGTATTGTGTCAGTTCAGCGTGAGGAACAGCTGGAGGACGTAGTAAAGTCACAGAATCTGAGTCGCCCCGTTTGTGATTAAAGTAAACGACTATAGTTACAGATACTTTACACCAAATTCTACAAACTCTTTCGTTTTTGTCTCTTTTTGGTGTAAAAAAACGTAACGTTTTGTGATTTTGTACAAGACACAGTAAAAACACAATAGATTCCTTTGTTCTCCAGTTTACAGAATCTAAAATATTAAATGTTCATCATGAATATCGGTGGATTCAGTAGAAATGAGGTAATTGTCTTTAAAAACGGTTTGTGTGCAGGTTTTCTTTTGTCCAGAGGTGAGATTAAAATATGAATAGGCGCACAGGAAATATCACTTCTTCTCACTCTCACCATGTGCACATTACGTCTTTTCTTCTGCTGTTATTTGCACTCACTGTACCATAATGGACAAATGAGCCTCAGTAGAATAAAGACGGCCATTATCACGACTCTCTCACCGTCTCTCGCACAATTTTCCCCGGCAGAGACTTGAGACAGTCGGAGCTGTGTTGCACCACAGACGACTGTGCCACATCAGTCCAGATGTTGGTGGTAGTTTAACTTTCTATGGGGAAAAAACGTTGTTGCAGCAAAAGCTCAGTAGTGACATGTTTAGTATTTGTATTCATGTGAGTTCATGGCTTGTTTTTATTAATTACTCGTGTCCCAGTGAGCTGAGATAAACCTCCACATGTTCACTGTCTTAACGGGCTCTTGGGCTCTGTGGCAATTAATGGAAATACAGTATGTGACACAAGTAGCCACTTGACTCACAACTAATACTGTCAGTGTGGATATTAGGACACGAAACAGACACTAAAGTTAAAAGGTTTTAAACTGTAATGTTTCTAAAATGATTGTATATAACCAGTTAATCATAGCGTCTTTATAAATGAGTTTATTTCTCTCTCTTACTGGTTAAATATTCACTTTAATGAGACGTTATAATAAAACACCAGTGTTGTTTTACACGTCATGAACTGTTGTCTAAACCTGGTTTGAGATGTGACCATAAAAGGTGAGAGGAATAGTAACGAAACCCAACACTAACTGTAGAATTCAATAAAACTGCAAAAAAAATAAAGTACGGCGCTGTAATTGTTTTCTAAAAGAAAGCTACAAACATAAGTGGTGAGTGGCAATCTGAACCGTTTGAAGGGAAAAAAGCAGAGACCAGTGGGATACGAGAGCATTCCTGTGGACTGAATTGCCTCAAAGTGCCAGGCTGCTATCAAACTGTGTTAATGTGATGGATATCCGGCGTTCTGCATTCATTCTCCACGCTGTAAACATGGGAGCTGACAAACAGACCCTGGTGATAGGGCCTCCGAGCACAGGGACGCCGCTCAGACGCTCTCTCTGCCTCTAATGTGTCGACAAATATAGTTCAAGTGTGTTTTATGCGTAAATCACAAATACACACACACACACACTTTTCTTTAACCCAGTTTTTGCAATTTCCTCAGAGCTCATCTTGCTCAGAGTTGTCTTGTGTTTCTGGTGTGAGGAGCAGTTTGTGTTTGACTGATTTTAATGTCTATTGTCTTTAAATGAAAACGTGTTTCTTTAGGCTCAACATGGAGGTTGTAGACGTTGAGCTGTGTTTTGTCTGGAAGCTGCAGCTGCGAGGGTTTGAACTAAATGATGAAATAAGAGGCAGGGAGTCGTGTTTGTATGTAAACATCGCCATGTGGTTTATTGCACAGTGTCATAAATCAACGAGGGTGTCGCATCAAATAACAATCAAATCAAATGATTGTAGCTTCATCTGATGAGTAACAGCACGTCAGTGAAACACAGTCAGACATTTCTGTGCACATTAGTAATATTCAGACCAATTTGTTTGGACTTTTGGCACAATTTCAGGAGTGAAATACGTTGAATTCCCCTTTAAAACTCATTTGAGGATATTTTTTTATCATCCTCGCCCTTTCGGACGACTTAACCACATTCACAAACGAGCAGCGTTGATGTAAAAGCTCCCATAAAGAGCTGCTTAAATTAATTTCTGTGTAAACTGTGGCAAAAAAACCACATTTTTGTAATGAAAAGGTGGATTCAAACTGTAAAACAAACAGCTTTGAATCAATCAGAACTGCCCGTTTCAGGTTGATGTGCTAAGTGACGCGTCACCTTTCAGCTGCCGCGCTGACGAGCATCATGAATGCAGATCTGTCTCCGCAGATATTTAAATGGCTTTGCCACCACCACCACCACCACCACCACCTCCATGTCAGCGCTCCGCCCATTACTCAGACACCCTCACTATGAAGGAACTACACCGCCATCATTGCACCACTACAAGCATTACACAAGATATTCAGTCAGACTAAATGGTCTGACCAATTACACTGATTTTAGAGCAGCTATGTTGTTTGCATTAGCGGAGGAAAATGGACTGCCATTTCCTATGTTGTTGGGCAGATATTGAGAATTGAGCTCTCTCTTCAGGGTCTATAATGGATAAGAATACCAATCAGCCGGTTGATGTAACTGTACACACGTCACATTGTGCGCTTATACCATTAGAAAGTCTTTTCAATATGTTTCTAATTACAGGAATAGACATATTTTTAGCCGCGGTAGTAAAAGCACAAGAGCTGCAGAGATTTTTGTGGTGTTTGTGTTTGAGTCAAATCTGCTTTAAAAGTTGATGATGGAAAGTTTCTGAGCGACAACAGCTGATACTTGACACCATTAATAATATTAATTAATTAGACTTTAATAGTTTTATAAAAATGTTTAAGAAGCTTGTAAATGACTAAATCGAGTTAATGTATTTAGTTTGAATAAGATAGTTATAGTGAGTTATTTAAGTTATTAGCCATTTTAAGTCATTATCAGCTGTTTAATTGTTTGTTATAAACTGAATAACAAGACAATAACAAATAATCTCTATCCATCTACCTGTCTAATAATTTAGATAATTTATGAAGAAAAATATCCATTATTCAACATTTTAACTGTCATATGTTTGTTTCAGACTGTTGAAGAAATTATAATCTATATTTCCTGGACTTTTTATTTGCATAAAAAAAAAACCTGGCGGTTTTATCAACATTAATAATGTTAGTTGCGAACAGTTTTTTTTCCCCGTTTATCTTCGTCTGATCACATGTAAGAACAGATGATAAATCTCAACATACAGCCGCTTGTCACTCACATGGTTAGATCACACCTAGACCCCCCCACCCCCTTATACACACACACACACTCACATGCACACACACACACACCTAAGGCAAAGCGGTGCTAAGTAAGAAATCAAATGTCATTCTCGGGGCCAAGTCGATTTCAATCTCTATTTTCAGCTTTTTCCAAAATCTATAAACGCAGCTCTTAACGCAGGAGTGAGAGCTGGGTGGAGCAGAGGGTTAAAGGGGGTCCGGGGCTCTGTCAGGCTTGGGTTAACTGCCGTGTCAAAGTGGCTTTTGTCCTCTGAATAGCGCTGGGATGATGGTGTGTGGCTGACAGCGCAGCCTGAAGTGATCTGGAAAGTAACCGGTTTGAATCTACATAGTAAATGAGCCTTTTTAGGCGAAACAAAGTTGTTTTTTATCGCTTTAAGCGAAGGCAGACGGATGTTTTATAGGCTTTGTCACGCAATAAAGACAAATATGTGGTTGTATATGTTGTATACGTCGTATGATCAAAATGCATTCTGGGACTTAAAAGTCGGCAATAACCACAACAGAAATGCCTCTCCAGCCACATATCATAGCTGTCTCACAACAAGCCTCGCCTCAAAATAATTTCTTAATCCATTAATTGGCGTGGAGCAGCATTCGGGGCAGGGCTTTTTGTTCAATATGTTTTTCAGAGATGCATACTAATCATATAAAGTGATCCTTTGTACTCAGGTTGACAGGAGCGACGAGGGCTTTTAGATGCGCACACACACACACACACACACACACACACACACACACACACGCCGAGGCATGTGTCTGGGAGCGCCAACGGCAGAACGAGTGTATTATTTTCCCTGAAGAGTGTTATTTTCCTGTCAAGGCTTGATGGCAACGTGCCAACAGATGTGACAGGGAGCGATCATCCCTCCTTCATACAGTACAGAGAGAGAGAGAGAGAGAGAGGGAGAGGAGGGATGGATGAGGATGAGGATGGAGAGAGGAAGACGAGCTAGCTTCGTTTCCATCCAAGCATTTTTATGCAAATTGCGATGTATCGAATTTGAAAAGCAGCAAGGAAACCGGCTAATTCTAATGAAACTCTTCTCATTAAAAAAAAAAAAAAAAAAAGTTTCTTCGCTTAAAGCTCAAAGTTTGATTTGAAAAAGTGATTGAAAACCATTTGTCAGATCCATGCTGATGTTATCTGTCCACCCAGATCTCCCAACAATAGACGGACCGGCTGCTGCTGCTTCACGTCCGTCAGCCGCTGCATTAAAACTCTGACAAGTGATTCATTCTTCAGATGATACTATAACATATAAACACACTAATTACACTTTAAAAACTCTGCTTCCTGGTCAGAGTTTTTTTTTTATTATTATTTTTGTAAATTTCAGATTTATTTTTAATTTATAAATCCACATTTTAACGATGTTTTCAACAGAATAAGACACTTATGAAGCATTTGACCGCCGCCTGTCAAGGTGTTTTTCTTTCTTTCTCAGTAATTATTTTAGCAGTTTTTAGAAGGAGAAGTTAATATGACATGTGAAAACAAAAATAACAGCAGTCGGCTGTTTTGATGATCGGTTTGGAAAAGACTTTAATATCAACATGTACTATTTGTGGACCGATGCTCTCGTGTCTGTCACTCCCCGACTGCAGATTTGATTTTTGTTGTTGTGCGTCTCAGGCTACGTCAACACGTCGCTGGATGTTTTTAAAAACACACAAACAAGAGCTCAGTTTATGAACCTAAAACTCTCAGTTTTAGGTTTTTAGAAATCTCTGTTTTCAGTGACGTGAAAAACACATTTTAAAACTCTACGCTTTTATGGTTCTAGATCCGCACTGTTTGTTAGTTGTTTTGTCAAAAGTTGCAAAAGTTTTTTATCGTGTCAGTCTTTCGTCCACGCCCTGAAACTATGAATCTCAAAACGTCGCCCCCTCATGTTATCGTATCGTTGGGCCAACGTCAGTTTTTGTAAACGATAACTTCACTGTCCCACGTGACCAGAAGAAGCAGTAGGACAAAGTTTATTATCACTATTGTAACAAAACCTCGTAATCTTGTATCAACTAGACGACCGGTGGAGACGTATAAATAAAAATCAGCATCTTCTTCTTCTTGTGTTTATGTTTGTGGTCAGTGAAGAAGGACTAGTGTGTCCTACGTCTGTGTTTGTTTACAGCGCCACCTATAACTCTGTTTTAACCCAGTTTCCCGTTTCGATCTGGACTCGGATGTTTCCTGAAACGATACGCGCGTGGACGTGAAACTTCATGAATCGGCAAAACAAAAATACCACAAACGTTGACGTGTGGACGAAGCCTCAGTTGAGGAAACTATTCAAACTCTTAAAGCATCATCATGTGATGTTTTATCTTCTATAACCAGTTACTCTGATGAATCTGGGTGAAATCTCCGCCTCTAGAAATGAACTTGACTCATCGTTGGATGTTTCTCTCTGCGTTAAAACTTGGACTTACCTCTCCAGATCCTGCCTCAGTAATCTGATCTCCTGAGAGGCAAACACCACCTCTCAGATGAGCACCGCTATTCAGAGCTACCTGATAAATAACAGCTGCAGATCAGATTATAGCGTGTGTGAGTGTGTGTGTGTTGATGGCACTGTTCTCCTTTGTCGTCTGGTAAAGTCTGTGAGTAAACTGATTCTCTCAGTTATCTTTCTCTCTCTCTTTCTGTGTTTCTACATGTTTCTCTGTCTCTGCTCCTTTACCCTCTTCATTTACTTCTCCTCAGACTAAAAAACAAAGAAAAAGCAAAACAAAGCAGAAGAAAACAAAGGCAAAGAAAGAAGAACATGTCATTACTGGTTTTGTTTCTACAGCAGCAACAATACCCTGACCACCCTCATCAAACGATAGAGAGAGATTGTGAACGTGCAGCAGAGTAAGAGAGAGAGAGATAGAGCCCCCCGCGTGACGAAAGGCAGTTTAATTTAGATAATTATCTCGCAAATTAACCACAAACTCCTTCCCTGTTAATTACCTGTCTTGGGGAGCGGTGCAGGAAAACAAAAAGCAGAGCCAGGGAGGTCTTTGTTCACATCTTCTTGGGGGGGCCATAAATTGGTTACGCCCCTGCTGAAAGGCCAGATAACCCTTTGAGGTAACAACCACTAAAGCATTTGATAGGCTAATGGGGAATACTGTTAGCATCCGCGTTTGTAATTGGACGTCATAAATCTGGAACAGGTGATGTGTGAACAAAAGACGGGTTTTGTCTGGGTGTCGAGGCCACGGCGCGACTTGTAAATCCTTCCCCCGGCTGAATGGCGCTATCTGACAGTCCACGTACGGCGACGACAGGAGATGCTCCGAGACGGGATCCTCCACATTGATCCTCGGTCACCAAGCTCAGTATTTATGCGAGTGCAGATACACAACTATATATAAGTGTGTGTGTGTGTGTGTGTGTGTGCTAATAAAACGACCTTTTCTTATCTGGGTGTCTGCTGAAGGTGATTCTGTCAGCAGCTATTAACCTTGCCTTTATAATGACAGCTCGCCTGATTAGTTTCAACACTTAAAGCTCTGACATTTTCAATTTCACTGTTGTTTTTTTTTCTTCTTCTTCAGGTCTTTGACACAGTGGGGAATACATTTTGTTCACCTTTATCTTCTCTAATAATGACTTATTAGTGTTAGTGTTCCTCATTATAAAACCAACATTAAAGCTCTGTTGTTTTTTACTTTTGGTCAAGTGAAGACCAGCAGAGTATGTTTTCATAAGTTTAAAGTTAATTAGTTATAATAAACTTGTTTTCAACAGGCTTAAACGTAAAAAAAGAAGAAAAAAAAATCAAAAGGTAAAAATAATGTTTCATTAAATGAAATTTCAAAGTGTTTTTTATTTTAAAAGAGAAGCCAAAGAAAAGCACAGCAGGTGGTCAAACCACTTAACAAATCTGGGAAACCGATGATATTTTAACACGTGTGAAGAAGAACTGACAAGGTTAACGTTTTGACTAAAACTCACTTTAATTTCCCTTCGCGTCTTCATGTTAAGTGCCAATAAAAATAACCGTCTTTATCTGTGGTCAGTGTCAGGAGCTGGTTTGTTATCTCATGATTTCAGTGATTTTTAGAGCTTTAACATGATTAAGACAATTAAAAAAAAAACATCAGAAACTACGACGTCTGAGGTCTTATCTCCGTTAGCTGCTAACTTACATTTAATGTTATTAAATGTTCTAACATCACATGTTCATGATCCTTTAGTGGCTCAAAGATTCGGACATTTAACACCTGAACTTACTGGATAAAACACTCACTAAAGACGCAATCAGCAGGAAAATAGTCTCAGTATAACCACGCTCTCATCATTGATACAAACTAGAGACACAACAAACTTCAAATCCTCTCGCTAGAGGTGTAACGATGCATCGATCAACATCAATACATTGATTCAGTCATTAATGATCTTATGTAATCGATCATATCAACACACACCGTTATTTAAGAATATAGTTTATGTGTTGACTGGTTATTTTTAAGTTCTAACAGTTAAAATATTGTTTACAAAGATTCTACTTTTATGTATAAAAATGGAAACATTGAAGTTTTTTATCTGTTTCTTTATGGTTTATGTTCTTGTAACTTATAAAAACACTTAAACATGAGAAATGTGACACTTTAGTGACACAATAGAATGTTTATTTTATTAAAAAGAAGATTGTTCTTCATTTATAAACCTCAAAGAACAAAGAAACAAAAATAGTTAAATGATATTTCAGTTGTTTTTGTGACTTGATATGAGCTGATTGTGTCAAATGTTTGATATCGTCTCATATCGATCGCAGACACTCGATCGAATTAAATCAAAATTGTATCGTGACAGTTGTTGTCATATCGGTTGATATTACATCGTATCGATGTAATATCGTATCGTGATGAAACTTGATTTACATGCTGACCTCATAGGTTTGTTTTCACTTTAATCTTTGTTTTATATTTTGGAAAAGACCACGTTGACGTTCACTTTTGTCTAAATACAGACACTTACACTTGTGTGTTAACTAGTAACATAAACTTTACGTTTTCTTCATGCCAGTTGTAGTTAACAGAAGAAAACTGTAGTGTAACGTCACCTAAAAAAAAGAAGAAGAAGAAAATAAATCTCTAAATTAAATATCCTTGTGAGGATATTTCAGTCCAAGTACATTAAGACTCGTTTAGCTGCAGATGACGACACTGTTGTTGCTCAACTGGGACCATATTTTTAAAACCAGGTGTGAGAGACACAAATACACACACACACACACACACACACACACACATATATGCTCCTCATACTTAACACACACCATGAATGAGGGCGATGCACCAATATTTGTGTTTTGTGGCCGTCACGTATTTGGCAAAGTCCTTGTCTCTGCTCTCCACATCTACCGGCAGCAGGTGTGAACAACTCTTGTGCTGAGAGGGACGCACTCTGCTGTCACCCTGTCAGAGAGAGAGAGAGAGAAACACACACACATACACACACTCTCAGGCCGGGGGAGGAGAGGGAGGAGAGGGAGGAGGGACAGGGAGAGATCAATAGTAGTGAGTGTGGAGTTTGGATAATTACAGTTGTTAGCAGAGAGAGGAGAGCAGCTATAGTGGCCTCTCCACTCAGAGTCTCTTATCACTCTCTGGCCTGTCATTACAGCTTTAAATGCTGCTGTGGCAAAGTGGCAACTCCGTGTGTGTGTGTGTCTTTTTTCTCCTCTTTATATCTCCTCTCCTTGTTTCCTCTCCTCACTCCCTTCCATTTCTCCTCAGCTCCTCTTTTTTTTTTTTTACCCACCATCTCCTAGTTTCTCCTCAGTTTCTCATTGAATCTCTTCTCCTCATCTTTAACATCTTCTCCTCCTCCTCCTGTTTCTCTCCTCATCATTAACGTCTCCTCCTCTTGTTTCTCTCCTCATCTTTAACATCTCCTCCTCCTTTGTTCTCCTCTCTCCTCTCTGTATCTTGTCTCATCTCCTCTCGTCTACACTTTATCTCCTCTTCCATTCTTCTCTTTTTTTTTATCTTGTCTTGCCTCTTCTCCTCTGTCACCTCCTCTTTTATGTCTCCATCCTCCAGTAATCTCTCTCCTCATCTCCTCTTCTCATAGGTTATTGTCCTTCCAATCTTCTGCCTTTTATGCGCCTCTTCTGTCCGCTTTTCACCTCCTCTTTGCCAAATAATCTCACTCCTGCTTTGTTTTTCCTGCAGTTTGTTCTGACTCTGACAGAAACTACCAGACTTGTTCTCTCTGTTGCAGCAGTGAGTCACCTGTTCTGGTGAAAAAATATGACAAGGTGTTTTTTTATTTTTGGTCTAAACGATCAGAGGTCCACATCAGATGAGAGTTTGTATAGTTGAGGAGTTAGTTTTGAGAAAAGACTTTTTTTTTAAGCTTGAAATCTTGAGCTCCACTTTTTTTTTTTCATCTCCCTCCTTGTCGTCCAGTCTTTCCACGGTTTTGTCTGTTTCTTCATCCAGTAAATCTCTCGTCATCCATCCTTTCCTCTAATTTGTTTTCTCCACACTCATCGTAACATCTCCTCTCTCATCTCATAATCTTCTCTCTGCTCCTCCATATTCTTTGTCTCCTTCTTCTCGTCTGTTTCTCACTCCATCACTGGTGCCAGGAAGATGAATTTATTCAACCACGCTCTAATTTCTCTGAGAGGTTTTTCACTGTCCGGCCAGACGGGATATTCTTAGTTGTTGAGTCTTGACACGCGACTGGAGAAACTGGAATTAAATCCCCTTTGGATTGTTATGGTTGTTTAGCCATTTTCTCTGTCACTACACACACACACACACACACACACACACACACAGTTGTTGTTGCTGCTACTGATCTTCACTGATGTTGAGGAGCCTTGTCAGACATAAGTAGATGATGAGAATGATGGAGAGAAGGATTAGATGGGTACAACACAATGCTAGTTTGTCCCCTGCGGCTGTTTGCCCTGATTTAGATGGTGCAGGATTAGCTGAGGATGAGGAGATCAGAATAGTGTGTGTGTGTGTGTGTGTGTGTGTGTGTGTGTGTGTGTGTGTGTGTGTGTGTGTGTGTGTGTTGAAGAGAAGTGGGCTGGTGATATGTAGATGCTTGAGGCAAAACTGTCAGATATTCGACAGATTTTCTTGTTACGTTCTGTAGGTGGTGCAAACTATACCATGAAGAGTACACACACACACACACACACACACACACATACACACACACTTAAAATTACCATATGCTGTTGCGGCGTCTTTGTATCTGAAGCCTAACCTGTATAATAGGTGTCACATTAGCAAGACAACAAATCAAACCATCCTTCATTTCCCAGGCCTCTCTGCTCTCTCCTCTCTGCTCCACAGCTGTAGAGGCCTCCTCCTCCTCCTCTCTTTGTTGTCAGGGGAGTTTCTAATTAATATGATAAATAAGATGGCGGGTTCGACTCCCCGATGCTTTTTAATTGGAGGAAGTCTTGAATGGCACACGGGCAGAGGCAGAGATTAGCGGGTTATTTGTGAATGTTTTGTGTGAGGAGAGAGAGAATTTTTATCCTCACAGTGATTTCCTGTCTCATTGTGATACTCGACTCAATGCTACTAACACACAGACACACACACACACACACACAAGAACACACACATAAAGCACAGAGGGAGTTAAGAGACAGCACATGTCTGGTTGTTGCTCCGTCAGTTTGACCACTTCTGTGAACATTTTGAGAAAAGATCGTAAACCAGACATTGAAGCTTTATAACTTTACTCTTGTTTAATGTTGTGTTTTGCAGAGCAAGTGTGTGTATGTGCACGCATTTTTCCTACATTGCGGGGGCTTAAACCTGTCCACACACTCTGTTATGAGGACCTGTCTCCCTAATGGGGACAAAAAGCAGGTCCCCATGACTGAAGGTTTGGTTAAGGTTGGGGTCAGGTTTAGATTTAAAGGGTTAGACAAGTGGTTACAACAACAGTGATCTCTGGGGTTTCCAGGAAATGAATGCAAGTCAATGAAATGTCCCCTGAAGACATGAAAACATGACACATGACTCACAGGCTCTGCATTCACTGATGTATTTCACGTATGTAACACGTCACTGAAGAGGCCATGAATCATTACACTTTACCTGAGCGTCATTATTTTAATGTTGCTTCTGTAACAGAGTATTAAGTAATCTCAAAGTAAACTGTGAGGTGTAGTTAATGTTGGATAAACATTGATTTGTGCCGCGCTGACTAAGTGAATTCTCCAGTTATAAGACATCGACGACAACCTTCAGGTTCTCATTGTCTCGTCTGAGTAAAATCCATTTAATCCATCCTCCTCCACTAGGTTTGTCTTCACTTTATTCACAGATAAAAGCTATTTACTCTGTGTCACTACGTTACTTACTCTAAGCTACTTAATTAATGGGTTGTGCATCTTCGTTTACAGAAAAGAAAGTGGTGAAGAAGTGTCTTTCTTCAGGTGAAGTCGTTGATAATTCATCAGCTTCATAAAGCTTTAAAAAGAGCCACTTTATCATGTAGCGTGATCATAATATCATGATATTTTAATGAAGACAGACTGAGATCAACAGTTTAGTTGCACATTTCGTGTTCATATAAAAATGAAGAAAGATAAAGAGAAATATTTTTATTCATGGCAGCACTAGTATGGATGTCTGCTCTGTTACTTAATTGTTCTCCTGATGTTATAAATATTTAGAAAATATGTCTTTTTTTTTTTTTTTTTTTTGATATTTTGTTAAAAGGTTTGACCTTTTCTGGTACGTTTCTAAAAAATATTTTCACCGGCAACAGAAGATGTCTCATAAATGATTCATCAGACAGATGTATGACACAAGTAAATAACACACGTTACACTGGAAGGGCCACTATAAAGTCCACACACAAATATTAAACACGAGGAAGAAGAAGAAGAAAAGGTTGTTGTCAAACGTAGGAAGCTGATCATGGATGTTTATATTCAGGTAAACAGGTGTGTTTACACAGAGTTTTTACAATAAACATTGTACATTATGTAGATGAGACATGTTACAGGAAACACCTGAATAAATGGGTATAAATTAGATGAACAGATGATTGTTGGACATTTATATCATCACTCAATTAAACCAGTTTTATTTATATTTTATTGATTTTTAAGTGAAAATGTATCAGCAGCAGGAGGAGTCGCTGACCGTGGTGCTGAACCTGAGACCGTGAACGTTGAAGGAGCTGTCCACGGTCCTGAACCTGTCTGCTCCTAAATACACACACACCGTGTTTACATATCGCTGTGTGTGTGTGTGAGTTTGCCCGTTAGCGTCTGGACTGTGTGTAGGGGCTGTAAATGTTTACTCGTCAGTATGAAGCTGAAGCGTGTGAGACGTTCAGGCCACGACCAGTAACCTCGTCATTCATTTCACCGAGTCGTTCTCTGAAGGATGAAATTGTTTTTTTTTTTTTTGATCCTTGACAAGCCGTTAACCTCTGAACTCTTTATTTCTGTACCTCTGTACCTGCAGAAATACTTTCTACAAAAAAAAAAAAAATAAATAAAACAACCTTCGTACATTTTCTTTCTTTTTAACTCCGTGTTGTTTTGGGTGAAAGCCCTCGTCGACCAGTGACCTGTCCAACGTCAACCTCTCACCTCACTGAGCTGTGACGGGCTTCAGCCATCATGTCCCTGCTCACAGCGTGAGAGGGTAGATAATGGATGTGAAGTATTTATGGTTTTATTATAAATCTTTTAGACTTGATCTAGTTTGTTTCGTAGCTGGTGTGGGATGGATGGAGGTAGATGAAGAGATGATGAACACAAACTCTGTTTCTACTGTTGTTTTTTCATTCAAGCTACCAGTTATTGAGTTTTGATGGACACTGGTATATATATGTGTGTGTGTGTGTGTGTGTGTGTGTGTGTGTGTGTGTGTGTGTCAGTCCAGCCATCTGGTTACCAGGACATTGTTTACTCTGTCACGGCTCAATATTTGCCCATCCATCTCTCATCTCACTGCAAACCACTAGTGTTTGTGTTTATAGGGAACATTACATGTGTGTTGTACTTGTGAGTTAAAGAAATAGTGAATTAATCACATTTTTAGATTTTTATAATTATTTTTTTGTAAATGTGTAAAAGGTCACATCTTTACTCGCAAAATTAAACTAAACTGAAAATGTTTTGAACTAATTGAAATGTTTTCAATTCAGACTTTTTCCAACAAGTACCAATGAATAAAAGTCCACACTCAGACTAAATAGTTTGATCATACCTGTAACCTTCTCCCTCATGTGTCCTTCTCCTTTTCCTCCAAGTTTGACTGAATAATACTTACTTTTATCATTAGAGATAAAAAGAGGATTCAGGTTTTAGTCTGTGTCATCATCTTGACATTGCTTCAACAGCTTAATTTCTTTTTCTTGCAGTAAGACCTTTCTATGAAGAGACTATGAAGAGAAGAGTGGATTTGCATTTGTCAGTGAAAGAAAAAAAAAAAGAAAAAGCTTTAAAAACAGTTTTAAAGGTGAAGCAACTCGAGCAGGTTTTGTGACCTTACAAGTGCAAAGTTTAAGCTTTAAACTTTCTTTACAGTTAACCTGGCAGATGTTTGAAGAGAGAGCGAAATAAAATGATTGTCATCATTACCTCTCAGTGTTTTGATGTCTGATAAACCTGTTTTTGCTTTGAATTTTATTTTTTTATAGAGTGTGTAAGGAATTTTTTCACCAAAAGTCCTCACAGCGATAGCAACACAAGGTTTTGTTGTGTGTGTGTGTGTGTGTGAGCACGCTTCACAGAGCCAATGCCAGGGTGTAATTTTCCATTTGGCTGCTGGACAGAAAGATGCATGTTGGCTAGACAATCTGCTTATTGTGGTAAACACGCGCTCACACACACATGTCAGCATGGAGATCCTCGCTATTATGTACCTTTCATGTGTTTGTGTGAGCGTATACACAGCAGCGGACTAAATGCACTGCTTTGACGTATCCCAACAGCAGTGCACTTAACACAGGACAGCAGTCGTATCTCTGACGTAGATTTTATTGCTCCCGCCGATCTCTGTCTCTTCTCGTCCTTCCATCTACGTTTCTTTTCTTTCGACGCTCTTTGGGCGATATGGTGTTGCTCTTCCTCCATCTGCTCGTCTCTGATCTCATGCTCTCCGTTTGAGCATCAAAGGTGTTGAAGAGGTTTCCCCATCTCACCTTCCTTCCCACAGATCCCTTCATCTTCTTCAAACGGAGCAAAGTGCAAAGGCTAACCGTGGGTTTCAGACGTCTTCTGTTCTGTCTTGCTCCGTGTCTCATGGCCTTTTACTATTAGTAAAGTATCTGTGTACGGAGACTGTTGATCTTCAGATCGAGTCTCTCATGACCTCGGCCCTCAGATCTACACGATCAGTTTGTGTTTGCTACGGTGACAATACGAATACGGTCTCACCTTCATATTTCTGTAATAATATCTCACTGTTTGACATGTCACCAGTCAACTCAACTATTTCCCAAAACAATGTGAAGGATGTTTAGACTGTAAGATGACAGGAAAGTCAATATTAAGGTGATAACTTGACAGTTTTCATATTTCATTAAGTGTTTATCGCTGTTGTCACAGTTGTTCTTGTTAAAATGTGTCCTACAGGTGGCGATAGAGGAAAGGTCATGAGGTCATTGTGATGTCATTGTTTAACACTTTCCTACACATTCACAGTGACATAATTTTCTTTTATCTTCATTTAAAATTAAGACAATTGTCTGACTTGATTTTGAGATAAGTTGATAATTTGTGTGGCTCTGTTCAGTCTCTGTGTGTGTGTGTGTGTGTGTGTGTGTGTGTGACAGTGATCCAGCAGCTGCTCTTCACTGTGTAAACACACACACACATGTATGATGAGCTGCTGTGTGTGTATTAGTGTTTGCTGGCTGTACTATGTGTTATGAGCACCCGTTTGCTCATCAGTGGTCAAACACTTTTATTATTGTGTTGAAAGTTAAAGTGGAAATCCTTCAGACGTTGGTGCAAAGAGCTCAACGTTCAGTCAAATATGAATCACATTCAGTGGATTTATACTTCATGTGTCATATATGTATATTAACATTATTAAAACATTTACGGGTGGATCATATGGGATTATAGGATTTTTAGACGTGTTAAACCCCTGGAGTCTGAGGGTCTAAAGGCCTGGACCTTACATGCTAAACATCAGCACACACCCACTTTCTCTCTCACACACACACACACACAGAGGCTCTAACCTTTATCCTAAACCCATTCCTCATCTCTACAAGCGCAGACTGAGTGAATGGCCTCGCTAAAGGCTTTTTAATAGACTGCTTTGTGCAGGGAAAACTCTGTGCCTGAGGAGGTGGGGGGGGGGTCCCAGGGGAGACATGAGGGGGAGGGAGCTGGTAGGATGGAGTGAAAGTGGCTCATTGAAAAACTAACAGAGCAGAGACTTTTACAGCCTGTTACAAACACGTAATAACTGTATGAGCTGCACTGTGTCGATCTGTGGTGGCAACTTAAAGGTTCGAGACCTTATTCACTCTCGTCTTATAATCGTAGTAGGTATGAAATCTTTCCCAGCTGCTTTCAACATCATGTCCAGTTGGTTTTCAAGCTCTTACAGTTTCTAAAATGAGATGGAGGATTACCAGTTTGTCACTTTGTGTCTTTATTATCATATGTATGAGCTAAAACTGTCAAAACTTAGTGTAGAGGTGAGAATGATTTGGTTTCCTAGTGTTTGGTCGCAGAATATCAAGTGTTTCATAGAGACGGTGTTGACTGGGTGAAATCGAACGTGCTGCAGTTCCAGGTCAGACTGAGGTGATGTGTTTGACTGCATCATTGCTGGGAAGGCGATATGTTTGCCGCTGCTGCTGTTGTGTGTGTTTCCGTCCCTTCTCGGCTGCAGAGTGTGTGAATGAAGACGTTTATTACAACAGAGACACAGAGGATTAGCAGAGGGCTTAAACCATTCTCATGGTAATGCACAGAGCTGGGAACGCGCAGATAAACGCAAACACTCACCTTATCAAAACACCCCAGACCTGAAAGACTACTCCTTAACAGCACCGACAGACTGACTGAGAGACACTGACAGACGACAGGAAACAGACAGGAGAGAGAGAAAGATGTCAGTTCACTGTGGCAGATTATAGCCTCATTCAGAAATATTGTTTGGACAATGAAATCACTCAAGGGTGCAGCCATCAACACTTAAATGCAAAAGGTAAAACTATTGTCCAAGTTGATGCCAAAAAAATAACTTCTGGACACTTCTGGTCAAATTTATTTCGGTAGTAAAACATTAATTTATTATAAATATAAGTTATAATGAAGAAGACACAAATATGAAGGTGTGTTGTTTTTTCATGACTTTAAATAAAACTTTGGGGAAGTTTGATGTTTTACTGACTAGACCTGGACTCAAACTAACTGTAGTTTTGTTGCTCTGTGATAAAATGCTTATTTCTTATTTCTGCTGATTGATTCTGACACTATCTGTGCACATTTTTAAGACAAAGCAGCGGGGACAGTGAGCGCTCTGCCACTGTAATCCACGGTATCCCAGCATCCTCTCTGCCCCGGGCGATCCACTGTGTTCACTGGTGTCGTCTCAACATTGTCGTCAGACAACAATCTCAGCCACAAAATCCATGTCTCTCCAAATCTTCTCACTTGGCGTCAGGTTTTTTGTTTTGTTTTGGTTTTTTTGGCTCCGTTAAGAGCAGACAGACAAGAGGAAGCTGAGCTCTGAGGATTTTTATATCCATCTTTTCAATAGACTTTGTCTCTTTGAACATCACAGTAACAGCGTATCACCGACTGCTCACGGTTACTGAGATTCACCCGTCGTCTTAACGAAGAAGAAAAACCCGTCATGTAGAAAATGACTGATGACTTTTGAAAGTAATATTTTATGTAGAGAGACGTCTGTCTCCTACAAGTCACATGTTTCTTAAGTCTTTTAATTTGAGTTTCCAGTTTCAAAAAGTCTCCGATATTTCTTCATCAAGTCGGAAATGATCAGACTAAACAAGTCTGTCGAGTAACTTTCTGACGTGTTCGTACGTCAGTGCATCAATTTAATTCAGGTTGAGGTTTTTTTTTTTTTTTTTTTGTAGAAAGTTTAAAAAAAAAAGTTCAGCCACAAGAATCAAAAAGAAAGTCAAGATTCAAGTTTTGTCACAAAATAACTCGACTCAACATATGTGAGAGAACAAAGTCTCAAGTCTGTTCAGCATTAAAAGGTGTTAAGGGTCGAGATCAAGGTGTCGTCTTTGTTTAACATTAAAGACGACGGAGGAACGATGTCTCCTCTTTATTATGGTGCAGTTGTGTTGAACATCATCATCATCCTTGTTAATGTGGCTCCAGTTCAGTGTCAATTCACTTCTAGAGGAGATGTTTACACTTACTGAGGTTCAGTTCAATCCACAGGGGATGTAAACCTGTAACCTTTGCAGTGTCAATGCCAGAGACGGAGGATTTTGCAGTTACACTCAGACTCCCTCCCTCCGCCGCACTGACTGCCAGTCTTCCTCATCGTGACAGAGACGTAGCGTCCAGATCTCTCCCCTGCCACCTCTGATTAAGGCCGCCGTGGGCGACACACACCTGTACAGCTGATGGGAGACAATGCCGCTGCTTCCTCCCAGAGATTGATTTTCTCCATTAAAACGGCCCCTTTGTCTAAAAAACCTGCACCCTCTTTGTTATGCTAAAGAGAAGATGGAAGATTTCCAATTCAATTTGGGCAGAGCCGAGGGCCGGTCAGCTATATGGGCCTCCATTGTCCTGGCCGAGCCCGCTGGGACAACGCTAGCGTCTCCCAAACGCCAATTAAGCCGGACGGAGAGACGGACAGGGGGGATAATTGACAGGCAGGAGAAAGGCGGCCTTCTTCCTCTCTGTCTCATCATTGAAAAAGAAAATCAAAGAGGGAGAAGAGAGGGATGAGCGGGACGAGGAGGAGAGAGACGAGCAATAATCTGTAATATGCTGCCCAGAGCAAATTCAGATGACATGAAGTGTTTAGCTCATGTACATGACGACTTCAGCACAAACACGGCCAAGAAAAGACAATGAGAGCTGTGATTAGGAGCAGAGAGAAAGCTCTGATGTGGTTTAATATTCACTCATTTTATGTGTGAGAAAAGTAGGCCAGGCAGCCATTTAAATTACACCGCCATCAAGTGCTAATTTTACTGTAACTTTCAGTATCTTCATCCTCATTAATGTGTCACAGGTTCACTCACATTAATTACCTGAAAATGTATCTAATTAAGACTAATTTCACTTCAATGGTTTAATACTTCCCTCTACATTTCTGACGTCTCAAAAGATTTGTTACGTTTCTTTTGTCTGGTTTCAGAAGAATCAGTTTTAAATGATACAAAGTAGCAACTTATTGTCTTTATTGAGTCGCTATAGGAAACATAACAACCACTAATGCTTAAAGGAGAAAACTCCAAAGTCTGTTTTATTGCATTCGACATTAGTCAAGTCTTGACAGCTGATTGGGCTAATTAGCAAATTAGCATGCTAACACTTGATGGTGAACTTTATACAATATAGAGCTTGTCAGACCATGTGATTAACACTCAAAGCATTGTGGGTAGCAGCGGCCAACTGAACATAGGCTCATGTAGCTGCTCACTGAGCTACGACAACCTCAAATGATTAAAAAAAATAATCAGAAAACCAAAGATGATGTTTCCAGACATTCACCTCAGCAAACACCCACAACTTCACACAGTAACGTCCTTTTTCAAGACAAACACGACATGAACAAGTTAAAATGAACAATAACACTGCTCTGACACCTTTGATAAACAAATTAATTAACTGATTCATCATAGCAGAGATTCAACTGTGCTGATGTGAAGTGAACTGTTTTTTTTTCGTACATATGTGCTATAATGTTGTTATAGTGTTATAATGTTAGTGCTATAATAGCAGCGTAGCTCTCGTCCACTGGTTGTTATTGTTCCTTCACCTGATGAATCCACTTTAACCTCTGGTCACATGATGTAAATGTGAAATTTAGAGCAGATGTTGACTAGTTTTACTGTTTTTACTTAACGTGCTTTTTAGACAAACACTGTTGTTGTTGTTGTTGCTGGTAGCGTGTTAGCACTCGGTAGCGCGTTAGCACTCTGTAGCGTGTTTCGGTAGTGTGTTAGCACTCTAGCGTGTTAGCACTCTGTAGCGTGTTAACATTCTGTAGCGTGTTAGCACTCCACACTTAGCGTCTGCAGTTGTGTCTGGTACGTGACGTTAATAAAGTATCGACAATTTTCAAGCGTTTTTCTTCAACCGTGTAAAATGTTAGTTGATAACTCAATTAATCGGAGCGTTACTGCAGTGATGACGTCACACTGGCGACCTCTATACCATGTTGAATACAGCGTTAGCATCTAGTTTAGCACTGTTAAATATTTCTAACAACTGTTTGTTTCTTCTTCATTTTGGTATAATATGAAAACTGATTGGATGATTGTTGAAATGTGTTTGAAGTCTGCAGCTCTTACAACGCTACAACCTGTAGGTATGTTATCATTTCTGGTGATTCAAAAACATGCATTTACATCAGGACTGTTCTCCAAGTATTTTATAGAAATAAAAAGAGAAACTAATGCAGTGACCTAGAACAGTTTAGAAGACATTGTTCACAGGAACAGGGACAGTATTCACTCAGTCAAGGTTTTTGCTGCTTTGATGAAATACAAAAGGTTTAAAAACACGTTTATCATCTTGCTATGACCATGTGTCTAAGAACCTTTGTTGCATCTCATTGTAACTTCTTCCATTATATTCCAGTTTTTAAAACCCACTATTATTTACAGAAATAGTGGGTTATATAACCAGTAGAGCTGTTTGTTGTGTTCCTTATTCTTATTTCAATCTTTTTGCAAAGAATCTTAGTTTATTTTCCTTCACATCAGCTGCGAATCTACAAGTTAAAGAGCTACAAGTCATTGTTTCACCACGTCTGCTTTCATGTATGAAAACGTGAACTCGAGAGGCTCCAGTTTCTTTCTTTCAAAAAATCAGAGATGATTCCTGTGATACAGACACAAAGACTGACTACAGTACCTGCCCGTCTTCATTTTCTCCTCTCAGGAGCTAAAACTGAACAGCTGCTTCTTCTCTATTCACACCACATGATTTAGGATTTATCACTAGAAAGACTTGTTTGATCTCACTTGATTGTGTCGTGAAAATGATCGATATGTTCAGGTAATGTTAAATTTAATAACTTCAGACTAAAACAGGAACATAGGGAATCGATTCAAGAGACTAAAACCTTTTTTATTTTGATTTAATCCTACTGAAACTGTACCGACTGGAAAAAACAATCCTTTCTTCACTTTCTTTTTTCCTCCAAACCTCCTTTTTCTCAGTTTCTCTGTTTCTCTCTCCCTCTAATCGTAATTTCTGTCCCTCCCTCCCCCCTCCTCTCTCCCTCTCTGTGCTGGCTTGTGACAGACGGCCTAATAGGATTTAATAAGCCCCATTTGCATGTCAGCCTTTTAGATTTTCTGTAAGAAAGAAAGGCGATGGGAGGGATGGAGGGAGGGGGGGTGGACTGGATGAGGGGGGGTGACGATGGACGGATTGGTTTAAGAAACCATTTTTTTTTTAGTCAAGGTAGAAAAATAAAGCAGGACTTTTAAAATAAGGAAACAACAGACAGAGATGTATCTTTACCAGCTGATTCTCTTGTTGTTTGTGATGTTTTGTCAGTGATTCAAGTTAAATGTTGTTTCTCTGACGTCGCCATCCTGAAAAAGACTTTGCTGGAAATCCGTCCTCAGCCGAAGCTTCATGTCACTTCTGTTTGTTGTTGTTGAGCAAAAGTGAAGAAATTATTGCAGCAGACAATCAGGATCCTCTAGGACAGTTTTGGATAGTATTAGAGTAAATTAAGGTTGGGTGATTTGGCTGAAAAGTGCATCATGATTAGGGTTGTAAAGGGGTGGAAGATTGTAAAACTAAATTTCCAGAAACTGGAACATAGAAACTCTAGTTAGAGCATTTTTGAATTATAAGAATTTATGGGAATTCACAGGAATTAACTGGAAATTTGGGATGATTTAAAGAAACATATGAGTCATATACCAACATAAATATAAACATCGACAGCCGACATCAGGACACGAACCTGGACCTGGTTTTAGAGCAACTACTTACTAGTTTAGCTAACGGGATCTAACAACACGTGTTGATGCAATGGACCAGTTTCACTGTCCTGCACACCTTGATTTATATGTGTGTGTGTGTGTGTGTGTGTGTGTGTGTGCGCTATGTTCTTCAAAATTCATCTTGAAAATGTCATTCATTCTCTGATTGGTCATAATCTTGCTGTGACTGTGCAGTGATTGGCTGTTTGTGTGGTTGCTAGGTTACCAGGGACTGAGTGTGTCATGTGTTCATGCGACCAGACTTGCTTAGCCTACATCACGATGCTTTCATTATCGTTTTATTGTCCACTTCTTGTAAAGTGTGACAGGTGGATAGAACAGCTCTTCCAGATTTTGGATGTTTTTACTAAAAAGAATCAAACCAGACATCGTGATGTTGTTTGATTGTGGTTGATCAGCTGTGATACTCAGCCGTTTAGAGTTGTAGCTCAGTTTTAGTGGAAAATAACTGGTCAAAGCTGGTGAACAGGAATCTGACACGTTAACACGGGTCAGTGTCCTGCTGCTTCTTCTTCAGGTGCTTCAACCGAACACGTTGGTCTTTGTTTCCTGACGTTTTGTCTGTTGACTCGTCTTTTCTCTGATTTACTCCTGAAACGTCCTCACTGTCTTTTTCTTGGCTACTAGCATTGTTTGAGTGTTTAGGAATGAGCAGTAGGAGGTGGAAATAGTAATAAAATGATGATGTAATTTAAATATGACAATATGGATCAATATCGATCTAGACACACCTGAGATGTTTACTTTAGTTAGTTTGTGGTTATTTTGCTTCTCCAGTCCTAATGTGTGTGTGTGTGTGTGTGTGTGTGGATAAAAGGTCCAGCCAAAAACCAGGAGTGTTTCCACACATCTCCACTCACTCAGTAATCCCCGTGTTGGTAGCTGATGTTTATTGCCGTGTAATAGGATCAGGATGAGGCAGCGTCAATATCAGAGCAAACATCTCACACACTCTCACTCTCTCATACTCAACACACACACATATATGCACGCACATACACACACACAGTCACTGATCAAACATAGCCCTGGAAACATTGTGATCCAGTCGAGATGAGAGGACTAATCCTTTTAGCCTCCTGAGAAGACTCTCCTCCTCCTCCTCTTCTTCTTCTTTCAGACTCGCTTCCTCAATCATTCTTCTTCTTTCACTCTTTTTATTTTTCTCTTGAAAACATTTTTTTTTCCTGCTCTGTCCCTCTGCCACTTTTACTGATGAGGACGAGGCTGAGGAGACGTAGAGAGAGAGAGAGAGAGAGAGACACTAAATATAAATACCCCGTGTGTGTGTGTGTGTGTGTGTGTGTGTGTGTGTGTGTGTGTAGATTGATCTGCTCGGTTTACTGAGAGATTAGATTTGATAAATCCTCCTTTTTAAACCAACCTCCCTCCTCAGCCTCCTCCCACCTACACTCTCCATCTCCATCCATCTGTATGTGATCCCCATCATGGTAAAATTTCAGCTGTGAAGAGTAAAACCAATATTTGGACTCTTACTCAGATCTGCTATTTATGGCTGTTGGGTTGAACATGAAGTCCTGGTGAATCACGGCTCTGTATATATTTATATATATGAGTATATGTGATTTATCTGCAGTATGTGATGTGTAGCCACATGTTAAAGCAGCAGAAACACTGAGACTGGATCAATAGATTTGTTACCATGTGATGTTGTAAACACCACTTTTGTCTAAGAGGATTTAGTCAGCGATGTAAGATTGTTGTATATTTTCAACCTTCACCTATGAAATTGCATCACAAGTTAAATGAAAGAACAGGTTTTTATTTACTCTGAACACAAGAAAAAAAGACATGTTGTTAGTGTGTATCATATTCACGGGTTAATTTAAATGTTCACTGCTGTACACACACACACACACACACACAAACGTGTGTGTTTGTGTGTGTGTCTTCAAACAGAGCTGTGAGTGCTTAATGAATTTACTTTGCTCTGATTGGAAATTAATTAAAACAGCCTCAAACAGACAGACGCCCACAGGGAGCCACTGGCAAAACACTGACAGACAGATTAGTGCTGCGAGCAGCGAGGGAGGGAGGAGGGAAGAGACTTTACAACTATCTGATGCGTTTCATACGACCCCACGTGTCACGGATTACAACAGACTTAAACGCTGTGTCGTTGATATTTCGCAGCAGTTTAATTCTGCACCGTCAGAGAAACGACGAAGTGAACGCGGCAAAGAAGTTTAATAACGTTTAGGCGATGAAGTCATGTGCTGAAATAATTAATCTCTTAATCTCATTTCAGATAATTATCCTCAAATATATCTACCAAACTTTCCACCAGGTTTGTGTTCGGTTTGACCATTTAAAAACCTTATGTTCTCCGTTAGCGCTAAGCTAACGTTAGCCTCAAGATTGGTCACATGACCTACACGTCTTAATTAATGTGTCAATTTGTTCCTGATAAATATTTACTAATCTGACCTTTGAGAGTCAGAAGCTGTGAATTCTTGTCATTTTTAAATGATTTTTTTTAACAACTTTTACATCTGATACAGATCGCTCTGCAGGCTCTTGATAGATGGTTGGTCATGTAGAATATTTCAAAAATGGTTGGATGTCAATACAGTTGTTGTAAATGTAAAATAACTGAACAAAGGTATTTGATTAAAGTGCGAGACAGTTGGAGACTGAACACACGCTGAACGATTCCTCCTCAGCCTCCAGTGGAAACACAAAAGACAGAAAGAAATAACACATACTTTGTATTCATGGACAAACAACAGACGCTTCAGTAATGACAAGTTAAAGTGTGGAAGGAATTTCACGCGTCGGCTTCTCTGAGTGATTTTTACATCGTTCATGTCCATATCGTTATCTGATGAAAGACAAAAAAAAAAAAAAAATCACAATCTAAAAAGTGTTTTGTAAAAAGTTGCTCTTTAGAAAATAATTACGGCCTTGATCTGAGGTTCAACGTAGTGTTTCAGAGGAGATTCAAAGTTTTCTGAAACCTTTATTCAGTCTGAGCTGCTGGTATTAATGGATTATATGAAACTTACAATAAAAATCCATGTGTCCTTTTATCAGACGCTGCAGGATTTTACAGGTTGTGATCGTAACTATTAACAAATATAACAAATTCAACCGATCACCACGACTTTTTCCTGCCAAACGTTGATCCATATGTCAGTGAACTCACTTCCCTGTTGCAGGAAACATAACAACAGATAAAAAAGTCTCATATTTACCTTCAACATCACTGATAAGGACCAAGAAAAACAGTGTCCTGTCATGAAAGAAAGACGAGGAAAACTATTTTATATTGTTGTGCAGCAGCATCACCCTGAAGTCTAGTTCACATTAGTCGATGTTTATGTCTCAGTCTCTGTCGTGATCGTTGGCGACTTGTGTTTCCATGATCTGGAGTCTCAACAACTGGTCTGAGACCTGTAGTGTTCACACTACCAGACTTGTCAGTGATTGACTCCCGATCACACCGTGACGTCACCAAACTCTACGTCTGGTCACGTGAACTAGACAGGATGTAGCCGCTGCTTCTCACCGTGATTTACAGCCGTTTATTGTTGACGAGCACCGGTGAAGACGCTGCCTCCGACACAGACTAAACCGGCGTGTAAACGTCACCATGGCAACACGCTGGTTTTCACGGTGGAGCTGAAATCAGCGGCAGACCTCCCCGGTACCGGGTAACATCTGGATCAGACGCGGGGAGTTTGTAGAAAGTGAAAATGAAAGAAAAAGCGTTAAAACGTCAGACTTTTAAACGTGGTTGTGAGTGAATCAGTGAGACGGCAGCAGCATTTATCTCACATCCCTCCTCTGATTGGCTGTCGCTCTTTGTCAGTCTCTTCAGACTCCTCCAGTTTTCTTACATGACAGATCCAGTCCCGGTCTCAGACCAGGTCCCGACGGCCTCTGGTGGAGTCGTTAGGGCTGTTCACACATTATGATCATTAACTGATGATTCACCAACCATCAGAGGACCAAGTCCACCAGACTCCACCACTGGAGACCACTGGTGGAGTCGACTGGTGTGACCTCGTCCAGTTAACACAGTGGTTTCATCATTTTTAATTCATAGTTAAAATATAATCATAAAGCTTTTATAATTTTACTGTTTGATTTGCTCTTTGATTTGCTACTGTTTGTTTGATTAGACCTCAATAATCTCAAAAAGGCCTGAAATCCTGGAGGAACAGATTTATAGATCTATATGGTAAATATATAGATTACAGGCACTTTAAAGTTCTCAGGAGTAAAATATATAAAAGGAGACATTGGAATGAATGTGTCTGTAGTAAAAATCTGTGTCTAGTTAGAGCGTCTGGTATTTTTTTGCGTCACACGGTGCTCAGCAGCTCTCTGAGTTTATTTCATCAAAAAGTATCTGGACCCCAACTGTTGACGCGTCTGAACTGCTGCGCTCTGCCTCTGGTTCAGGAAGTGTTAACCGGTCCAGCTCCCTCATGCAGACAATGATGTTAAAGACTAATTGACGAGCACTTTAAATAAGTCCTAATTAGAGCACGGCTGGTAATAATTGGGCAGGCGGTCTGAACACTAATTAGCGTTAAAAAAAAAAAAAAAATCCCACAGTCTGTGTGCGTTAGTGTGTGTGTGTGTGTGTGTGTGTGTGTGCGCGTGCATGGATGAATGATCTCGGCGGGGGGGCTGATGAAGCCCTCACTTTCAAGAAGCACAGAGAGAGAGAGAGAGAGAGGGAGCTAGTGGGTGAGAGAGGTAGAGGGAGAATGGAGGAGAGAGAACGAGGCGAGATAAAACCACCGCCCCTCCTCGCTCTTTTGTGATGGCGTATGGTCTGCGGGTGGCCCTCACTGCATGGGAGGGACAGGGTGGAGGGCAGGTGTGTGTGTGTGTGTGTGTGTGTGTGTGAGCTGAACTTACTTCTAACAAGACTAATTGATTCTGTAGCCTCTCTCTATCGTCCCCGTCTTCACCCTCACACACACACACAGTTTTTTCTTCTTCTCTGTCTCTAATTGTTTGTGCTGAGAGGCGTCTAGAAAACAGCAGTAATAGATTTCCCACCTGCTGCAGAGACACATTAGTAACACACTCGAGTGACTTGTTTCTCTCTCCCCGCTGTCGTCTGTTCATTGTTTACCGCTCGTCCTTTCAGCCGCCGACCCAGGTGGACTGATCCCCCTGGTCCTGAGCCAGGCTGCATATTTAATAACACACAACCTCATTTAGTCTTATTTTTATTTGGTAACATTTCATTAGAGCCACAGATGTTGTTAAAATATGATATAGAAACATTTAAAACATATCTATGTCTGATCTGTTCCCCTGAACATTTTCATCATAAAACCTTTCTGAAGGACTTTTTTTCCTCTTTCATTCAAATATTAAATAAAACCTTTATTCTTATTCTATAAACCTGTACAGGTCAAACAAGAACAAAGGTCTTTTTCTGCAGAAATCTAAAGGACTGAGCTCTTTGTATCCAAACCTGTTGTTATCTTAATACGTCTCTACTTCCTCTGGCAGTAAAGTTACTTCAGCTATAAGAAGTTTTTACGCCGTGTGAAGAAGTATGAGTATGGTCAGAGGTGGATCTACTTCCTGACAGTTTCCGTAGGACGTCGTGTGCACTTTCGACGCACTTTTCTGTTAAAAGTTTAATTAAGTTCATAGAAAATCTCCATCTGACTGCAGCAGTGACACTAATGTGACTCTTGTCAAGTTGCGAGCTTGTTCTCAAATTGCAGCGTTGAGAATTATAGAGCAGGTTAATGATTCATTTACTTTTTAACACTGATGCTGTACCATTAAGAGGTATTTTAAACATTTAATAATGCAGAGATTCAAATCATAAATGACTAATGTTCAGTTTTCCGGCGTCGTTAAAGACAAAGGTTAGCATGAGAGGTGTTTTACATCATTTACAGAAATGTTACAGAAAGAAACGTCTTTATGTGCTAATTAACATGCAAACAACTTAAACTCAGATGCACGTTTGCATTTTCATTTTGAGCAAATAAAACCAGAAACCAGAAGTGTGATCCTGCTTTTATTTGACAAAGTGATTCTGTCTCGGCCGTTCTGTCCATAACTCAGATTTGAAATTTTGAAAATGTATTTAAATGAGTAATTTCCATCTCAGCGGAGCCTCGTTAAAATCAGCTGTGTGGTTTGAACATGCCAGACTGTACAGTTGTCGGTCTCTAATTGCTGGTTAATTAATGAAATATCCAGTGAATTAGAGGAATTATGGGCAATTGTCCCTTAAAAACCCTTAACGAGGTCTTGATTAGTGTCTTCAGACGTATCCTGTGGCTAAAATGATCCTTCAATTAGTCATAGAAAGCTCATGAAGAGAGAGCGCCGGTGGATGAGAGGTCACATGATGGGCCGGTCGCCATGACAGACGTTTTAAAGTAGTTCATTCAACCAAATGATGAAAAGGAAAGAAAGTTTAGAGGGAAAATGAACATGAGGTCAGATAGAGATTTAAACTTAAAGGCAGCCAAAGATCGACACTCAGTTTTAAATCAAACTTATTCAAACAGCATTAATATGTAGGTTCAGTTTAAATATGCTTATTTTTCATCCATAAATAGAATAAATGTTAACGTTTTCTCTTCACACCACAGGAATAAACTGACCCATTTAGACGTCTGTCAAAGAAAAGAAATAAAGTTGTTTTTTGTTCAGAGCTGCAGGAAACATGCAGGAACCAATTGTGCATTTTTACATTTATTTATTATATCTTGGCCTTTTTCTATCATAATGGATTTCCATTTGAGCAAAAAATGTTTTTGTTACACAACATACGAAACACGTCAACGTGAAAACACCCGTCACCTCGCGTTATATAAAGAAATAGTTTGTTTGAATTTAATATAAATGATGTTAATATTTAAAAGTCGAACTACGTTGTTGTCGTTGTCGCTGCTGCAGAAACATTGTGAAGTTTGTGTGTTTATGACTCTGACACAGTGACGAGAAGATTTCCTCTGGCCTCTGACGCCTTGTCAGGCAGATAAACGTTGTAGATCTGCCATCACACACACACACACACACACACACACACACACACGGTGGCTGTATGGAGATAGGAAGGTGGCTGACATTTGTGGAGCCTCGACTGAGGACATGGCCTTTTCTCCTCATTTCTCCCGGCCAATCACCCAGACTGAAAGGGGGAGAGGAAGATAAGACCTTTTGTTTGGTTTGACAATGTCCTACTGATACTGCCATGGGAGACTATTCAGTGTGTGTGTGTGTGTGTGGAGAGAGACAGTGTGTGTGCGTGTGTGTTGGGTCTATCCCACCCCCTTTTAAGACAGGGGAACCCCATTACAGGAGAGACATTTACCATCAGAGGATCACACACACACACACACACACACAGTAACAAGATGCTGTAGATTTGTCTCACACACTCAGCATCTTCAGGAATTTGTGATGTTGTGATTGTGACAGTCGACTCATCGCTGTTGAAACCGTCGTTACTCCACGTTCATCAGGTTAAAAAAGTAGTTTTAGTCTCGTTTTTCAGGGTTAATGTCATAAAGTTTACACAGTTTCCATAAAATAATCAATAATCAGACCAATAATTATCCCTTCGCACTTTGACTGTTTTAGACTCAAACTTGAACTTGATCGTGTTGTAAATTTGATTGAAGTGGATTAAACTGATCATTCAGTGATCAGGTTTGACAAAGTGAAAACTACATATTAACAGCAGGTTTATTTCAGACGTCCATCAGGATCATGAGATGAATGAAAAAATATAAATCAGTAAATAAAACACGATTTTTCAGAAGAACAAGGTTGATAAAACGCTTGTTTTTCATCAGTGTAGTGAGACAAGAAGACAGATGTGGAAGTAACGAAGTGACTGACGTGTGACAGCGAACAGACGACGGACGACGCCGAGTTTTGGTTTTGTGGTTTTGAAAAGACGGTGTGACGTTTTAACAATGCTGCTCTAATCCCTCGCATTTCTCTTCTTGTTCAACATGCTTTTTTTTTTTTTATTTTTTTTTTTGAGTCGCAGTATAGACCAAATGACAGGAAGGTTTGACTCGATACAAACCAGAGCAACACTTCACATCCTGGGACGCCGTGGTAACCAGGCGTCGTCCTGTATCATGTCAGACGGCTGGATGTATTGTTAACGGTAAATGATGTTAAGATCGCGTCGGGTGGGGGAAAAAAACGAGGGTAAAAAGAGGGGATGCTCTCATTTAAGATGAAATCTCTCCCAGAGAAAAAGGGGCAGCAGCCAAATGCAGCAGGATTTGATAATTTTGTCAAATTGCCTGCATCACTTTGAGGTCTCGTCGTCGAGCTGTCGAACATCTTAAAGAAGAAGAAGATCCGGCTGTAATATATGAATCCATCTTCATAATGTATCAAAATTGAATGGCTGGAATGCCACTTAAGGTAGTGGTGGTGTAATTGGTGCTCAAAAAATCTTAATAGTATCATATATCATGAGCTGGGCTTTTAAAAGGATCTATTGTGAGATCTTTGCCTTGATCTTTTTTTTTTTTTCCTCTCTCCTTCCCTCTCACACACACACACACACACAGTAATGCATTCAAGCCATCATTTCATCTCAGAATTCCCAAGCGTATTGGGACACCACATGCAATAATGATCCTCTGTAAATGGCCTGGTTGGACCGCTAACTTGTGTAGATAGAGCAGGCACAGACTAATGTACTGTCTTGTAATAGGAGGGAAATTACCTGCCTATTACAGCGAGACCCTCCGAGAGAGGAGGAGGAGGAGGAGGAGGAGGAAGAGGAGGAAGATGAAACCAGGGAAAGAAACAGAACATGAAGTTTTTTTTTTTTTTGTTGTTGTGTGAGGAAAAGTTTTGGTTGAAGCTGCTGTCCTCTTGTGTCTGTCGTTAAAAGTTAATAACAGCGTATTTTTACATCAAACGGTGACGATAGAAGAGAAGAAAACGAACCTAAAGGAGCCGGTGTTGTTGTTGTTGTTATGTCACAACATTTATTTTTTAAATGTTTGATATATAAAAGGAGACAAAATAACTAGTTTCCTTCTAGTTCCTTCCCAATTCATCACTGATGGTTTAAACATCTTTTAGAAACATATAGTTTGTTAAATCATCTATTTATCTGAGATACTTGCTAGAGACGTTACAGCTGATTTATTTTATATCAACAAGTTTCTTCTTTGACACCAGCTGATCGAGTCTGAACTTCAGCTAAATATTATTTATCCTGTTTCATGTTTAATGTCAGATTCCTTCTTCCTCTTAAAAAAAAAAAAGTGAACTAAACTAATCCAAAGTGTGAAAAGCTTCATAAATATTAATGAAACGGTTGTAAAGGACCATTCATGGTGTTTTCTGGTTAATTTGAGTCGCATCCTAAACAAAAATCTGAAGCTTCATGAATCTTTGTTTGCTTTCTAACACCAACACCATGTTTTGTCACGCTTGTTTAAAGAAATTAATTGCAAATTTCTGCAGAGCCGCTTGTGATGAACTCTAATTTCCTCAAGCGTAAATTGGCCAAACGTTCTCATAATGTGTTGATGTGAACAGACAGTTTAGATCGCTGTTTGTTAACAATATTTGTTTGCTTAGTTATTGTATTCACAGAGACAAATACGAGGCACGTCTTTTTATGCGGCTTCGTTTCTTGTTAGTTGTTTGCTATTATGATAACAAGGATCCATTTGATGTCAGCAGGCCTTTTATCTTCAAATGAGCCATTTAAATGTCACTACTGTAGGGCTCAGTGTGTGTGTGTGTGTGTGTGTGTGTGAGATCATTACATTTACAAGGCCCATTCATGTCTCGTCATTTCTGCTACAATGAGGAATTACCAGCGTTCAGTGTCTCTGATGCTGCAACAGTAACAATATTCAGTTTTTGATAATTATTGTTCAGTGGTCTTCGTTTTTCTCGTAATGATTCAGGAAATTATTGAGGCTTCACCAGCGCGTCCACATGAACAGGATGCGAACAACTGCACAAGTAGTTTCCTCACCAACAGTTGATCGTCTATATTTCTTATTTCTGAGAAAATAAGACATTTTCAGTCGTTTGTTACAGTTACAGTTAAAGTTGATCAGTTCAGTTCAGTTTAGAAACATTTTAAAAGTGTTTTAAAGTTTTAAAACTTCAGCTCAGTTTAATGGTTGAAGATGTAAACGTGGAGTAAAAGTTGTACATTTCATACAGGTTTTCATCAACAACATGGATCTGATCGATCGTTTATTTTAAACATCTAAAACAATCGAAACACTTTAATTAAAAATCTGAAAATGTGGTGTAAAGTATCGTAATTAAGACGGTGAAGTACATGTAACAGTTGAGTAACTTTCCACGTCTGTAACGATGGCGACAGAGGAGTCGACTTCCTGTCAGAACTGGATCGTTTCTGTGTTTCTAAGAAAACCTGGTCTGGTCTCTGGTCCTGTCGTGGTCCGACCTTCACTCAGTCGTCTCTGTCTATTTGCTGGAGAGGCAGATAAGCTACAGAGCAGCTCTCCTACTGCACTACTGGTAATTTAGGAAATCCTTGGTGGCAGGTTGAGATGACAAGGCCACCGTCTTTGTGGCAGCGCTCTGTAATTTGCTTGTTTTCCACTTCGCCATAGAGCTGACGCACTGCAGGAGCAGAGGCAAAGCCAAGGAGCATTTCTCTCTCTCTCTCTCTCTCTGTCTTCCCATCTCTTTCTCTTGCTCACTCGCCCATTTGCTCCCAGTTTGCTCTCTCCTATTGTTGTCATTGTGTTATTCAGCTCGGCTCTGTGGCCTCAGAGTTAAAAAGAAAAACACAGGCTGTAAACCACCACAGAAATCAGAGCCTAATGTCTCACAGTGATGAAATGTTCTGTAGCAGTGGAAACACATTACTCTGACAGGTTGGGTTTTTTAAACAGGCTTTAACAGCCTCTGTTAGTTGACTGATGCTCGAGTAAAATAGAAAACACTGTAAATAAATAAAAAAAATAAATCCTGAGACTGTCGCTCATCTCTTACAGAGACTTAGATTTTATTGTGATTGAAGAAGTTCTTAAATTGTGCAACAGTGCAGCAGATTATTCATCTTTATTCTCTAAAAGTTAAGTTTGATTACGATATAATACTAAATCACTTCTTTAGACAACGATATTTGCCGATATCACAGAGTCCGTCTCGATTTGATCGTGATTCAGGCTCCTGAGATCGATACAAGATGATTTCATTTGTCTGTTTCTCATATCAACTAAAGTCTGATTTGACCTTATTATTATTATTTCTGAGCTCATCTAAATGAAAACCAACCTGTAGTTTTTACTAAAGACAATCAAACTAGACGTTGTGTTGTTCATCAGTTGTTGGTTTTTTCACAGTTGTAGCTCAGTTTTAGTGGAAAATAAGTGGTCAGAGCTGGTGAGCAGGTGTCAGACACGTTAACACGGGTCGGTTCAGGTGCTTCAACCGAACAGGTTGGTCGATGTTTCCTGATTATTTCACCTCCGACTGCGTTTTGTCTGTTGACTCTTTTCTCTGATTTATTCCTCAGAATGAAACTTTAGTCTTTGAATCGATGTGACTAATTTCTATTAACATAACACCTGAAACAGAAGATATATGTTTGTATGTTGTGATGATGACTGAATTAATTAATTATGTATTTAAAATATATGAACGTCAGTCGCTGAATCAAACTATTCAGGTTAAATTTTGATTGTTTTGTTGAGGAAAAAGGAGCAATGGACCCGGCTGCACTCGTCTCTGTACAGTGTGTGTGTGTGTGTGTGTGTGTGTGTGTGTGTGGTGTGTGTGTCAAAAGAACTTTGAATGGCTCCCCTGTTTACCATGGCGACGCCGTGGCCTGTGTTCTCCCGTCTCTACGGTAACGGAGGCCGTGAGCCGCCTCTTATTGGCTGAGCCATTGAACTCGCAGCTACAGACAAAAGACAAGGACCCAGCTCTGGTAATTTCTTATCACCAAATCCCATTAGGCTCAGGGTTTTTCAGGGTTTTTTTTCATTAACCCAAACAAAAGTAAAGTGGAAATCACCATACCGGGTCAGCGCAGCTCCTACTGTGAGTCTGACTAGGCCCCTAATAACATCACTGTGCTGCAGCTCACACTGGATTAACACTAGAGAGAGAAACACAAAGTATGTTAATACAATCAACATGAAAAATAATAAGAATAAAAGAGCTGACGGCAATATGTCACTGTCACGTTAATCCTCATCCTTTTGTGGAAAAACCAACAATGCTAATAGCTGCTATATTATTTCAGTGATAATGTTAATTAATTAGACTATTAATTAATTAGACTGTTATGTAAAGAGTAAAGAGTGTGTTATTAATCCTAAAGATAGATTACACTGTTAAATGGTGCAGAAGAATCACAGATAGTTTAAAATGTTAAAATGTCTCATTTGGTGGAAAATGATCTGATGAACGTCTTCATGACTCGTTGTGAGAATATACGATCACAGTTTGATGCACATTGTTTTAAAAGTTGATCTCGATGTTTTAAAATGATCATAATTACAATTATATGAATGAGGTAGCAGCTTTATATGATAGTAGGTTAAATCTGCAGCGATCGATTATTTTTATTGAGTATCAAGCTTGTGTTTAACCACAATAAAATAACATCTTCACTGCATTATAAGATACATATTTATATATACACACACAACTATACATGTCAGAGATGTTTGTTCAAGTCTCAACAAAACAAAAACCTTCTATAAAAAACTGATTATTACCTCCAGTCCTTTCTTTTCTTTTTTGACATTTTAGTTTATTCAATCATCATTTCACCTGTTCTGCACTTTTCTCCATCCAGTAAACTGAAGCACTCTACCACCGTGTGTGTGTGTGTTTTAGTGTGTGTGTGTGTGTGTGTGTGTGTGTGTGTGTGTGTGTGTGTGTGTGTGGGACGGCCCCAGCACCACTAGATCTGACACCTCTCAGCACACTGAATGGACGTGATATACCTAAGGCCATAATCACTGCGGTTTCTGCACGAGTGTGTGTGATAACCGCCTCTATGAAGTCGGATTGACAGACAAAGGCCTAATCGCTCCTCAGCTCCAGCAGCCAAACAGCTCAGAGGAAGTATTGACCCAAAAGCACCATAATCCCCTTCACCTAACACGGGCAATTTCATGTAATACCTGTAATAACACGCATTCAGCTCAAAGTAGTCATCAAAAGAGCTCCGAGCATCTGATTTTGAGAGGTGAGCTTTTGAATAAAAGGGACCTGAAGAGTATATCAGTCTGTAATAACAACATCGTGGCCCGGACTCGCTTTCTTTTCAACTTATCGCCGCTCCTCTGAATCGTTCTCACTCTTTTTGGCGCTCTCTGTCTAAATGTGTCGCTCATGTTGCTTCACGCTCGCTGCTGTTGGAGTTTGTTTTAAAGAAACATATGGCGAAGATAAGCCGTGTCAAGAAGCCTTTCATTTTCTGTGTGTGAATGCTTTCGCCGTTTCCTCCTTATGTTTGACATCTGAATCGCCCGCGTTACGTACAGTTTGCATACTTGTCATTTTTATGTTCTCTGCTCTCAGGGAGGTTGAGAAATCATGTAAATATAGTAACAACATGAAGAAGTTGTAGAGAACATCGGAGTGAATCTTTTACCAACATTTACTTGATGAAGTGATGATAAAATATTAAAAACAGGAAACAGATTTTCTCGTACCGGGAAATTTCTTCATTTTCTTTTGTTTTTCCTTTGTTGTTTTCACGAGGACTTTGTCAGTGTTTTCCTGCTGCACCTAGACTGTGTATAATGAGGCTTAGCTAGAAGAAGTGGTGCACATGAAGGAATATGTGGTATTTTCTGTTGATGTTGGACCACGTTCACACCAACGACAGGACAGATCATGAAGAGAATCACTAGAATGTTTTATTATTATTGGTGAAAAATATCACAGAACGAGTCAGACTGGAAAACAAACAAAATAAGAGCATGTTTGTTGTTGTTTAGATGTCGGCCGCAGAGTAAACGTGTAAACAAATCCACCTGCTGATCTTCTTCTGTTTTAATTTAACGATTCTGGTCGTTTACGTCGTAAATTTAACGATGTAACGGAGAAGATGAAAAGTTCAATCTGATACAAGATCAAACACAACAAGTGGGACGTTGTGTCATATGTGTCTATATATGTTTATACACACACACACACACACCGATCACCATCATCATCACAGATTCTCTCATCACCATCTGCATTTACACACACACACACACATTTTTTAGCCTCTGATTTATTTTGTATTCATGTCACAGAGATTAATCAGTGAGCTCATCCCCTCACTGCTACACTACAGTCACATGTTGTACCTGAGAGTGTGTGTGTGTGTGTGTGTGTGTGTGTGTGTGTGTGTGTGTGTGTGTGAGAGAGAGAGAGCAGATGTTTGAGAGTCAGTGTGTGTGAGTCCTCTATCATCAATCTGCATATTAGCACTGGACCATCCCTTTAATTTCCTACAGCCGCTGATAACCATCAGCCTCTTTGTCACACACACACACACACACACACACACACTCTGCTCTGATATTTCATATGAGTGTGTGTGTGTTGAAGAGGTTGATTCTCAGAATGAGTGAAACTATCAGAGATATTGAAGTTCAAAGAAGAAACAGAGAAGAAGCAGAGTTGTTGTTGTTGATGTTCATCAATCAACTGATCATTTATCAATTTAAACCTGAGTTGAGTCGGAGGTGATCAATACTGTTTTTTGTTTGTTTTAAAAGTTGAAATATTCGTATTCGTGTGTGTGTGTGTGTGTGTTTGTGCTGCAGAGGTTTTTCTAAGTGTTTGACAGTTTCACAGTAATAATTGCATCACCTTAATTAACTCTGAGGTCTAAGGAAGTGGCCTTGCACAAGTCTGTGCGTGTGTGTGGCTGCATCGCATCGTGAGTTGGCAAATGCTAATCTGCTATTTGCTTTTATTCTCCGAGACCTTGGAGGCGACAAGTGGATGTAGGTGGAGACGAGGGAGCAAGACAGCGGCGCAGGAGAAGTAGTAGATGTGGAGGTTGTGAATGAAGCTTTTGTGTGAGTGTGTAACGGCGGCGGCAACAAGAGGCTGAGCAGATTTACAGCGATGAGGAGAGAAAGAAAGTGCCGTCGTGTCTCGTTCCCATTATGTCGATATCTACATCTCACCAAGGATGAGGTCAACGGGCTCGTCCTGCAGAAATATGTTCAATTGAGTTCTTTATTTTATTTTCCTGCTCTTTGTCAATATAATCACCACTGACAGTGGGTGGTTAGGGGGGAAGTGATGGTTGTACTGGGAGGACTGGATGGATTTATTAAAAACTGAACAGTGAGAGGGTCTGAGTCCGTGGCCTTGATCGTCACAGAAATAAAAGTTTTACGCATGAAACTCAAAGACAAATAAAATCTCTGAGACGTGAACCAAATAATTCGTCTTGTGTCCGGAGCTGAGGCGACATTACGACACCGTGAAAGGAAACATTACAGTCGATGAAACTAAACTAAATGAGTCGTCAGAGAGTTTTCACGTTCACACTAAAGTTACTGGTTATTAATCATCATTTCCGCATCTTTTCTTCTGTTTTTCAGGTGAAGCAAACAAACATGGCGGCGTCGAACACGACGACACGTTTCCATCACAGATCTTCCTTCAGAAAAGGTCAGAAATCCTGCTTGTTCAACATGTTAGATTTTAGTTTGTTGTGTTTTTTTTTTAATAATCAATAAGTAATAACGACTGAGGACTCGTTAGTTTGGTGTAAAATGTGGTTTCAGACCAGTTTGTTATAAGTTAGTTCTGGTTTTAACTTGGTTTTTGGTTTCTAGATAAAAGTGAAGTTAAACTAAAGAAGTTGTAGCTCGTTGTTCTGTCGGTGGTCGTCTGTTCCAGCCTTCACCAGGCTGACGGTCAGAGTGTGTGTGTGTGTGTGTGTGTGTGTGTGTGTGTGTGTCAATAAGGAGACAAACACTTGAGCTACAGATGTTGTACAGAATGAAATCTATAATATTTAATACCAAGGTCAAAGTTATTATTCTTCGCTCTGTGCCGGTACACTCGGCTTCAATAGGAGGATTTTATTTATTTTATTTTTTTTGTTCTCACTCGGCAAAGAAAAGTTTCCAGTCGAAACGTCGTAGATGAATGTGTGAGATGAGGTGAAGTGTCATTCCCTCCGTCTGCAGCGAATAACTGGAGGAGCTTTGAATGACGACTTCTCTCTTCTGCTTTTTGGATGAGAAGGAAATTTCTCGGTGTTTTTGTCAGATTAGCAGGTGAGTTTAACCCGTGGACTTTTACAAACCACAATCGCAGACAAAGTCGTCTTCTTTCATCTGAAGGATGAAGCCGGTGATGTTTTATATTTTTATATTTTTTTTTTATAAAAGCTGAAACAGGATGTTTTGTTCAGTGGTCGCTGTCGTTGAAATTATTGAAAAAAAAAACACATTTAATAATGTGAATTAATCTGTGTTTACTCCTGTTTCCTGGTTTAATAAATTAAATGACACATTTGTCATTTAATTGTTTGACAAAACATAAAAACAAAAACGTCGTCAGTGTTTGTCGTGTATGGATCCATCCCATAATGACTCGACTAGAACCGTTAACGTCCAGTAGTTGTGAAGCAGCAGGTTTAAGTAACGAGGTCGTTTTAAAAAGGTCGTTACATCGTTTACGTCACCGTCCGTTAGTCACATGATCTGTTTTTTCTTTTTTTTTTGTCCATTTTAAACTTATTACATCAAATAAAATAAAACTGAGACTGAAACAATTTATCAGAATAGTTTTATAGTTTAATTTTAGGATAAAAGTGAGTTGTTGTTTTTTTTGTTTTTTTTTACAAAAAAAGGAAAAAAAAGAAAACACCACTCACAGTCAGAACATTTTGTGTCACAAATAAAAATAAAGTCAGATGTTTTTTATGATGAAAAGTTTTTTGTTTTGTTTGTTTTCAAACAGTCAAAGTTCAGATTCCAGTTCAGATGTTTTGGTATTTTTAAAGTGAAGTGATTGTAAACCTGAGACTCTTTTTAATTTTGGACAAAAAAAAAAAAAAACAAACAAACAAAAAAGTTTGACATTGAACTTCAAAGTCCAGCAAATAAATAAAGTCTAATAAAAATCTCTGCTCTGATTCTCAGTTAATTAAACACAGAGTCTGTTCAGTTTGTTGTTGTGATCAGACAAAAGAAGTTGGAGCTTTGTGATGTGATTAGAGAAAGATTTTAAATCACTTATTGAATATGAGGACGAGGATTGGCTGCGGTGTGGTGGTCCATCAGATCTAGATTCAGATCCAGAACCGGTTTCCTGTCTCGTCTCTTGGTCCAGTTGTAATGTGGCATCAACTGCAGCAGCGACTCTTTATGATTTCATGTTCATGTTCCTAAAAAAATACGCTCATGTTGCCTGTCAGAGTGAAAGAAGCATAATGGACATCTTATCAGTGCAGTGACAGAGTGTGTGTGTGTGTGTGTGTGAGGCCCAGTAGTAACAGACTGCTGACAGCACAGTGATGAGATGATAATGTATGTTGTTGGTGGATAAAGACAGACTGACGGACACGTCTGTGTCTAGTTTCTTATCCTGATCATCACCTCGACACCTTCAGAGTCGGACCAAAGTAAAAACGTAACGTTTTACTTTTGAGTCGAGTCAGGTTGAGTTTAGTCTCTTCTCCTCCTCCTCCTCCTGTCATACTCTTGATCCCTCCATCTCCGTCGTGTCACTGCTTTTATCTCGTCACCCGGAGCAACCTCTCCATCTTATTGTCCTGCGGCTGCTATCTGCGTCTTTGTTGCTGCGATGATGAGGGTCAGCGGGTCAGCTCCAGGTCTCGTCATTAGCTGCGAGTAGATCACATGTGTACACAAGATAATAAGGTGCTTTAATGATCAGTGGGAGCAGGAGAACAAGGTGTTTTAAAGTGGAAACATGTGAACGTGTAGACGTTTATATAAAAGTCTTAATCAACGGGTCGTTTTAACCCTGGAGACCTCAGATCATCAAATTGTTGATTTTTTTTTTTTTTTTTTTTGAAACAAATCAGATTAATTTAAATTTGTAAATATATCATGAATATATATCAAATCATCATGACCAGACAGACGGAGAGCGCCACCTGTAGAAACTCAACCCAAAGATTTGGATTTAAAATGACATAAATGGATTTTTTGTTTGTGTTTTTTTGCGCCAGGCGTTTCCGTCTTTCTGCTGCCTTCTATGCTGACCGCTGACTCTGTCTGTCGCTCTCCTGTTTTATCTGTGTCACTTTGACAAAAGGCTCCAATAGGAAACTGCTGACGCTGTTGTGGTCGTTGTAAACAAACGGCATCCAGAGCCGTCGACCGCCTCCACCCTCCGCCTCCACCCTCCCAGTCATCATTCAGTCATCTCCACTCTGTAGTGAAATGAAACTCATGTTTAAAGTCTGTGGAGAAAAGTGTGTGTGTTTATTGTGCAGTGAGACTCTCACTGGGTATTGACCCAGTCGATCCTTTGCCTTTGTGTGTGTGTGTGTGTGTGTGTGTGTGTGTGTGTGTGTGTGTGTGTGTGTGTGTGTGTGTGTGTGTGTGTGTGTGTGTGTGTGTGTGTGTGTAGACATGAGTGTATTGTGCCTCCTGGTAATAAGAGCTGCTTGGCGTGTGCTGCCTCCATCACTGGGCCTATTTGTTCTGTGTGTGTGTATTTACATACGTGTGTGTTGGGATGCCTCTATTTGTTCAGCTTCACCGGCTTTCTCAAGGTTGGCTCATCTCAGCCAGGAGACAAGTATAATAGTGTGTGTGTGTGTGTGTGTGTGTATGTGTGTGTGTGTGTGTGTTTGCCAGAGGGAATAAAATCTAGAGTAAACACACACGTGTCCGTGCGTTTCCCAGGTGGAGTTGGATGAATGAATGGACCGTCAGTGATATTGACAATGCAACCACTGCTTGTGTGTGTGTGTGTGTGTGTGTGTGTGTTGTAGTAAATCGCAGCAGGCGGGGCAGACTCGATCGGTTTATGTTTCTTTTTTTATTTTATTTTATTTCAGCAGCAACAGTTGTCAGTCAAACGACATTAGAGATGGTTTTTTCTGGACAGAAACTGCCAATTACTCACAAAAGAAAATTGAATGTTTGTGTCAAAGTTTATCACAAAGTGACTTTTACAAAACACAAATATCAGACTGTAAACACGGTTTGGACCAGACAACAACATATTCTACCTTGTTTTCATGATTCTTCTTCTACTCAAGAATAAAAAAACAATAACTAAATAACAAATTTTGATGATAAACTAAATAAATCTCACTTTTAATATCATATGTTGGATTTATAATTATAACATGTTACGTCTTAGGATTAAAAACAAATTAAATTAAACACATTTTCCACATGTTTTTGATTGAAATACATTAATTAAATTGACTTTTATTTCTTTTTTTCCAAATCAACTAGTGGACCAGTGTAGACCAGGTGAACCAATATAGACCAGCTGGACCAGTACAGACCAGTTGGACCAGTGTAGACCAGGTGGACTAGTGTAGACCAGGTGGACCAGTGTAGACCAGGAGGACCAGTATAGACCAGTTGGACCAGTGTAGACCAGTTGGACCAGTGTAGACCAGGTGGACTAGTGTAGACCAGTAGGACCAGTTTAGACCAGGTAGACCAGTGTAGACCAGTTGGACCAGTGTGGACCAGTGTAGACCAGGTGGACCAGTGTAGACCAGGTGATTCTGGTTCTAGAGCTGCATCATTGAAGACATGTTGTTATGAAACATTTGTTCCATTTTCCATTTTAGTGGATGAACTGAACAGTTTTAGTTTTTTATAATTTAAAATAATCTGAATAAACCTTGGACATTTTGTAGTAGTCACAGTAGTTGTGTAGTTTTGTGGTTGTGTAGTTGAATTAATAATTTGATCGTTGCTGGAGTAAAGCAGCGTGTTGTTCTGTACGATGTGACGCAGGTTGATGATGATGATTTTAATGTTGGTGATTTTACTGACGTTTCCAGACATTAAAGTGAGTTAGTTGGTAACTTATTGTTTGGAGAATATAAAGGTTCGTCAGGTTCAATGGTTTACAGTTGTTTTAGTGAATAATCTGTAAGTTTTCTCAGTATTTCACTCGTTGTGGTTGTGAACGACTTATTTTACTGTCGCTGGTTTAATCAACACTTTGTGAACTTGTTTGGTTTGAATCACTGACGTTCATTTACATGAAAGTCCTGAAAACTCAGTCTTCTGTGCACGGTGATGAGTTCACGTGAGGTTTTCTGATCTGATTGAAGGGTCACACATACTTCTTCCTCCAGTGTTGCTACATCACTAGTTTCTGTGTTGTGCCCCCTGGTGGTGACCTCCAGCGTGACGACTAGTTGTGTACATTTGATCTACCAGCAAATATATTCCAGATCTAAATCAGCGTTTAAGTAAACACAAGAATCAGAGTCAGATCAGGTTAATGATGTCACTGTTGAAGCAGAGTCGACCAAACCCCGTCTGGGTAAACGATGACAGAGAGAGACAGAGAGGTGGTGCATCTCTCTCCAGCTCGTCTCTGAAAAGACGAGGATAAAGAGCCTTTTCTCCGTTCCACATGCCAGGCAACTCCCAGCGGCCTCTCTGTTGACACAGCCGCCACAATGGGAACTAAAGGCCTCCCATTATGAGCCTAACCCCCGGCCCAGTCGCTGCAGGCCAGCCGGCGTTGGCCAAAGCCCCCTTGAATATTAGGCTGGATATATAAGACTACCCCCCTGCCCCCTGCTGCATTGTTCAGCGTTATTCTGCTCCCACAATGGGACATCACACTTTGGAAGTAATTTTCAAAAAGGGGGAAGCCAATCAAAAATAATGGCACTTATTGTTTCTCTTTTAACACACATTGCTGAGCGTCGTGCCCCTCCCTCATCCACCGCTGTATAGCCCCAAACCCCAGGGTTCATCCACGTCTATTATACGCACAAATTAAATAAAACCCCGTATGAGTCGGAGGGGAGCAGAGAAGTCAGGACGCCGCAGAGAGGAAGAGGTTAGAGGAAGGAGGAGAGGGTTCAGGTTAAAGTCGAGTCTCCGGTTGGACTCTAGTCTCTGATGGAAACGTAGAAATGACAGAACTCACCTCATCCTGGATGGATGAACGTCTACTGCTGTTCTACTGTGGATAGACGGACACGGGTTAGAAAAGAGAAGGTATGTTGCTGCTGTTGAAGGAGGGAGGGACCTCTGAAGCTTGAAGGTGCTCGTCTGTTTGTTCGACAGGTGTTTGACATTAAAACTTTAGATAAATCTCGTTTTTGTTTGGTTTTATTTTATAGGTTTGGTTCTATAGGTTTGCAGAAACTCAGTCCAGCTGTTTGATGACTGACGGTGGTTGATGTTGTGGATCATTTGTTCCCTCTTATCACATTTATCAGTAAACATGTGTCGTCTGGTCTGAGTATAGATGTTTCACACGTCATGATGACTTAAATGTTACTTTTGTCTGTTGAAACAATCATTATTTGTGCATCTGTGAGGATGAAGAAGAAGAAAGAGGCAGATGTGAGGAATGAAAAAGAAGCAAAGAAGAATAAAAGGTTGTGGAGGGAGAGCAGGAAAGGGCAGGTGGAGGAGAGTTGCTCTTTAGGATCTTTGAAAGCAGCAGGTCTTGGCTGCGAGCTTGACCCCATTTAGGACGAGAGAGAGACCATGAGAGGAAACTGTAAATGTAGAGAGAGAGAGAGAGTCTTAAAGGGCCTCCACAGGAAGTCCTCATTCTTCTCAGAGCCAGACACCCCCCACCAACTGCAGCAAGAAACCAGGAGAAAGCCGTCATTTAGGACGAGTGGACGAGGACCCCCAGCCTCCTCTGAGGGGGGTCCTCATATCAAAACTTTCCCTCAGTGGGACACAGACAAATGTCAGAGACAGAAAGCTGCAGTGTTTTATCATTTTAGGTGGATTTTTTTTTTGTGTTCAAAGCAGACGTCAGTTTATCACATGTAAATACGAGTAGATGATATTAAAAACATTTACTTTATGTCACTTTGTTACTTTACAGTCGAGTATTTGGTGACGTTTATTTCAGGACATTTACTTCACTACGACAGTTTTCTTTGTTTCTGTTTGTAGCCACTTGTTGATCTGTAGATATTTGATTATTTATAAAAAACAGTCAGTATTAATCATAATAATTATCCATCAGTAACCTGTAGTTGTCTGAGTGCTGTCAGTGAAGTACAGGATCTGATCTGACGTTTGCTGGATTTGTTTGCTCCATGTTGTTACTTTCATGTTGGTGATTAACATTAACTCACTGTTTCTACTGCAGAGACACGACGATGCTCTGGATTCAGGTTAAAACCGTAAACGATCTGACTGAAGGTTGAGTTTGGAGATTTGGTCTCAGTTTAGAAATGTTCACCTTGTGGCTGATTGACTGTGTTAAGTTGAAGGTGCAGACTGATCTGACATTTTGAAGTTAATTAGATGTGATCAGAGTTTGTTGATGAACAACTGATTTAAATGTTTTGTCCTCAGTGTTTTAACTCTTTGATAAACAGTTGTGTAGTTGATACTTTAGAAATGTTGCATCTTTGTGCCACAGTTAAGAAATGAATCACACAACTAGTTGGAGTCAGAAAGTCTTTATTCATGATTGTTGTCATGTTGTCAGATGCATCAGTGAAACTCAGCTGTGATGGTGGTTTAGTCGTGTTTAGAGGTTCTTCTGTCAGCTCTGTAGCTCAGCTGTTTTCTCTGACCGTGTGTGTGTGTTTTCTTCAGAAGCCTCAAGTGTTCAGTGAATCAGTTTTTCATGTTTCATCGTCAGTCGGTTTTATTTAAAGACATAGTTGCGGTAAAACTATTGATTGCGTCTTTGATTAAATTAGAGGCGAGTGAAACATTTTGATACTTAGATTTTAAATGTTTTATTTTATAGTTGAAGTGCTGAAGATCTTAGACGTAGTGATGAGGTCAGTCCAGTTTTATTTGTTATTTGTTTGTTTACAGTTCATCGTTGAGATTGTCGTCGTATCTGATGTAGCTGAATCTAAGTCGACTGTCGTCAGATGTAGAGTTCACAGGTGTGTTAACGAGACTCGTTAAGGTCTTAACGAGTCGTCAGTCTCAGGTTAACGACTCGTTAACACACCTGTGAACTAAAGATGACATCTTCAGTCCAGTTGACTTAGATTCAACTACGTCAGATTTGTTGATGGTGTTTGTTTATGGTATGTGATGCTCCACAGGGTCATTAGAGGTTGTTGTTGTCGTCGTAGAGACTTTGTTTGTTTGTTTAGTAACAAATTTATTTTTGTTATTATTGTGTAAACTTCAGGAGAACATGTTGTTGTCTGTTAGACACAGATGCTGATCACTGATGTGTTCAGTGTGTTGGTGCCTCAGGGACGATCATCATCACTGGTAATCCTCTTCATAGTCTGGTAATCTGCCCCCCCCCACCACCACCACCACCACCACACTAATGTTATTACACAGAATCAAAGCTGTCATAGACAGTTAGCCTAGCTTAGCATTAACACTAACTCGTGTATAAACTTCTTCACAGGTGTTACAGACGACAACAGGACGTGTTTAAAGTTGTCGTCTAAACGGCTTCTTCAGTTGTGACTGAGCAGTGACGAGTTTAACGTGTTTATCAACAACAACAGTCACAACTGAAGAAACGTTTCAGGTGAACGACAACACAACTTGACAAGATCTTCAATCAAGTTCAGCTGCACTTATACATAAACATTAACATCATGTTGTAACTATGTGCTCTGCTCTTTTAATTAAAGATGCACAGTCTGAGTAAAACTAAAGCCTCGAGTCATAAATCATAACAACCTGTTTTTTACATTTAAACTACAATGTTCTTCTGTTAACAAACAACCAATCAAACTGCATCAATACATCTTAACTATTTTAATTTAAAGGTTAAAGTCAGGGTCTGGAGTAATTTGAGTTTTCACAACCAAATAGTTAACAATAAAAGTGAGTAAGTCAGTCAACACACTAATAAAGCTCCAAATATCACTTCACTGGTCATCACAAGTACTGATAACTTAGTAAGTGAACTGAGTTTGTTAAAAAGATGTTTTATAAGACTTACCCAACGTCTGGTGATGATGTTCCAGATCAGCAGATTCATCATTTTCACATCAGTCTGTTGTTCTTGTTCTGTTTAAAGAGAAAAGAGAAAAACTAAATATCTAAACACATCATCAGTTTAATATCGTTATCTGTACAATTAATTAATCGTCAATAATATAAAACATGCGCACCTCTAGTTCTAAAACACGGTAAAGCTGTTGACAAACAATAGAGGCTTCGACACGACATAACAACTAAATATGAACCAGAAGCTGCTGAGTTGAACTGAAAATCCCTATTTCACAACCACATCTACCAGCTGCTGCGCTGATCATAAAGTCACTAAATGGATCCAAACACATTAAAACAAAAACAGTTTTCTCCTAAACTGACCGTTCCTCCAACACAAACATGACAACATCAACTCACTCCTCCTCTCCTTCCATCAAATCATCTCCTCATCCTTTTCAACCTTTCAGCTTACCTCTGCTCTCATCACTAACAAAACCACAATCAGATTTCTTCCCACTTCCTCCACACACACACAGGCCAACTCAAACATGTGGTCTAATCATATTTCTTCCTATCTAGAAGCAATCAGTGATAGTGTTGGCTGCTCCCGAGCGCCTTGACAATACTGGCAGAGAGGGAGGCCGCACATGCTCTAATTAAATTAAACGTGTGTGTGTGTGTGTGTGATGAGGGAGGGGGAGGGGTTACAAATAAAATGTAGCTGCAGCATCAACACAGTTCGACCTGCAGCAGCTGGAGGAATGACGACAAACAAAGGTCAAAGAAGGACGTTGATCACTGCTGCTCCAAGATCAGTAAAATAAACGAACACGTATTCACAGAGAATCGACGGTAACATTCAGGACAGGAAAGAGTTAAACTTTAACTGTTTTACGTCTTGTAACAACATCGTCCTCCATAAAACACAACAAGTCTATAAATCAGGGGCCCAAACTCTTCCACATTGAACCGTGCGGCTGCAGGTTTTTGTTCCAACCAGTTAAGATCACACAGTTCGATCAATCAACTGTTAAGACTGAGATCAGTTAATTCAATGAGTCAAGTCTGGTTTGATGCTGCTTAGTTGGAATAAAAACCTGAAGACACACGACTCGTTGTGGATTAGTTTGGGGACCCCTGCTCTAAATACACAACAACCACTGCTCTAAACATCTGTAAACATCTCTGATTATCTCTAAACATGTCTGAACATCTGTAAACACCTGTGTGATAATATAATTGTTATTCAAATGACTTTGCGAAAACCAATGAAACCACAGAAACTCTTCTCACTGGCTAGAGACAAGATACAGACACCTCCAGCCCCAGAAACCAGACATGAGACTAGACCAGAAGAATACGACAAATGTCCGTTTAACCGAGTAAACCGACAAAACACAATCAACAAATCCTTCCTGAATAATTCAGCAGAAAAGTGACGTATGAGAGAAAATGTCAACAACAGCAAAACATGACACAACTAAAGAAATGTCAAATATAGAGCGACTAGTGAGAAATATTTCAGCCAAACTGTTCAACCAACAGTCTTTGTTTGTCCGTTTACTTAAATATTAGAGTTTAAAGAAAATTTATAAGAGCTGTTTCCCTTAAACATTATGTCCATTAATATAATCAGCAAGAAACTATTTATTAGTTAGAACTCAGACAATTTAAAGGATAAAGTCTAATTCTCGTCAAAATCAACCACCGAGACAAAACTGAGGCCGATTAACGACGACCGGTCAAGTCTAAAAGCTTAATTCAAAGAAATAAATTCACACGTAGAACAGACGTGAACACGTATGTGAGGTTGTTTTTGTTCAACATGTATGAGAAATGATGAGAGCTTCGTCGTTGAAGCGTCGTCTGGCAGACGGGCAGAAAGCCATTAGCACGGCTCCGCTAGCGATCGTCTTGTAAACCGAGACCCGGTCATTCATTAGGCATCAATCAAAAGACGAGGTGTGATGATTAAATGATGAGTGCAAATGCTTAACAGTGTTCGCTACACCGGGCCACTTTACCCTGACACTTGAAAATGGGGGAAAATGGATGGAAGGAAAATGACATCAGTCTCCGTGTGGACGGCTGCGACTGGTTAATTTATTCATTGAAGTTATTAAAGAAAGTGAATTTCAAAACCTTGAAGCGTCTGATGCTGCTGCAGAAAGCCAGCGTCAGCTCTCGGTAATCATTGTTACATTACAATTAATTAAAAAACTCATATTTTGTTCTTATTACAGACTCAGACAACGGGAAGCGTCCAGTTTGATTCTAGTTCACTCAGATGTAAACGTATTTAAACTGTAATATATCACAGAGATTAATGTCATCTTTATGTCTGTTTTAAGTCAAAATTCAATCCATTCATTTATAAGTCGTTATATTATAAAACTGCTGCGACGTCACGACACTAAAACATCAGTAAACATTAATGGAGGAGATGTTCTTGTTGCTGGGTTAGCTTACGACGAGCTAGGCTACGACGATGGCTATCACTCTGGTCGCTGTTTAAAAATGGAGCTTGATTGTTTTGTCGACGCTCCCTCTGACCAGTCAGTGGCCAATGGTTCCTCCACAGAGTAGGAACTAAAACAGTAGCTGCTACCAGGAACTAGCACCAAGTGGAAACACTAGAAACTCAGTAGAGACGAGTAGTTCTAGTGTAAAAGAGCCATTTACAGCCATGTTGGCTGTAAACAAATGTGTTTGAGGTCGTTTAACTAAAACGTCATCGCGTTAAACCTGCACCGGCGTCAAAGCTCGTTTTTCATTGGTTCCTGAGTTTTCAAGAGAATTGGCAGCTTGTCCAGACTGACCTGAAGTTTAATGTAGCGTCACAGGCAGGTCCAGGCTACTAAAACAACAAACAACCGACACTTTAGAGATATTTCCCTCATTGATTCAGTCTCAATAAAATACTGTTTATTGTTAATTTATGTAAATTTCCACGTGTGGACAATAAGATAGATGAAGAGATAGATACGATTTATTTGTAAATATTTTAGATACAAGAAACTTTATCAGTTTGGGAATGATGGAAATGAATCATTTCATATTTTGGGTCGATAATTTGAGCAGAAACGCATTAACACTGTCTACTTAAGTATTGATAACTAAGTATTAAGACACAAACACCATCGTTCTGTACGTCACAACCATGTTCACGCTGCTCCACCTGTCTGTTCATCACCACAAGAATCACTTTAAATTCTACTCGTCTGCTCCACACGTCACATTTCAGACTAAATATAAAACTTGCTACAACTCTCGCGCTCTGAAACCTGAAGCCACAATAACTCGTGGTCTCGTACTCAGATTCTTCTTCACCTTCACTGTCCTCTTCACATCGACACTTTATATTGACTTCAGTCGTTTTTATTTCGCGACAGAAAAAATGAAGAGAAATTCTTGAGATGTCTCAGTTCAAAGCATCATCATGTTGCAGCAACACAAGCACAAAGATCTTTGTCAAACCTGTTTCATTCCTTTGGAAATGAAAGTCACTGATGAAACGTGGAGCTCAACAACATTAAACTAATTACACACAAACTTCCAGTTGGAAGGAAACGCTCGACTGTAAATGACTGTTTTCATCGTTTCACTGCAGAACTGTGATCATATCAGAGTTGGAGTGAAGCAGTAGTTTCTCAACATTCAACGTGACATATGTCACAGCTGAATGTCGTATATACGTGTGTGTGTGTGTGTGTGCGGGCATGTTTGTCTGCTCTGTCAGTGCTGCTGAGCTCCAGTGGAGTTGACAGTTTGCTGTGACAGAGCTTTAAACAAACCCTCTGGGTCGGCTGCTGCACAGGAGAAATGCCTTTGATTTTATCAGGCCTCCGTGTGTGTGTGTGTCCGTCCATGTGTGTGTGTGTGTGTGTGTGTTCATGGCCTGTTGGGTTATAGATTTCAGGCCTTCAGCTGAGTGAAGATGTGATGAACGTCATTACTGCTGCTCAGTGTTTATTATACGTTTGGTTTTAATATCTGTAATGTTTTTATTCTTTCAGTCGTCTGTCTGCAGATACACACAATAAATATTAATTTGATTGTTTTAATACTCGCAGCTTCTAGAAACACACTGATATTCACACCAGTAACTGCATCATCGTCCACCGACGGTGACGAAATTATGAAAACACTCGTCAGTACGTCAGTAAATCTACATGTTCTCAGTCTGTTGGAAGAATAAAAGACAAATAATCTGTTAATATTCAAACCTTTTACTGAGCTAAGTTCAAACTAAACTCACTGCTGTTGTTTCCAGCATCGTCCACCGTCCGTCACGGCCCAAACAAAGCTCAGCTCTCTGGGTATTTCCAGTCAGACCAGTCAGACCAGTCAGCACTGAACTTCTACTAAAATGCTGCACATGTTCGTACACGAGGAATAACAGATAATGTTGTAATGATTCACTTTAAAGAGATTATTATTATTCTGTTGTATCATCTAATATCACACGACTTTGTGAGTTAAATTATATTTCACTTATTTTTATATTTATCACAAATATTATTTGTCTGTTCCAGATGTGGGAACCTCTGCTTCACGATCGCCCCTTCAGCCGCACGGCATCATGGGAACTAAACTGAGCAGCCGCGTCCACGTGAAAAACTAAGAACTTAGTTAAGTTTCATCATCATCAGACTTTTGTTAAATTACTGAAAAATTAACAACATCAGTCCAAAAACAAACTGATGTTTTTTTTCTCTCCAGGAGCTCAGACGTCAACGCGTCTGTGAAGAGACTGAAGGTGACTTTTTTTTTTTTTTCTCTTGAGAATAAAGATAAATATGTGTTATAATGGATCATTAACAGAGTTGGAAAATAACTGATCAGTCAGATACTTAACAACTTATCTGAGGGTTGTTTGTGATACTAACATGAACTGGAGTTAAAATCAGTCACTTGTGTTTCTAAAATTTAACAACTTAATCAGTTTATAACTTCACTTTTTTTTAAATGTAAGGAAAGTTTCTACTAACTGGATCCAGACCCAGATCCAACAGCCTCCACAGGACTGGAGATGTGGTCTCCACTTTCTATTTTTCTATTTTCTTACCAGACAAACACACAAACATCAACTGTAAAAAGATCTAAACAGCTGCTGTAAATGAAACCAAGCAGACGACCCTGAGGACGAATCTCTCTGATTCTCCTTATTATCCTGAGAAAGTGACAAAGTCTAGAAATCAATAGATGAATCAGCACTACATTAGAAAACGGAGCAAAGAGCAACGCTCCAACAGCGCTGACAAGTTGTTATTATTTGGTCAATGTGAAATATTTCTGTCAATTCTCTTGATTTGATTTCCACCTCGGAGAAATGACTCCGCCTGATATTTCCTGCTGCTGTTTCCTGTGTTTGAAAGACACATGTGGTGGATGTAAAGAGACAGAGAGACGGAGAGAGAGGAGACCGTCACGGTTTTCACAAAAAAACAGATCGTACGAGCCACTTAACAGCTCTGCAGCCAACGGGTACGAGGGAGGGAGCGAGAGGAAAAGCGAGTCGTGCCAGCGTTTAGTTTAACAGCTCGCTGAGAGGCAGCAGCACCTGACAGATGCCACTTCAGGAGCATCGTCCCACAGAGATGAACAGACGACGGGAAGCAAAAGAACTAGAATATTGTAACGTTTAATTAAATATCTCTACAACATGGAGCTATAAAATAAGTTCTAATACTGACAATAAAGCAAGACGGTTATCTACAGATTAAAAATAATAAGTTATTACTTGTTTAAAAGCAGCAGTTATAATTATTAACTTATTAAATTATGTCTGAGTGTTAGCAGCTCTGTCTGGTGCATCAGTGGTTATTACTTTACTTTTATTTACTTTATTTGAGCATTAGTTGTCATATTTGCAACATTTAGTGTAGGATCACTGTAGTTTTTGTGTGGGGGGTTAAATCTGTCCCTCTTTCTGTGCTGCTCGACACACAGCGGCTGCAGAAACAAACAAAAGAGCCGCTTTGAATGGCACGTGCTCCAGGCGTCAGTCACCTGTTTCCTAGCAACGGGCACAACAGAAAAAGCACCTGTGGATGTGAATAGGAGGCTGCCGAGCGTTTAGTTTGACCAAAAACCAGGGGCACGTTGACACATCGGAGCTATTTTTATATAGGTCACAATGTATAAAACACCAACATCATCCTCATTAATCCTTAAAGTCATTTAATGTGACGTCGTCAATATTGATACAGGCTGAAATCTTTTAATTAGCAGCTTCATTAGTGTTTTAAGATCAAAAAGGTAGATTTATATTTTTAAAATGGCTACTTTTTGTTTTTATTGTTGATTATTTTTACTTCATTTTGAATTTAAAACACATTTTCTGCTACTGAAAAAATATTTTATTAATATTATTATAGTAGCTATTAAATAGGTTTTATTATTTAAATTTTATTTACTGTAAAAATGATTTGATTTTGTTTAAGTTTTATTAAATATTAAAAGAAAAAAACATCCGAGATCAGAAACGCGTTAACATGATGAGCATGAATCTGTTGACATGTTGTGTGTTTTTTCATCTACACACAAAAACACATGACAGAGGGAGTAATTTTTAGGTCTCGCGCTACGACGTCACCAGAACCTCGAGCCCCTGCATGCAAATCACGTCTCCGCTCGAGCCTCTCCATTGGCCGTCTCGCGCTCATTTAGCTGCTGTCAAAGCGCGCGGCCCGGGCACGTTCCGGTAACTTTTCCCAGTTGCCCGCAGCTTCAACCAAAGTAACATCCAACAAGCGGTTTCTATTCTTCACGGCGCCGCTCGCGGATGACAAAAAAGAAAAAAGGCGAAAAGGGGAAGTGAGGAGCAAGTTTCCCTCTGAGTGGATTTCACCCCGACGCCGCTGCGGCTCTTCATCATCATCATCTCCCTCCGCGTCTGTCACTCTTCATCTCCTCTTCCTCGGAGGTTTAGCAGCGCGCGGGCCAGCCTGAATGTTTCTGTGTGTCTGACTGAGAAGTTTTGTCCAAAGACGAGGTGAATGTACAGCATCATGATGGAAACGGACTTACATTCCCCCGTGGTGCCCCAGACCAACCCGTCCAACCCGGGGGGACACGCCGGAGGAGGCGGTGGTGGCGGGGGGGCCGGGGGTAAAATCCCCCAGGAGAGGATCAAGAGACCCATGAACGCCTTCATGGTCTGGTCCCGGGGCCAGCGGAGGAAAATGGCCCAGGAAAACCCCAAGATGCACAACTCGGAGATCAGCAAGCGGCTGGGAGCGGAGTGGAAGCTGATGACCGAGGCGGAGAAGAGACCGTTCATCGACGAGGCGAAGCGGCTCCGGGCCATGCACATGAAGGAACACCCGGACTACAAGTACCGGCCGCGGCGGAAGACCAAGACGCTGCTGAAGAAGGACAAGTACTCGCTGGCCGGCGGGCTGCTCGGCTCCGCGGCGGGCGTGGGGATGGGCGGCGGACAGCGGCTGGAGAGTCCCGGGGGCCACGCTGGGGCGAACGCGGGCTATGCCTCGCACGTGAACGGCTGGGCGAACGGCACGTACTCGGGCCAGGTGGCGGCCGCGGCGGCGGCGGCTCACGCGATGATGCAGGAGGCGCAGCTGGCGTACACGCAACACCCGGGCACCGGGGCTCACCCGCATCACCCGCACGCGCATCATCACCCGCACCACCACCCGCACAACCCGCAGCCCGTGCACAGGTACGACATGAGCTTATCGTACAGCCCCATCTCAAACTCTCAGAGCTACATGAGCGCGTCCCCGCCGGGCTACGGCGGCATCACCGGCTACACTCACCAGCACCAGAGCTCCGGTGTCTCCCCGGTGTCCGGTGCTATCGGCGGGACTTTGGGGTCCCTGGTGAAATCTGAGCCTAGCGTGAGCCCCCCGGTTTCCACCGCGCGCGCACCGCCGCCGTGCTCCACGGGAGACCTGCGGGACATGATCAGCATGTATCTGCCGACCGGAGAGGCGGCGGGGGACTCCTCCGTTCAGAGCAGACTGCACGTGCTCCACCAGCAGCACTACCAGAGCAGCGGGTCCGCTCCGGTAAACGGGACGGTTCCTCTGACTCACATTTAAAATCTCAATGTACGAAAACACAAACCAAATATTTAACGTGTAGATGATGTGGGCGCAGGCTGCTGATGAAGTGTAAATTATTCGGCGGTTACAGCCATAAAAATGCAATCACTTTGAACAAACTTTTTTAATGTTATTATTTTTATTTTATTTTGATTTTCTTTCGGTGATAGATTTTTTTTTCTGTCCGAGTTGAAGGAAGAAGCGCAGCTGATTTTATTCCTGCTCTCTGGAACAGAGCATGCCAAGTTTTAACACGATTTAAATTATAATCCGTGAAGGTTGGTGCGTGTTGAAGGTTATTATTATTTTTTATTTTATTATTTTTTCGCGACTTTTCTGTGGAATTAAAAGCACCAGCTGTGTGTTTAAAGAGGGAAGCGTTTAATAAACAGAAGGCGGTGTGGAGGATGTTTTTTTATATATAATATATATCAACAAAAAAAAAAAAAAAAGTTTCTTGGCTGCAATTTAAATTGATTTCCAGTTTTAATGCTTGTAAACATGTGAGTCAGTCGGTGTAATTTGAATTTGTTTTTGTTGTTGTAAAATCTTGTAAATTGTGAATAAATAGGCCTACTGAAAAAACCAAAACGCTTTTTATGCAATTGTACATAATTTAAAAAAAAAAAAAAAAGCTTCTAATTTTTTCGGGTTGAAAACGAAAACACGATTATTATTATTTTTTATTTTTTTTGCGCCGAGTTGAATAAATTTTCTAATAATTTCATGTTAGATTTGTTCCTGGGATATTTGTTTCCTCAGTTTATTGTGTCGCTACGAGTTTAATTAATTAATTAATTGATTATCGATCAAACTAAATCAGAATAATTAGAAACAACAACGTGTTCTCTCTCTCTCTCTCTGGTGTCACTGATGTTATTGATCACTTATTTATTGGAACTAAAAATCAAACATGATCAGATTTAATTTTCTATTTAATTAATTTTATTTTAAACCTGATAATTGACATTTTATCAATATAAATGAATGTTGGACACTAATAATAATGATAATAAGATAATGTGAGGATTTTTAAATGGAAACATTTTTAAAATATTTAATTCTATTTTTTCTCATAATGTTTCATATAATTTTATAAAACTTGTTGGTTGAGGATTTTTCTTTAAAATAATAATAATTTAAACTAAACAGCCACTTCCTTAATTATCTCTCTTGGTTTATTGTCAGTGTTTAAAACTGGAGCAGATTAATTCAAATCTTTGACATAATAATAATAAATAACGTCTCAACGTGCGTTTAAAATATACAACTAAACTGATTTTAGATTGTTGATTGTATAAATTATTGATTTGTGATTTTCTCTTGTCTCTTACAGATATTTTTCAAAGGTTAAATCCTTTCATCTGCACCGGTCGAGAAGGTTTTTATGTCATTTTATCTAAATTGTTATTTGATCAAAATGAAATCTGTTGGTTAAATAATAATAATAATAATAATAATAATAATAAGCCCACAGGTCAAACAGAACAAAGTTTCTCTTCCTTTACCTTCTACAGGGTCGTGACCTCACTAATCTAGATCTCAAGTAAAAGTAAATCCGACAACAAGAGTTTCATCTGGTCGATGAACTGTTAATACTTCAACCACCTCCGCCCCCCTCAGCTCCACAACCGCTCCTCAGCCCTCAACCCTCTGCCTCTGTGTGTGTGTCCAGGTTGTTAAATTATGTCCTTCTTTAAATTTAATGGCTGAATCGGTGGAGGCCCTGGGGTAGAGAGAGAGAGGAATGAAAGAGCTGAGAGGAGGAGGTGGAGGAGGTTTTTATGTTGCAGGAGAAAGGGGATTAGTCGTGGTGTAAGCCGGGGGCAGCCCGGGGGTCACCCCGAACAAAAAGCCCCGCAAACAACACCCCTGGTTTTATCAGACTAATTCCCACTCGGGTCTAGACTTAAAGAACATGAGGCCAACGTTGATGAAATCACAGAAAAAGAAGCTGTTTCCTGAAACGTCTGAAGGTATTTATCAGACTCAGCAACATCCTCACTGCTCATTTATTATTATTATTATTATTTAATATTCTCATTATCTTTTTAACCTTCAGTTACATTTATTGACTTTGACTCTTTAGAATAAAATGTTAGAAATTAAAACCTAAGAACTTAAAAGAGTATTTCACATTTTTACTTCTACTCGTTCTTCTGATAGTTTGTCACTGATCAATAACTGATTAAATTGAACACTGGCCACACTGAGAGATTAATGATGCTTAACGTTGTATTAAAAAGAGCATTGTGTTAAAATGTTGATAAAATGATTTATTAAATTAATAGTTTAACCATGTGACATGTTAACAAATCATGTCTCTTCACTGTTTAAAAAGTTACATTTAAATATATTTAAGACTGAATCAGTGCAGACAGAAGGTGTTTGACTCTAATTATCACTCATCAGTAACTTGGAGGTCGAGGCTGTAATTTCCTCAATGTGATAAAACTGGGATCATTTCCTCTAAATGCAGCTCTGAGTCTCAGTGTGAAGACACAAAACTATTCTCAGGAGCATTTTCCTTTAAATAAATCGACATAATAAAAGAGTCAACCACATCCACAACCGAGTGAATAACATTATTATTCAGATAAATAAGTGTAAATAATCTAATTATTATCACCAGGTCCTGAAAGCAGCTTCACATTTGGCTTCAGGTAAGAAACAACAAACTATTTGTAGCTGATGGAGTAAAAGCAGATCTCAGTCTGGTCCTCAGTCCTGATCCATGTGTCTCCTCATGTTGTGTTGGCAGATGCTTGGACACCGCTGCTCTGGCACTTCCCACTTCCATACACCCCCCCCCTCCAACGCCTCCCATCCCGCGTGCTCCCGGTGTCCTAAACGTAGCTAATCGGCGTCAGTTTATCACGCCTCCGCATATTTCCCTCCCTCTCCTCCTATAAAAACCCTCACCTCCGTCGTTGGACCCGGTTCTGTCATGGGAGATTACGGGGGACCGATTGCACAACACCGAATGTGGCGCGAGGAGATTAGCCGGGACGCCATAGAAAATAGCAACGGGGCCAACGGATTCCTCGCGAGGGGGCCTTATCGTGCAATTACACGTTGACACGTTTTAACCATTTTTCAGCCTCTTAATCCGAGGGCCCCCTCCTCCCCTTCCTCACCTCCTCCCCCTTGTCTTTCCAAAAGCAGACCTATTGGTGTCGAGGGAGCCTGGCTGCTCCGTCTGACTCTCTCCATCACGCTGCTGCCTCTTCCACAGCCTCTGTTAATATTTCAAAACAGTTTTTTTTTGTCTCTGTTTCAAAATACTTTAAATGAGGAAGAGGGAAAATGTCAAAAACTCGTCCGGAAAAATTTAAACTGAGACAATCACTCGCAAAGTTCGCTGTATAAGATACATTTAGTTCTGTTGTGTTAATGCTTCTCGTTATTTATTTATTAAACTGCTAAATTAGGTTTTCTGTGATGCCGTTAGCGAATAAATACAATTGTAAAATTTAAATTTAAATGTGTAACTATCCTCATGTCGCTGAAATCGCAAGATGCAGAGAAAAAGGAAAAAACAGCACATAAATAATATTTATCCAGTTGTGATTATGTGAGAACGTGTTATTATTAAGATACGTAGCAGATTAAAACCAGCCAGTATCAAATATAATCTGTCATCATTCACTTAAATTATTTACTACTAAGACAAGAAACCGAACCAGATAAAACAAATGAACATTATGAAACATTATTCATCCTAAGTAGTTTTATGCAGCAGATAATAAAAGTCAGTGACTTTCAGTTGTGTTTTTAGCTGCGTGTGAAAAAAACTTAAATTAACTTCTGTTTTTTTTCTTCTACATAAATCTCCACCAGGCATCAAACGGTCGGCGTGTTGTTCTACGGCGCTCAATTCAATTAGAGTCTTTCATGACAATCAATTAGGGCGTACCCCCTGGTTCTCCCCAGGGGCCTATAATCATCACACACCGTCTGCTCTGACGGGCACTGGGGAGCCCCGCCCACCAGCACGATGAGGCCACTGGGAGCCGTGAAGAGACACTTTGTGGTTTATTTCAAGGCAGTTTATTCCAGATTATGTGTTTTTTTTTCTTCTTCTCTCAGAGGCTCTGTGGTAAATGTAGATTTTCCCCCTTTAAGTTCAACTCAGCTACAACATTTCCTGCATATTAGAGCTTAACTGACTGGATTTTGAGAGCTGGTAATCACATCCAGAGGTTGAAGTACAGAGACGATAGCGACACTGATCTGTAGAGTAGTTACTGTCCAGCTGTAGAGAACAGCATGAACATTGTGTGTGTAAAATCAGTAAGTACAGTTTGGAAACGGCTGCAGGTTTTATCATTGATCACACTGTAGACGTGTATATAATATGACAACAAACACATTAAAATGTGTGTTTTGGGCTCTGCCTCATGATCTCTGTGTATCAATAGTTACTGTTGTACTCATAACTATGTATGTGACATATTTTGCAGTTGATATTGTAGAGGTAAGACAAGTTTTAAGATGATGTACTTATTAGTCACGTAATATACTTAGTAAGTACCCTCACTGATCTACTGTGTGTGACCTACATAGTGAGTTGTACTTGTGTAGAGCAATTCACTATTTATTCATGATGTTAAAGTTCTTATTAAGAGCATGTCCTGGATCAGTTTGTGATGTTTATTGTGCAGAAATGATCATAGACTGTCATGAAAACATTAGAGTGAAGTACTAGTGGAGCATAGACAAGTTTCATGCGGTTCAGCTCCTAGTGGTCACTTGTATTATGTGTCTCCTGGTTGTACTTGTGCAGAGAAATTCACTCCACACTCAGTAGCTGCTGTGAGCTCCTGGTGGCTCAGGGTGTTGGTCTGCTGACTTTGGTGCAGAGGGTTAGTGGTTCAAATCTCAGTGGTGGCTTAGTTGGTGGTTGTTGGACAGGTGCTTGGTTGACTAGGTGGGGAGATGTTTCATTGGTTGGTCACAGTTGTTGGAGCAGGTTGATAGGGTGAAGATAGAGTAAGAACAGGGAAAGTATTTGCTTGTTTAGGCCGTGGCATTTGGGGTCGGACCAGGGGGAATAGGACCCTAAGTGCCACCACCACGTTGCCACTTATGGCACTTTTTCATTTAGGCTTTTCTTCGATCAACATCGCGTTCTCTACTCATCTAGACATTTGCTCAGTTACACTTTGACACGTCCCATACTGTTGTTTTATCACAATCCTCAACTTCTTTTTGTCATTTTGCAGTTCCTCCTCGTGGCCACACGGGACACTGATGTGACACAGGTCAGAGCGAGGACTCGCACCTTCCTCCACCGACTCCATTAGTTAGACGCAGTTAATCTACAAGTGTTTGATTCATGCTTGATGGACTTTGAATAGTACAGTTCCTTATTTTCAGACTGGAAGTGCTAAGTAGTGGTACATATGTACAAGTAAGTAGTGATGCATGGTACTTAGTGGTACATAGTTCTTGCCACTATGTACTATGCATCACTACTTACTTGTACATATGTACCACTACTTTATACTACTACTTTGTACCAGTACTTCCAGAAGTAGTAGTGGGTATGTACATACGTACTAGTAAGTAGTGGTACGTCTGTACTAGTAAGTAGTGATGTATAGTAGTAAGAACAAGCTTGTACCTTCTTACTTGTACATGTGCAGCACAAGCAAGTAACAAGTACAGGTGCAAGCTTTTTCTTACCACTATGTATCACTACTTACTAGTACAGACGTACCACTACTTACTAGTATGTATGTACATACTACATACCCACTACTACTACTACTACTACTACTACTGGTACGAAGTAGTAGTATTTTTAAGTAGTTTTAAGTAGTGGTATGTCTGTACAAGTAGTGATGCATGGTACAAATGGTACATAGTTCTTGCCACTATGTACCATGCATCACTACTTACTTGTACATATGTACCACTACTTAAAACTACTTAAAAATACTACTACTTCGTACCAGTATTACCAGTACCAGTATGTACATACTTGTACTAGTATGTATGTACATACATACTGGTACTGGTAATACTGGTACGAAGTAGTAGTATAAAGTAGTGGTATGTTTGTACAAGTAAGTAGTGATGCATGGTACATAGTGGCAATAACTATGTACCACTAAGTACCATGCATCACTACTTACTTGTACATATGTACCACTACTTAGCACTTCCAGTCTGAAAATAAGGAACTGTACTATTCAAAGTCCATCAAGCATGAATCAAACACTTGTAGATTAACTGCGTCTAACTAATGGAGTCGGTGGAGGAAGGTGTGAGTCCTCGCTCTGACCTGTGTCACATCAGTGTCCCGTGTGGCCACGAGGAGGAACTGCAACATGACAAAAAGAAGTTAAGAGGATTGTGATAAAACAACAGTATGGGACGCGTCAAAGTGTAACTGAGCGAATGTCTAGATGAGTAGAGAACGCGATGTTGATCAAAGAAAAGCCTAAATGAAAAAGTGCCATAAGTGGCAACATGGTGGTGGCACTTAGGGTCCTATTCCCCCTGGTCCGACCCCAAATGCCACCGTCACCACGGCCTAAACAAGCAATTACTTTCCCTGTTCTTACTCTATCATCAACCTGCTCCAACAACCACCATCAACTGTGACCAACCAATGAAACATCTCCCCACCAAACCACCTAGTCAACCAAGCACCTGTCCAACAACCACCACTGAGATTTGAACCACTAACCCTCTGCACCAAAGTCAGCAGACCAACACCCTGAGCCACCAGGAGCTCACAGCAGCTACTGAGTGTGGAGTGAATAGCTGAACCGCATGAAACTTGTCTATTCTGCACAAGTACAACCAGGAGACACATAATACAAGTGACCACTAGGAGCTGAACCGCATGAAACTTGTCTATGCTCCACTAGTACTTCACTCTAATGTTTTCAGGACATGCTCTTAATAAGAACTTTAACGTCATGAATAAATAGTGAATTGCTCTACACAAGTACAACTAATAACTCTAATAACTGTTAGTTGGAGTCTTTGAAGGTTCAACAGTTTCTTACAAGAACTGAACCCCCAGACTACTTGTAGTCTCCTATAACGTCATGTTGGAGTACTTTAAAGATGCAATACAACTTTATTTGTATAGTGTCAAATCATAAAAACATTTATCTCAAGATCTAGACCATCACAGCTGCCATGACTTGTCTCCTGTAGAAAGGTGGGTGTAGTTACTTAAACATTATGACACTGGTTTATGTTTATAGCAGCAGCTGAAATAAAGATGTAAAACGCTACAGGAGACAGACTCTAATTTCACATTGGATTTCATTATTTATTACAGTAACAGCAGAGAACCGTTGCATCATATTAGCTGCTGATTTTTGCCAAAAAATAAAAATCCTTGCAAAATCGTCCTAATTTTTTCCTGATTAGAAACAGCTCACTGCAGCATCTCGTTCCTCGTGACGAGGAGGTAAATAAATAACCTGTGAGCCTCTTTAACGATCACTGTGATTAACAAATATTCAATAAATCAGTCAAGTTTAGCTACAACAATAACGTCTGTGATAAATCTGAAAGGTCACAAACCTCATGGGTCTTTTCTGTTTTTTGGTTGGACACTTTATCAGGTATGGATCAGTTATTAACGTTCACTATCTGATTATTGATTATTGAAGTGTTACCACTACTACAACTATAGAAACATCTGTTACAACACTGGCTTATTTACTTTTAACGCTACCAGAAGAAAAACCTCAAAACTGGACAACGAAGAGCAAGAAAAGCTTCAGTGTTTCTACATTTAAATCGATTATACACATAGAAGCAAAAGTGAAGTCTCTTCAAGTCAATTACCTCAAACTCAGCGGTCCGTTTCCAGCAAATCTGAGAAGAAAGAAAGAACAAGAGGGAAAGAGAAGGAGGAGGAATGGAAGTGAACAGGAAACACTAACATGATTACGACTGCAGCTCAGGCTCAGGTAATCACTGGAGTTAAAAGGTCTCCTGCCAGCTCAGAGGCCAACGAGCCGCTCTCTCCCTTTCACCTCTGAGGAGGGAAACTCTGTCATTTGCAGATTGCAGGTGAGATGTGGTTCACGTCTCTCCAACCTCCCACCAGTCCGGCCGCTAAAAAATCCTGCTCAATTAGTGCCAATCATCAAGCAAAGGTGCCGTAATTACTTAGTGATGTTTGACATGGGGAGACCTGTGTGTGTGTGTGTTTCTTTATATTTAACAGATCTGGGTTTTTACACTGAAAATACAAACGTCTTCTTGGTTGAAACTAAAAAAGTCAGAATTTTACATCTTTAAATGATGTTTAATCTCTGTCCTGTAGATTTACCCTCTACATCAGTGGAGCACAAGGCTAATATCTGACTGTAAATGACTATAATATTAATATTATCGTTATTATTATTACATTACCTGCCTGATAATAAGTTGCCTTTGTAGCTACTAGACAGAAACCAACATACAGCATCAACATTAGCAATGTTGTTGTCCCGACTTCACAATTACAAACACATCGTTTACACACTTTTATTACGTCATCGAAGGCAGTAAACACACAACCCACTGATAACAACAGACATTAAACACTGACTGGCTCGTTAGCTCTAATGTGCCACTAATGATTTGTACCAAATTAAAGGCTCCTTCCTTTAACACAAAAAGCTAAAATTCTGCTCTTAATAGAGTCAAGTCTCCAAATGGTCCTGACAGCAGGATGAGTGTGTGCAGGAAGTTAATTCACTCATTATAACATGTTGACCCACGGTCGCCAAGACGAGGCTCAGGGCAGAGAGTCATTAGTCACACTACTTCCTCCTGTGTGTGTGTGTGTGTGTTACAGAGACAGCAGAGAAACAAGTCGACTGATTGAACGACTATTTTGTATCAAATGTCACTACAACCCAAAGTCTTCCCAGGTACGTAACAGTTATTCTACATGTTACAATGAAAATATGTTTTAATTCTCCAAAATTCTCTTTTATCTTAAATTAATTAAATACGTGATGTTAAGTTAATTTAACTCTACACATATAAAACACTTATTTTTACTTAAACCTCTACCACACACACATATATATACTTTATATTATTAATTTAGTGTTTCTTTTTGTGTCATCAATCATCTTCATATAATATTTGTTAAAAAGCTACTACAACAAAAACATCCAGATTATCAAGTATTTTATATCAATGAATATAAAACCAGAAATATTGGAACTAATTCACAGATGTTACCAGTGTTAATGTTGTTTTAACTTCTACAAACAATTTAACCAACAAACCAAACTTGACATTAGTGTTGGACGATTTCTCCTTAATACTGAATAATGATAGTACTGAAACTGTCAGCCAGGAGGGGGTAACCTACGTTAACACTATTTTCTTATTTTTCCATATAAATTGTATATGTTTATACGTGTGCAGGCTGCGTTTTAAACTAATTACCTCATCATTTAACATAAGTGGCTGAAAACAGGACAATTCACCAGTTCACCAGTCATGACGTCAGTCATCCATCACGACGGATGATAGTATCGTCTATCAGCCCAAAAACAACCAAACTATATTCAAAGTTCACTAACATCAGCTTCATTTTTTATTTCTTAATTGTGTTTATTTACATGTTTTCAGCCTCAAATAGCAACGAGACGTAATTATTCAAAGATTAAAGACTTCGCTGCACAGAAATTCGATAAACTACTTTACAACTTTTTATTTGACAGAGTGAATTCCTGCTGAAGTTAACGACGACGCTTGTTTCTCTGTTCCTGTCAGTGACCATCCTGACTCCAGTTTTGTGTACTAGTGTGTATCTATCAATGTGTGTGTGTGTTTGGGTAAAACAATATGCTAATCTCTGGCGTTGAGTGGAGGGATTTGCTGTATAAAGGAGAGAGAGGAGCATGCTTGTTAGCGATAGCCTGGCTGAAGATTCCTACACACACCCACCTCCCTGATCCACTTATATAGGCTGCTAGTGTGTGTGTGTGTGTGTGAATGGTGGTTTCATCTATACATACTTCTCTCATTTCTGTGTCATTTGCAGATGCTGCATAACTACTGATGTCCCTGTGTTTGGCATATGTGTGAAGGTATGTGTCTATGCGTGTGTGTGTGTGGGTGGGTAGGTGTGTGTCTATGCATGTGTGTGTGTGTGTACAGGAGGATGATCTGTGTTGGCAGCCAGTAGTTGTGGACTCAGATTAAACATGGAGAGGGATTCAGTCTGAGGGTATTTACAGATTCTCATTATAGCCTCAGAATATGCGTGTGCACACACACACACACACACACACACACTAATCTTATCACCTATATAGCTTAATCTGTTTATTCTGATTAGACCTTTTCTTTTTTTACTTTTTTTTTTTTTTATAAAAACCTGGTTTCCTTGCTTGAAGTTGAATGTTCATGTCACTAAAATTAGAAGGTAAAAACAGAACGATAACATTTATAACTCTGTCCTCTCCCAGTGCATGTTGGGATATCCTCCTGTCCCCCGTGGCGCTGAATGAGAAAAGCAAGATGCAGAGAATAAATAAAATGACTCAGTGAATTAAAGCTGTCATATTAAAGCGGCACATACACTCCTGTGTCTCTACGCGTCATTTCCGTGTTAAGATGTAAACCTTGATCTGACCTGGATTCTAAATCCGTTTTTATAATTAAATCGAACTATTTAATAACTTCTATTAAACTTGATGTTGACTGATTATTCAGCTCTAATCTGCACTTATTTCTGCTGCAATACTCAAAAATATAACTACATTTGTAAAACACTCAGAGTAATATAAAGGCTCTACAATTTTAAATTGAACACAGTAACAGAAACACACATTTCTGAGCAGTAATAAACCACAGCTGGTTCTAAATGAAACAACACGTTGAGCTGTGTTTTTTTTAGCCACCTGTCGATTTAAACTCAGACGTTCACGTCTCCTTTCAGCTCAACCAGCTCCTGACAGAAACGTCTTTGTCTGCAGTTTAATGTACAGTAGGTTTATCAGCTACGCTGCAGCTGAAAACAGCTGCCTGCTGCTGTGGAAATGAGGTTAATGAAGGTGGAGGAGCCAAAACAAAACAATGTGGGGAAAAAATGTGCTGTAAACAAAAACAACGAGGGGAAACTGCAGTGTCGGCTGATAATTCTCTAGAGAGACAAGTTTCACAACCTAAAGATACTAAACATCAGTTCATGGCGGTGGAAAGTGAATCACACTGGTGTCAAACATCCTCAGGAGGAAACTTAAATCGGCGAAGCTGCTGTTCAGACACAAACTTAGTTCTTGTTTCTTAAAAAAGTCGACAACTTGGTCAGTGGAGAGGAGCGAGGGAACGAGGGAGTGATGGAGCGGGATGAGAAGAGAGGGAGGGAGAAGCAGCGCTGAAACACAACGGGAGCATCCATCCTTTAACCAGTGGGGAGTTATCGCCCGACGACAGAGCCTTTCCAAACGCTTTAAAAAGCACATTTGAAGATGTATTAGTGCATCCCTGAATCCACCAGCTGCCAATAGGGGGCTGCTTGTTGGACTCGGTGCATGTGTGTGATGTGTGTGTGTGTGTGTGTTTGTGTGTGTGATGTGTGTGTGTGTTTGTGTGTGTGTGTGTGATGTGTGTGTGTGTTTGTGTGTGTGCGCATGGGGCTTTTTTTTTTTCCTTTTTTTTTTTTGTAGCTCCCTCCAAATTCCCTTAGCGAGCGTTGCTAAGGTGCTTTAGGGATGGGATTAGCCAGAGGCTCATCACACATTCCCGAACATTAAAAAAAAAAGTGCGGAGAGAAACGAGGGAGAATTAAAAACGAAGAAAAGCAAAAGAGTGAAAGAGTGACCAAAAAGAAACGAAGGAGGAATAAAGTAAGAAAAGTAGACGGAGGAAAATATGAGGTGAACAAATCAGAGCAAGAGACAAAAAGACAAAGAATCGGAGAGAACAGGATGAGTCTTTAGATGACAAGAAAGTGAAGAGAAACGATGAGGAGTGTAGAGATGAAGAATGGGGAGAAAAGGTAGATGAAGAGAGGAGAGAGTGGGAAGAAAGGAGGAAGAGGAGTGATCTTGCTGACTCTTGCGTCAGCCTGTTAACCGAGGGCAATATGATGAGAATAAGCTGCATAATGAAGCGTGGAGGCAGCGGTAGAAACGTGTCCAGGAAGCCACCTTGTCTCTTCTGCTGTGATGTTTGAAAATCCAGCAGCAGCGGTTCTGGCAGGTTTGGCCTCCTGGTTCACACGACACCAGAGATTAAAGATGAAAACTGCTAATCTTCAAGATTCTGGTTTATTTTTGGTGTTGATGCTTCTGCTCTTCACTTCCCAGTGATCAGACCGCGTGGGCGGCGTCTGACGTCCTCTCTGGATTTTAAGATCAGGAAGCTTAAGATTTGAAACTATCCTCAGAAAAAAAAAAAAAAAAAGTTAAAGACGAGTGATGAGATAATAACAAACTGTGTTTGTGTCTTAACAGCAGCTGGTTTTTATTAGACCACGTCTCATAAAGATGGACGACACCACAGATACCACAGTGAAGACGATCATCTTGACTGCTCCTAACGGATGAATACGGTACAAGTCCAAACTAAAGTGAGTCGAACTAAAACACAAATACAAACTTTTCTTTATCACTGTAACACTTTACTTACTTTAACACTGTTGACAAGACGTCTGAATAATTAGTCGCCTCACAGGAATAAATATTTTTAGGATTTCAGAGAAAAGACACAGTCGGAGCTAAAATAGTCACGAAACAACATCTGACCTGAAGCAGGACGTTGACGTGTTAACGTGTCAGACACCTGCTCACCAGCTGTGACCAGTTATTTCTACTAAAACTGAGCTACAACTCTAAAAGACTCTGAGGACAACAGCTGATCAACAACACGACGTCTAGTTTGACTCAAAACAAACAAAAACACATAAACACGCTCGACATAAACGCCAGCGTCGTTTTATTGGAACCAGTTCTGGTTTATCAGAAATGTGTCTGTTTCTATCGTGTTGAATTTAAACACGGTGTCACAACAGAAAACACGATAAGATCTGTTGAGCCTTTGTATTAATCATCATTTAATATCATTGGTGAAACTTCATGACGTCGACAGTAAAACTCAGTCTACTGTTCGTCCATAAACGTACAAACTTAATGAAAAACTACAGTTTGGTTTTTATTTATTTATCTGGAAGCTCAAACATAAAATGGTCAAATCAGATTTTAGTAGTTTTGTTGTGAGTTGATATGAACTGATTGTGTTAAACAGATAAATTAAATCTTCTCAAATTGAATCGAATCCAAATTGTGCGACTTTGTGATATTGGTTGAAAAAACTACAACTAAACTGGGAAAATTATGTCCGTGATTTTAAGGATTCATTTCACTTTCAGAGTAAAAAAAAAAAAAAAAAAAATCAACAGTAACAACAAATTTTAAAGAATAAACACAAGTCCGAGACAGAACAGTGGTCTTGTTTGTTGCTGTAAAAACACTGACAGCTTTTCATTCATTACTTTAACCGATAATAAACAGAATCTATCAATAACTGAGACACTGTTTTTATTTTTCTAACATCCGTAGATGAGGTTGATCCAATCCACCCAACCAGCCTCTGTCTATACATTTGCCGTGTGAGTGAGTGGAGCAGGGGGATAAGGCTAATACCTGTTTGCATAGGTGTGGTCTGTTAGATCTCCTGTTACCTGGTCCTCCACTGCAACCTGAGCCTCCTCTGTTTGGACAAATTGACACAGTGAACCGAGCTGACTGGCAGCCAGATTTCCCTCTCTGTTTATCTTCATCTCTCCCTTTTCCTATTTACCTTTTACTTACTTTCTCTTATTTATTGTATGATGACGCATATAAAGAGGCAAATCACAAGAAATATTATCAATAAAGTAAAGAGATTTTTAGTTTTTTTTTTTCACCTTCGTTTTAGCTAAATCATCTGTTTGTTTTCTTTCTTTGTTTTTCATCTGGATTCACAAATGTCAGTGTTTCCGAACTTTTCATAATTGCTTCATTCATCATCTCTCCCTTCGCTCTCACACTAACATCTTTCCTCGTCGCTCTGTCTTTTCTTTCTTTCTTTCTCTTCCCTCCATCCATCCGTTTAGGGTTTCCATGATCTCATTATGTGCCTATGAAAAGGGACAGGTAATGCAATCTGGCATGGCATGGTATGACTTGTGTGTATGGGTGTGTGTGTGTGTGTGTGTGTGTGTGTGTGTGATTACCTGAACAACAGAGTCTCTATTTCACCCACTTATCTCGTCTAGAAATAATCATCTAATCAAGTGTGCACAAACACAATTATGGAATATATTGTATGTTTACAGACGCAGCTTCTCTACACACACACACACACACACACACATTAAACTGACTTCAATTAATTACCTGAATATTAATCATCACCAACAGATGACTAACCCCAACACTCATGGAATGAGTCTGCTCATATTTTTCTTATTTTTTAACTAAAAACCACCAACAACAGATATAAACTCTTGTGTCTCATCAGTGAGTCACGTCAGGAAGTTTTTAAGGACACTTCAGAGGATCCATCTACGTCGGCTGCAGGTGAACAATATTAGATTTCTCTGTTTCGCTTTTTTTCAGATCGTTGAGACTGAATTTGTCTGATTTTGCCGAAGCTTTTCTGACTTAACTATAAAATTAGAAAAGCTTTATAAATGTACTTTAACGATGATTTAAAACTGAACGGATGAAGCCAGTGTTTTCTAACATCAGTAAACACGACTTCCTCTTGTTGCTCCACGACAATATAAAACAGTTTTCATTCTCCTCGTTCTTTCATGAACTCTGCCTGGACACTTTCTCATGGTTCTTAGCAGTGATGCTGAAGGTAAATGTGAGACTTTTTTATCTCACGTTTCCTGCATCTTCTAAAAGAAACATGTAAGTCAGTTCACCGACGTATGGATGACACATGGCCAAAATATAATCTGCTGGTTTTAAGAAGCACAAGAGCAATTTTGAGCCTCATCTTGGTGAACATTAACATAAACATTTTGACAACAGCAGAAATACAAAATGGGCACAGCTACTCTATCAAATCAAAACACAACAAGCAGTTGAACTTGAAACTGAACTCTACAGGTTTTTTTTTTATTTCTTCTGAATTATTTCTAATGAGGTAAAAACCTGCAGCTATGAGAAGCTGTGGAGAGCAAGACGCCACTGTGAGTTTATCCTTTTAATATGTTTGAAAATGAATGTTATTATGAGTCTATATTGATGATAATAATGAAAATTAAATCTATGACACAAAGTGTGCTAAATGTGAAAGGGTCTGTCGGCCTTGCTCAGAAAACCTCGTATGAAAAAATCCTTCAACTCCGTCTTCATTATACTCAAGGCAGAAAAAAAAACAGCGAATGTGATTGTCGGTGTCTTAAAGAGGTGTGTGTTTGTGTCTATCCCACATAATGCTCAATTGGCAGGTGCCCATGATATTAAAAAAAAAAAAAAAAAAAAAAAAATCATACTGAACTGCAGTAAACACGCGACAGCAAGAGAACAGAAAAATAGATCAATCATAGCGATGGGAGAGAAAGAAAAAAGCAATGAAAAGAAAAAGGGAGAGGGGGGCCGATCGACTGTAGCGTTGACCTCTCAGCGCAACACAAAGACCTCTCTCTCTCTCTCTCAGAAAAAAACCCAGAGCCCTCCACGACGGGGCATTTCACCGTATCAATCGCCCCCCTACTCCTGTGCCCTCTCAGCCACCCACCCCACATGGTTGGACAGCCGATAAGTTGGAGCCGAGCACTAAAAGCTCCCGCAGGGTGAGCGACAAAGGGACTCCTACAGCCACGGAAAGAAAAGTGCTCCCTCTCTCTCTCCTCTCTCTCACAAACTCTCCCTCACTCCCCTTCGCTGTAGGGAGACATTATGGACGTCATTATTCTGGCCCTCAAAGTTGCCACAGAAGCTTCAGGGCTTTGACCTGGCCCTGCGCTGTGTGTGTGTGTGTGTGTGTGTGTGCGTGCGTGTGCATGCATGTGTGTGTGCATGCATGAACATAAGCCCTGCAGGACGTCTTCCAGCCCCACAGAGTGTGAGATGAGGAGAATTAAGAGTAATTTTTCCCTCAGACGTTCTGACTATTTTTCCCCACAGAGGAGCAATGTCACATTTTGCAATTTCACCTGCGTGTGCGTACACACACACACACACACACACACACACACACACACACACACACACACACACACACACACACACACACACACACACACACACACACACACACACACACACACACACACACACACACACACACACACACACACACACACACACACACACACACACACACACACACACACACACACACACACACACACACACACACACACACACACACACACCTGGTGTGAGATAAATTCATCAAAGTAGAGTAAATTGAATTAACTAATGTATTTCAAGCCCTGTTTAAAACCAACAAAGTGTTACGACGACATAAACACAAACACAGCTTCCTACTGAGGGTTTTTATGTCTTATTTTGAAAATAATTATACATCACGATCAATAGCTAATCAACATCATACTGATCAGTCATGGGGGAAAGTGGAAACCTTAAGGAGAAAAACATGAGGTCGAGGGAGCTGAATTTTCATTGTTCGACGTGAATGTGATAATATTTATTACTGTTTCAGTGTTTTCATATTCAACTGTAAATCTGGAACAATCTCAAGTATCACATCTCTTTCTTTTTCTCCTACAGGTTTGAAAGGAAACTGTAAAAAAAAAAGTTTGTGGAGTTGTTCTTTGTGGAAGACGGCCGCTCTTTTTGGCTTGAATTCACAAATTGAGAATGGATATTATCATATCCACGGGGGGAAAATAACCTTCATAGAGAGTTTATGAAAGACTGGTGCAGCGTGATCCACCTCAGTGACAGCTGTGTACACAGAGATGACTGGTCACAGGAGAACCCTCTCACCAACTCACTTTATATCATTTTATTCATTTTGTCTGTTCAGCTCTTCATGGCTCGTGTCAATTCAAATTGAATGATTTAGTTATTTATTAAAAGTCTAAAAACATGGATTATGTTACATCCGTGTTGACATTAAAGCCTCATTTACTCAACATAAAAATCAATGTATCTGCTGAATCTGTGAATCCAAACTCAATGTAGCTACTGTCCTTCAACAAAATGACACAACGAGCTGCTTCTACGATAAAAACCACCAGTTTTATGTGAAATAATCATCAAACTGAACCTCGTGAGCTCTACGTTTGTCACTTCTGTGATGATTGTGGCCTTGGAAGTAAGATAAGATGCTGTTCGACGTATAGAGGGAGAACTGAACTATGATTAGAAAAAAAAAAAAAAAAGATCAAATCTTGTGCTGTTATAATATGGTCAAACAAGTCAAACAAACTGCTGCAGGAGGAGAAGCTTGAGCGGTTCATCCAGACTGCAGCTCGATGAAAAACCTCTATTTCTCTCTTCTTTCTTTGCCAAAATTTCCTGTTTAATTTCCAGTATAAAGTCGAGGGTGAAATTAACAGGCAGCGTTAGCCATCAATCATTTGCTAATACACACACAATTTGATGTGGGTGTCAGGTGAGCAGTTATACAGTAGACGGATTGAGATGTCATAAAGAATGATGTACAGGACTGGCTTTGCCGTAATAAATTTCTAGTCAGGACCAAATTACAGCTACCTAATCTAAATGTTACAGCCAGGTGAGGTTGGCATATGGCTGCTTCGCCAAACTGCACCTGGTTTTATGTTTGCCAGGCAGACAGACGTGTTTCTGAGAGAATGAAGCATGGTGATTGTTTTTTCATGATGAGGCTTTAACACTATTTAACAAAATCACTACTGGTGCAGTAAATTTAAAATTTTGGAAAAATCTGGAAGAATGTCAAATCCAGCTCAGATTTCTTTTTTCCTCCTCTTTTTTTTTTTCTAGGTGCTTTAATAATCACTTGAACACCATTTCTCCTGATCTTCGTATCACTGCTGTATTTCTCATGTTAAACATCTCAGGTTTCTCTCTCTGGCATCACTGCGATCACCTGAACAGTCTCATCATCATCACCGCTGTTGTCGTCCCCTTCATCATCCCGACCTCGTCATCACTTTCCTCTTCAGGGCCTTTGATTGGTCCTAACCTCTTGTATCTTTTTAGCCAGTGTCTGGAGAGGGCCTTTAGCTTTTAGGCTGAACGGCTGATGGTTAGAGAGAAAAGGGATTAAAAAAAAAAAAAGACGGAAGGAAGAAAGAGGGGGAATCAGGATGCAGGTTGTAATAGGAGACACACAGCAGGGGGGCTGTTTACTGTCACTGAAGGAGGAGAGGAGAGAGAGATGGAGGGGTGAGACGAAGGGAGATGGACAATGAGAGGGAACGAGGGAAGATTAGAGGAGGATGAATAGAGGAGGGCAACGCTCAGGGAAGAGGGCAGATGACACAGTTTCTATACAGCCACAGAAAATGTTTCTTCAGGCTTTAAACAGTCTCGTATACAGTAGCACCTATAGTTTAGTGACAAAGAGCTTCAGCGTCAACCGTTTGATTTCCAACTTCCGTATTTTCACAAACATTAGGAGCTACGAGCTGCCACCTGTACTGAAAACCTTTACACTGAAAACCTGGAAGTTTAATTTCCTTTCCTTTTAGAGGAGACCAGGGTGGTGGTGACACAGGGATGGTTGTGGCAGCATCACTTTCACCAGTAAGGGATAACATGAGAGTCATGTGATAGTTCAGGTCAGAAATGGATGTTTGGGACCAAGTCTCAATGTTGATTAGTTAAGTTTGAATGAGGTCACTTGTTTTAGATGAAAGACGAGGTTCTTAGTAAAAATATGAGTCATTTCATCGATGCTAATTTCAAGCCATGGAGCTGGTACAGCTACATAAACAATGGCTTTTTAAGAAAATGTAATGTGTAATATGATCACTCTGATTAGACACACATAACACACACACACATTAACACAGTCTAGTTCATGTTTTTGTTTCATGTTTGTTGTTTCTTTACAGTCTTTTGTGTTTATGTCAGTAGAAGGTCTATCTGTCTCCATTCTCTTTAGGATGAAACTAACGAATCTGTCCCTGGACCACACTTCAAACGAAGGGGAATGAGAAATTCCCCAGCATGCACCAGGACAAGGATGCAGTTGTCAGTGGTTAGTGGTTAGAAAGTTAGTGGTTTAATTAATAAACTAATCACTTATCGGGCAGCGCGGTGGAACAGGGGTTAGTGCTGTTGCCTCAGCAAGAAGGTCGGGAGTGTGGAGTTCATGTGTCTGTGTGGGTTTCCTCCGGTAGCTCCGGTTTCCTCCCACCGCCAGAAACATGCAACAATGTGGATAAGAGAATTGAGCTGCTAAATTGTCCACTGTTGTTCATCTATATGTGGCCCTGTGATGAGCTGGTGACTCCGCCTTCATCTGTAAGCAGCTGGGACAAGCTCCAGTCCCCCCGACCCCAAGTACAAGATAAAGGTCTAGAAAATGGATGGATGGAAGCTAACTTATCACTAACCGCTAATCAATAACGTTAGCTATCAATCACTAGTTGTCTTTCTGCTAACATGTTCCATTCATCTGATAACAGGACTCTTTTCTGACGTCAACGAACATCTTTTCAGTTTTTAATCCATCACCAACTTGATGGACATAAACAACATCTGTAGACGCCATCTTTGTTTGTTGTCATTTGGTTGTCATGGAGACTTGTTGCATCATCTTTACGTAGCAACTAGCGACAACTTCTGATGACGTGTAACGATGAAGTAGAGAAACGTTTTCACCTCAGCACTTTGTTTCAGGGGATGAGGAGTAAAAAAAGAGGAATGAGATTTTTTTGTCCTTTTTGCCAAAATTTGAAAAAAAAAAAAAAAAAAACTAACTGTCAAAATTAAAGAAGCTGAGACAAAATGTCAACTGTTATAATCATCCTCTGTCTCTTCTACTACAACTGACTAATGACATAAATTTCTTTTCAGGCTGACGTCAACTATTAAAGAGCTGACTGAGTAAGTTTACAGTTGATTCCTTTAATTTCTGACTAAGCTCATCGTTTGTGACAGATGTCTGTGGTAAAGATGTGTGTAGATCAGCCTGATCTCACTCGACATAAACCGATCTTATTTTCTCTGCAAATTAATAAAACACTTTTAGGGATGATAACTGAAGCACTTTTCAAGGTTACAGATAACCTGCATGTTAACAACAACTGCCTGAAGAGAAGCTGTTATTATTTGGCCCAAGTTGTTCATGATACAGAACGTGAAGTGACACCTGGCTCGTTAACAAAGAGATATCACAGGATCCTTTGACGTGTCTGTGAAGCGCCGTGACTGACTGAAATCAAAACCAAAGCTGCACTTTAAAGGAGCCACTGCTCTGACATTTACTGTCAAATGTTTGTTAAATGGCACATTGTGAGCAGACGCCGCCAGCAGCCATGGTGCAGGCTTTGTGCCAGTGTGTTTCTGCGTGATAGAAATGGCATAAAGCATCGCTGACGCTAATTACATTTCTAGGTTTTCAGGTTTTCCCCCAAACTGCCATAAACACCTGTCACCTAAACACTGACACATGTTCCTTTCCTCTGTTTTTATTTTGCTTTTTACATTATTTTAAATAATAATGTAAACCACATGAATGTCTGTTAATAGATGATGTATAAATAATGATCGAAGTGGAGGAAAACACCATCACATTTTAAAGCTAAGTGGCGTTTTCTCCAAAATTTTTGTTATTTTTTTTACATCTAATTACAAAAATTGTGAAGGCTCTAATAAACACAGTTATAGTTGACTTGTTAATTGCTTACTTGCTGAATATTTTGACTGTGAAATGCTAAAAAATAATATTGTGTCGTCTTGTCTCCGGAGAGAGAAGCAAAACAAAACCAAACAAACACTTAGAACTGATCTGGTGATGAACACATCTAGTTTTGTTTTCAGCATGAGATCATTTGTGTATCGAAGCTCTGAAGAGAAAGAAAATATGTCTATGATGCATCTCTCTCTCTCACACATAAACACACACACATGCAGCCTCCTCCAGAAGCTGTGGAAACATTCACACCCAGACGCTAATGTATGCTGCTGCTTTGACGATAGCTGAGCAAAAAAAAAAAAAAAAAAAAAAAAAAAAAAAAAGAAAAAGGAGTGGGGAAGGAGAGAGAAACTGGTGAGGGTCCTTCTGTGCTTTTTAAAAATCAATAACAAAAAATCTGAAGAGTAAAAAAGTGTCAAAACGTGACCCTGGCTACATTCACATGACAACGTTTGTGGTATTTTTCTGTTGCGGATTCAAAAACTTTTGTTTCACGTTATCGTTTCAAGAAATATCCACATGCAGATGGAAACAGTTAACTGGGTTAAAACAGTCAATACATAGGCCACACCTATAGGTGGCGCTGTAAACACACACAAACAGAGCCGCAGGATACACTAGTCCGTCTTTGCTGGATACAAACGTAAACACAAGAAGATTTTTATTTTTATGTTCATACGTCTCTGGTCGACTCATTGGTACAGGATTACGAGGTTTTGGTTCAATAGTGATAATTAATTTAGCAGCAGTTAAAGTGACGTTTCACCATCTAAACGACAACGTGAGGGGCAACATTTTTGAGATTTTTCCACTCAATCCTTTCAGGACATCGACAACACTGGTATCGTGTAAACAAAAGGCAGAAATGATAAAAAACTTTTGTGGATTGACCTAAAAACGTTGTCGTGTGGACGTAGCTTGTATCTGAGCAGGACAGTTAACATTACCTGTGATTTTCTCTTCATTAAGTTTCAATAGTTAATATACGTTACAGCTACAGAACTGACAAATGTCTCTTTTCCCAATAGCTCCTACTCAGCTCTACTCAACTAGACTCATTCTGTTTCTAGTGTTTCCACTTGGTGCTAGTTCCTGGTTCCAGCTACTGTTTTAGTTCCTACTCTGTCGAGGAACCAATCGATCGTGAACAGACGCCGGCCACTGATTGGTCAGAGGGAGTGTCTTCACAAGCTGCCACCAGACGCCAGTTGAGTTGAGAGAGCGTCAACAAAATCATCAAGCTCCATTTTTAAACAGGACAAGAGTGATAGCCATCGTCGTAGCTACCTGGTCGTAAGCTAACCCAGCAACAAGTACAGCATCTCCTCCATGTCCATTAATGTTTACTGATGTTTTAGTGTCGTGACGTCGCAGCAGTTTGACTCCACTCACCACATTCACGTGGAGGAAGTAAACAACGTGTCTGGTACCAAACTGAGTCGAGTCGAGATAGAGCGGTTTAGTGGAAAAGAAACAAAATCCTCAAACGTTGTATTTTTTTGTTGTTGTTGCTTAAAGCTTTGGTCTTTGGTTAGTTTTGTTTATTCTCAAATATAATATGTCAACATATTTCTATATTTTCCCATCTGAGACCACGTGTGTCATACGTCAACTTTACTGTCACTAATATACAGCATCAGTGTCAGGTTTAGTAAAACTCTGTCTTAGGTCTATTATCAAGTTTAATTTAGCCATTTTCATCAAATAGAAAGAAAAAAAAATGATCGCGCAATTTCCTACTTTTAACATTTAAACACAACAACATTACCAACCCCAAGTTTCTATTAAGCGCAACACAATAGTCGCTTTGTGTTACTTTCAAGGTAAAATTAACATTTGTAATTTGTGCTTTGACCAAAACTACTGAAGCATAAAAGTTCCTATCTAACAGTTAAATAAACTTTGGTATCATAAAAGGGACAGGGTCAATGACGATGAACTGCGGACGGCTTCTTTAAATAGTACACATTATTTCCAAAGGATGTGAAAATCTTTGAGGGTTTGTTGAAAAGAATAAAAAAAAAAAAAAAAACATTTTTGAAAAATGTTAGACGTCCTTGAAATGCCTGACGTGTTTTTGGAAACATGTAACACACGTCTTATTTAAATAACGTTGAAATGACTGAAGACTGAGCACTCTGGTGTGTCTGTATGATTTGTTTTGATTGATGTTGCACATCCTCCATCAGTTTGTTTGATCTGTCTCTGTTTTCAGTTTATTTATGTTGACTTTGATTTACTACACGCGGTGCTCTGACAGTGTTTACCACCTGATATGCTACATCTCTACTTTCATGCGCAGAAATCAGAAAACGATAAAGTGCAGTTATTTCCACGTCAGTTTCTAAAATGTTGTGATGAGTGGTTTTGCTTCACTAAAGTCGACTTGACAAGTGTAACCTGGAAGCAAACAGCCTCCACTAAACGTTTAGTGACGATATTTTAAAAATAGTAAATATTGTTTTACCTACTTCTGTCACACTATAGCTGGTGTTAATGATCATGTGACTAATCTACTGATTATTTAAATCAATGTGTGGTTTATGTCATGTCAGCAATTTTAAAAGGCAGCACGTTAAATATATTTTATGTCCTTTAGCACAAAGAAAACTGTTTTTCATCTCCCGTCTAGATGATTCTTCACTATACAAGCAGAGTGGTCTCTGTCAATTCACTGAATATCAAAATATTCATGTAAACTTTACGTCCGTTTGAATAAACAACAACAACAACAACAAAATGCTACTTCAAAAGGCGCTTCAATTAAGATTACCTCTGAAGAAAACACACCTCCTATTCATTCATGGAAACGCTCTTTAAAAAAAACACACACCCACACTCTTAACCTCTAAGATTGATTGCTATCAGATGTCACGACGCTGCACTGTACCTCGACCTCACTTGTCCACACAAACACAAACACACCCACTAGAGCTCTCACCTGTCGAGCTCCTCCAGCGTCCTTTACCTGCCGCTGGGATCGGCTCCAACAACTGTCAGTTATCCGTAAATCAATCCCACAAGTGATTGACAAGCCAGTAGAGCTGCGGATCAGGTTCAGTCTCTTGGGGATCTGTGTGTGTGTGTGTGTGTGTGTGTGTGTGTGTGTGTGTGGAATCAACCAGCGACACGACTAAGCTCTGACTTCAAGCAGCTCAGGTTGACTTGAAGTCGATGTGCTGATAAAACCACCAGGTCTGTGTAGTATAGACGTTGAGACCATGGGAACACATGGACACCGCTAATCCTTTAACTACTATTGAGAGAGAAAAAAAAAAAACTGAGCATAGAACAACTAAAAGAACGGCTTTTAACCAACGTTTAGTATCCGTTTAATTTGTTAACGTCAGTAATGATACAGATTAACCCGTCAAAGCGACTTCATGCAGGAAAAAGACCTTCGTAGTCAAACTAAAACTAAAATTATCACCAATAAATAAATTTAAAAATCAACAAATCAAATGTTTCCATCTAAGATCTTGTAGTTTTTCAGTAGATCTGTGCAACGTCTTTCCTCCTAAATATCGACTAAATTCACATCCTTTAACTTAAAAAAGCAGCATCTCTGCAGGTTTTTAGCGGGAAACTGCTTCTGTCGCATTAGAAAAGGATCAAATACATCAAGGTGAGCGATGTCTCACTATGGAGTCATTGTTTCTCTGTTTGATTTGCTCGGTGGAAAAGGAGATTTAAACAAATTCAGCTGAAAATAAAAACAGAATTTTGATAAATAACTAACCTAAAATCATGATTTCTCTCTGTTTTTATCTGATCGCAACAAAAATGAAAGTCAATATCAACACAAAGAAAGATTGTAGGGAAGTGTGTGTGTGTGTGTGTGTGTGTGTGTGTGTGCGTGAGAGAGGGAGAGAGAGATGGGTGTGGGGCCATATTAATGTCCTGAGTTTAACACTGTAATTATTCACCTTTATTGTCCCGGTAACAAAGCCCCATCCATCACAACTCAACTCTGTGTGTGTGTGTATGTATATATGTGTGTGTGTGTCTGTCTGTCTGTGTGTGTGTGTGTGTGTGTGTGTGTGTGTGTGTGCCTGACTGAATACCAAATCAAACAGGCAACTTTCAACTCCTATCAGGTGACTGCTGAGGGAGGAGAAGGAGGCATGAGGGAGATTAGTCAGTTTTCTGGTTTTAAGTGCATTTAGTCGTCCTTGCAGGTGAGAAGAGAAATGAATAAATAAAAACCCACTTGTGTGAGAGAGAGAGAGAGAGAGAGAGAGAAAGGAAAAACAGGAATTGTTTTTCACATTTACTTTTTTTGGTTTGTTTTTTTTAAATCAGTTACTGCACCGTCCTTGTTCAGAGATAAATTAACTGTTGATTGAAGCGGAGGAGTTTAAAAAGAAGAAACTTGTCAACAGTCGATCAGTCAGTTCATCTTTTCACTGGGATGTTCATTTGTATATACGGTTTATTAAAGTGACGGTCAGGATTTGAACTCAGGGTCTATTTAACCATGAATACGAGTCAAACGCCCCCTCAAGAGATATTTTATGTTGGTTGAAGTAATATCAAGTTTGACTGTCTTGTTTTTTCACAACCAAAAAGTAACCAGGCGGTCAGCCAAGCTCTTCTTTCCTGAAGGTATTTATGAGGTTCCTTAGACATGTCTAATAAGGTCTAAACCAACAGGTGGCGTCAAACGTCTTCTCTTCAAACAAGTCAGAGCTTCTTCTTCACTCACACCAGTGACTTGGAGAGATGTGACGTGACACAGCGACTCACCAGAAAACAGTGACTCGAGTTAACAAACAGCAGAGGAGGTTGTTTCTCAGACACTGACAAGACAGTGACGTCACCATATTTGCCCAACTATGGTTTCAAAATTGGGCCGTTACGACACTTGGTAGCCATAATGCTAATGCTAATGCACCACAACACCGCACCACGTTGGTGTTGGAGTGCAGCTGCTTGCTAGTTCAAATCCACATCCAGACCAGGTTTCCTCTCCTCCATCCCCGTCTCTCTACACTGTCTCTATCATTAAAGACAAAACTCACAAACAAATGATGTTAAGAAAACTCTTAAAAAAACTCCTTGGTCATGTGCTTGTTCACAATTGTGTCTTGAAAAAGAGGGATCGTCATATATTCGCTGATGCTAATATGCTAATTGAGCTTTTTTCTGCAGTTCAAACTCTTATGTAAACAACCTTAGTATCCAAATAAACCTAACACTTGTGAGACTTCATGAGAGGTGTAACCGTCACAATAGATGCTACTGTGTCAAAGTAATTGATGATAAAACATTAGAGTCATGTGATCTGTTTTGTGTCTGTGATACTGTCGCTACGTTCACGATAAAAACAGCCAATATTCTGAGTTTAGGTATATTTTATTCAACTATTTCCTTTCAGAAAGGTCTCACAGAGAAACTAGAGGTGAACAATATGTAGCCTAATCGTAGTTATTTTAACAATGTGCAAATTGATATTATTGAGTATTTTAATGACTTTGCAAAATCCAACGAATCACTGAAACTTCACATTTTAAAAATCAAACCATCCTCCTACTGTCAGGTCCTCTCCATCTGTCCGTCTTTACAATCCAGCAGAAATCTACCATTTTTAAATGGTTTAAATCACATCTTTTACCAAATATCAACCAATTATCGTTATCGTAAAAATCCAGAAAACATATCTCCCATCCCAACCTCAAACATCACTAAATCAAACCAAATAAACTAGACTTATTGTGTAAACAGACACATTTACAACCATAGCAACTGCTGCCCACACGTTTCCTGCAGTCAGTTCAATGCTACATATGCTTATATGTGCTGCTTGGAGCTCTGCAGTAAAGAAGTTGAATGACACCAATTGGCACCAAAGTATCAGCCCAGTCTTTATTGATGCTGCATTCAGCTCCACAATCCTTGAAAACTCCCTGAAGGTTAGAAAACTTCACCAAGTAGCACAGCTTCCCAGACACGTCCTATTGTCAACAGCTTCACCTTAAGTACAGCGGCTCTCAGAGGCATCCAAGGTTAGAGGAGAGAGAGAAAAAAAACAGCTGGAGCTGGAGAGGCAGCGAGAGGAGAGAAAAAGAGATGAGGAAGAAAGACAAGAATGAATGGCAACAAAAGTGAACACAGTTTTCCAAGGCTGCTCAGATTTGAGCAATTCAGCTGTGACTGAGGACGATGAAGAGAAGTAAACATGTTAGATGGAGTCTGGCTGAATGGGTTGAATTCAGCCAGTGAGGTCCATCTTCACATGAACCGAGTAATACTGAAGGACGAGGAGAAACACGGATCCTCAATCCAGACCGACGCACGACGTACAAAGGTCATCTAGTGTAGTGTGAAACACTACCTAAGATAACCAGAGACACGGACAAAACAATGATCTGCTTGTAATGTCCTTGCTCCTAAACAATTTATCTTTTTATTGAATAAAAAGCATCATTTTATTTTCCTGCCTTGGATTATTGTAAATGAAAAAAAGTCAAGAAATTCAATTCAAAATTTACCGGATCATCATTTGCTTCACCACAGCTCCACCACAGATAAAGATAAACTCTCTAAAATCACAACATTTAACACAGTTTAGATTCTTATCTAAACTAAAAACGGTGGCATTTAAGTTTTTGATGTGCAAGTTGTTTAATTTTTTTTCGTTCTATCTGATTAATAGTCAATTAAACAAATAAATAATCAAAAGATTCATAGTCATTAGTTGCAGCTCTACTATTATGTAACACAATCAAGGAGGGTGTTCCTAATTAACTAATTAACTACAAACAGCAAGAAAAATGAACTATCCTAACTTTCAGTCCTGATTAGTTCAGGACTCAGTGAGTCTCCAGATCCACATGTTGTTCCCTCTCGGCCTTCAGAGTACAAAAAAAAAAAAAAAAAAAACCTGAACTTCTCCATCTGCATCTCCACAAGGACGAAGCACCTCAAGTACCTTTGTCCATTTAAATGTTTTCCACTCACAACTGCATCTACATGCTGGACTCAAGCGAGCGGCAGTGGTATATTTATATCCAAGTTCAACTCATCTTTTTCTTTATTTTGAAAACAATTCACCAAAATCTTTGTTTGTTTTTTTAGGTCAGGTCAGTACATGGTACATTTTATTAGCAGAGATTGGTTTTCTGACTTTACTCCAAAATATTCATTATTCCTGAGTGAGGGGTTTTGGTCTATATCCAAAGACAAATGAGTCTAGAAAGTGACAGTGAACAAAACTGAAACAGACTTTTATCATTCGTGTAATACTGAGACTATTCTCCTGTGTGTGTGTGTGTGTGTGTGTGTGTGTGTGTGTGTGCAATAGAAAGGTTTCAAAGCCGCTATGATTCAGACAGAGGTCCTCTTGAATTCACTGGAATTGGTCTCTTGCTTTCTTCTTTCTCTGGTTGACCTGGCCTAATTATCCATGTAACGATATAACCCTGGGGGGAAAGGGTATCTCCCTCAGTCTCTGCTACACACACACACATTCATACAAACACACACTCACTCACACACACTAACCTGGGCCTCCCTATTCCCACAGAAGCTCAGAGAGCTTCCTGCTGAAAGAAGTGATGGCAGGGAATGAATTTCATCCACTAATTAGACTCGACCCTGCCTTGTATTCACAGCACAGACATGAGAACTAAACTGAATAAAATGTACAGTTTGTACAAAAAAGGGAAATCTTAATATCTTAATTTCTAATATTTTTGTTGGACTGTAAACATCACAAAAATTACAAAAGTAACTCAACTACAACAATCCATTACTTTTTGCTTTAACGCAGTAATGTAAGGCATTACCAATACATGTTCAGTAATGTTATATTCTCTAATGATCATTAAAACACACTTTTAATCTGAAACAGATATTTCCTGTTGCTGGAAGACGACGGTTGAAAATGGTTGAGAATAGCACATTAGCACATTAGCTATGAGATGAACGTACTCTCACTATTTTCAGTTCGTCAGAGACATAATAAGTTTCATCTTAAAAGACGTCTCTACATCGCGAAACAGCACGAGTGAGTTTAGAGCGGTGACACGTTACAACTCAGCTAAAACTCAGAAGAGAAAAAATTATTTTAGCAGACTTTGATTCTTTGTGATTCTGGCTGTGATTGTTACTTGTATTGTGCCAATTACTTTAATAATATTGTCATTAGTAGCCTAAAGGCCCAACAGTCATTATACTGCACCACATCGCCCTCCACTGGATGGACAACGAGCTGCACTAAAATACATTTTATCATTTTAGAAGCAAAGTTCAGTTTCTGCAGTTATTTTGGTAAAAGTAACTCAGAAGTAATGTAACACACTACACTTTAGAGACGGTAATATTAAAAAAATAAGACTAGTAGCTGTGTAGATATAACAAGTTTAATGTGTTGTTTGGTTTGTTTATTAAATAAAATGCTGGAAATAGTTTTTTCCCTCTTTTTATCCAGTTAATTGAAAAAATAACCGACAGATTAATCGACCTAATCTATCATAATGACTGTTAGTTGCAGCCCGACTATAGATTAATCAATAATTAAATGAGTTGCTGGTTTGTGTGAATTCAACATTTTACAACAAGTGAATGGATTTACAGTAATGACACAAAACTGTAACTATATAGAAAAATATAAATATGTAACAAACATTTAGCTCAATGCAAATGACTGACACAAAAGAAAACTGGAAAAAAAAACTAGTCCTGGTCCCAGACTACAGTTCAGAGTGTAACAGTATATTTTGTATTGAAGGTAAAGAACAACTTTACCTTTTTAAACAAAGGACCACCCATACATCCATCAACAGGCCTTCAACAACTCAGGCCTTTGAGCAGTGAGGCAGGTCAGAGCAATTATCTGAGACTGATAGCAGCTACACTTAAACACACACACACACACACACACACACTCAGACTGACAGAGTCCTCGAGGACACAGATACAGTTCGTCTAATGTGTCTCGCTCCAGTGTCTCAAGTCTATTTATCATTGGTCTGTTTGACAGTAACTGTGTGGTGACACTGCAGCTTAGGTTAACTAATTAACTGTTAACTAAATCACCTGAGCCAAATTATTACTTACATGTTAAATTTATAATCAACTTCCAACCAAGTAAGATCACAAACAAAAGCGCTCTTTGTTTATTTTCCACATTGTTGTGTTTCTCTCAGCATTCTACTGTTTTTCTTTGTTAAATGTTCTTGAAAAGCAACCACCAGAAAAGCAATCCACAAAAACACAATGATGTTTGGGTTGTTTTTTTTTTTTTTTTGTTTGTTTGTTTTGTTTCTCCTCCTCTGTGTGGGTATGGGAAACTGAGGAAACACTGGCACCTTTTCAAATGGTAAAACATCTGAAGTCAGTTACATGACAATCAAGCACAAAAAAAGGCTTTAACTGGTTTTCTAACAGACGTGTGGAGCTTCAGGTGCAGGTCAACAACTGGATATATTTGCTACTTTTTTACTGCAGGCGAGGACTTCAGTCAAAGAGTAAAACTTATAATAATTACAGCTAATATATCAAAATAGAGGTATTTAGGAGCATAAAATGTAAATAGTCAAATATGAGTTCTCCAGTTATACTTTGCTAAAAAAGGTGTTATTGAACAATATTGTTCAGTTTTAGAAATAAAAACACATAGATGAGGTACATACAACACAGACCAACACTGTGCTGTTAAACTGTAACTAACAAACTGGAAACACAAGTTTCATTAACATTATGACAAACATTGTCTAAGCTGACAATTTCTCCAAATTACAAAGCTTCAAATCGACCCATATTAATAAAAACAATGTATCTAATGAAACCAAAACCGTGTCATATTTGATTAAACTCTGATTCGACAGATACCTACTTTCTCTAATCGTTACACCTTAGTGCTGCAGAGCTGCGTTCAATCAGATAAGACAAGTCCAACAACAACAAACCATGAGACTCTACTAATGAAGTTTGACTGAATCCTACTGCTCACCCTGGCCTGTGTGTGAGAGGACAGGCGACATTTATCGACAACGGCTGCTCAGCTCGATAAGAAGAGGCATAAAATCAATCAACCTGATTGGTGGACAACAGTGAGGGAGGAGGATGTAGAGGAAGTCAGAGCAGAGATAGAGCTAAATATTACAAATATATACTAAAAAAAACAGGTTCAATAGCTGGAATTTATATAAATATATAATCCAAATGTCTGAAGTACTATTTTATTTATTCATTTTAATTACTGATGAGGTAAAAAAAAAAAAAAAAAAGAACCAAGTTCATTTCAATAAACTGCTGAAAAATGTTAATTTGCTGCATCCAGCACTTGGACTGTAATAATCAAATTAGTTTGTTTCAAACATTTATAAGAGCTGCATGATGTAGTCAAATATTTAACCTCCATCAATTAAAAACATACCACCTCTTTAATCAATCTATATGTTCATTATCATTAAATATTAATATCAATGTAGCAAATACATGATTTACACACTTTCATCTACACAACATACGACAAACAAGACCTCCACTAATCTTATTAGTTATTAATTAAGTTAATAATTATTCCACATATAATATTAAAGCTAAAAACTACAGCAGTAACAATAACAACTTAGCAGCTTTAAAACATAAAAAAACAAACTAACACAAACTCCACGGTGGGACATTTAAACATTAGCAAAAAGACAATTAGCAGCTAAACCATAAATAAAGACTTAATAAACTTTGACTCACGGTTTCAGCAGAAGTCCTCTCGGTTGTCGGTTTCCTCCCGTGCAGATGAAACCTCCGTCGTATTTTAATGTCCAGGTGTCACTTGCTGCTTTTACAGTCATTTTGTTTGTTTTAGTTGCCAAAAAAACTCCTCGTTTCCTCCGTTGCTGAAAAATGTCTCTTCCCGTAGCTCGTTAGCTTGTAGCATCCGCGTTAGCTTGAAGCATAGAATTCCATGCTAAGTCTATGGCTTGTAGCGTTAGCATTAGCTTGTACTTAGTTAGCTTGTAGCGTTAGCATTAGCACGCAGTTACCGTTGGCTAACTAACGGTTCGCTTTGTTCGGTGCTAATTTTAAAAACAAAATCTTCTGTTTGTCGTGTTGTCAAGATTGTAGCGGTTACATTTTTTTCTTGAATTTCTTTTCCAGCGTCGTCTTCGTCCTCAGCTTGGTGAAATCGTTGATACCGTTTTTCTACGTTTGATACTTGAACTTCATTAATTAAAGACAATTTCCACCTGGTGACTTTGTCCCTTCCGAAGGCGCGGATGCAATTCCTCCCTCGGCCACACAGACCGACTGACATTATTTTACCGTTACAGCCTAGAGAGGCGCTGTTTCCCCCTGTTTGAGGAAGACGTGGCTCGAGAAAATAATATTAAATTAAAAATATTTATTATTTATTTATTTAACACATGTAATAGTTATATTATATCATATGTTGTATGAATATAAGAGTCTTAGTTGTCCATTTATGAGAATTCCTCATTAAAACAATTTTTTTCAAGTTTATATTGTCATTTTGAGTGCCTCAGTTAATAATTTAGTTGAATTGTGTTGTGTTTAATCGATTTATATTTTCTATTATTTTTGTCCTCTCTCCATTCTTATCAGTGAGTTTTGGCTCGATTCGACCCTTAATTTAAAGAAGAAAATATTAAATAGGGAAAAAACACATAATATATATAAGGTGAAAGTGAATACACAAAGTTTGACCCCCTGCATTTAATGTATCACACACTTGAGCAGGAAGCCGTCATTATCTTGCTCAAGGGCACCTTAGCAGTTGGTGAACTTGAACCTGCGACCTTCCAGACACAAGTCAGCGTCCTTAGCCTTAAGGCCACTGCTACTCTACTGTGACTGCAGCTCAGTAAATTAACCAGCTTCTTGAAAAGATTTTCTTTTTTTAATTCAGAAACACTTTATTTGTATGTGAGTTTTATTATTTTACAATGAAATACACAACACCAGTCACTGAATAATACACAGTATATGTAACTGCATCTATTATTTGATTATACAGTAAACTAGAGGGAAAACTTAAAAAAATCAATAACTATAAATGACTCCCCTAATGTATAAAGTATGACATTTTCTGCATCAACTGTGTCTCTGTAACAGTGTGTTCATACACTTTATTGTCCATGTGTTCACCAGGTGACGCCTCCAGCCCCCTCAGCATTTATCTAACAAGAAGCCTTTAAAGCTCTGATTGTCTTGTCTTGTATTGTATTTGACTGTATTGTGTGTCAGGACTCTGACGGGAGTGACGAAGACGTGACAAGACGCTGAGACGACAGATGAAATAAAGTTTCTGCACAATTTCCCCCTCGTTGAGACGACGAGACACTGAGGGTGATGAAGAAGATGAGCTGGAGACAAGAAGGAGTCAGTAATGTTTTCATGATTTTATGAACCAAAAATCTGGTTTAAATGTTAAAATCCTCCTTGAGATTTGTGTTTAAGCTCACTTGTTGGTGAGAGGATGTGTGTGTGTGTGTGTGTGTATCCTCAAAACAACTCCCTTTAAAAGCTGGGCTGTAATAATAATAAAAGCCCTTTGTACAGACAAAAAAACAAGAAAAAAAAAGAGAAAAAAAGCAGAGTGTACTGAGTCATAAACAATCACTGGCAAATAACAGCAATTTCACAGCTAATTCGTAGATTTCACGTGTGGATGCCTCCATCACCTCCCTCCATTTAATGCTGTGAATAGAGACACGCTGACATTACAACCATGATTCAAGTCTCAGTGCGTCTGTGTCACAATGTGTGTGTGGTGGGTGGAGGACTTCAGTCTAATGATTTAAGCCTAAGTTTAAGTGTCTGACCTACTGTCAAGCACACACACACACATAAATCAATTCTTTATCAGGTTACCATGGCTATATTTCTTTTTTTCCAACTTTATTATCCCAGAAAATGGACATTAAAAGGTCCAGACCACCTAAACTAGATTATGTCATCAGCTGTGAAGAGTCACGTTCACCTGTTGCTCGTTGCAGCTTCACACTGATAAATCTGCCTCTGAACGAGACGTTAAATGAGCCGATTTATTGCCTCTGATTCAGGAGACGTCTCGCTGCCAGTCCCTTTTTCTGTCTGCACCGTGTCATCCTGTGGATCTGCTCAACACGCGAGTGTTTTCATGTGATTGTGGGTGTGAATTCATCAGAACAGTGTGTTATGTCTCACTAATGTGCTTCAAGCGGTTCAGCTTCAGGCAGGAAGATGCAAAAGACTTTTTTTTTTTTTTTTTTTAAAATTACACCTCCCACTTGTCTATATATTTTAGAATCTATACACCATTAAAATAAATGAAAACCTAAGATGTGTAGTTGAAGTTTTCAGTGTTGTTGCTGGAGTTGATGAAATATGTGGTAAAACATTAAGACTAATGCAGCTACACTGCCACTTTTCTACATCTACTTTTCTTCTTCTTTCCTTGATTTTACCTCTGACAGTCGTGCCCCAGATATTTTCTCAATCCCTGTCAGACACAGCAGCAGGTCTCATCGGCTGCCAGCTGTGGAGGAGAGGACGCGGAGATCAGCGTAGATGAGAAGTGAAAAGGATGAAGGGAATCCAATCGATCCATAAACTTGCATCCTAATCTTGTTGACATCCTCCGATGGTGCAGACTGAAGCCCTGGGGCAACTCTGGGTGAGACGTTAAAATCTAAAAATTGTCATTTTATATACAGCTGGTAGTTTAGTTTGAAGAAAACGCAGCACGTGTGAACACAGGCTAGTTCAATACATGTACTCAACACTTTACATATTAAAACATTTTGTCATTTGTCAACTCAAAATAAGAAAAAGGCCCCAAAAAGCTGCACATCAGAAATGAAATACTCTACTGCATCCTTGTGGCTGAAGCATGAAGTGCAGTGAAAAAAAAAAAAAACACAATATATTATTTTGTTTTAATATATACATATATATATATATATATGTTTCCACTTCTGGCTTTTATTTTAAAGCAGTTATAATGTACAGTTGTTTGCTGTTGATAACTACAGAAAGGTTGGCAAAAATCCACAAGTAAATCTTGATATGACTCTGTTAAAAACTGTTTACAAAAAGACCCCAAAACTGTACATCGATGAACAGAACTATATTTGTGTGTGTATATATATATATATATATATATAGCAGCTGAGTGTACAGCAGTGATTATAGATACAGTTGGTTATGAGAAATATCGAACACTATACAGTAATACATTGTAAAAGAGAAAAGATAACATTCTGTTTGAAGGCTGTCAGTTTAGGTGGTGTTGAAAGATCAGGACAGTAAAGACGAGAGCGATCGATCGGTACAGTGAGACCTTAAATCCACCATTAATGGCTTTGAAAATGTCTACAGCAAAGTGTCAATCATCAGACAAGACGGTTCAGTGCAGGAGGGGTTTATCTGAGCTAACACCACAGAAATATCTCTCTCTTTTTTTTTTTGTTTTTATCTGTGAATCTTAAAAGCTTTGCCGACGTACGTTTTGTCACAACCTAACACAGTTTGTCTCAATACTCTTCTACACAAATAAGACACACGTCAAATACAGTCTCCAAAAAGTAGAAAGCCTCACATCATCTCCAGCATACACACACACACACACACATACATACAACAATCTTTGATGTAACCAGAGATTTCTTTTTTGTAACATATTCATTCATTTATATGGATCCCACAGTTTCGAAAGGGGCTTATGGCAATAATCAATAATTCATATCCTCTGATAACACTTAAAAAAGTCTCTTTAAGTGCCAATATTCAGTCAAGTTTGATTGGAAAACTCCCAGAATAAAACCTTTTGTGTTTGGTGTTTTTTTCTGAAAAGCTATGATTCCTTTCCCCCATCAGATACTGATGGCATGTTTTTTAAGATACTGAATACTGGCACACATTTATGGACAATAAAACATCTTCTTCCTTCAGGAATTCACTCATACAGCAGGAGGAGGAATTAAAGGGTCAGTTCACCAAAATTACAAAAAACAAACAGTATTTTCCTGCTCCTAACATGGTTTTATTGGAGACGTGTTGTATTCACACGTTGTCTCCACACCAGTAAAACTTAGAAGCATGGGATTTAAAATTTTTGTAGTTTTTTCTGTAACTGACCCTTAAATTGCTAAATGACAAAGACTTGTACATATAGTATATAATAAAAGAATCCTGTGCATTAGTGTTAATCTCCATAGAAATATTAACAGAAAAAAACAACAGATATTGAAAAACAAAACCAAGTTTGACATAAAAGGAAACATACATTGAATATTACTAAATAATAATAAAAAACTAAAAACATCCCAGTTGTTAAAGTTGATCAATCAGAGCTGAAGCTCTTCAAGTTTTCTTTGTCTTTAAAAACAAAGATTAAAGTCTGATATCTTTCCAGTGTGCTCTGACCACCTATTTTTATTCTTTATACATTAATGAAAACAGTAAAAATAACATTTCAGAGACAAATGCCCTCCAGGACATATATATATATATATATATATATATTTATAAAAAAATTGAATAAAAACAATAAAAAATAGATATTACACTTAAGTCTTTTTGAACGTTTTGGTGTAAGTGGTAATTAATTTGTTCTTTGATTGTGTATCAACTTATATTTCAGTGCTGTGTTTGTTCTGATTAAATCTTCTTGGACATTAACAGTTTGTTTAAAATTCACTTTTACATTCATCTTATTTTTACTCTTTTATCGAATCTCTCTCTCTCTCTCTTTTCAGTCACGCATCCATACATCACTCGTCTGCAGTGCTTTTCCATCCAAATGCTTCGTATTAGTCATTAATTTACCATAAATGCAAGCGAAGACAGAGAAACTAGCACAAGGCACCTAATGTAAAGCAGCTACGAGTATCTCTAGCAGCAGCAAGGCTTTGGTTCATTAAAAGTAAAAGTATAAAACATCATTCTTTATTCTCACTGTCTCATAATGGACGTGCAGATGGATGGATGGACGGCCGAGACAGACGAGAGGGTGATGATGAGGATGGAGGTGGTCACAGAGGTAGGAAAACTTCCACATCGCTTCAGCAGAGGGAGAATGAGAGAAATCGCAGAAGAAGAAGAAAAAGAAAGAAAGCTAGAAAGAAATGAAGACAGAGAGGATAAGTGTTGAAACAGAATTCGAAGACGTTGCAGTGAAGGCCTTTTTCAATCATAAACAATCTTGTTAAACTCACATAAAACCATCAATAGGCTTTTAAGAGCATGGACACTGAACTATAATCAGTTTATCCTGAAAACTAAAACATATTCTGTTGACAACAGTAAATGGAAAAATATCTGAGTGAGGATGAACGTCTTATACCTGACTTTTGTTTGGGTGAGTTTCTATCGTATCATTCTATAAAAACTAGACACAGGATTCTCTAAGAGGACGGATGAAATGAATAAATCAGTCCAAAACAAGTTTTTCCTGCTGACAGTCTGCTCTGTGTATATTTATGTTGTGTAAGACATAAACAGTTATGTGTGTTTTTCTAATGAATATATCAAAGAATAAATCTCATTTAAGGCATCAAATAGTTTGAAGCACTTGACTGATTCCTCGTGTTGTGACTGGTCTGTTTGTATGTTGAGTTTCAGGTGCCAAAACAGTAAACAACAAAAACAAATCAAGCCTCTTTTATAGGTCATACTTTCTATCTGATAATATAAACATATTTAATATCAGTCTGCCTTTAGGGGAGGTTATAATTCTTCTTTCTTCTTGCTCTTTGGTTCATAATTTTTGTGGTATTTACAAGTTAACGTTAAGGCATTAAGAAACCGTCACGTAGCCATTTCTACTGGATTTTATCTTTAAAACAGTAAGGCAGAAAAACTTAAGTTAGTCTCTCAGGATTATAGATAGAAGATGAATGTTTGTAGTTAAAGTGCTTCAAACACAACAAGAGATGACTACAGTAAAAACTATTCAACACACACACACACACACACACACACACACACACACACGCACGCACGCGCGTCTATCCCAGCTACACTAACTACAGATATTGTAAGTGAAGCTAAAGTTGATCTTTAAAAGACCAACGTCTCAAACACTACTGCTCCTTACAATCCTGTAGAGTCCTACGCAGTATTTCGGCATAATAAGTTTGCACACAGGCAACACCAGTTAGTCCTATAGAGGCAGAACAGACAAGAAGAAGAGAGAGATGGGAGGAGTTGAAGAAAAAGAAAAAGTTTGGTCAGAGAAAAGCCTGTGCTGGCTTAAGCATCATCATCATCACCATCATCATCACTATCACCATCGCCATTTTAAAAAGTCATATAAATCCTACTGATCAAAGGAAAGTACACTTCAACTGTCTGTTGTTTGTCGAAGGCAGAGACATAAAGGGCCAGTGCACGTGTTTCCAGTGAGACACATCAAAGCTCTTTGAGTTTGTTTAGTGACATCAGTGCACCAAGCCCTTTGCACACCGTGGCGTTGGGTGGCGTCCTCTCCAGAGTCGTCCCGTCCCATAGTGCTTTGTGCCAGACATGGCTGCTGATTTGATCACAGACTCAAGCTCAGTAACTCTGAGTATTTATCTCAAACGCTCCTTTGTTTGTTTCGACTCTAAATGGATGCCATTGTTTCTGATATCAGAATAGAAGAATAGAAAAGAAATAAAATAAACACAAAACAGAAATAAATTAGACTGAGGTCTCAGGCCCCGCCCCGTTGTATGCATGTCCCTGCCTCGAGTGGCGGGAACCGTCTGTGAATCGGAGGAGGGGGGTGAAGGTGCAGTAGTCTGGCGTTCGCTGCCAGCGTGTGAACATGATTTTCTTGGTAAAGGGTTCAGACCTTCGAGGGTTGGAGGCGTTCCTTTGGTTGCCCGAGCCTCGCCGGTGGCTGCCGGCCTTGGATGGGGCATGGAGAGATGCCAGGGGGGTGAACTCAGAGAGCTGGCCCTTATACAGTTTATCAGCGTTCTGGGTGAGAGGAAAGAGACACAGATAGACAAAACAAAACATGTCAGCTGTGAGTCCTGTAGGAAGCAGGTGAAGATCAAACACTAAGGAGACATTATCATCCCAACTGGCCAAACAGCATGTTGTTACACCAGATTCTTTTTCTATTCTAATAAATCAAATTATGACCTAAACGAAGGGTTCGACTACAGAGCCAAGTCCATTTCCTGAGTCGGTAACTTGATCCTGGAAAAATCAACTTGGTTGTTTATATAATTTACTGAATAAACTAATGAAGTTAATAATCTAATTGGCCAACTGTGATGATAATATCATCCATCCCAAGCGATGCAGCCCAAGCACATTACACATTAGTACAACAAGAATATATATAGCACCATAAAATACCACAGGAACCAAACCATGCAGATGGAAAAATAAAAATAAATAACAAACATGCATCAATATTCAGTCCATTGTGAGTATGTTTTCTTCATATGTCACAAGAGGGCGTCAGAGCTCCACATGAGAAGTTACCCAACAAGCTTGTAGTGTGTTAAGAAGATACCTGAGACTTCTTGGTCTTCGCTGGACTTTAAAGGCGCGCACACACACACACACACACACACACACACACACACTCAATAACTCACAAGTTAGTCACACACAACGTCCAAAAGTCAAACCTGAGGAACCACGTGCCACAGCAAAGTAAACCCCATCACTGCAGGATGTTAATATCACCCAGCTTTACCCAATCCAACCATTGCACACACACACACACACACACACACACACAGAGACACACACACAGTAGCAGGGTGGGTGTTTTACCGTGCTGAAGCCATCTAGGTTTCTGTGACAGCTACTCCGTCTAGTAAGGAGTCAGAGCTCTGGTAGGTCAGGGCCCTCTCAAACTCTTTTTTATCCCTCACTCGCTGTGGACACACACACACACACACACACACACAGACGCAAACACACACATTCAGACACAAACACATTTAGCACCTACGTTCAAAAAATACACATTTTCTGACCTCAGTGTTAAAAGAAAAGTGACTTCTAAAACAAAAACAAATAATCATGTTTGCTGCATTTACATTTCAGGCAGTTTTGATGTTTTTTTCTTCTGCCTGTGTAAATCCAGACATAAGATGCACGAACATGCAAACAAACTGACTGACACTGTATTCACTTCATGCAAAACAGTGTTAGTGAGAAGGTTAACAGGTTTTATCAAGAGGAAGAGTTAGAGACAGCAGGAAAGGCAGAGGGTCACCTCCAGGAGGGCTGGGTTAGAAACTGATTTTGCTGGAGGTCTGAGACAGCATAAAGATGGTGGAGGGCTCGGAGGCAAGGCACCGACGCTTAGTCTGCCACGGAGGAGAACCAGAAGGAAGGAGGGAGGATACAGCAGGAGAGGAGGAACCAGGAAGTCACAGGGAGGAGGGAACAAGGGAGACGTGAAAGAGTTAAAGCTCTGCAGATCAGTCACATGTTGATGATTTATGAGATTTAAAACAGAGAAGAAAAGCTGAATTATACAAGAGAAGAATAAGGTTTAGTTCATACAGACGGTTAAAGAGAAGAGAAGTAGTTTAGATAGAAAAAGACTCTACATGTCTACTCATGTAAAATGATCAGACAGGTCTTATAAAAATAAACAGCACCTGCATCTAAACTGACATCAGTGCTGTTTTCATAATCTCCTTTAACCAGATTCCTGAGTCTGGGAGTGGAGGCCAGTGTTTAGTCGCACACTGAATACAACAGTATTTGTAGCAGACTAATAAATGCTTTCTGAGTCACACGTCATTGTTTAGACCTCTAATTATATCTTTCTGCAGCCCTGAAGTCTGAAGGTTTGTTTCTTTTCTCATCCATGATTAATCAGTAATAATAGAGGATAATTATTTATTTATTCATCATCTCATGTGGTTTAACCTTTAATGAATCCATTTAAATCAGCATGTGGTTTTGTGATTAGTTCCTCTGATGCTGTTGTTGCAGAAGAAACGTATTTGTTCTTCTTTTTTTTCTTCTTGATTTTCTATTAATTGTTTTATCTATAAAATAAAGACAGAGTAGAGAAGGATACCAAATGTCTACAATCAGAGTTTTATAGCATTTTACTTAAATAATGATCAGACTTTGTTTCTCCTCTGTCTATTTTTATCTCCTTCTTCCAACAAAATTAAAGCAGCACACTTTATTTTTACACATTCAACTTCACTGAAGAGCACACCCACTCTCAGGCTCTGTAGCATCAACCAACTCTTCACTAATACATTTTTTAGATTGTTAGATGCTAAAAAAAAACCTGCATTATCTCTACTGCACTAATGTAACTTAGAAATAAAAGAAGCACTGCACACAGATGGAGAGGAACATGTTGACTTACATCCAACAGAGCGGGGATATAACCGGAGCCAGCAAACATCTGCTGACCCATGTCATCAGTTAGATATTTGGCATCATAGTTGAAAAAAATCCTTATTATGGTAATCAGTCCAATATACTTCATATAATGTAGGATGTGTTCTGTATGTTTTGTATGTTACATGATATGCACCCACCTGTATGCGTTCAGTAGTGGTGGGCCACAACGCCCTCCAGATCACCTTCTTTACCACATCTGGCAACAAACCAGCTGTTATGAGGAGGATGATACTGAGCCAGGCCGGACCGCTGGACAACATCTGCATGAAGACGTAGTACATCCGCTGGTAGTTGAGGAAAGGCCTGGATGAGAGGAGAGGAGATAGTTTTTTCTTTCAGTCACTAGTGTTGAGCCAATATGTCAATATGACTGTTAAATTAGCATTTAATGGTGTTGGGATTTCTCAGGCTACAGATACTCTGAGTCATGATGTTTTCTAAACGTACCAGATGATTCCTCCCCACAGTAGAGAGAAAACCACGAAGAAAATCAATGAACCCCAGATGACAAAATGGTTGATCCAAGTCCAGTAATGAGTATCTAGAGCCAGCTGCAACAAAGACACGACACCGGTCATATACTGAGCTGGACGGCTCAATTTAATGACAATTTACTGAGTTTCTTTGTTGTTTCTTTTGGTTCCAGATGCTGCTGATGTGTGTCTGTACCTTGAATGTAACAGTGAAGACAAGCACAGTGAAGACCAGCGTCCCAAACGTCCAGTTTCCAAACATCTGCAGAAGCAAAATGACAACAGCTGATGTTAGCGACACATTTCAAATGTTCAACTCTGTGAGTACAAACTACAGTTTAATATACAGTCACACATTCAGCTGGAAACTGATTCAATCTGTCTGTGAGGCTGCTTCTTTAACATGCATCAGGAGGTCAAGATCAATGTGCAGATCTGGTGTTAACATGATGATAAACTTAAACCGAAAATATTCAATAAGGAATCAATCAATCATCAACAGATGGCAGGGAGTTTAGATAGCAACATTCAGGTGGAGCTTTTATCATATGACTGATGAATGGAAACATGTCAGATGACGTTTTAATGTTTTTTAATGTGACCGGAGGAAATGAAGCTCACGTCATTCTGTTCAGGAAACGCGTTGAGTGCGTCACACGTACCAGTTATTAATGAGTGAATCATAATGAGTCACAAGCTTTTCAGAAGAAAACTAAAAACTAAAAAAACTTAATGGTAGTTATGATGATTATTTACCAAAATCAAAACAATATCATGAGGAAATATTTTGATTTTTGTTGTGGTTTCTCTGAATGTAGAATAAAATATTATAGATATGATTCAAGTTACAAAAAACAAGTAAATATAATGTATAAAATATATAAAAAGTTAATCATTTTAGAAACTGCACAAAAAACTCCATAAAATGACTATTTATTTAATAACATATAGATACTTTAAAGGGTAAAAATGATAAAAGATTATTTGCAAATGCTTTTGTATAATTAATAAATTATCTCCCTTGTAAAATAAATTAAAACAAAACAGATGTTTAATATTCATAATCATTCCTATTAACATTTCTAAAGCTTCAGATTTGTTTCCTATTAGAAGAAAACATCATTAACTTTCTTTTTTTCTTCATAAATAATCCTGTAAATAGTCGTGATGAGTGACCACAACAAATGTCGTCTAAAAGAATCACCATCAGCTGAGGGAGAATTAGATTAAGAAAATGGCTGAATGTCTCCAATGTCATGTAATGGACGTATGAAATATATTAATGTATCCTGCTTTTCACTGAACACACACACACACACACATTAAATGCACACATGATGTGTAGCTACGGTGTGAACGACTAACACCTGCATACATGAGCATCATGGTTCTGGGAAAAGACAGGTCACTACACAGAAGATTCATCTACAACACGGACTGAAAAGACTGGACAAGAGATGAATGGATGAACTGATGATGAGTGGTTCAGTATCGAGCTGCGTGACGGGATGAAACAGGAAATTGGAAAGTGAAACTAGGGGAGAGATGACAGAGAGAGACAGGGACAGGCTTACCATCTGTGTGTTGGTTGTCATTAGCTGGGAGGAGGAAAGAGAAGCAAAAAGAAAAAGCAACACAAAGGTAAGAGAAGAGGAAGAAGAAGAGGAGAAGGCCAGAAGAAGAAAAATCATAAGAAAATAAACAACAGTTTTGTGGCTGGAGAAATAAAAAATGAATAAATAAAAATTTGGTGCAAAAACAAAAAGACAAAATAAGTGAAATCAAGCAACTTAAAGCAGTTCAGAGGATTCTGGGAAAGTAATAGTCTTTAAAAAATGAAAGAAAACAAATCGAAAACAGAGGAAGATGGTGGAAAACCCGCCATGCTGTCGTGTTTCTGATGTGAATGATTTGTGTTGTCTTTAATTATTAAAATCTCAAACTGTTTCTGCCTTTTTTAAGTTTTTAGAAAGATGTTTTGATTGTCTCAGCTCTGAAAAAATACCAAACATTTACAATCATCAATGACACACAAAGATAAAAACATTTAAAACCTTTAAGTTTTAAACCAAAAGGAATAAAGTCCTTGGTTTATGTTGAAAATATCCACAAAGACAGAAAAAGACAAATGACAAGCAGCAAATTATAGATGAAGTTGCTCCTGTCGAGAAAGTGACACTGAACAAAACAAAAATATTTTCTAGAGAATAAATATAAATACCTGAGATTAACTTATTTTTAAAATAAAACTGGAAATGATAAAAACCCTGTGGATGTTGTTTCTCTGACAGAAGTAAATCTTAGACGTTCAGACAGTCATGGAGGTGTTTTTGTTACCTGTCCATTGCTGGTGAACGTGGTGTTGTCAAACAGGAAATAAGCACCGAAGAACATCACGATGGCGTCATACACACCCAGGACGGTCCAGTATACGAAGATAGGCCACCGCAGCAAAGAGTTTTTAGCAATATCTCTGTTAAAATAAACAATACCATGACGGTAAAACAGATATTGATCGACACTCAATTAGTTTCCTATGAGACCTTTGTTTCACCAGGCATCAATGTAATGAGATATTTTAATTTGATTTAATGATTCATGGTCATTCATAAACTCTAAAATACTGCTTCACATGAGGATAAGTCCAAGGTCACGTGATAAGAAAAGAGGGAAAAAAATATCTTCATCTCGTCATGTGAAACCTCGAGTTTTCACTTGAAATATCTGAGCTGTGACCAAAGTGAATCCAGGAAAAACAAGTTAAGTGGGAGGTTTGTGCTTCGTGAATCCTGATGAGACGAACGTCTCCTGTGTGTGGATGTAAAATCAATAGTAAATGTTTGTGTCTCTAGTATATTAGAAGTAAATCGAGTTAGTATGCTTTGCTTTTGAAAAATACCTAATGTTATTACTTTGTACATCAACAACCCACTGAAAAGTTTTATGACTGAGAAGGTCTGACGTGTGTTAAACAACCTGGAAGTTAAATAATCATGTTTCTTTTGCTTCTGAAGGTGAAGAAAACATTTAAACACTGTGAAGAAATTTGGCTGATGAGAACATACAGATGAATATTATATTCAAGCACTAACTTATACAAAGATGGATCCTTCTTCAGGATGTCCATGTTGATGTGCTGCTCTATGAGACTGTAGAGGAGGATGGGCAGCGACGTGAAGCTGATGTTGTACAGAGTCAAGTAGGCTGTGTCATACAGTGGCTGTGGAGAAAAACAGAGCAGCAGTTCATGTCAGTTTTACTTTTACTCCTCATTTAAACCTAGTCCACACTAGTTCACGCTAGTGGACTTCACCATCGATTTCCAGTCATCGTGTCTGGTGGACTTGGTCCTCTGATGGTTGGTGAATCATCAGTTAATGATCATAATGTGTGAACGGCCCTAACGACTCCATCAGAGGCCGTCGGGACCTGGTCTGAGACCGGGACTGGATCTGTCATGTTAGAAAACTGGAGGAGTCTGAAGAGACTGACAAAGAGCGACAGCCAATCAGAGGAGGGATGTGAGATAAATGCTGCTGCCGTCTCACTGATTCACTCACAACCACGTTTAAAAGTCTGACGTTTTAACGCTTTTTCTTTCATTTTCACTTTCTACAAACTCCCCGCGTCTGATCCAGATGTTACCCGGTACCGGGGAGGTCTGCTGCTGATTTGGGAACACAAGTCGCCAAGTGTGAACGCTGCAACGATCACGACAGCATCTGAGACTCATCTGAGACCCACAAAGCGTTGGTAAAGTCGACTACTGTGAACTAGTCTCTATTTTGTGTGTTTTAGTGTCTATATACCTGTTGTGAGAAGCCACAGAAGAACTGGTAGAGGAATTGAGGGAAGATGAAACAGACATTCTGCAAAAAAAACACAAAATAAATAATTAAATAAGTGTTTTCAATCCCAAACATTAAGATAAAATTTGATCCAACTCTATTAATCTAATAAAAACTCTGTCTCTACCTTGTAGAAGAAGTATTGCACAAGTTCAGAGATGCGTATGTAGTAATAGTGTCCGTGGACGAGCAGCATCTTCTTGAGGTGTTTGAACTTTGGGATGGCGTAGTCGCTGTTCCTCGCAGCCTGACGACCTTCTTTACCCATAATACCTGCAGAGGCAGACAGGGATTGTTTTTTTTTTTAATTCTGTGATTAAATTTAATCTGAGCTTTTATTTTGTCGTACTAACCGATGCCGACATGCGCCTCCAGGATCATGCTGACATCATTAGCTCCATCTCCAATCGCCAGTGTGATCGGATGCTCTTTAGAGGTTTTGATCATCTTCACAATCTACAGAAGAAAAAAAACAACAATCCTGTAGAAAACATCTGTATAAAAACATTTACAGCTGTTGTCAGAAGCGTCTAGCCTCTCTGTACCTGTGCTTTCTGGAGCGGCGCCATTCGACAGCAGAGCACGGCGCTGCAGTTGCGGCAGATTTCTAGGAAGATCTCTTTGTAGTTCCCTGAGTTTGACTCCTCCTGTCCGGGCCTCATCACCGCAGAGAGGGTGGCTCCATCGATGATCAGACCAAAGTCAGTGAAGTCGCCTGATAAACTGGACAAACACGAGACCAGTCAACCAGCGAGCTTCAGTTAACGTCATATGTGTTAGTTGTTTAACGCTGACACACACCCAGAGAAACTGTCCCTGGTCATGCCTCCGTGCTGCCTCAGCACCGTCCTGCTCAGGTCAAACAGGACATCGTGGAGACTCTGCTCCTCGGTGCGTTTGGTCGTCAGCTCCAGGATCTGGGTGTTGCGGCGGAAGAGCTTGCTGGCGTAGCAGGTGGCCGCCGCCGTCTCCATCTTGTCTCCGGTCAGCACCCACACCTTCATCCCCGCTTTGTGGAGAGACTCGATTGTGTCTGCTGCTTTTTCCTGGAGTCTGTCACATGAGGAAACAAACCAATAGGGGGGAAATGTAACATACACTTTGGATCTTTCTCTGTTTACCTCCTTTGACTCCTTTAGAAGTGAGTGTGCAGTTTGAGGGTTATCGTTAGTGCTTAGCAGACAAAATGGTTATAAAACTGAATTTGTGTAAAGTGAAAGAGGTCCTCCACCTGTCCTCCACAGCTGTGGCTCCCAGCAATATCAGGTCTTTCTCAATGAGGTCGTAGGCCTCCGCTAGTCGTTTATCTCGGTCCTGCAGTGCCAACTTGGCTCCGCTGAGCAGATGACAAACCTCCTGGTATTGTTCAGAGCTCAGAGGTCTATAGGCAACACAAAGTGTCCTCAGACCTTCCTGAGAGAGAAATAAGATTCAAACAGAGTTAAACTCAAACACCAAGGAAGAATTTAATGCTCTACATAGAAGAACTGATGCATTTTCTCTCCTATATTTTCTTTTGCAGGATCCAAAACAAAACAGCAAAATACAGATATTCACAGTTTGGTCTCTGGAGGAGTGAGTGTGTGTGTGGGCAGCAAGTACTCTTTTCTATTTGAGCCTCGTGAGTGCAACACCCACCACAGGTCATCTTGTTTTTCCTGAAAAATATGATTTTTCTGCAGCTGAAAAGACGATGAGCGAGGTCTTAGTGACCTGGTTTCCACTACAGGTTCACTGCACTTTATTTAACTGGTGTTTATCAGTAAACTGAACTATACCCTCTTATTCTATGATAATCAGCTCTGCATATTGTGATAAGACTTTATAGTTTACAGCTTTACTATATGTACTTATATATTTAGTATATTTTCCACCAATATTTTTCCACCTGGTGTCACACAACCTTAAAAACTCTCAGAGAAAATGATTTTGTGTTTGTTTAGAGAGAGAATAAGAAAGTTTGAGTGTGTGTGTGTGTGTGTGTGTGTGTGTGTGTGTGTGTGCTCTCACCACAGCGTTGTGCTCCACCCGAGCTTTAACCTGATCCACCTTGCCTGAGATAACCCTGGGGAAGATGGAGGAGTCTGCACCTTTGCAGAACAGATAGAGTTCACCTGCTCATTAAAAGAAAAGAGGAAATGTATAAGAGAAACCGTGTCCATAAATCTAAAGTATATATTTGCAACAAACTGTAGAAAAGTTTGTTGTGTTTTACCAGAGCTGGATCTGACGATGACGCTCATCCTCCGTCTGACTGAGTCAAATGTTAAAACCTCCAGCAGCTCGAATCTGATTTAAAAAAACAAAAATAAAACAAAATCTTACACACAGGTCTTGAGCCAACAAACGATTTTCATCTCTGTTCATCACTGATCTAAATTTATAATCACGGCTGGTGGTCTGAGCTGTTACTAGGCTACAAGGACTTGCGGTTTCAGTACTGACGTAATACAAGTTCAGATCAACTGTAATCACGTCTTGAAGTTGTTTGTTATTGAGATACTTCAATCAGTCGTAAAGAAAATAACACAAAACATTAATAAGAAATGTGATATTTATCATAAATAAAAAGCAGGAAAATAAATTGTTGCTCACCTTTCAATCTCATCCTCTCTATTCAAGATCTCCATGTGACTGTCCTTGAGTCTCAGATAGGTGAAACCAAGCCTGCAGCAAAGAGCAATATAATATAATATATATATATATATATATATATAACATACAATATAACATTAACAGAGATAGTGAATAAAGTGAATGTGTGTATGTAACCTAGGAAAGTACAATCACCTCTTCATTCCCTCCACCAGCGCCACCTCATCCGGAGAGGAGGAGATGTAGAAGGACGTGGACTTTCCCTGATGGATGCCGTGTTTGATCCCGTCCACCGTTTCCTCTTCTTTCACCTGAACCGTGTGGCACAAACACAACGCCCGGAAAAACAGCTCCTCGTGTTCCTGTGATGGACGACAAACACCAACAACGTGTTAAGACAAGTTCACACTAATTGACTTCACCAATGATTTCCAGGCGTGGTGTCTTGTGATTAGCAGTTAATGATCATAATGTGTGAACAGCCCTAACGACTCCATCAGAGGTTGAGACTCCACATCATGGGAACACAAGTTGCCAACAATCATGACAACGTCTGAGACTCACTGGTAAAGTAAAGTCGACTAATGTGAATTAGACTTTACACTCACACACACATAAATATTAGTGTTAAAACTTGAGGTTTTACTCACCCTGGCATCAGGACCTGGTGACGTGTCGATCATGTCCATACTGGCTGCACCAGGCATCACCTGGAAACAAAGTAAACAGGTAAATACAAAAGTAGTTGGACAATATGCACATTTGCACAAACACAAACTAAATTACCTGTCCGTTACAGATCGCATGAGGTACGTAAACATGGCCGTCCACACAGCACTCTATGAACTCCATGTTGTTCTCCGTCAGTGTCCCTGTCTTGTCTGTAAACACATACTCCACCTGTGAAGAGATCAGGATAAATAAATAAATAGTTTTATCTCTAAATCACGTCTCTGTGTAAAACAGTAATATTTATTTTCTGTTACCTGTCCCAGCTCCTCGTTCAGGTCTGATGTGTTGACCACAGCTCTCTCCCCCAGCTCCTCGTCAAACATCTCATCGTCCCACATGATGAAGTAGGAGCCGAGGAACTTCTGCATCTCAACGGTGACGTACATGGAGACGGGGATGATGTAGTTAAACAAAACCATGAAGGCCAAGAAGTCTGTAAACGCCCGAATCACCTGAAGGATAAAGAGGAGGAAGATGTAAACAGATGAACAGGTGATGAAGGATAAATATGTTTGTTTAGATCTTAACGAACAGACTCACAATGTGTCTCTGTCTCTCTGTTTCCGTCCTCTCGTTGTACCACGGCTCGTCTCTGTTGGGATCCGCCTGCCACACGTACTTCAGCACCGTGTTGATCAGAGCCTTGCTGATGAGGATACACAGGTAGACCACCAGGTAGGCGTTCATCGACCTGCAGGGGGCGAAAACAAGCAGCTACTGAGACTTTTGTTTACGGTCATTTTAAGACGAGAGTTGGGGAATTTTTAAGTACAATTACGAAGAAATGAAACTAATAGTCATCCACAGATGAACAGATAGAAAAATCTCTGATCTAAAGATAGAAACTAAACAAACAAAAGCCAGAGTTTCGTCGGGTGTCGTTCGGATTGTAACACACTGTACTTGTCAGATTAAATACTTGCATAACCAGAACAGCTGAGACATTTATTCAAGCATTTACTAAGAGCCAAGAAAGACAAAACACGCTTCCAATAAGTTAATCAGGCAAACACTGTAACTGAGTGTAAATGTAATCCACCTACAGTCAGTCATATCTACAGGCCATCTGGATACAAGATGTATGTCAACGCCAGATGGAAAGTAAAGCGATCCAGTCGCAGCAATGAGCCACAGAGACACAAGGAGCCGCAGTCAGTGAATAAACGGAGAACAGAGCAGTGAACAGATGGATGGAGAGATGGATAAATTATAGAGATGATTATCTAAACCAGAGTTAATTGAGGAAAAAGGAAGATACCAAAGTCTGTTCAGCGTGCACGTGGATGTAAGATACTGTTGACAACGTCTCCCCCAGAGGTATTTTATAGTATGTGTAAGAAAAATTAAAGATGAAGAGGAAAGAAAGAGAGAGAGAGCTTACTTTTCTACTGCAGAGCGTTTCTGGGACTTGGACTGGTAGTTGAGAGCCATCTTGGTTTCCATGCCTGTGTAGATGGCAACAGCTGAAGGAGGAAAGAAGTGAATATTGAACATAAAATATGATTAATTTGACAAAACTAAATTCTTATACCAGAGCTTTCTCACACAGCTATAAAAACACCAAGAACAAGTCAGTCTTTATCTCTACATAACATCCACACATACATCTATAATTACATCCCAATCAAGGTTCACTTTATATTCATTTTGCTGGCTCTAATATATATGTATGTGTGTTTATTCTATATTATCACCAGATGGGAGTAATAGACGAGAAACCATAAAAACACCTGTTAACGTGTGTCAATGTTTAGATTATTTGAGAACAGCTGGGGTTTTTTATTCTATTAATGTGTCTGAGGAGATATTACCATAGATGTACTCTGTGTTCTTGAGTGTGGCTCCTCTGAGAAGCAGGTTTTCTGATCCTAACGGCCTGAAAACAGACAACAGTTTAACATTTAAACTAAATTAACGTTCAGTGATAAAAACATTCTTTAATAAGATAAACTATAAGAGTCTATAAGGCTCTAACATATTGTTTTTTACATTCCTAAATGATTGATTTAAGTCTTTACTTCAAGGTTTCATACCTGGCCACAGGCTCGTTGTCCATGTACATGTTGATACGACCCACAAATCTGTGTTGGACAGAGGAAACGTGAGATCAGACACGTTTCAAACATCTGTGTGACAGCGCAGCATTTTTCAAACTCAGCGAATGTTTGTGTTCTCACTTGTACAAGTCCGGCTGCGGTTGTTCACATTCGATGGTGGCGTGGATGGAGTCGACCTCCTGCTCCGTGTTGTACGCTTTAGTGTCCTGAACTGCATAGTATGTCTGGGAGGAGAGAGGTTAAAATACAAGAGATGAACGACGGAGAAAGAGGCTGCGACGTGTTTAATTTCCTGCTTTTAAAACCACTGTTCTATTAAAGCTAATGCATGTTTTAAATGAAATAAAAGACACTTAAAACACATATAAACACCTTGTGGCTGCTCTCTCCATCCAGACTCGCTGTTGTGACGAAGCAAGTCCCATCATCTCGAGACGAGGACAGAAGTATGAGATCACAAGGAAAAGTTTCATCTTCTTTCACAAAAACAACATCTCCGACCTGAGACAGAGACAGACAGACAGAGGTATTTAATTAACATTTACTGAATTAATAACACACTGGTCTATGTGCGATTACCGGCTTCCCAGTTGGGTACAGAAAGAAAAACATTGTCTTGTTTTGAAGCGTGACATAGTACTTATCCCTTTAGTATTGCTAATGCACTTTCTACTAATGCAGATTGACTAACAAGCTCACCGTCTGTGTTACCGCGACTTTAAACGTCTCAAGTTCAGCCAACAGTCGTGAACGTTTGCTCTCTCTCTCTCTCTCTCTCGCTCACAGGATTGTTAGTCGTGTAACTGATCCCCTTCGTCTGTCTGTTATTTTAGCTGTAATATCACTCTATGAATGTTGCATAACATACATTAATGTAAGAGATTTTAAAGGATAAATTGCTCTAAAATATACTGTAGGACCTGTAGGACTTTGAGTGCACATGCAAACAAACAGAGCTTAGTAGCAGGAAAATCCTTCAGTATGAGCCAATAAAACAAATGCAGAAAAGTTCAGTTGGTGTTATATGAGGTGAATGTGATTTGGCTCATGTCACACACACACACACACACACACACACACACACACACACACACATATACCCTGAGCTTGCGACTCTGTTTGCGGACCACTTTCCCATGTTGCACCACGTGAACAGGACACTGGTTGACGGCGTTGTCTGCTTTGTGTCTCAACCAGTCTTCATAACCCTGAGAGAGAGATAGAGGAAGGGTAACATGAGATAACGTGTGTGTGTGTGTGTGTGTGTGTGAGTGTGTTGTGTTTAATGTCAGTGCCAATAAAGCAAACAAAGTTAACGAAAACCTTCAGCTCTCACCTGTTTAATGGCGGTGACTGTGATGACAAAGAAGAGCGGCAGTCCACTGGTGATCGGGCTGGTGGGAGTGTCGATGATCAACTGTAGTCACACACACACACACACACACACAAGAAAATGAAATATATCAGGATGACAGACGACTGGAGAGGGACACTCAGTAATATCTGACCTTTACAGGCCTCAGCAGGGAGGTAATGAGAAGGACAAAAATATTGACGGACCTTATCTCCTACGACACTCACAAACAAATAATGACTCCTTTAATTACACTTGATGAAACTACAGCTCACACAGAGGAAAGTGAAGGAGGTTGAGCCTGTGTTGGATAAACTGTATGACAGGTCCAATAAAACAGCACAAATAAAACAGGAAACATTTTACCTGGACCAGAAATATGATGAGGAAGTAGAAGTTGGCGACTCTCCTGAACTGCTCGAACATATTTTTAGGGATGAAGTTCCAAAACGTGTACTGTAAACGTAAGATAGTAACATATTCAGTTAAACGGTCAAAAAAAAAATGTTAAAATAGAAACATAACAAAAAGTGTTGAAGTCCCATCTTCCCATCAAAGGTCACTCTGTCATTAACAGTTTTCTGTCAGATGAAATTCAAAAAACACTTGAAGTGACGATGATATTAAAACATATTTAAAATCACTTTAAAATTAAATGTAATTTTATTGATGCTGCGTTTAAGTAAATCAACAGATGCTTTTTAACCACCATCACTCTCGTCTTCGCAGTATAAATATAAATCTAATATTTCCTCCACAATAAAAGCCCAGCTTAAATTGTGCTGCAGTACTAACTGTTCCTGTCATGTCTTTTATCTACACTCCTGCTCTCATACTTCTACTCTCTCTTACCCTAAATTATTAGAATAAAGTAGCAGACTAATTGAATGAGAAGAGGAAAGAATGAGGTGAATTTTAACTCTGAAGTTAGATGTTAATGATTGTGTTCGCCGACCTTAGACGAGACGATTCTGTTGTCAGGAAATCTTTGTTGTATAAAGGCCTCGGTTCCTGATGGAGGCTCCTTGTGGCTGATGTAAATGGTCCGACTGTCCACCCAGTTCTCCTCACCAACACACTGCAGCGACAAAAACAAAAACATAAACATCAACATCAACAACTGTGAGAGTGTGTCTCTAATATATATAATATATAATATGATATATTGTTTTATTCTGTTGGAGAGTTTTTGCATTGACCATCGTTTAAACTGGTTTTTAATCATCATCCAAGTATGACAAGACACACACACACACACACACACACACACAGTATCAATACACTCCTACGCACTAATAACAGACAACTGTGTGTCACAGAGAAACAGAGTCGCAGACGTTTACAGAGAACCACAATGAATGAGTAACTTCTCCTCAATGAATGAAAGCTTTTGTTACCACAGATACACGGACTTGCATGTGACTCAGACTGGTATGCAGAATACACACACACACACACGTGTCCACATACACATGCACACACACACACACACACAGATACAAAGACTGATAAAACACCTCAAAGCTGATGTTGATGTTTCTCTTTTTGTTCCTGAATTCTTATCAAAATGAAAAGCTTAAACGATGAGATGTCAGATGTGATGGTTTTTTTGTGTTTTTTTCATTGTTCTTTCTCAGCTCAGCATCTTTGTTTCAGCTTTACCAGCACATTTAACCAAATACAGTGTAAGACGATGTTACTAGATTAGCAGTGTGCAGGTCTGTACAGACTCAAACTGCCTCCTAGTAATGTCTGATCGGTTTACGGTGAATCCAATGTCTCAAATTTAAGTGCTGATTATTTATTTATGTAAAATGCTGCACACCACAGAGTAATTGCTGGCAATATGGCTAGCACAGATTGGACAAATATTACCGCAAAGACTATAAAATAATTCAATGTGAACCAGCAGATGCTCAAATATTCAACAAAGCAACATTCACTCATTCATTCTGAAGTTTTTGCACAAACGGTTAAGCTCGGTTAAAAAACTGCTCATAACATGTTTTTTTTCCTGCTACTCTGCTTTTAGTCTTTCAGTTACATAAACATGAATTAATATGTGTTAAGAGCTGAAACATGCAAAGCCAGATCTTTGGGTTTTAAGTATTTTCAGGCAGGATCAGACTTGCAGGGAGAACACACACACACACACACTCTCTCTCTCTCTCTCTCTCTCTCTCACACACACACACACACACACTTTCTGATCAGCTGGAAAACACACATAAGAAACCAAAGCACACAAACTAGAAAGACAAGTTTTAAGTAAAGTTCTGACATTTTTTTTGGTTGTTTTCAATTAATCGATGTGTCTTCTGAATGAAATCTAAAGCAGAAGTAGGCGCCATGATTTTTTTAAATCCTTATTTTGTGATATTTCTGTCACACTTCTGGTTTTTTGTGTGTGTCATTTCCACTTTGTTTTTGTGGCAATTTTGTGCACCGTTTTAAAACAGGACGAGTCATCGACGGCTCTGTGTCCAGAGGGTGTTCATGTCACAGCAGGTCGTAGTTTTCTTTAAGCAGCTGGTCGTAGTAACTAACATGAGGTGCAGGTCTGGACGAGACAGTTCGACAAACATAAACAAACATAATCCTCTGTCTGTCTGTCTGTCTGTCTTTCATTTTCATTTCCTGCTGTCAAACATATCAATCACACAAAATAAACACCGTGTTAGGTGCTTAATTCATCAGCAGTGTGTGTACAGATGCACACACTCTCACACTGAGCTAACAAGAGGTGACAATAATCTGTGGCCAGTCAATGAGATTGAGTGTCAAGGGGCTGCATGGCCCAGTTTCTATACTCTCTCACACACACACACACACACACACCTAACCTGTTAACTCACTGCTCTAAGATTACCTTGTTTAACATGGAGAGCTAATTATATCTGTGACCTCTAATGATCTATATAAGGGCGTAGGGATGGAAAAGATGCTCAGATATAAATTGATATCTTCAGCACATCCACGTAGTCTGTCCTATTCTTTACCGTCAGTGACACGCCAGTCGATTCAGACAGTTTATTGATTAAATAAATATATAATCAAAGCAGCGTCGTATCCATCATATCGGAGAAGGAGCACGCTAACTGGTTGATATCTGATTTACAGCCGAGGAGGAGGAGGAGGCGATGAGAAGCAGATCGCTCGGACAGCTTGCCAACTCCATCGCCCACACACCGTTACTGTTCCTCCTCTTCTCGCCCACCTGCCTGCTCCGTCTGCTTCACCCAACACATTTCTCACACACTTCCTGTCACTTGTCTGCATATGGAACAGAAACACACACACACACAAACACACACACGGCGCACAGTGAGCTATTAGTGAACGCTGACATCAAATTTGATGATCAGTTTAGTTTACAGTGAAAGTAGCATCTGGTTTTTGTTCTGACAAAACCCTCAACGGAGCGAGATTCATTCTGGTGTTGGGCGTTTTTACTTCATACCATAATATGTTGCTTTACAAACATACTGTTCATTATATACTATTTACATCAACAATGTCTAAATTAATAAAATACAGGCTGCGCCAAGTGTCAGGAGTCTGATTGTTCTTCTTGTCTTGTCTTTACGTTACTTTTCATGGCTCTAACTCAAAGTGAAAAAGGTAAATAAGAATATTTCTTAAAACTATTCCTTCATATCAATGGAAAAACATAAACAGGACAAAACAAAGGAAAATATATTAAATCTGAATGTCATAAAGTAACAAATTAAATCCTTTTATACAATAATAGTTTAAAAACAAACTTAAATAAACTATATGTGACGTGTTTCATCCGTCTCTCTGATGATTCGTTGACCGTGATGTCGTCAGTGATGTTCCTGTTTTAAATACACTCTTTGTCATTTCTGGTACTGATAACGTTGACGAGCCGAACAGATAACGACAATGAAATAAGCAGCGATGTGAACCTGATTGTGTTTAGGTGCAGATCAGATACGGTGACTGGAGACAGATGGCACTGACTGAGAACCAGTGGGCCTCCTCTCTTACTGTCATCTCATCCATTTTGTCTGTAATGCAGCTTTATTGGTTTTCTCACCTCTTTCTGCTCCATCTCTCACCACAACCTGGACGGCCTCTACGCTGACAAACTCTCTCCTTATCGATTACGTTTATCTTTCATCCGGATTCATGCTTTTTACATGAAAGCTTCTCTGTATTTAATCAAATAAAATTCCAACTTTACAAAATAAAGGCTGAGCTTATAAAATAAAACTGAACTGTATTATCTCGGGCCTTTAGCCTTTTGAGTGTAACTGGACACTTTGGGTTATTCTGGACCTTGATAATCACTTTTAGCGACGTTTCATGTTTCAGGACGCGGCAGGTTTCAGAGGTGTATTTATAGTTGGAAGGGAAACATTTGTGGTCAGGAGAGAGAGATGGAGGGAGCTCACAGGCTTTGTTTCTGTCTCTCTCACTCAGCATCCACTCTCGTCAAAGCTACAGCGGAAGAAAGCATTACAGGGATCACACACACACACACACACAGACACACACACCACTACCACATCAAACATATATGAGCTGAGAAACACAAACACATCAACGCACAAAATAAGCAGGATATTTTTAGACAAGCAGACAAAACACACTTCTGTTTTTCTCGTCACACGTGAGTTGTGTGCGTCACCGTCTATTTCGCTTCATTTCATAAACTCTTTTCTTATCTTTTTTTAACTAAATTATAAATGAGTCATAAGTGAAGTTGGGGTATTTCAGCATTCACGCAGGTGTCCAGAGCAGTTGTGTGCATCTGTGTGAGAGTTTTGAAGAAGTGAAACTCAAACTGGGATGTTATTTTAAAAATACATATATTAAACAAGAGCAATGTTACATTTCCTGTGACAAAAATGCTTTGATACTCTTTAATTTTTTAACTGTTTTCTTAATCAATAATTAATTAAAAATGCATTAAAGAAAATAGAAAATGTACTTTGTTTCAGTCTTTGTCAGTGTACAGTTTCATGTTTGTGTAAAAGTGATATCTACCAGTTACAAACTGCCGGCTTCAGGGAAATCCCTTTAATTTATATTTGTTTTTATCTTTTCATAGACTCTGCCAACTATCTACACTCCCTGGAAAAAAGATGACTGCTTTTAAAAAATTCACATAAATTATTCCCACGTGACATGAACGCAGCATTAGAGCCAGAAGCTGGAGTCCCACTGACCAGGAACAGAAGAACATATTGTAAACAGGAAGAGCTGGACCCACCCACTCACAAGGAAACACACACACACACACACACACACACACACTCACACACACGTCTTGAAACAACCTCCCTCCACTCCCACAACCCCACCCAGACCGCTACGACAGACCAGGAAACGAGGATTCACAACAAGGAAAAATGAGATTTGATGCAACGATTTGGAGGAAAGTGAAGTAAACACACACACACACACACACACACACACACACACACACACTCTCTCTCTCTCACACACACACACACACACACACACGTCCATAAACATCCATCACAAACACAGTGCATGTCTTAGACTGACAAGAATCAGATTCACATCATCATTTGTTGATCATTTGTTTGAAGAATTACAGATTGAATAGAATAGTCTGTTATTGTCATTGTACAACGAAACTGAGGGTGAAGAAAAATACTAAAAAGACATAAAAAGATGTAAAGTAGTGTGGAGCCCCGAGCCGCTGCACCCGTACACGCCGCCATCTTGAAACACAAGATTGAGCAAAAATAAAATGAGATGAAAATAATCCACCAAATTTAATTAAATCTTGTTTTCCTGCCATTTGTTTTGTAACTTTAAGTTCAGAATAAAATAATGTCAAGACTGTTACTTTGTCGAGTTTCAACAAAGACAGAGTGAAACATTCAGACACATCTGGCCTAGAGAGAGACAGATGTTGTTACACTGATGAGTCTCAGCTGGTTTAGTCTCTGTCTCCATCATCTTCTGCTGCGTTTTAATACATATGATCTGATGATACGAGGCTGCGTTTACTGAAACACTTATTACAATGTGGGTTGTTACAGGTTAGTTACAGGTGTTGACATCAACATGGACATGTAACCATTCGAGTTGTTAATGTACGATGCCTGAAAAGTAAAGATAACATGACCGGACACTTTAAGCAGAAAAGAGAAATCACCGATGACACAGACAAATGACTATTGTTTGTCTGAACCGTTCGAAAGCTCAGCTTTTGTTTGACCGACAACCAGCCACAAAGTATTTTATCTCCCGGTGCAACAGGCGTCTCTGAAAACGAGCCCGAACAAAAGCTGAACAGTCGACAACCTGTTTTCATCTACATACATCAGAGCATGAATGTGTGTTATCTCCCTGCTGCCACTGAGCTGTAGAGATAAGAGAAATCCTCTCTTTCTAAACCACCACACATTAAATACAGTCATGCAGATTGTTGTGTGTGTGTGTGTGTGTGTTGACTATAGCACTTGAGTGGAAAATGTTTTGGAAAGAAGAACGAGATAAAGAGACCGAGATGAGAAGATGAGTAGTGATGACGACGCTGACTTTTACTTTCAGTTTTTAGATCAGATCCACTTTCTTTACGTCTTTACTCTCGACGGACTCGTAAAGTTTAAAAATGGCACTGAAGCAGGTGAAAATAGCAGCAAACATGTGCCACATTTTGTGTTTTATATGCACGAGGAGATCCTGCTCTGTACATCAGCTGGTGAGCCTGGGAGGAAATAACGTGATTAACTGTTGCAGTATGTTCACCCACACAGCAGTGAGATAATAAACCACAGCACAACACTGATTCAGAGGATTACGTCTGGCCAAGCCTGCCTGAGTTGTGTATATTGTTATCTTTATTGTTATCTGTTATCTTTTTATTATCAGCATATGACATACACATAGTGTTTGTGTCGTATACTGATAATAGTAATAAAAAAAAAGTGTGTGACAATCTGTGTGTGTCACCTGAGTCACAGATTAAACACCAGCTGTGTTCCCCATCTGTCACTACGTCATTCAGCCCGGACTGAGCCGACAGGACGGACCAAATAAGATCATGATAAATCCTTGTCATGATCCACCTTTAAAACAGCCCTTAACCTTTAACCGCGACTCACACTGTGAAGAAAACAGTCCAGGACAAAAGTCAAAGGACGAGTTGACGGTCAAAAAGCCTCATCAGCACATTTTCTCTTCACGCTGTGTAAAAAAAGCACAATTTTAGTTGTTTCCAAATGATAAAAACTGTCAAAACTAGTTTTTAAAACCAGTGAAGACCTGATCTGATAGACGCTGTAGATAGTACCGTTTGTTTGTTTGTTTTGTAAGATTTGATATCTTGATTTGAGAATCTTTTTTTAAGATTTGATGATCATTTCCGGTTTCTCCTGCGGGTAGAAGATGTAAGAGACATTGAACTAAAACACAACGAAACTGCTTCAACTTAGGTCCCGTCAGGACAGGATATACTGTAGTTTTCAGCAAACGCAGCAAGATTTCCATGATCTCTCCTTCAACAAAGGTTCAAAGATGTCAACAGTCAGAGCAGGGGGGAGCGACGTGACAAACAGTTTGTCATAAATCCTCAGGGAGTAGCAGCGAGGTGGTGGTACCTTTGGGAATTTATGACGGGATGTTTGATTATATGTCCCACATAGTCCCTACTGCACACGTTACACCTTCATAGTGATTCTCCTGGATGACTGACAGAGAAAAACAAACATCAGGAAATAGAGAAAGAGAAGGAGGAAAAACTCATATATAAAATAATCTGTAATTGTGTGTGTGTGGAGATAAAATCACTGTGTCACTGTGGCATCAACAGAGATGAGACGACAGAATACTAATCAGTTAAAACCAAGCAGGTCTATAAAGCAAACTGTCTGTGTGAGAGCGCATCTGTCTCTGGAGGATTTAGTGATCTTCTAGTCCTCACTGCTTTGTAACTATAAACACACACACAACGATGGCCTGATCACACAAGAACACTGCTGGTATTAATCAGAGTCAGTGGACTTTACGATTCAGCATTTGTACTGGAAGGTGTGTGTGCGTGTGTGAGTGTGTGTGATTTTATCATAACTCTACACCTGCATGTCCTTACGTGCCCTCGTATCTGAAACAGGGAAGAAATGAAAAATAAGAGGAAAAAAAAAACACGGGACGGAAGATAAAGGAAGAAAAGATTTTAAAGAGTCAAACATTATTACTGATGTGTTTAATTAGCCTCCTTTTTCTACCTTGACCTCAATAACGTCAGGTCATCAAACAGCATCTGCATCCGTCCAATAAAACTCAAGTAAATGTCTCCATCAGCAACTCTGTCCTGAGCCGTGATTTGAACCTGCAGAGTTTCCATTGATCCTCCTCCTCTTTGATTAATGAACGAAAGCATCGATCAACGTGACGGGTCGTTGATCCCGACCTGAACGCTGGGACGACAAACACACACACACACACACACACACACACACACACACACAGACACACACCTCACACGCTAACACAACCAGATCATAGATGTTAATAAAGGTTCCCTGTTTTCACAACATATTCTAAGCGTGTAGCAGAAGTTCAGCCTTTGAGATTATTTGTATTAATAAATCAAAGTGACGTGTCTACAGGTGCTGCAGATCAACCACATGATATATGGTTTTAAAGTGAGTCAGCTGTTTTGTTTTGTTTTTTTTTACTTTGCACTTGCTTTGCTTTGTCCCAGATGAGGAAGTCAAATCCTATCAAGAGAAGTTTCTGTAATAGATATGCACAAATTAAAACTTTAAAGATTATTATTATCAGTTTGTAGTCTGGGTGAAAAGAGTCATGTTATATTCCTGGCCTGTAGATGTAGCAACAATAATTTAATTTCAAATTTCTGAAACCAGATACGAGCTTCACATTAAGTAATGAAATTCAGTGACATCAAAGACGCTGTGTAATTCAGGTGCAACTGTATGAAATTACCACATGAAATTCATCTGAATAATAACTGTAACATTTACAGAAAATGTTACAAATATTCACGTCTAGTTAATAATTAAAACGTGTGAAGTATCTGAAGACAAACAGCTGATTCTCCAGGGATCAGTCGTCACTGAGATGAGATGTGTTGAGTGAACCGTCTAATGTGGGTCAGCAGTGTGTGTGAGTGTGAGTTGGTTTATTCTGTGGTTTCAACATTTAAAGCATTAAATTTAAAAGGTGTTATTATCAATCATTTACAACACGAAGCGCTACAGCCTGAACACTATCTCATCACACAGATACATAAATACCATGAATACATGAGGACGTCGTCATGCTGTTTTTTCTTTCATCCTCTTTTGTACACACACCCACACACACACACCCTCTTTGCTGAATCACTGTTTCCCTGCTTTGATAAACTATTGAAATTGGGTGGGAAATGGGACGAGAGAGAGAGAGAGATGGCGTAACCTCGGTGCTTCTGTCAGCTATACAGAGAAATTCATTAGCCTGGATTTTCACAGAGAACATCTCAGTAGGGAACTGGAACTTTTTCACATCGTCTAAACGACATCTGACGACCCAAAAATACAAAAACAGCACTCAGCGTTTTTTTCCTAAAGGTATTTTCTTTGCAACGTTTGAGACGGAGAGCGACGTTATAAGCTGATTAAAGCAGTTATTACACTTAATGAAGTAGATGCAGGATAATGCAGGATAGATACAAGACTTGTTGGGGGCAGGGGGGGAGGCCAAGCGGCTAACAGACCTACTACTGTGCGTCTCCTCGGAGCTGGATAGACGACCATTGTTATGGATTTCCCGTGGATAAGCACAGTCATTCTCTGGATGGCAGGGGAATAAACTTACACTGCTTATACTTGCTTCATTGTGTTTTCAGTATGTGTGTGTGTGTGAGACTATTGATGGTCACATGACTTCCTCCCCCCACCCCCTACCACCCATATGACTTTACCTAATGCTGGCTGTAGATCACATGGGCCTAAATGTGGTTAAAATCTACACTTTAAAAGCATGTAGCTGCTGCTGATCACCTGATGAAAACAGGAAATGAAAATAAAAGCACAATAATCCTCATTACTCATGAACCAATACACATATAAAAAGACATCAACTTCACATTAAATGCATTAGCAACGCTGTTCTACTTCTTCCAGCAAATTGTCCGGTCAAACGTGTGTGTAGTGTGTTAGTGTGTGTGTGTCCAGGTTACACTAAGTGCCATCATTGATCTGCAGACACTCGTCGAGCTTTAAATAACTCCTGTGCTGCCGTTCAAAAGCAGTGGGCTGTCACGTGATGGTAACGCCATGACCCCCCCCCCCCAAATATTTAGTGGACACAGTAAAACACGATAGTTTCGTGTCGGATGTGGTTTGCCTCAGTCTCCTCTACAACCTGCAGACCTGTTTCCTCTGTTCAGATATTTTTATTTTCCTCAGGGTGACAGTGCCATTAGCCGCTCGTCCAATCATGTACACATGTTTTACCTCACATCTTTAGTGCTTTCACTTCCGTGCTGTAATACTGTCTGTGTGTCTCTCAGGAGCTCAGAGAAAAGTACAAAAATGCTTTTAATACTATTTATCTCCAGCCAATGTGTTTATTCCCCCCCAACTTTTCATCCTCTGCATCTTTGCCTCACTCGCTAATGGCAGCACTTCTCGTTCTTCCTCTAATGTTTTGTCCTGCGGGGACACGGATGCTTAATGGTGTTCATTACACTGTTTGTGTTGCCCGTAATCATCCCCAGACATGACACATATACATTCACACACTGACTATCACTGTAGTTCAGCAACTTAGTACTAAAACACCGAAATCAATTCATTTATAAAACCTTATAATTTCTTGTAACTCACAATATTTAACAAATACGACAAAGAAACGTATAAAATAAAAGTTGTTGCTTCTTCAAACTTCATCTCTGATACATGCAACATATATAAACAAACAAATGGTAATTTTAAAGCTACAAACTAAAGCCTTACATCATTCTTCTCAATGTGTGAAATTGCCAAAAGTGAAGTTAAGTGTTGGAGAGCTGGGTGAAGAGTGATCAGATGTCTCTGAGGTGTAGCCTTAGCTCTCTAGGTTACAGCTTTCCTGGTAAAACTATGCTCCCGATGGAGCGAGGCCAGATGAAAAAAAAAAAAAAAAAAAGCCGAGGGAGAGACAAAACATGAGAAACTCCACCGAGGCCGAACGTTTTCCTGCACCAAACTGTACAAACTCATAGATCTTAACACCATAAATCAGATTCATTATGATCTTTATCTCTTAATGTAAAAAGAAAGTGATCTGACCCCTTTGACCTGATTCACACTAAAAAGTAATGGCTCCTCCTAACGAGGCAGTGAAACAAATCAGAGCTTTACCTGAATCAGCCTCTTCATTCTTATCGTCTCCTCTGTCTATTCACACCTTGTCACAGAAACTGAAGCCATGTTGTAGTCTGAGGTTCAACTTAATGAGGCCTCACTCTGCCTTATTATTCACGTCAGTCTGACCTTTCTCTGTCTCTCCATCCCCTCGTCTAACCCAGTCTAACTGACTCCTCAGTCGGTCTTACTGGTCCAGGCTCCAGAGGGACTCTGAGTCAATCACATGATGATCAACTGATAAACATCTGCAGTCGAATCCTCATTCAGGCTTCCTCTCTCTCTCTCTCTCTCTCTCTCCAGTTTCCACTCAGCTTCAAGATTCATTTTCACATTAAGGACCATGACATCATGAGCTCTGCTGAGTAAAATCTGTTATGATTCATGATTTTATCATTTCCTCTGATTGGTTATTGATTTGCTAAATTTAGACTGATTAACTTTTTACTAAGATCTACTTTACAGGTATCACGATGAGTTTCTATCTGCTTTCGTGCTGCTTTTACTTCACTTCATTTCATCTCCACTCAGGTAAGTTGAGCTTCACTGCTCTGTTCTGTTCTGACCTATTCACGGTGTTACACTGTCACATCCCCATGAATCCTGCTGCCCTTCCACGTCACCTACCAAGACCAACACACACTCACACACGAGAGAGAGAGAGAGCAGGAGAGGAGAAAATGACTATATGGTCAGTTTGTTCTTCATTATCTCCTTGACAACCATGAGATTAACAATTTCCCTCTCTCTGTGACCTCACCTCTACCTCTGACTCTATTATATCAGTGTCTTTTTTTTTGATTGCGTCTTTCATCCACCAGCCTTTGAGTCGTTTTTTTTCTCTCTCTGACTGTTCATTTCATCTCTCTCAGCTGCAGTGGGAAAGAATAAAAATAACAGGACAAATCACAGATTGAGTGGGTGGGGGGTGTAGAGGGACCTTATAGCATCATGTGGCCCTCATGAGACCGGTCACCTGACTGGGACTGAGTACCGTGGAGGAAATGGATTCCTAGAAGTTATAAAGTCTTTGTAAGATTCTTCCGATTTCTGTTTTTCTATACTTGCAGAAATGGAAACTTCAGCAACAACTTTTTTTTTTATTGAAAGATTTTTCCAACGTGCTGTCACATGCACTGACAGAGCTGCAGCCGCAGGACAAAAAAAAAAAAAAAGTGAAATTACTCCCTGAACAGAAAGCAGTTAAAATATACACTAATGCATTTCACCCCTGGTGTTGGCAGAACACTGTGCTGCTTTGATGCACAAGCGTTGGACGTCATCCATCCGCTGAGCGTTGCATCCGCTCCACCCCTCCCACAACCGTTTTTAAGATATTGCTGTAGCTGATTTTTATTTACTGTATGTGAATCTTTAAGACCACTTAAAACTTCAGATGAAATTTACAGGAACACGTCTTCATGGTCTGATATTTACTCAGCTGCAGCGCTGCGATCCGCGTGTTAATGGTGACCCTAATTTAAAAGTAAAAGCTTTTGGCAGAAGAAATAAACACACACATCACATGACTGTGTACAGTAAAGCAGCGCTGCCTTTACTGGATACATCCACACAGTGTCTGGAAATAATTAGCTTACTTATTTATATTTATATTTACTATAAACAAAGATAAATAGCCTGATAAAAGGAGCAAAACTATAAATCCTGAAAATCTAATGATGCAGCTTTTCGTTTGTTATTTGCTGATAATAATTAATATGTTGTTAAAGCTTTAGTTTTAGTTTCTAGATGGAAAAACACCACTTTACTCCTGAGTCGGTGCGATTTGCATCCACCTTTGTGCGGTCCAGCAGATCATTTAGTGCCTGATCCAACCTGGTGGCACATGATATAAAAAGTGCTGTTGGGTTACAAATTAAGTGGTGGCCTCTTTTGTTTGTAGCAATTACACTCAAATATTAATGCTGTGATTATTTATTCATGTTAAAATGCTACACATAGCACCTTTAAACGATTTGGTGCTGTCACTTGGCCTCACCCTGAATGATGCTGCACTTAGACGAATACATTTATGTGACCATAGCTCCATTATTTATATTCTTCTCCTCGTGCGATTCTTCTTCCAGTCTCTTGCTTTATCTGTTTCTGCCAAATTCACACACAGCTCTACTGCTCATTCTATTCTTAGGTTCCTTAAATTATTTGATCCCTGAGTCCAAATTGAATGAATATGGTTCTTGTCGTCCATTTTGGCTCTAATGTGACAACACGCCATCTCAATTCTATCAGAGGGATTTCAGAGAGCAGTGATGTGTTTCATGAGTTGATGCTGCTCTGCTGTAGCCAGTGCGGTTAGAGAGGATCAGTGCTGTCCACTTCACAGTAGCTGCCAAAGTGCATTGATACTACAGGGTAATCAATGCTGTTTCATGTCCACAATTTGTTCAGCTATGGAAAAAACTTAAGTGCTGAGTAGTTTCAGCTTTACAATACTGATCCATCACATCCAATTCAATCTCAACTCAACGTCCCAAAACAAAAACTATGTTAAAAAAAAAAAAACAGTTGCAAGTGGCACATGTTTCTGTACAACAGTTAAAATCAAATGTAAAGTCTTTATCACGATGGCATCACAGACATCCTTCCTGTGTTGAAGCTGATCCTGAAATAGGTTGAGAAATACGCTGTGTGTTCACACTAAAGGACTGGAAACAATGTCTGAACTTTTCAACTCTGCAACACAAAGATATCTAACTGGACTCTACAGAAACATGCTTTTTAGGTGCTAAAATATAAAATCAAGTAAATAAAAAAACACAGACTGACTTTTCTTCCGACACCTAATGTAATAAAACTAAAGCTTCACTGTGGACAGACCCGTCTTAATGGGTCTAACAGGAAGGAGTTGACTAAAAGTGATAAATTTCTTGCAAGCAGACAGAATTTCTCTTTGCTTCCTGTGTGACTGTAGTTAGAGGTGAGTGCTGCGAGCCAGTAAAAACCAAATAAGCAATAGTTCTTTAATGATCTCCTGCTAATGTCTCAGGCAAACAAAGTAAAGAGGGGTGGGGGAGATGTTAGGGCTAAATGGAAGAAAAGAGTGAGGGAGGTGGAGGGGGGTGATGTCTGGAGAGTGCAGCGTCAGCGTTTAGGAAGAGGGGTTGTACTCTCACTTCACTTTTCTTCCCCTCTCTCTCTCTCTCTGACATGTGGACCGTGGGGAATGGCGAGTTCCAGCAGCGAGTCGACCAGCTATCATTCCCTCAGACAGCGAGAACATTAAGGTGTACCTGCCCCCCTCAGCATTTTCACTGGCAACCCGGAGCAATGTTATTATGATGGACCAAGTTCAAACAACATCCCTCTCTGTATCAGTCTCTCTCTCCCTCTAGATAGAGGCCTCTATGCACCATTAACCCAAGGCGATCCATCATCTGTCTCCTTGTTCAATGGGCTGTAATACACTGTTAATGTTACTGCAACAACACTGATACTAGACCTTAATGGAGCTCGCACTCTTCAGCAGGTTCTGTTTGGCCAATGTGACGAAGAGATAAACGCTTTCTTTTTTTTTTTTTTTAAGAAAAAAAAAGCAACGACAGGTGAATTTTATACCAGTTTTATGCATTATCAAGTCATTTTTAAGCACAAAAAAAGCAGTTTCAGACGTTTCTCTCAGCATGTTTTTTTTTTTGTTACTGCAACTCAGCATCAAGAAGTTTTCCAATAAAACGAGGACTGTGAAAAGATCAGGTTATCTTTTTTTTTCAGGGTCACAAGTCAAACAAAAGCTGCCGCACTCTACTTTAGATATGTGCATTTTTCATAAATATCGACACGAGGCTCAAGTTAAAATGATAAAAATGTTAAAGTTCTTTATATTTAAGAGGGAAGTAATTGCAAATATTTAAAAGTTTTGTTATCAATAATACATGTGGTGCACACATCATAAAAATTGACTTGATATATGTAAGTTTATTGCTGCAGCAGAATAACACACTTACAATCGACTATTTTACTTGTAACCCAGTTTTTTTTGTGAGCTCAGTGATTCACATTTGAAACGCAAACATCACCTTCTTTTTTAGCTAAAATCTAAAATATGATTTATGGCATTAAATGAGATTGAAAAGCGACAGCAGACCGTCAAGCAGTGAAACAATCCTTTGGTCGAGTGGCTTAGTGAGAGCCGCTAAATCCTCCAGGTAAAGAGGTTAACCCGTGTGTACTCTGCAGACTGTGTGTGCTGTGGACAGGCGGGTGTTAAATGATTAGCATGAGGCTGAGAGGAAACCTGCTGTTGCTGGTTTATACACATGAACACGCTACAACTTCAACATCTTGCACATCATGAATCTGCTTCTGTGCATTTGTATCATATTTACTGCTGTAATGAAGTTATTTCAGCGCCAGTGGTGGATAAAAACAGACCATCAGACGACTGAGTTATTCTGACGCAGTCGCAGACTTTAATCTGTCATAACTGATTTATTCTGTCCCGTCCAATCACACGCTCTAACAGGTCTGAGTAGTTTTGGGTCATTAGGTGCTTGAGAAAAAATTTATTGCTGTAAAATGATCATTTATTGACCAGTGGAGCAAAGAACTTTTCTAATTTACCAGTTTACACTGTGTCTGACTGTGTTTAGCAGTTAAGCTGAAACCTGTGATGTTTCTGTTCTGTAGTTGAGGATATTTCTGTCATAAGTAAAGGTCAATAACGTCTCCTGGTGTGGTCGGGGTCCCCCTGGAAACTTTATCAAGCAGCTCTGGGTGTCCCTGGACCCCACAGCGAGCAGCCGCTGCTCCACAACCAGCTCCATCAACGTCAGCTCACATTGTCAGCCAGTCTGCTTATGAATTATTGACAACTAGACAGCGCCAAAGAGTTCATGTGATCCTCTGTCCTCTGCGTCACCTGCCTACTACTATATTCCACCTCCTCACTTACTAGCCTGCATGAAGTAACAGTAACACTACAGAGACAACAATACGATCACCAGCCACTATTCACTCACTCCAAACGTTCATTCTTGCCTATGCAGGAAACCTTTGCAGCGATTACAACACACGGCGAGTTGAATATGAGCAGCGGCAGCAGATCAGTGGCTGCTTTAGATTTGAAACTATAGCTGCAAACTGGATTAAAAGGGTGTAGGTATAGTGAACACCAGTAACCCTTTAATCCACTATGTAAAGGCAGGAGGCCAGAGACAGAGAGAGGAGGTACTTCCTGTCCAGAAACCCAGATTAGTCAACAGCAGAGGAATGCTGTCCGGCTGCTTTAACTCACCTCCACCTGGAAACGGTCTTCACTGTCTTTCATTTGCAGCTGGAAACTGCAACTGTTGCATCACTGACATACAAAACCTAAAAAGTAATTCAGTGCAGGTAAAAGCCAGGTTTTCTGAGCACTACTCTCCCCGGCTGTTATTGATTTCTTAATTCAACTATCAGAGACATTCGTCTTCCTCGTTTGATCGATAGTGAATCAACCGTTGAGACAATCGGTGGAAATTCAGAATATAAATGTCATTCAGAGACGGAGATGACTTTTCAACACAGTTGATAATTAAAAACATCCGACTTTACGACACGACTTTCTTCAGTTTGATCCTCAAAATAAACTAAATTTTGAGGATCTGTGACTTTGCTGTTAACACGTATGTGGTAAACTGTTTCTGACCTACTATCAAAAACTATCAAACGAAAACAAAACATCAAAACATCAGTTAGTCTCTCAGTAAAACGTAAAAAATAAAAACAAGGAAATAAGAGAATGAGAGAGAAGACTAAATTAATTATATGTTATAAAATTAAATAATACAGCTGAAAAAAACATAATAATCCACTGTTAGACGTTAAACAAATACATTCAAACAATATGTGGTGATTGTGATGATAAATAAATAAAATATTCAACTTTCATAAATGGTAATTATGAAACTTTCAGATCCTAAAAACTACCAACAGTAGAATAAAAAAAAAGAAGAAGAAGCCAGTGAGTAGATACAGTGTAAGTACACTAGGTCTCAGTGCTCCAACCTGTCACTGTGATTACAGTTTGTTCTCATTCAGCCTGGACGGGAGTGACAGCTACAAAGATTACAACTCTACATGTTATGCTTTTAAAGAAAACTATAGGCTTATATAACATCCTCTGTCTCGTACCTAATCAGAGGTGGCAGCGACTGCAGCGAGATGGACTTTAAAAACCAAATAAACCCTGAAACACTGAGAACGACGAGAACGTGACGAGTTTGTCGCTGTTCGAAGTAAATATGTTCAAATTTATAGAAATGAAATAAACACCAGGTTTTATTAAAGACATATAGAGGTGTGTTCACAGAGTCAGTGACATTCCTGTTTAGTGAAACTACCTGATGTTTATCTCTTCATGAAATCAGTTATGTGTTAGTCTGTTTAGTTAAACTGAGACGAATCCTGACATGTCCCGTTGTGTAATTAGCTCACACAGACGCTTCACTCCTGGATGAAAACTCACTAATAAATGAGAAACTAACAAATGAATAACATTAGAAAAGTTCCTTATCGTAGATGTTATTAAAGATGCTTTTATAGTGACTTTATAACACTTTTATTTTACTTTATGAACCTATTGTTGATTGAAAATTAAAGAAAATGATGATGGTTAATTGATTATCATATTGTTTTTGGATGTAATCACATTTCTTCAGATTTAGAGCGAAACAAGTGGAATTATTTGGCTGAATTAAGTGTGATATTTCCTAAAAGACAAACAGATAAATGATCCCAGTTGTCCTTTTTTTTTCAATACAATCACTTTAACCTAAAGCTGTTGGTCTGAAGCATTTATCCAGATCAATTCCAGCAGCGTTTACATCCTACCGGTCACACACTCGTCTCTGCGTGTTTCCCCTCCAGTCTTTTTTTTTTTTTTTTAATCAGCCATTTGCAACAGTTGGGAGTCCGTGTCTAAGCTCCTCAGCTGAGTGGAGCCTGAGTATAAACCTCACTATCTCTCATGTGAGCTGGGTTGGTTTGTTCAGCTCTGGATTATTGTCAAACACATTAACGTGGAGCCTAATGCAGCCCACAGTCGTCCATATAGGTCGGTTTGCTCCACTGCTGCACATTGATTTGACCGGCGAGAGGAGAGAAAACAACTGGATTACATAATTCATGTGACTGGCTGCTCCATTTGTTGTCATGGTTAACTGGAAGAGAACTAGCAGAAATAAATGAAACACACTGATTTAACTAAATAAAATAAAAAAAAACCAACAGTGGTTGCAAACAGGAAGAGCAGTGATTTCACCCCTTTCTGTTTCTGTTTCCGTCCTCACCTCATCTCTTTGCATGTCTCATCATGACTGCTGCTTTACAACTGCTGATAACGTTACATGACTCCACCTTTCACTTATTAAAATACCAGTGTGGTTTGTTGACTGAAAGTGATTAAACACGCAACTTTTCCTCAGACTCGACAAACTCAACTCAATTATTTGTTAATTAAGAGTTGGGAAATTATTATAATTCTATATATTTTAATAGGATTTAAAGTGTAAGTTATAACTTCCTATAATAAAAGAGTCAAGTATGATGTTGTCTTAAGTTTTTTTTTTTTTAATTATTTCCTTTGGGCTTCTTTCTTTCTTTCCACTCCCTTTCGTGAGTGAAACTTAATCCGGATGAGTCGCTGCTTCAGCGGAATTTGAAACCGGCGGTGATAAGACATAATAATAAAATAATAATAATTAAAACAAAACAAAAAAAAGCGCACATGTTTATGCATATAATTGTCTCTCGGTTTGCACAAAATGAGCAGGAAAACATGGAGGATATGAGAAGAATAAACTTACATATCTGTTGATGAGGGTCCGAAGAGTGCTGCAATCCATCCCCATCCTGTTCCTCTTCCCTCTCCGGACACTTCTTCTTTCTCAGTCGTCAAATTGTTATAATTATTATTTATTTCTAGTTATAACTTGTCACAGTAGGCGCTAGCTTCTTCTTAAATCTCCTCCTCTGTCCATGACTTTCTCTCCGTATTCTCTTCTCCTTCTTCTTCTTCTTTTTCTTCTTCTTCCTGGATTAAAAACGGAGCCGACACCTCGGCTCATAAACACAAACCCTCACCTCAGTGACTCTAACAGCTCGACTCGGTCCGAGCGTCTGTTTCACTCTTCACACAGTTTCAGGAGACTTCACGCAGGCACAGACAAGTGCGCCGCTCCTCCTTTTCACACCAGGATGAAACTCATTTCTAGTCTCTCTCTCTCTCTGTCTCCACCTCTACCGCGCGCTCCCTCCCTTCCGTGTGCGCGTGTACCAATAATCTTCTTGTCTCGCGCCGCGGCCAAAGGAGCTTTTCTTTCATCTACGTCACGAGGAGCCAGGTGGTGGTGGTAGTTCTGACCAGAGGTGAGCGCATGCGCATTCTTTCTCTCGCGCTGTCGCTTTAATTGATTAGACGTTCTAGTTAATTAGGGAATTGATTTGTTCGCTCGAGGCCAAAAACAAAATGAACAATAACTTTAATGAAACTAAGCAATTGCAATAAGAGGTCAGTGTGCACGTGCGTGCGTGTGTGTGTGTGCGCGCGCGCGTGTGTGTGTGAAACAGCAAAGCTATTTTAAAACATTATTTTTGTTACTATTTAAAGACTTTACTTTTTTCTCTGCATTAAACTTGTTAAGTTGAATTAATTTTGTTAATTAATAAATTATTGAGAAATAATAATTTATATATTAAAAAAACTATTAATAAAATATTATATGATTAACATGTATCAGTTTTGTATAAGTTAAAAAGCCCGTTGGGATCAAATTAAGGGTCAGAACCATAATTCTCGGCGCCTTGTTTCCGGAGGGAAATGTTTTCATTCATTTGTCCGACGCCTGTTTCCTGGAGACGCTTTTCGGCGGGTTCAGTTGAAACACCAAAGTAAAAGTCACAATAATAACAACCATCACATCCGGTTATTGTCTCCAAAATAAAACAATTTATTCTTAAATATGATCAGAAATTCAAATGTAATTTTTAAACAAAGCTTTGTCATATATTTTTAACTCCTTATTGTTATATTATTTACTTTTTTTTAGAACTTATTTAAAGCCTTTCACACTAAACAATATAGTGAAATATAAAGTTTAAAGTAAATCTCAAAATTAAAATATTCAAGTCTGTTCAAATCAATAATATACTGTTGTTGAAAGAATAAATCTCTTGTTAAATATGTTATTTTTTGGCTATTCTCAGTATTTACTGGAGTAAATAACCATTATGATGCTTCTATATTATTTAATTACCATAATTTAAACATAAAGAAGAGTTGTTTTGTTATTAATAAATGAGGTTGTCCATGATTTATCTTCCATCTTCTTTATTTTTGTGTTTGTTTAATTTCTGGCAGAATAAAATTTTAAACTCATTGTTGATTAGTTTCTTTTTAATTTTAATAAAACATATTTGCAATACTTCTATTATCCCATCCTGATACTTGCCACAAAGGACATGAGCAAAAATGCTTTTATTTTGAAGGAAACATGGCGCCGGTTGCGGTCATATTCTTCCTGCCTCGCGCCGCCTTGACTCAAGTTGTCAAAATGGCGTTGCTTGCAATGGGAGACCGGAGTTAGTTCATATTATTCTGTGATATTTATTCATTTAGTGGGCAACACACCGATAGTTAGCCAAGAACATCATGGCGACGTTGGATCAGAAATCACCTAATGTGCTTCTCCAGAGCCTCTGTTGTAGAATCACCGGGAAAAGCGAAGGTACATCAGCTAACGTTAGCATGTTAGCATGCTACGCGCCAGTACAGATACGTGCGGAAACGTCTAAGCGAACCTCATTCAAAAATGCAGCATTTAACGTTTTTCTTCATTTTGCTAATTATATGCAGTTTACACACAATTAAAAACATTGTTTGAATCTTTATTATTTACTCGATAATTCGGCTTATAATCTGCACATCACATTGCTCTAATGTCATTAATAAATCAACTTTTTACACTGGTTGCGCTAGCTCAACCCGGTCTGTTTATCTGATGGAATTTTGCAGAAAACGGTTGAAGTTTCGCGGAAATTATTACTGTTTGGCTGTTGTACATAAGCCGAGCTGAACAGAGCATATTAATAATTTATTAACTTCTTTAAAAATAAACTATCTTAAATCGGATTGGTAAAAAAATATGGAGATGATGATTGGTGTGATTTTAGCCGTTCAGGATAACGGCACGTCAGCGGGGGCTAGCTGTCAGCAGCCAATGGGCTTGGCTACAATCACATCCCGCTTTAAGCAGCTTCACGCTTCTTCCAGCTGTATCAGTAATGTGCTGTTAGCTTTGGTTTGATCAGGAGGTTAGCTGTTCACTTCAGCTTGTTAGCCAGTTAGCTCTCATACTGACCAATGTCCTGTTTGCACGGTTATTGGATGCACTGCTGTCCTGCTAGCTGCAGGCCCCAGCTGGATGCAAGCATCACAGAGGAAGGTTAGCATGATAAATCAGAGATAAACGGACAATATCAGTGTTATTTATGTGTTTCAGGCACTTTAAGATGATTGCAGTTTTAATCCTGTAATCAAATACAACAAACCTGTGCAGTTTCAGAGAAATAATGGCTCTATTTATTTTAGAGCCACAAATTGTAAACCATGTTTATTTTTTTAAAGCAACCAGTGTCCTAGTATCTATGTTTTATACTGTGCATGTGCATGTTCAAATTTTCTTAATGAATTCAAAGAGATGGCTTGGCTTTTGCTCATTACTGGTTGTTTATTTCTGCAGCTGAAGTTGCCCACCAGTTCCAGTACGCAGTGCGAGTCATTGGCAGCAACTATGCCCCAACTATTGAACGGGATGAGTTCCTGGTGTCAGAGAAGATCAAGAAAGAACGTAAGTTGGAACAACTGCTGCCATCTTTTATCTAACTGTACCTACAGTATGTTTATTCTGTGAATATGTCCACTTTCTCTTTTTTTTGCTGGAGCCACTCCACAAAAAAGTCAAAATTATTTATTATTCCAATGTTGTAGTCAAGGTGACACCATCATTGAGAACACATTGATCTGAGCTAAAGCAAAAATAGTGCAGCACTTAGTGCAGAAGATGTTTTATTCATCCTGGGTTTTAAGGTGACCATAATGGGCTTTTGATTATTTTTTTGTTTTAATTCCACCATCCTGTTCAATAATGACAAAAACAGTTGATCATAGTTTGTCTTAATACCTGATGTTTCAGTGCTGAAGCAGCGGAGAGAAGCAGATGCTGCTCTTTTCTCAGAGCTGCACAGAAAACTTCAGACGCAGGTTGGTGTTTATAAAACCTCCTGAACCATCAGGGGAACAATCCTCCACTTAACTCATCTCATTCATTATCGGTTATTGTTGGATGAGATGTTGTGTTAACTCTTCTCTTCTGCAGGGCGTCTTGAAGCATCGCTGGTCTGTTCTCTACCTGCTCCTCAGTCTCTCTGAAGACCCTCGTAAACCGTCCAGCAGGGTGAGGGACACACTGAGTCTCAAAAGCTTCCAGATCTTGTTCCATTCATATGACATAAGATTAAAATGATACATAAGCATCATAATGAAAGCTTTGGGGTAAACCTGACTGTCTCTGTCTTCCTGTTTCTCCCAGGTTGGGAACTATGGAGCCCTGTTTGCCCAGGCTCTCCCCAGAGACGCCCACTCCACCCCATTCTACTGCACCCGTCCTCAGAGTCTGGCCCTGGGCTACGGGGACAGAAGCGGTGGGCTGTCGGCCAGCGTTGGCACCAGTGGTATCTCCAGTCTGGGAGTGTACACGCTGAACGGACCCACACCAACACCACAGTCCCTGCTGGCTGGGTGAGCATTTTACTCTTGTACCTCCAAACACAGCTACATTGGCTGTATTGTTGTGGTTCAGGACAATAGTTCTTCTATCAATGCTTTGTCTCAGTTTTAATGGATCTTAATGGACAAACTTCATTTAGCTCCAGATGCACTTAAACAAACGCTACTGTGACCTTGACGGCAAATATCTAAAATTATACGTAAACCTGCTTTATGTATATATATGTGGTCAAAATAAAGTATAAACGCTCTGACACAGTAATAGAAGTGTTTTGTTTTTTTTTATGGCAGATTATGTTTATGTTGTCAGACAAAAGAGAATCATTCATATTTTCTGAGCTGAATAACACTTATTGGCCACATTGAAGCAGTTTCACCTGAAAGATGCTGGAGAACATGAGGTTATTTATCTTTCTCGTCCTGTAAAACACCCGGTGCCAAACAAAGGAAGCATCAATTATCACCAGATGATGAACTTGCCTCTCAGCTTGACCTCTTGTAAATCTGTTTTATGAGGCATCAGAAAGCCATTTAATTCCATTTATCCTTATTAATAATGCAGGAGTCCTTCAGTTATACACGACCATGGGCTGTCTGCACTCTGAGGGCAACTCATCACTCTAGACATAAAGAAGATCTTGTGGCACTGAATTGTAATTTATGCTGTGGAAAAAAAACACTTTAGTCTTATTTTAATTATGCAAAAGTGTTCTTTAGGTTTGTTTTTGTTTTTAAGTGTTAGTTACAGTCTGTTATTGCCTCTTAAAGCGTAGAATTAGATCATACCCAGATGGACATTAGTGCAGGATATTTAACTTTATTATAATAGTAAAAATGTGTGTGTGTTTCAGTCAACCGCCTCAGTCTGCAGCAGCAGCCACTCAGCCTCTGGGCTCTCGTTTGGCCTGGACTCTTCCTGTGAGCTCCTCCCCTTCCTCTGGTCTGGCTCCGCCCACCACCCGACCACCCCTCGGACCTGCGGTCCCGTCCCCCAGAGTGGTGCGTCCTCGCCGAGACGGTGACACCGGTGAGTGATGAAATCACAAAACAAAAAAAAACCTCCTAGAATGACGTGGATGCCTGTAAGCCAGCGCAGGTTACAGACTTACCAGAACATCATTAATGTGTTTGATTTGTCTGAATGATAGTTCACTTCAGGCCATTAATGTTAAAAAAAAAAAAGAAAGAAAAAAAGATGAGTCATTTGTAAAGCAGAAACAGCAGATCAATAATGAGGTTATGGCAAATAAATAAAACATACAGTAGAGCATGGGCACACGCTCTGCAGATGCTGCTTCAATCACATCAAAATACATTTATGTCCCTAAACAATAATGTACATTTCATAGTTTCACAACTTTTTTTATTTGATTTTCTGAGAAAAATCAAACATAAACTTGTTCAGTGAAGCCTTTGTCCTCTCGTCCTCTGCCGGTGTAGGAGAGGTGAGCGAGGCAGCGCTGGTGCGAGACATCCTCTACGTCTTCCAGGGAATTGATGGCAAGTTCATCAAGATGAGCGCCCAGGATAACTGCTACAAAATAGACAGCAAGGTAAGCGAGCCTTGTAAAGCTTTTAATAGACTGTAATCAGTTCACTGAGTCACAGGTGTTACCCAGACAACCTAACATCATCATCTTTAGAGCAGCTACAACACAGACCACAAGGTGAACACAGAGTTACATATAGGACAATGTGGAGGAAAAACAGCTGAAATGTTGTGGCTGGTGGAGGAAACATTTAGAGGATTCAACTGCTCAAATATCACTAACTAACACAAGAAGTGAAGTAATGATCACCACATATTCAGAGTGAATGATATGATATGAAGACTGTTGTTGTTGATTGGACTTTGAAAGAAAGATTCAACAGATCAATATAAAGCTCTTTGGCTCTGAGCCCCATCGACCTCTCTTTTCTCTTTTCTTTCTTCTGTTCTGTCAATTTCTTTTATTCTCTCCTCTCTCACATCATCGATGGGAAAGCCTTAGATGTAACCTGTCCCACATTCACTCAGTGCTACTAAACATAGTCTTGTGGTCAATGTGGGAGCCACTGAAACCAGAGATAAATGAGCCAAGGATGGAGATACTTTGGACTCTTCTTTGGCCACTTAACCTCTTAAAGCTTCCTGCATTAGAGGTTTTGTTAAACAAATGAAAATTTAATGCATCATTAAATGTGAACTTTTCCTCAGGTGGAAAACAAAACACAATGAGGTGTCACATTCACTGCATATCGACATTAACTAACACAACAACTGCACAGAAAAATCCAAAAATATGGATCTGGATAAATGTGCTAGTTCTAACAGGTTAAATAAACAGACAGGTTGTTGTTGTTGTGTGTGGGTTGTAATGAGTGTCATGTCTCACCAGGTGGTGCTGTGTAAGTCCCTGAGGGACACCAGCAGCAGACTGGCTGAGCTCGGCTGGCTCCACAACAAAGTCAGGAAGTACACGGACGCCAGGAGCCTCGACCGAGCCTTTGGCCTGGTCGGACAGGTGTGTTTTAATTGTCCTCTGAGGATATGTTTTCTTTTGTTTTGTTTTTTTCATATATTCCACCACTAAAACATGTCTTTCTGTCTCTGTCTGTCCCTTTGTCTCCACAGAGTTTCTGTGCCTCGCTCCATCAGGAACTGAAGGAGTATTACAGGCTGCTGTCTGTCCTCCACTCTCAGGTTCTCACCTTAACAACACAAAGATAAATGATGTTCACAAGCTCATCTAATAATGAAAATTGTGTTTTGATCGTTGGTGCTTTTCGTTCTGCAGCTGCAGGTAGAAGATGACCAAGGTGTGAACGTGTGCACAGAAAGCAGTCTGACTCTGAGGAGGCTGCTGGTTTGGATGTACGACCCTAAGGTCCGGCTCAAAACACTTGCAGCTCTCGTTGACTACTGCCAAGGTGGGTTGGACGTTTACTGTATTAATCTTGTGCTAAAATAACAATAGAAATTTCCCCAATTCTCTGTTTTAATCTGTTTCTTGTGGTTGAATCCAGGTCGAAAAGGGGGCGAGTTGGCTTCAGCTGTTCATGCTTATGGGAAAACAGGCGACCCACAGATGAGAGCGCTGGTTCAACACATCCTCAGCCTGGTGTCACATCCCATCCTCAACTTCCTTTACAGGTGGATCTATGATGGAGAGCTGGAGGACACCTACCACGAGGTACTTTTCTTTACTCCGCTGCGTCAATGTTTAAGAGAAATCTCCAGCTCTCTATGTCTGAGCTCAGACTTAACACAGCGTAGTGTGTCTGAAGTCTGCAGGAATTTACTGCTCATTCCTGTAAATTGTTCTATTTAACTCCTCTGATGTTTGACCCCAATGAGAAAGAAGATCAGTGAGAAGAGGAGGAGGAGGGAGGATAGAAATAAAGAGAGAGGTGAGGCAGGACAGCGTCTTAAATGAGAACTGATGAGAGGAGTGTAATGGAGAACCTGGTGATGGATGCGTCTCCTTTACTTCTAACCTCCTCTTTTTCACTCTCTTTCTCTCTCACTCGCAGTATTTATGTGTCCGGCTTGAACCATTAGTTTTCATTGGACTCTGGTCTTAAGTGCTGTGTTTAAGAAAATGACGTTATTGCACCTTTCAGGAGGGAAATTACCAATAAAATCACAAATATGCAAGAAAACATCTGTGTATATATGGAGTTGTGTTCTAGATTTGTGTTTCAGCTGCTTTATATTTTACTGACAGATCATTGTTTGACCTTTGTGGTACATTTGTGTTTGAAAGCAGTTAAGTCAGTATGTTCTCTAAATTAAGGATTTTAAGCAAGTTATAGTTTAAAATTGTAATTTTCTCCCCAGATTTTTATTGTGAAAGTGCATTTCAAAGACGCCCACTATCAGCATGCACAGAGGGATCAGCCATTAGCCGAGGCTGAAGCTTGTGTACTGAAGTAAATGGACGATCTAAGTGAAAGCGACAAAGGATGAAAACCTCTGTCACGCTCCGTAGACTCCGTCCATAAAGTTAAAACGTGTATTCACTGGTTGACCCATCACTTTATTCTCCTCAAAAGTTACATTCAAATCCATTCAAGTTAAAGTCGTCCTGTCTGTTATGTCTTACACCGTGTAATCTCATTGATCGATAAATCAATCAGACTTATTTGTGAAGCACTTTTCATACAAACATAGTCTGCTTTAAATGGTTATTGTGTGTTGCATTGACTCCACTCTGCATATGTGTGTGTGTGTAGTTTTTTGTAGCATCTGATCCCAACGTGAAGACCGATCGTCTGTGGCATGACAAGTACTCCCTCAGGAAGTCTATGATCCCATCATTCATCACCATGGACCAGGCCCGCAAGGTAAACACACACACACCAACCAGGTATTGGCTGTAAACATCTGCCTATAGACACATGATGTTTTGTTTGATGACCAGTGTAACTATAACTTCCTTCCTGCTGTTTTACTTTAAATTCATCATCATCATCATCTCTTCCTCTCCAGGTTCTGCTGATCGGTAAATCCATCAACTTCCTGCATCAGGTTTGTCACGACAGAACGCCGCCGGGTAAAATCACGCCAGCATCTAAGTCTGCAGACACAACTAAAGACGGTACGAGTCTTCAGCTGCTTTTACACTCGACTTGATGTTAAAACAGTTTAATAAAAACACCAGTGTCGGTGCATAATTAGGATTTGACAAATATCAGCAAACGGACACATGACTTTAAGAAGACACAGTAACACGCTGTGACATGCTCATGTAAAAGTTTGGTTTTATTTCTAGTCTTTATTGTTTCGTCTATTGAACCTTCTAATGATACAACCGACCAATAAGAAGCTTCTTTTTTGATTCATCCTCATCGTATTGATATTGTTGTATTGACGTAGTCGAGTGGACTGGCAGTGATCGATGCTCTTACCGTTCGCTGCCCTCGTCCCTCTCTCCTTTTGTCTATGACGTTGAGACAGGAGTATACTTAGCCATATTCTATTGATTCAGTCTGTAGGACTTTGATCTGTAGCTTTTACGGCATCCGTTGAAGGACGGCGCGTTTGTTCGCTCGACCCTGAGTCCAGTTTTGTTCTTCAACACTATTAGCTCACACTCAGACCCAAATAAGAACTGCATTCCTTTTTTTTTGTTTAAATTAATAAAAATGGGCTGGAAAAATAAAACGGTAAATATAAAAATAGACCAAGGACAGAGCATCAGTCCTCTCCTTAAAATGTTGTTTTCACTCAAATCTAAAAGTTCTTTGTTCCATAAAAAACATTTAACAAAGTTAACTTGTCTCCTGGATCTCGTAGCTGCAGAGCTGCTGTCAGACCTGGAGGGGGCGTTTCAGGAGAAGATCGACGCCGCCTACTTCGACACCAGCAAATATCTACTGGACGTCCTCAACCGAAATTACCTGCTGCTGGAGCACCTGCAGGCCATGAGGAGATACCTGCTGCTGGGACAGGGAGACTTCATCAGACACCTCATGGATCTGCTCAAGTTAGCAACAAGACAGCTTCGCTGTTAAAACACTACTCCTGCATCTTTACAGAAATAGAATAATGATGTGTCTTTGTTTGTTTTTATTTGTCACAGACCAGAGTTGGCTCGTCCTGCCACCACTTTGTACCAACACAACCTGACCGGTATCTTAGAAACTGCAGTCAGAGCCACTAACGCTCAGTTCGACAACGCTGAGATTCTCAAACGTCTCGACGTTCGTCTGCTGGAGGTGAAGTTTGTCACAGTTTGTCTGATCTCATGAGGTCAGATCAGCTCCTCACCATGTTATTCATTGTCTCTAGGTGTCTCCTGGTGATACAGGCTGGGATGTTTTCAGTCTCGACTACCATGTCGATGGACCCATTTCTACGGTAACACACACACACTCTTTCTCATATTGAATCATATGTTTTTTTATATGTGGAAACATGAGTGTTACTGTTTTGCTGCTCCTATAATAGGTGTTTACAAGGGAATGTATGGGCCACTACCTGCGTGTGTTTAACTTCCTGTGGAGGGCGAAGAGGATGGAGTACACACTGACTGACATCTGGAAGGGACAGATGTGTAACGCCAAGCTGCTCAAAACGATGCCTGGTACATAAACACACAAGCAGATGATGATATTCTTACATCAGAGTCTCGCTGTTTTTTTTTTTTTTTTAATCTGTTAAGCATCATTGTGCTTCTCTCCCTCCAGAGTTGTCTGGCGTGTTGCACCAGTGTCACATCCTGGCCTCAGAGATGGTCCACTTCATCCACCAAATGCAGTACTACATCACCTTCGAGGTCAGGCCATTAGCCGCGTCGTTACCATCACGGGCTGTAAAACATCAATAAAAAGTAGTAATTACAGCAGGAGGCGACACGCTGCGCTGTGTTCGTTAAATGCAACACTGCACCGCCCTGATTTACAGGATCAACAGCAGTCGTGAAGTCACAGAGGTTAATTAAATTTTTAGAAGGTTGCTGGTTCAAGTCCAGAGTAAACTGCAAAGCAATTAAGTCAATGAAACCACAGAAAGTCAGACTATTGAGTGTGTTTTAGTCGTTCTCTCAGGTTTTACAGTCAGCGAGTAAAAATAGAGTTAAGATCTTTGTGCTCAGACGTCTGATGAAATAATTATAAGAATAATAAGAAAAACATATTGACTGGAGACGGAGGCGCCATGGTTCTGTCAAAGATGCAAACACTGAGTGTGTAATGTCTGATTTTTGATAAAAGTCCAGGGACAGTGCTGTGTACTTTTAGTGAAGTTTGTGTGTGTGTGTGTGTGTGTGTAGGTGCTGGAGTGCTCCTGGGACGAGCTGTGGAACAAAGTGCAGCAGGCTCAGGACCTCGATCACATCATCGCCGCCCACGACGTCTTCCTGGACACCATCATCTCTAGATGTCTGTTGGATAATAACAGCAGGGTAACACACACACACACACACACACTGATCTGATGAAATAGATATGATCATATCTAGTAACTTAGTAGCTTTTGTTTTATTGTGTCCTTCCAGTCTCTGCTGAACCAGCTGAGGGCCATATTTGACCAGATCATTGAGTTTCAAAACGCGCAGGACTCGTTGTATCGCTCTGCTCTGGAGGAGCTCACCCTCCGACTGCAGTACGAAGAGAAGAAGCAGCAGAGAGAAGAGGAGGTAAAGTGAAGGAGAGGGCAGAGGAGGAATTGAGGTTTCTGGGCCGCTGATGAGTTACAGTAAAGAGAGCGAATAGTCTAAATGTGTGATATTTTTACTGTGATCGACTGACCTGTCCTCTCCTGCTGATTCAGGGTCAGTGGGGAGTTACAGCCGAACAGGAAGCAGAGGAGAAGAGGAGGATTCAGGAGTTTCAGGAAACTATACCAAAGATGCGCTCGCAGCTTCGCATACTCACCCACTTCTACCAGGTACGAGCTCTAAGCAGCAGCTGCAGCGTTTTCATTTAGTTCATCTATAAAAAAAACAACAACAAACTCGTCTTCTCTTCTTTCAGAGCATCGTCCAGCAGTTCCTGGTGTTACTGATGACAAGTTCAGATGAAAGTCTGCGTTTCCTCAGCTTCAGACTGGACTTCAATGAACACTACAGGTTTGACTTTTAACATAAACACAACCAGCACAAAACATCTTAAATATCTCTAATGCCCCAAATCAACATCATCATCTAAAATCGAATTATTTGATGACACGTTCACAAGCAAACGCCAACTTGTTGCTGACAAATTTAGCTTCAGTTTTAAGCTCTTTGTGTCCCGACAAACAACGGCACACGTTGCGTTTGTAGTCGGCTCCTCAGACGTCGACTGTTTAATCAGTCAAACTGTGAATTTTTCTCAACGCGAACTGGACGAAAGCACCAGTGGAAACCAGTGAATCTGAGGTCGCTTTGCAGTCAAAGCGCAGCTGAAATTTGACTGGAACTTCCTCGACAAACTGTTTTTGTTTCGGCGAAACGTCCAGCGGCAGAACGAAGATGAAGGTGAGGCTGGAGAGGGAAAGAGGAGGAAAACATCAAACATCCGTTGGACATTTTAAATGAAGATTATTACAAACGTTGTAGTGTAATATGTTTACTCTGAGTCTGTGTTTTGTTCTAACTGCAAATTTTTCACAGTATTAAAACTTTGTAAATATCGGTGGTTGAAGCAGCGTTTCACACAGTTCTCATCGTCTCCACAGGGCCAGAGAGCCGAGGCTGCGAGCGTCATTAGGCGCCACCCGAGGACGACGACTGTCGAACATCTGACACCAAGTCAGTGACACTGACGAGCGACGCTCCCAGTCATTGGAGCACGGCGTATGACATCACAGAGATGAGCCGACCAGCAGACTTTAAGCACTTAATGTTGTGATGATGTCGCGCCTCAGACGAGCGATCCGGCATCGACTGCTCTGGTAGAAGTCAGCTGAGCGGGATTCACAAAAAGAATAAAAAGTCCAGTAAATCAAACTAGTGACATGCAGAGTAAAACACCCCAACCAGACTGATGAGGATTCTGCAAAAAAAACATGAGGTAAATTTAGTAAAAAAAAAAAACGAAGAAGTGCGGTGAGGAAACGAGAAGCTGCTGTCAGCCTCAGCTCCCCCATCACACAGCAAACGAGGGGAGGGGGGGAGCACCTTACATGGCATGCCTTATTAATGAGAAAAACAAAAACCTTTTCTCTCAGCGCAGTTGCCAAATCTAGTCCCAACACACATAATGTCTGTACATAGAGTTTATGCAAAAATGTATGTATGTGTGTATATGCAGTCGTCTGTTCACATCAACACCCGTCGCTTTGCATCGTCTCACTAGGGTTGGACAGATATGGGTGCGATATTGATATTTTTTCAATTTTGTATTTGTAGCAGCAATTAAAAAAATAATTTAAAAAAATGATTAATTGGGATCATTTTTTTACCACAGTCGTTCCGGGAGAGATAGTGTTTGTGCTGGAGTTTTCTTCTCATTAAAATGGGAATAAAATGTCGTTTACAGCACGAGGCACTGAAACTGTAAATCTCCAGCATATTGAATATTGAATATTTGATATTTAATATTTCTGATCAGTATTGGTTCGCAGCTATATCAGTCTAACCCTAGTTCTCCATTTCCTCCTTAAAATCCAGGGTTTTTTACGTACATCAGGTCAACCGTCTAATCACAATCATTCAGAGGATTTCACACACACACGTTAAACCTCATCTTTTCATTTTAACCCACTAGTTTTCTGCCTCTCATTACATTTATTTGACACAGGAAACATATTGTGTGTGTGTCGTTCTGAGCAGCTGGATTGTTACCTGAGTGAGGACCGACCGATATAAAGAATGTCATGAAGAGTTTACGATGTATTTAAAGTGCGTCTTCCCTCTCGTTTAATTTACAGATTGTGCTTTAAACGTCTGTACAAGAGATGGATCAGAAAACAACCACAGCAACCTCACTTCTCACCACATAAACAATAAGACCTATAAATGTTTCTCTAAATATTGTAAATATTTCTAAAATCAGAGTCCACATTAATAATAATAATAATAATAATTTAATGATTATAAACGGTAACTCGGGCAGTTTATTTTCAGAACAAGTCTATTCCTGTTGTATAAAGAGTGTAGTGTTTATTAAATGAGGTTTGCTGCGTGTGAATATGAGATAAAGACAGTGACAGTGTTGTGGTTGAACATTGATGCTGCTGATCAGCTTCTAAATTGTTGTTTCCTTCAGGTGGAACCAGTTTTTTTATCCATTAAAGACCCTGAAAACATTAAGATTTGATCAAATTTTGTTTAATTATTAAATAGAAGAAGAGAAGCAGCTTTAAACTTAAACACTCAGAGAAGCTGCTGCCTCTTTAAAACAGATAATCAGAGTCTTATTTGCTGTGGTAGGTCCTGACTATTTGCTGGATTTCCTTTGTGGTTCACATTCAGATGCTTCGTGCTGTAGAGAAGATTATAAAAAAAAAAGCCAGAAATGTTTTTGTTGAGATTTAAAAGCAAAAGTTGCATTTTAATCATCAAGTTATACAATCATCTTCATCTGAACAGCTGAGAGCAGTGATCTCTGATCCTGAGTCAGGGAATAGAAAATAAAACTAACCAATGTTGCAGATGTATTTTGAAGAAATATGGTTATTAACCTACTAACACACACACACACACTCGCATCTAAATCTATTTTAAGACGTTTGTCGCCTCCACACAGTGTTCCAGTCTGGTTCCCTGGGGAAATGTTTACTTCTGCAGATAAACAACTTAAACTGTTTTTCAGTTTTGGGAGATATTTTCACGCCGCAGCATGAACACACACACACACACACACACACACACACACACACAGTTCAGTAGCAGATGTTCTCCAACATCAGCTGGAGTCACTGTGCAGATTGAATCCACACAAACACACGAGTAGAGAAGCTGCAGGTTTTATTTCTGACTGTTTATGTTTATTTTCTTCGTCAGTGGAATAAATCGGTGCTGCTTCCGGTCACTAGACCAGTTAACCAGTTGCTTTCTAATGAATTTTCTTCATATTCAAGTGCAAAGTAATGAATCTCAGACTGAACCGTGTCTGTCCTCTGCGTTGTATAGCACATAGTGTATAGGATCTAGGGAAACAAACCATCCCGCTTCTTCTTTAATAAAATGTTGTTTTTTTATTTAACGTTCTGGTGTTTGTGCCTTTTTTTTACTTCAAAGTTTGTTGGTGATGTTGTCCGGTGACTGACTGCCCCCTTCTGGCAAAAAGATTAAAAGATCATTTAGACTTTCCAGTAGAATCTCCATTATTATTATTATTATTACTAAATTATGATTATTTATATAAAAACTGAGGCAACAGAGGTGGAGTTAACCAGACCTTTGATTGCTAGTTGCAGCCTACATTTCCCATAATGCACCAGTAAACATCTGCAGTTTTTAAACTTTATATCAACACCAAACCTGAGCAGAGTTAGATGGCATCAGTAGTTTCTCTTTGACTAATATTGATCAATAAACCCTAAGATTTTGAATTTTGACTTAAATGTTTCAGTTTTTTGTCTTTTTTTTTTTTTTGTATCCATTTGAAAAAATAATTTCTCCTCATCTTTAGTAACAAAACATGCAACCAAATAATCAATAATAGTATAACTCCAGACGAGTCATTTTACTCAGTAAATGTGCAGATGATTTATATTGTTAAATAGTTTGGGTTTATGCTTCTAAATATGTGAGAGATTTTTTTATGTTTTTCTAGAATATACCACAAAGTCTGACAGTTAAATTTAGCTGATAGAGTGTAATTTGTGTATTTTTATATTTTAGGCTACAAACTACTACATTACTACTACAAACAAAGAGCCACTAGAGGGAGTAAGAGCTTCTCTTTTGCTCTTTCTTTCCTCATCAGTCTCTGTCCTTTAGATTCTTCAGTGTGTCTGACCTGTAATCACAGTTTGATGCATTTAATTATCCTGGGAAGCTTGTGTGTTTCTGAATGTTGCTGCAAGTCGACGTTAACACAGATCAGTGTGTGTGTGTAAGTGTGAAAGTCTTGTTTCCACACATTGAATCTGACCATAACCTCAGTGAAATTGGTTCCGTCTGCTTTCATTTCTGTCTCACCAACCATTTCTTTCAGAGGTTCAATCATTTGGCCTTTTGATTTTTCTGCTGTTTGTAGATATATATGTGTGTGTGCCTGCGTAAATAACCCTTTATTTGTTCAGAGAACCATCCCCAGCACAGTTCCCCATATATATATATATATATATATATATATATATATATATATGAAACAGCCTCTCATTTCTAGTGTCTAACATGGCAGTGTCTAGTGTCTAACATCCTGACTGCTGAGTGGAACAGACATGCAGTCGGAACCTTTTATTTCTTCCTTCATCTTTTCTCTGTGTCTGTGATATATATATATATATATATATATATATATATATATATATATATATATATATATATATATATATATATATATATGAAAAGTTTCCACAAGGACAAATATCTATGTATTTGTCCATCTATCCATGATACATAGACGTGGTCACCAGTATACTGGTTGATGTCCATATATTTTCTTCTCACTAAGGTCATTTCGATCAGTATTCCCAGCTCCCCTCATGTCATTTTTTTGTCTTTATATTGATCAAGACCTTCTGACAAACTGACCTGGGATCAGTTCATTCTGCATGCGTGTTTGACAGCGGCCGACACGATCACTCATACTAATGCGGGATCTTTCAGCAGCGTTACACAAAAAGGAAATCTAGTTGATCGAAGTGATGTGCCTCCATCAAGACACAAGAACCTCAGTAATATTTTTTTCTTCTGCGTGTCCTCTGTCGGTGCCCCGGTGCCAGTGAACCTCCTCTAATGTCTGAGAAACAGATCCAGCTGCCCCTAAGAGCCACATCTGCACCTCCACCAGCCTCAGGGCTCAGTGATCACAGAGGTGACAGCAAGGACTTCCTCCCTCCGTCCACCACTGAGGACTCACATCATGTGTTTGGTATTTGGTATTTGAAAAGTTTGGTTGTAACAACCTTTGGAGGAAAAGTTTCACATTGCTCATGTTTTAGGAGGAAACAAGTGAGAATTGTTTTTTAGTTTGAACCAGGTGCATGTTTTGCAGTGTAACTGAAATTGTTAAAGCAGCATCTCAGCTTCCACTGACGTGTTTAATGTGATTTTCAGTCTAAATCAGAGTTTCTTCTCTCACAGTCGCCCACATGTAACAAAGAGCAGCTGTAGCCTCCATCAGTCTGAAAATGTTGCTGTCAAGTCAAATATGGAACTTTTTTATCACTAACATGGGGCAAAGGTAAAAAATCTACCTGCTAGGAACATTGCATGATATGATATTTGACTCTTTATTTAGCTGCAGCATCATATTTTCTCTCCAGAGTGACACCAACCTCCTCAGATGTTGATAAGATGCCTCTACATCTGTGATGTTGACAGATGTGACCCCTGAAAGCATCATTAACTTGTTAAGTGAAAGTGAAACGCTTGACAGCTGCTGAAATCGGCCGTCTGGTTTTCACACAGCAGCAGACTTTATTCAACTCTGCTTTCCCGTCGAAACAAAGCAGCAAGAAACGAGAAAGAAACATATGCAATGCATGAAGGTGAGCCGGGGAATAGCAGGCCATCCTCCCTGTCCTCTCCTGGCTCTCACATTATATTCACTGTGAATGTCATTAAAGAAAAATCTGCTTCCTTTCTCTGCGGCTGAATCAAGCCTTCATCTCCATTTGTTCAGCCCTCTAGTGTTTTAAGGTAAGACTGTGTGTGTGTGTGTGTGTGTGTGTGTGTGTGTGTGATCTCAACCTGGAACAGACAGCTGACATTTAATGGCATTTTCTGGCAGCAGGTGTATTTTAGAGAATCTTATCAAAAGGATAAATTCTTGTTAGTCCTTTCCATCCCTCTTGTCTGTGTTGAGTTGCCAGCTGGACTCATACATTGCAACATAGCACAATGCACAAAACACACATCACCACAACAGAAGCAACGCAGCCTCTCGAAGGCCACAATTCGAAGACTTTTCCTCCTTTGTTCACAGTTTGCTTTAACAAGAGTCTTGAGGAAAGACATGCGGTTTTAATTGCACATGTGCATTTTAATGAGGCTAATTAGGGCAGCAGATCATATTTTAAGTCTCATAGTTTTGCACAGACACAGAACAAGGTGTGAAAACTACTCTCGGCTGTGAATATGATAATCATCACCTCATCCTTCTGAAGCAGTTTCCCAGGTTATTTTCACATACAGTGGCCATGTTATTAGTGTCTGTTGATGTTCATGTGGATTTAAAGATTGATTTAAACCAAAGACAAGTCTTGCACATCTTTATTTTAATATTTTATATTTAATATTTTAATATTTTAAGTCATTACGAGTAAAGATTTGTTCATTGTTATCACAGTTTCTAGTTTCTACTTGCTGCTTTATTATTACTATTATGTATATTGATTAAAAAAAAGATTGATTGAACAGTTGTAATTGTTAATGTGCCGCCGTAGACACGTTAAATGTCTGTATTTTGTCCTCAAACACTGGGCTTTAAAAGTTAAAATATGACGTAAAATAACCAATTCAGTTGCAGTAAAATATCTAATATGTGTATTAATTTAAAAGCACATGAATAAAAAGCAGGATCTGAGTCATTCCATCACAGTGAACTCAAGTCTTTCAGTTGTTGGCAGCTGAGGTTATTAAAAAATGACACATTTTATAGAAAGTAGTGAAGTTCAATGACAGAATATGAAGTTTTGACTCAAGAGGAAATGGAAATAAAGTGGAAATCTATTCCACAATGAGGGTCAGGTCTCAAAGAAGTCTTTCACCAATGCGTCTCACTCTCCACTCTCTTCCTGTCCTTCACCTCAGCTGCTTCAAAAACTCCAGCGCAGGTGATCCAGCATCAGCTCGGCTCAATCACTGACGTTGCAGCAGGGTTACTTCTTTCTTTTCAGCCTCGTCTCTGCTCCTTCTCCTCTCCCTGCATTACCTGCACCTCCTCCGCACATCCACATCTTGACAGCTTTGCTCTGTAGTTTCTTATTTTGAATTTTAAGCAAGACTCACACCCGAACCATCCTCTGCTGCTCTCAGCTGCTGTGAGACAACGGTGTCTCAGCTGTCTCAGCCGCTTCTCTGTCACTTGAACCATCGAAACCTTGTCTGATTCTTGTTATATTCACCAAAAATGTATTGTGTAAATATAACACCAGCAGAGCCAGTAGATTTGCACAGGATTATTAAGATCTTGTTTCTTGTATTGCATGTATTTCATGTTGTATTTGATGTGAAAAAGACTTGGAAAGGATCAGGTCGTCTCTGCAGGACCGAGTGTTGGACACAAGGGACAGACAACATGTTGACAGTTCCAGCTGAGCTGCCATCACTCTCTGATCAGATGCTTTGCAGAGGCAGATGATGCTGCAGCTCCTCAGCAGAGCTGCCTGTCAATGTGCTGCAGAGAGACATGACAGCGCCGTCTCGGCTGGAAGTTGTGTCTAATTACACTCATGGCTACAGTCTGTTGTTACACCAGGACTCGACTCTAAACTAAAGATCACGTCTGAGACGAGGCATAGCAGGAACGACACAGAGGCCCCAACGTCTCAGAGAATCGAGACAGTTTGTTCAACTTCCTCTTAAAGTTATGACTTTTCTGTCTTTTATAAGAGCACCTGATGAGTTTTGTAGCTCTGTGCACAGATGCATGCTCGACATGTTGTTGTCTGGTTGCGTAAAGATCCACCATCTTCCTGCCACCTGTTACTGCCAAAAGTTATTTGTGTAATTTTGTAAAAATCCAGTTGATTCAGTCGGCATCTTGTGACAGTGTCAGCTGGAATTAGACAGAAGTTGATGCTCAGAGTTCATAATTATCAAAAATAAGGATTAGTTGCTAGTTTGTGTGGTGTACGGGTGGTGGTGATACTGTAATATCAGACATTGGTGCTATGGGAAATGTCAGGGGTCATCCAATCATAAACCAGCTCATTAACATCCAGTGTGATCTCACTTATTGAACATGACATTTTTTAAATCACCAGCCGCGGCTCCTTTAAAGATATTTATTCAGCTGACACGGTCAGACAGATTGACGGGCACATTAAAGGACGAGCGGAGAATAGTTTATTTGGACGCTTGTATTCATACACATGCACAAGACTTCCACCGTCAGTCATGAGGCCTGATGGGAGAAGCTGTCTGGAGGCTGGAAATGCCACCGTCTTCTCTACTGACAGACAGCAAAAACACAGGGAGAGCCAGATCGACCGACAGACAGACGGGCGGACGGACGGGAGGAGACGGGGGCTGGGTTTGTTTGTTTGTTTGTGTTTGCTGGCATTGTTAACACTTCAGGGTTTTTACTTCTTTTATGTGACGAAAACAAGCCTCATTATTTCTCATCTGCTATTATATAAATCTAATATGTCTCTGGGATCTCTGGGAGCAGCCATGGGCAATAATTTGGTTAATAATTAGTTTAATCAGAAAGATAATAAGCCGATACTTGACATTAACAATCATACACCATACAGTGGAGAATGATTCTGTAGGGATTTAATACAGATACGACAAAAAACAAATACCTGCAGAAATAACAACATCAGACACAGTTGTACTGTATGAACTAACATATTGATCACATTTTTAAGTTTAGAGGATAATGATGTCAATCTGATAATCAGAGCGTTGTAATGTCATCACACCTGTAACCGTGAACATTGCATTTCTAGTTAAATTCATTATAAACACATCATTGTTATCCAGAATGACATAAATACAATTTACAATTTTACAATGTAAATAAATTCATCTAAATATCATTTTGAAGCCATTAGAAGCAGCTAACTGTCTCTCCAGTGGCTTCATTTGTTCACTGTAATTACATCATTATCTTTTCATTAATAAGATCATTTATTGATGTTAAAGTGCTGCAGAAAGAATTAAAGATGTTAAATTTTGTAGAATAAGAATTAACGTCATAATGTGATGAATGTAGTGACTAATGGATCGTCTCACGCACCAAAGCCTCAGATTGATCTGGTGGTTTTTACAGCAGCTCAGCTCAGAGGTGAAGACGTCAGCCAGAGCAGGTTAACAAAGTTTTCTTCACCACTTCGTCTGAAAGAGCTAAAATGGCGCGGTAGCACCCATGGGTGAAATTGCTGAAAGGCCAGATGTGTCTCACACTATGATGAACTGACAAAAAGTGTCTGACTCATCAGGCTAAAAAGCTTCTCTTGGTCTGAATAAACAAACTGTTCAGAAGCAGCTTTTCTTCTTCTTTTCTTGATGTGCATCTGCAAGTGAAGAAACATCTTGACCTGCGCTGCATGTGACACACACTCACATGCACACGCTGCAATCAAATGTTCTGCTCCAGTGCCAGTTGCCAAGGTCACCAAACCTGCACACCTACCGCTGCCTAAAAGAAAAGAAAAACACTTTATTTTTCTTGCTCTTTGTGCTGCTGTCGGGCATTGATCTGTGTCTGTCCGACTCCCTCACTCCCTCTCTGCTCCAGTCCATTTTTCCCCTTTCTGTACTTGCAACGAGGCAGACAGAAATAAAGGGGCCTATTCTCAGAAATCTCCAAAAGAAGTGCTCGGTCTCTCTTCCTCTTTCTCTCAAACCATGGAGCTGTGACTTCAAAGCCACTCTCTAAAAATGGAGGGGATAAAAACCTCACGATATGACTCCTACCTGGCATAGTGGGGCTGTTTTGTTGAATGAACCAACACGCTGAGTTACCTATTAGACCTCAAAAAGCTGTTTCTTTTCACCCAGCTTTGGCTTTTTTCTTCTTCTTTTCTCCTTTCAGTCACAACCACTGGCTCCTCTATTTACAGTGGAACAAAACCAAGAAAAACCTGGCCCTCTCCTAGATGTTTTCACTGTTAATTTAGACTCCACTTGCCGCATTTAAAAACTGACAGCTTATGTGCAAAAAACTTGGAAACTCATACCCAAATCCCAATGATTTACAAAGGTTTAGTCCCAGAGTAAACACTGTGCTTTAACCGACTGAGCCTTAATGTCCCCTAACTGTTTCTTTTTCGGCTGAATCTGGCTCCACAAGAAAAGCATTTGGCTTGTTAAGAAGTGTTATACGTGTTATTGGAGGTAATATTAATTTAGCCTGTGCATGCACACATAAAAAAAATCAAACTGATGTGTTAAAGCCAAAAATGTTGTGCTGTGGACTCTACAAACTCCAGCTAGAATTAGTTTGAGCCTCTGATTAGTGAGTTGAGCGCTGATAAGGCAGCTCGATAATGGAAGACTTGAATATCCCAAATTATAATTGGTGTGTGTTTGTCAGATGAGAGCCATCCAGGGAAATCATATTCATATGAAATGCAATATTTATGAATTTGGATATTGAAGGCTTCTTTCTAACTTCAATATTAAACCTACTGAGGTGCCCTTCACAATCCACAGTGTAATAATCCACTCCTTTCTCTCCCTCGTCTGTCTGTCTGTCTAGAACATCACTTACACAAAGATATCCAAACACGCAGTCAGTGCACGCTTGCTTGCTTTGCTCATTTTAGGGAAGATTTCCCTCAGTTTTTCTGCTGTTATGCAACGTGCACTGAAATATGGACACAGAGTTTGTTAATTTAAAAGTTTGTGAAGTGTTAGCTCAGGTTTATTGGAGACCAGGCCTAAAGCCTTAGATTTACATATCACTAGTGTCAGACTTCCTGTGTATCAGCGCCACATGACTGCAGTCGTACAGTGAGTCGGCTTTTATCTGTCTCATTGATCAGTCAGACCTCAGACTGAAGGATTTCAGTCTGAGCGGTGGTCAAGCTGAGCACGACGCTGCTCCACAGAGACGATAAGTGACACAGCGGTCAGAAGTGGACGTGATTATGAGAAAACCACCCTATGACTCATGGCTTTGAGAGCGAGAGAGTGTGCGTGTGTGTGCCAGCAACAGCACGGTTGGGATGAGTGGTAAAAACCCAAATCTGGGGGATTGGGTTGGTAAATACAACTGTTTATGTGGTGACATGAAGCACTTCAGTGCTGTTGTTTCCTCTAAATCTGCAAAATAGTGAAGAAACCAGGCTTGAAGTTAACATTTGATGCAAAGGGATGTTGCCGTTGGCTCCATATAATAATAAAGCAGATTTTCATTGACTCTCTCTCTCTCTGTTTCTCAGTCCACTGCGCCTCATTTGCATGACAGTTGAGAAGAATATTACCAAAGCAGCGAGACAAAGACGCTCACTCTCTTTAATTTTGTTCTCTCTCTGTCAGAGCCTCTCAGATAATAAAATGTTCCACAGTCTTCAAAATGTGTCGGGAACACTGTCGCCAAAGCTCAGCAACAGGCTTGATCACATTTACTAAACAATGCTCGTCATAAAGAGCCTTGACGTCACCGCTGTTTTAGCTCATTGTTTTGGTTCCCTACTATTAAGCGAGGTGGAGAGGGGATAATTCAGTAAACACTTTTAAACAGGAGATTGTTTTCACCAGAAAAACAAGCAGCGTCACCAAAATTTAAAATTAAATTTAACATTTAAAGGCCATGATGCTAAAATTATACTTCTGGAAATGAATCATCACACACGCCTGTAGAGAAGAACGACAATAATAAGGTGAAACTTTCATTTTTAATTCATTTTAAAGCTTTTCTAAACAAAAAACTGAGTGAATAAATATTAAAGTTACAGACTGTAAAACCAAAACAATGAGATGAAAGACACTAAAATGTTCTTTTAGAGTTGAATGGAGTAAAAATACCAATGAGTGCAGCTTTTTCAGCCTCTCCCATAGCAACCAGTGTAATTCCTCATAAATTCAACTATAAATATGATCAGTTTTGTAATTTTCCTCTCTCCAAGCTGGAGGAGAGTGTTTTTTTTCTTCTGTCTTTTCTTTCCAATCCACACACACATTGAGACACTTCCTCTCTCTCCCCTTTCAGCTATGATGCTTTCTTGGTTGCCATGGCAGCCAACGAGTGTCGCTGGTGCCGGGCAGAAATGGGCTCTGATTGGTTAATCAGTATTCAGACTGCGTGTTTGCTTGACTGGATGCTGCTCTGCCCTGCTCTGTGTGTGTCTATGACAGTGTGTGTGTGTGTCAATCCATTAAATGTCATTTATCACCTGAGAGATAAATTATTCCTTTCTCTCCTCCAGCTTTCATTTTACCTCTTTTTTCATCATCTCTTTCTGGATTTTGAGGAAGAGAAAGAGGAAGAAGATGTGATGAATGGATGAAGGGTAATGATGATGAGGAGGAGGAGGGGTCATAGGGGAAATAGATGAAGAAGAATGATTGACAGTGAGAGTGTGACGTGTGTTTGACCTCTGACCTTCATCAACACTGTTTAGACCGAGGTGCTTCAGGTTGTTATTGATTAAATTCTTAATTCTTAAGCTCAGACTTCTACTGGAGATTGACATTACTGGCGGCTGCTTTACGTGATGCTATTGTTGTATCACACTATTGTCAGTAATTTTCATGATTCAGTCGAGGGCCGAAGATAAATTTCCATCACATGTTGTTGTTCATGAAACCAACGTGAAGCTGCACGCTACCGGGGCCTTTTTCTTTCTTAGTTTTATAGATGTTGACAGTTTGTCGATATGTGGTTTCCATGTGACGCAGCAGCGTGGTCTGAAGTGGCTGTGAAAGCCATCTGTGTGTCTACATGTGTGTGTGTGTACATACGTGTGTGTGTGTACTGGAGCCTGTTGTCTTTGATGATAATGAGGCCGTTAGAAACAGGCTCTCAAGTGAGCTCTCAGTACCACCTCAAACATGTTGCTTCATCATGGGCACACACTCTGTGTGTGTGTGTGTGTGTGTGTGTGTGTGTGTGTGTGTGTGTGTAGCAGATAAGAGACCAAAAATCCCAACTCGTTGATGTTTTAATGAAATTAATCAAAAAGACGGGAAATAGAATTATTTCTTGTTAGGTGATAACAAAATGTCATTTTGCTTTCCAGCTTTAATTGGTCGTTTTTCAATGAGAGATTTCTGTTCCGCCATTTTGCTTTGTGCATATTGAAGCCATATTGTAGTTAATTACTCAAAGCAAATCCACTGGTTGAGTGAGGTCTCAGTTGGAAGAACCAAACATTGCTGAAATAACTAGTTTCCTTCGTGTCATTCAACCCAGACTTTTGTGTTTGTTTGTTTGTTTTGTAAAATCTTGTTTTCAAGGTCAAGAATGATTTCCCAGTGAAACCACGCCCTGTCATTGGTCTCATCCATAATCAATTACACAGTTCTGAGAGAATGCAGGAGTTTAAGATGAATGTTTACGCAGACAAAATGACTTCAGAGGAAGATAATAACTATAGCGATAGCGCCACAACAAGGCCGACACATTCAGCATATAAATTGTATCAGATACATGAACACGGACGAACTACAAATGAGCAGCTGAGACGACACTGAACATCACTTTTCTCTTATTAAAGCAGTCTAATTGAATTTGTCTGCAGAGTGATAAATTACACAAAATGTGGTGTAATGACAAAGTAGGAAAGTTAAAAACCTTAAATTTATGCAGGAGGATTGTGATCTCACTGAGACAAAAAAAACCTGCAGAGTCTAGATGTCACTGGGCCGGATGATAACGGCTCAAACGGTGGAACAAATTACTGAATATGACAGGAGAAATAAGCCATAAATCATGACTAAGTCTATAATCTGCATCATACTTTAACAAGAATTAAAAAAAACTTTGTATCATTAGAAGGATCTTTGGTTGAAATACAAGGTGAAGCGTGCAGATTTTCACTGGATATAATTAAAGTTGCACTTCTTCCTGCTAATTAAACAGCGTGTTGCCCTTCAAAGTACACCTCATTTACATTACATTTACATATGCATATTTAATTACATTCACCTAATTACAGTATTTGCTGGTTTGCCCGTCATTTAAAGGAGGCCAGGGCCTGTCTCTCTGCGCACATCTGCCTGATGGCGACGGCTGTTTAATGACACTTCCATCATCTTCTGCTCTGAGCATCGATGTTGTTTTTCTCTGTGTCTCTGTTTCTCTGCCCCAAAGGCCCTTTGGTTTATTGTGTGGCAATTAGTTTGAGGTTATTTGATAAACCATAAATTAGTTCTGAGCCTCTCGCTCTCGCTGAAGATATAACTTGGAGTGAAGGAGTTGAGTTAAAATTAACATTTTTATCAGTGTAATTTATGTTAGTTTAATGGCTACACACGTTTCACCTGCTTTTCTTCTAAAATCTAGTTTTAGTCAGTTGGTGTTTCAACACCTGAGGCAACATTAGAGTGCACTGTTTGTGCTTCAGGGCAAAAATAATAATATTGATAATGAGCTCAGTTTATTCTGTAGGAGAAGCTCCACCTGATAAATACTTAAAGACGACAGTGTATATCCACAGGACGTGATCATTTTACCTCAGTGTACTGTACCTGGGGGTCCTGTGTCACTATGACAGGAGGTTGAATGACACTATGGAAACATCCTTATGTAACAAGTGTGTATATGTTTCCATTATTCTGCTTTATTTATAATATATGAACATAAAATAGAAGAGAAGTATGTGACATTTAATCAGTCAATGGAGCCCGTCGTTCTTCCTTTCTATAAATCCTTTATTCAATATCATTGTTTTCTGTGTGTATACAATGGATTGGACACAAACTGTACAGTGCAGACAAACTGTTTGCATAATATGTATGTAAAGGTAACTGTACATTTACTGACAGACAGAGAAATCTCCTTTAAACGTAGCACCAGTCACGTGTTGCTTTTGGCTCACAGCTGGCAGGTTTGCACTGGGAAGATACAACAGGACGTAAAGGTTCATTTATATTAAGTTATTTAATCTACACTTATTTTAATTGTAATATGTATATATAATTCTGTTCCAAGAAAAAGTAAAACTACACATCACAGAGAAAACCCTGATGTTTCAGTCACTCTGCTGCTTCGTACAGTACAATCAAAGTGTAGCAAAGTAACAAAAAAAACAACATTTATTTTGAGTAAGAAATGTTTTTTCCATCAACACCAACACAAAGCAGGTGTTGTTTGTGCAGTGCAGCCACTTCACTTAATAAACGAGGAAGAAAAGCTGCATCAACTTTGATGGTTGAGACCTTTCTCAGTCTTTACACCTGCCTGACATTTTACTTTAGTCACAAACAAAAGTCAAGAAATCAGATTTTCTTCCAGGATGTGATGTGTAGTTATGATGAACGTGGCTTAAGGCTAGTTCCCATCATCTACCTGCACCCAGAAAAAACTTCCTGAGCTGTGATCCATCACTGTTAAGAGAAGAAGCAATAAATGTCAAACAATTACTCGTTCATTTGTTTTCATTTTATAACTTTTGTTCTCCTGCTTTCAGGGTTGATGTTCTGTTTTCACATAAAACCATGTACAACATGCATTAGTGTAACAGTGTTAGTGATATGAAGTAATTATGATTCATTCTTGCTTTTCTCCATTATTACAATGATGGATTATGTTTTAAAAACAATATCTCTTTGTAAAAGTTGTTCCTGCAGCATCGTCGCAGAGCAAACCGTCAACAGAAATGAGCCAGAGGCAGTTTCACTGGTGCTTTGCTGTAAATGTTTGTTTTGTTTTGATAACACATTTCCTATATTACCACATGCATTAGCTTCCTGTCATCTTTCCTCTTTTTAAAAACCATGCAACAAGTGGGAAACAGTCCAAACAGAGAGGAGGAGGAGGAGGAGGAAGAGGTGAAGAGGGTAGTGGAGGAGAAAAGAGAAGGTGGGAATAAGTTCTCTGGCTGCATGATTACAAAACGAGCAGAGAGCAAAAGCTAGCATAGTTACAGTGAACAGAAGATTGGGGATCAAAGGATAATTGAAAAGTAAAATAGGATGAAGAGAGAGAGAGAGAGTGTGTGTGTGTGTGTGTGTGTGTGTGTGTGTGTGTGTGTGTGTGTGATGAGAGTGTTGGGAGAAAGAAACAGCTGGGAGGAGAGTGCTTTAACCGTCTCGTTTCAGATTCAAATGTAATAAGGCAATCTTTTGTAAGAGGAATTAAGTGGAGCGGGGGAAAAAGACACGGCAAAGAAAACCTGAGGGAGACAAGCTACATCATGAGTACAGTGTTATCCATTACACGTCCATGTGTGTCTAAAGTGCAGCTGTACGCCTGCGGTCAGGTCACAAACGCCTCCTCGTCCAATCACGTCTCGTCTTTTTGTGCCGTTTGATTTCAGAGCCACAGCTCAGTGAGATGGCTACATGTGTACCTGCCATGAAAACATGAGTGGTACTTGTATGTGGAAATTAAAAGTGACCCAGGATGTCATGATTGCTCACTTCTAATTAAATCCACTGCTCTTGCCCTCTGTTAGATATCTCATAATTGTAGCCTTGGTACCTGGCGAACCACCAGCAGAGAGAAATCTCTCAGGACACGCTGACAGTAATTGCACCTTCGTTGTTTGAACCAGAAATTGTGATTACAAGCCTGGAAACACTATTGTAGCAGTGTCTTTGGTCAGTAGCCAGGAAACTAGGCCATTTTTCTCCGGCTGAACCGTAATTAATTCTCGAGCATGTACCACGAGATCTTCAACAGCTCCTTTGACAACATATGAACCCTTCTGTTTTACCTAACAAGCCGGGCCTCTTCAAGCTGAAGCAGATTTGGTTCCTTAGCTGCTTGATAATCGAGTTTTGTTACCAATTTGATCTTTTCATGTTTTGTCAGGCGAGTACAAAAACATAGTCCTCCATATTGTCATAAAAGTGGCTTCTTGTTGGAAATGTTTCTCCTTAGACGACACAAGACGCATCGAGAAAATTTAGTAAAGTTTACACACCTGATTGTCAGGTTTTTTTTTTCAGTAACACAGCAAACAGTCGATAAATGTTACATCCACATTTCTTTGACGTGAGACAAAGTACAACAGAGGTCATAAGAGGTCGTCTTCCCATCATCATCCCAGACGGGACGGAGACGAAGCTCAACGACCGCAAATCATGTGTGAACTCACAAACTTGCACCTTGAGCTCGGCTGGAGATGAGAGGCACTCACGAAGCTAGAACTACCCAGCAAATAAAACACATTCGATGAACCAACAGCAGCACCACATTTAACGTGTGACGTCGGACTTTCGTAAAGTTTTTTTTTAACACACATTTTGGTGTTAATAAACAGCTCTTTTGTGATCAGCGGTCTCAAATGTTTTCTTTCAAAAACAGCATTGAAAGGCCAAGAGGTGACACCAGCATGAGCACATTAGGCTGGATAAGTTCACATCATGTAAGCAGCTCAGCTTCGCATATTTGAAAGACGAAGGCCAGTGACGGCTAATGAGCTCAGAGGAGAGAAAAATGTGGTGTGAAGCGAAGGGAAAAAATCTGAAGAATGCCAATTAGGAACAACGTGAGTGGTCTTGTATTCTCAGTCTCCTCAGTTACAGAGCGAATCCTCGTCCAACCTGTTGCTGAGGATGAAGGTGCAGCTGATTTGGAGCTGGTGCTTGTTTGATGTCAGGACAATAGTGAGGATCAATGATACACCCTTGATTTTTTTTTTGTCTGTAGTTATGGTAACGTGAATAGAGGTCAGTTCATCTTCAGTGTTTAAAAGATCTCATTGCGATGCAAAGAGGTTATTTTGCCCAAAATGACTGGAGATTGAAAGCAGGAGAGATGCACAGTTTCTGTTTCATACTGAAATATTCATCAGCATGTGTCACTGACTCTAATATGAAGTGTGGGATCACAGTACTAATATCTCCTCAGCGATACGACCGACTACCCCACAACTGATGTAACTTTCTGAGGAGTTAATTGGCATCTTGGCTTGATGTCAAAGAAAGATGAATAAACAAAACAGCCTTGGATTCAAGTCCACAACAGATTGGTGCCATGTTGACTGTCACAGTGAGAGGACGAAGCATGGGAAGATTTTTGGTTTCATTTCATTTGATTTTCTGTCTTGTAGCTTCACATTTCACACAAACCCATATTTCAGTGTTTGGACTCGGTGACGGCTTCATGTGTAATTAATATGTGCTGTTTGTTTTTGAGGGTTTTCATCATTTTTCTAATACTTATAGGCCATTGTGCAGGCTGATTTAAAGCCACTATGTGAAGAGTTTTATGTGATTGCAGCATTATTCAACCCTACATATCCAATAGACATAAATAAACCTAACCAGGTGGAAAGTTATCACATTAATTTACCTCAAGTATTGAACTCAAGGACATTTTGAGGCACTTGTACTTAATGAAGTGTTTTTGTTTTCTGCTACTTCTAAATTTTTTCTTTTCTGTCCACATTTTAAAGCAAGGTCTTGCTGTTTTAGCTCCAAATTCTCAAATAGTTTTATTTAAATACAGTCTGAAGCCAAATAAGTTCACATTTCTTGACCCAAACTACACATAATGTTATTATCAATTAGCTTCACAACTACAACATTAAAACGGCACTTGTACACTCTCTACTTTTGATAGCTGATGAGTATATTTAGCTGATAATACTTCTACTGTAGTGTTTTACACTGTGGTTTTAGTACTTTTACTTTAGTAAAAGATCTGAATACTTCTTCCACCATGTTGTCTGGTTCCTCATCAGATCATCACAGTGCTCAACTTCTACACATAGTGGCTGTAACAACGTTTACCCTGTTAACCATCACCCTCACTCCTTCACTTTTATTTCAAGTACTTGTGAAGGGAACAGAAATGAAAAGTGTTACCATGTTCTGACCCTTCTTCTGCTACTCCATGTAAACACTAACTGCTACCATGCCTCCTATACTCTCTACACTTGCTACAAACGAAGGGTTTGAATTTGTGAAACACGTTATCTGATGCCAAAACTTTTCATCTGACACTTGAACTGATGTCCTCCTCTCCTGAGCTACACTTTGTGTCAGCGATGTGGAAATCATAGCATTCAGAAAGAAAAGAAAACAAATCTGTCAGACAGCGAGGTAGAAACTAAAATCTGTTTTGTGTGCCTGTACAACAATGTAGCTCGATAATCACTAGTGCTTTGTGTGTGCAGAATAATAAACCATCTAACAAATAGATAACGAAGGAATACTGAGAAGACAGACATGCTTTAAGTGATGTGTCTCAAATAAAAACTCTCTCGTTAGAACAGATTTTATATTACGTGGTAGGGCGGTGTGTTTAATTGTATGTAAAGCACAGGGACATTTTCAAGTACGTTTCATTGTGAGCTTAGTACACAATGTCTTACGCCAAATCTTAATTGATCGATGACTAAGCGACCACTGAATCATCAGAGTTTGGGTTTAAAGTGTTCTCTTTGCTCATTGTTTGCTGATGTTTTTAATCTGTTTTTTATTTACTCAAAGATCGAATCCAAGTGGTCGATTCTGGGTGAGTTGTGTGCATGTGTGAGTTTGTGTGTGTGTGTGTGTGTGTGTGTGTGTGTGTGTGTGTGTATGTGTGCTTGTAGCTACTAGCGAGCAAGCATACCTGGCAACAGAAAACAGTACTATCAGGAGAGGAGAAAGGGGGGCCTCATTCTTACAGATTGTCACAGAAAAATACCGGTGAAGACGACATGTTTTTCTTTTTTTTAAGAAGTCATTTTGTCTCCTATATGAGGGCATGCCACTGTCCCAGTTCCAAAATATCTGGCCGGCACTGGCCCGTCTTCCTCCTCTTCGTCTTCTTCTTCCTCCCCCCGATCACCAGGCACCGCTCTGTGTCCCTCTGACCCCCGACCCCACCACACCTGATCCATGAGGCAGGATGTGCAGCCCCACTGCTGACCAGTCACAACTTGAGCTGTTGTTTGTTTTGTTACCTTTTTGTTTTAGATTAATTTTATCTTTTTTTTTAATTGTGTTTTTTTTTTTTTTTTTTTTTTTTTTGAGAGCGCAGCAGTGGGGAGAAGGAGGACGGAGAGGTGGGAGGCGAGTCTCTGGCGTTTCCTGACCTCTGGTCGTTCAGAGGAGGAGGAGGGTAGAAATGAGCGGTGGTGTGTGTGTGTGTTTGTGTGTGTTTATGTGTGTGTGTGTATGTGTGTGGAGGGAGGGGGGGGGGTTATGTCTCCTCCTTGTCAGGTTTGTTGACAGGTTTGCCGCCGTTCATAACCACCGGTTCGCTGGTTGTGCTTTTGGACGGCGGGCCCCCGGCGAGTTTAGGCACCGCCTCCCCTACATCGTGTAACGAAGGCTCTCGGTACATCGCAACTGGAAGGAGAAAAGTCCAAACATGAGTGAATTATCTCTAACACTCTGATTACTTGTATCTTTGAACATAAAGCACGTTACCTTCTATAGGTTTAGGCAGGAAGTGTGCAGCTGGCTTGGTCTTTTTGACCCTGTTGCCCTTCATGGCCTGTCCCTCTTTATTGAGGCCTAGAAACCAGGCCCGGCCCGACTCCTTCTGTCTGTAGAGCATAGAGCTGTAGATCACATAGTAGTTCTCAAACACCGACTCCTTAAACTTACACTCTGCTGTAAACAGTTCCTGCAGAGACAGACAGACACAAATAGAAAGAGAAATATTGTTTTTATTATTTAACCGCAGCAGTAAATGTGTACATTTGTACTTGAAACCACCAGCTTTACATTTATTTACTTTACCCCCCGACGTTCTCGCCGTATGTGCACAAATAACAACAAACTAAGCAGATTGATTCTGGTGACACAAAATCCCCGAAAGATCTCACCCTCCCACCCACATCTGCTCTGCCGCTATGTGTCAAAACTCTTTTCCATGGGTGCCGGCGCCTCCAGCGGAGCATATTTCAGCAGAGAAACAAGGTGTTATTCTTACCGGAAGAAAAATCATGTCTTCCTTGTGTCCTCTTTCAATACTGAGTCACAGTGAGTATAAAACAGAAATGAGGCAGACTGAGGGAGTCGAGTTCAATTAAAATCACTCTGCGATTGTAAGATAATGATTGTTTTCATCATCAATACGATTTTGATTAATAGTGTGATCGATAAAATCCTCCAGGGCTTTTTGTTTTTTTTTTCTAAACGGTTTCTTTTGTACAAACAACAGAAACATACTATTGCAAACTCATCAGTTAAAGACAAGTTCAATTAAACTTTCATAGATCTTGTGAGGAAAATTTAATATTTTCCAGCCGATGTAACAAACAAGTGAATATTGAAGCAGTGAGATTATATGCAACCATATGAAAAACATGAGAGAAATATTAGATGAGACATTTAAAGTAATTTAAAGCAGCATCAGCTTTTTTTTTTACCCTGAATGAAATATTATGATTTTAAAAATCATTGTATTTCAGCAACATTCAACCAGATGATCTGGACTTTGATTGACTTGTCTTTTATCTTGATTAGTTTATTTATCATCAGTGGCTGAAAAGCTGTGAGTTTGTGTTTGTAACATTCAGCTTTAACTGACATGGTTTTAATTTCTATTGTACCATTATTGTATTTCTCTCTTCCTCTCTTGGGGCAATGTGTTTTATTTTATTTTTTTTTATCAAACACAGATTTCATAACACTACTCTAATAATTATGCAGCAGCGTACAATACCATACACGCAGACATCTGCTGAGGAAGTGAAAAGTAATATTGTTAATAAACTGCTCCTCATATGGCTGAGGAGGCTCCTGCCAACCCAAACAATCAACCCCAACATCCCCAGACCCCAGATTGGGAAGTGTTTGTCTAGACCATCTCTTATTGGTTGTTATGGGCCTCTTGCCAGAGCCACAGACACATTGTCATTCAGCTCAGGTCTGTCGGTCCGAGTCTCATAGCAACATGAGGAAGAGAGGCGACACTGTAGCCGTGGCAACCAACCAGCGCTGAGAGGGAGGGGTCAGTGGGTGTGAGAGGAGGAGGAGGAGGGAGAGGAGGAGGTAGGTAGGATGGAAGAGCGAGAGAGAAACACACATAAACACTTATATCGGTTATTGAACGTATAACAAGCTGCAGCTCATGTTATATAACATAGAGTGATAGTTAATTAAGGTGGAGCTGGGCCGCGCCGTGGCAGCGACGGCTCGGACACACACACACACAGAAAAACACAAACACACACTTGTGGCTCCGGGGGGATAAATGGAGGGAGGGAGGTGCTGGGATGTGAAATGTGACTAAACGATTGGCTGCCAACAAAACAAGACAGGTGATAATGAATGAATGAAAGGATGTGTTGTTTACTAGCAACGTCAGTGACACACAAACAAACCTCCTATAGTAGCTATCGATCTGATTTAATTTAATTTGATTTGTAGCTTAATATTTTTCATCCTTATATTAAATTAAATGAATAATACGTAGTGTACATATATATTTAGTCTTGACCTGAACCTCAGCTTCATTATTCATTTGTTAGGGAGGATGATCCTGTGCACAGACCGGTGCCAGACTCTTATTAATGTTGGTTACTGAGGTCATACATCATTTAGTGTTGCTTTTAAAATAAAAAAAGATGTCTGATGGCTTCGTCTAAAGCAGAAACACTAATTCTTGTCTGTATTTGGTGAATGACTTTAGATAAAAAACCTTAGAGCTTTTACAGGTGAGTCATTTTACATTTTACACCACGTCTGAATGTGTTTCTGTCATCATTGTTAAATAGCCATGTTCACAAAATGCCTGTAGAAAGAATGAATGAAAGAAATGGAAGGTGGGGTTTGGTTGAAGGGTGGAGCGGGGGTGGAGGGGGTTGAAATTGGGACATGACGGAGAGAAGAGAGAATAAATCACCCAGTGAGGAGGACGACGCCTCCTGATTGGAAAAACAGCAGGGGATTCTCTCTCTCCCTCCCTTCTCTTATCTTTGTGTTTCTCTCATCACTCTTCTTTTTTCTTTTTTCCTCAGTCTGTCATTTCTCTGGGCTCTGCAGCGATGTAGTGGAAGTGAACACACTGCACACATGCATGTGCACTCACACACACACACACACACACAGAAATGCTGGACTGAATGGGTGCTGTTTTTCTGACAGCCATAATCAGACAGAGAAGAGCCCAATAACATGCTACAAAACAGACTAAATTGATACAGACAGCACTTTGTCCCCTCGTCCATTAAAGACCTAAAAATAAGGAACTCAAAAACAGAGTGGGAAAAGCAATCTCAACTCTTGGCACAGCACAAGGCTGCACTAATAACAAAACTTGGCAACTGGCAGCCCAGTGCCACCACAGCTTGACTTCTGTCTACTGGGAGCTTCCCAGCAGAAAGACATTCACAATTCACCACCCAACAGTAATTTATTGTAGATAAAAAAAACAGCTTCGGTATGTTTTCTATGATGTGTTGTCATTTACCGAAGCCTTTAAATCCACAGTCAATCAGGAGCGTGTCTTGTTAAAGTGAGATGGATAAGCGGCGTCGAGCAGTGTGAATTAGAGCAGCGAGCTCCGGTGACCTCAGGTTCAACATCCGTCTTCACACGCTCGGGGTCTGATTGACGGACTGGAGCTGGATTGAAACTGATGTGCTCCCCCTCCCTCTTAAAACGTGTTGCTCCACAAAAGAGCTTCTGAAACCACAAGGTCACAGTCACCCTGCGTTTCTCTTGTTAATAATGAACTTAACAAAGTCATTTCCAATGATTCACCTGCTTGTTACGCAGTGAATGAAACTGTAAACACCACTATCTCATAATAATTACACAACAGTCGTCTCCTATTCAACAGGAAGACGCCTGCTATTACCTTCATTTATGAAACGTAAATGTAAACACACTTATTTTGAGAAATGTCATGATCTCAGCTATAGACTTCAGAGGAATTATTTCATATTTATTAAGGTTGATGTGGTTGAAATCAACATATGATATTAGTTAAATTAGTTTTATTTTATTTCAAAACTACATAATATATTTATTTCTATATTATTATTTAGAAGTATGTGTTTAGTTCATCCCCTCTTTTAAAGTGAGGTTGCAGTTTTAACATTATTTAATATGACTAAGGTCAAAGAAGATTGTTTTTCATCCAGATGTGTGTGTGTGTGTGTGTCTATTTGTGTGTGCTGCTTTAGTGAGTGGGTGTGTTTGTTTCCAACACCAGTTATTATCACAGCACTAATTACCCAGGGGGATTGTGGGTAAACAAATCATTCTAAAGAAAAGATGCCCACAGAGATGAAGGTTGAGGAGGAGGAGGAGTGGAAAGAAAAGTGACAGAGAAGGAAAACAAAGGAGTAAAAGCGAGAGAGAGTTTAGAGACTTTAGAGTGAGAGGTCGTCCTCCAGTCAGGACGCATCCAATCAAAACACAAATCTGACTCAGATCACAGAGTCGCTCTCAGCTCAGCGTGGCGGGAACTTCAGACGTGCACACCTGATCTAATTACACTGTTATGAAATAATCGGCTCATAATTGGATCAGGTGCGTTAGAGCTCACAGCTCAGGTACGCTGTGAGGAAACAGCTCCTGGAAAATATTAGAACTAAATTTAGTCGCTTTTTGTTTAATGAATTTTATGCGCGTAGACACAAAGCATTCAAATCACTTCACAGTTTACAAAACTGTAACTGTAAATTTGACATAAATGTTCTGGGAATATGTGTTTGTACTGTATGTTGTAATCACTGCTGGAGAAAATACTGGTGATGTTAAACTCATGACGAGTTAAAAATAGTCATTAAACCATCTGATGTCATAACAGGATGATACAAGTGATTGATAAACGACAGTGTCATAAAAATGCCATCACCTCCTCAGTAACGTGCTGCCGTCAGTGAATTAAAGCTCCAACGATGCGTCTGTCACATCCTTTTATACTTAAGGTGAATGTGTCTTTGAGTTTGTAGGTTCTGTAGATTTCCACAGATGTTAATCAGTGATGGTCATGGGTTTTGGTTTTGTTTTTTTTTAGTTTGTTTTTTCTTTAGAGGACGTTTACTCAAACATCAGATAGTTTGGTCTAAATGTTCAAACCTGCTATTTGAGTGTTTGTCCGTCCTGTGGCGTTTCAATGACAGGATTCGCAGAATAGTGTCTTCGAAAAGGTTTCATAGTAATTAATTCATTCTCTGGTCAAAAGAAAATGTCTGTGTGTGTGTGTGAGTGAGAGATGTGTGTATTTGAGTGTGTCATGACTCACATGGCCAACATTTATTCTCACTGCCACTCCTCTTCCGTCTCATCTTTGTGGATGTAGACATCACAGGGCTCACTCTGTCTGAGTGCTGTAGCGACCGTGTTATGAATGGAAGCACACGCCTACGTACATAGACGTGTGCCAGACGCACACACACACACACACACACACACACACACACTCATACACGGCAATGTGTGCTGAAAACATCCTGCTGTAAGAAAACATGCTGTACAGAGAGTGAAGAGGAAATTGATGTGCAGATTCCCAACTGCTTTTCATCTAGTTTTAAAAACTGTAATCAATCAGTCAACTCATTCATCATTTCTCGTTGTCGACTGAAAAATAATACACAAAATAATTAATTGATTTTTTGAAAAAAATGTTGTTTATAATGAAAATAAAACCTTCAGCGCACATTTAAAGGTTTTATTTGATTATTATTATTTGTCGTATTTTATTACATATTTTATGTCTTTCTGTGTGAATTCGTCTTTTAGTATTTATTTTTTGTATTTTGCTCTTTGATCATGTAGCAGCAGAGCAGATATGAGAGTGAAAGCTGGAGAGTGAGACTGAAGGTTGTGATGTAGTCGCTGTCTGGAAACGAACCAAGGATGTTGCAGCTCTAAGGTTTGTAATAATAACATTATTAATATAATTAATAACATTATAATCTCATTGTGATGTGCAAGAGTGAGATCTAATGGTGAATTTGTCTTTGCGTTAACAAGATACCATATCTTTTTTAAAATAAAACCAGACTTCTACCAGACTTCATTTCAGCACCGGGAGCTGTCCACCGTGTCACCGTTCATACCACTATATTTCTCAAACGTTTTATAAAGTGAAAAGAAAAATTTCTGGCAAGAACTCGTTCTAGTAGAGGGTCAGATTCCGCGAGGCTATTTGTCGACCTCTGCGGTACTTTAAGATGTTTGTGTGACCCGAGGATACCTGGACTTAAAAGGGAAGGAGGCAGAAAGAAAGAGGAGATGGAGAATGAGCAGAGAAACAAGAGGAGCGAAGAGGGGATGAAGAGATTGATTGAGGGTGGACTTGAATTGATGGTGTTTGGGCTCCCAGGACCTCTGCAGCAGACAGACTGGGCCTCGAACAGTCTGACTCAGAGGAGCTGGCATGAAGGAATACATTTCCATTTCTAATCTTGGCTGCTGGACAGTCAGCACTATTCAGATTTGAAAAACAAACAGACTGTAGGGGGACACTGGTGTACACGAGCCTCACTCATGATCTAGATACATATGATTGCCTCTTTGCCGGAGTTTGACACAACATCATTGATTTATGAAATTTTGTTGCTAAAATAACATTGTTTCTCCTCCGTCTCACCTTATTTTTATCACAGTATTAGAAGTAGGAGGAAATTACAGGAAACTTGCAGCAATTTTACTAAAAAAAATTTCCTCTTTCACCTCTCGACTGACATCCAAACACCTACACCCACACACGCCACACACGTGTTACACACATGTACGCAGAAACACACACACACTCATTAATCTTCGCCTCGTTCACACACAGACACACACACACACACAGTCTCAAACTCATCAGCACTTTCTTTCCCTCCACTTTTTCCCCTCCATGCTCCATAATTATCACATAGCAGCTCATTGCACACTGTGCCATCTGTCAGTCGCACACACACGCCCTAACCCCCCCACACACACACGCGCCCACACACACACACATGTGCACGCACCACACGTACACACACAACCACACACTGCCAGATGCTTTGAATCTAGGATTAATAAGACAGCCCTACCATGTATAACTAAGTTTGCGGCATATCATTAACAATTTGCAATAAGACGATAAAGAGGCAGAACAGCAAATTTAAGAGAAAGCTCAGACTTAACAAGCTCTGCTGCACAGACGACGACGCACCAGACAAAAAGATGAACTCAATTTTAATTTGAGTCTTCTTAAATCTTCAGAAAAATGTAAAAATATTGTAGCTCTGATGCAAAGAATCAGTATTTTGATAAGTGATTGTTTATCTGCCTTGTTCTGGCTTCTCCTGTGTGAATTTGTGTTTTATTAATTATTTGAATGTCTTTTAAGAAATTTAAAGACATCACTTTAGTCGTTTTTAACAACTCAACAACTGATTCATAAACTTATTTGTCAGTAATTGTTAAAGATCTCACCTTGTCAATATTCTTTCACATGTCAAAGTGAGAGTTTTGCTTTGAGATGTAAACCGCTGGTTTTCAGTTCAGCAATGAAAAACATCGATCCTGGCTGTTGAATATATAACAGAGGAGGCTGTGAAGTCATGTGAATCGTTCTGACAGATCCCAGATTACAAATAAAGCCATTTTTTTTCTATACAACAGTAACAAAACACTTCAATTGCACTGTGCTACAGACAATCATGTACAGAAAGAAAGAAAAATATCTCATTCTATTGCACATTTTCATGCTTGGTGTATTCAATACATCATGTTCGGTGCAGTCACATGAATACAGATGCATTGGGCAGCGTTCAGCTGTTTGCTTGTGCTCCTACAGGTTGTGTTTGCTCCTTCTGTTCAGGTAATTTGAAGTGAACAAACCATGAACAAACCAATCAAACCAAAAAAGCTGACACCTCCACAACAACCAACTAGAGAAGTTGAAAGATGAACTAAACTCTCTCTTATAAATTATCTGCTCTGTCCATGTGGACTCAAACTGACAAATTACAAAAAAAAAAACATAAATGTAAACGTCAGCGTAACGTTCAGACCAGGATAAAACAAACTGCAGCTGTGATAGCACCGAGCTCCATCGTAACGTTTAATGAGTATCACTCCGGGCACAGCGGCACCGTCCTTACCTCACACTACAGCATCACACCACATTTGCTAGGACCTTCACAGCAACCAATTAAATATCAAGCAGCGCTGACATCATGATGAATTAGAGCTGCTGTATGTAATTTATATATTTGTTATCATGCAGCTGCCTGCACATCAGTCACAGAGCTGGAACACGATCAAACAGATACACTTTCATTCTACGCAGCTTTAGAGGGGATTTCTACAGAGTGTGTGTGTGAATCTGTGTGGTGTTAGTGTGTGTGTGTGTGAGTGTGTGTGTGTGTGTGTGTGTGTGTGGGGGGAACTCCCCCTCTTCAATTATTTACAGGCAGTCCTCATGCATCTGTGACTTTCAGCGACAGGCTGAGAAAGCCCAGCAGAGCAGCACAGATCTGCTTTCTTTCTCGTCCCGATTACTCGTCTCTTCTTTTCATCCTTCTGTCTGCAACCATCTTAACTCTTTCCTTCTTTCTCTGCATCTTTCTGTCTTTTTTCATCTTCTACTCCTCCAACTTCTCTGTTCCCTCTGCAGCTGTTTTTTCTTCCTCTTCTCTCATCTCTCTCATCATCCTTCTTATTTTCTGTGAAACCAACTTTTCTTCATGTTTACATCTCACTTCCTCCTCCTCCGTCCTCTCTCCTCATTTTTCCCCTTCTCTTCTCTTAACAACCTTTTTCCTCTTTCAGCTCCATCTTCATCTTCTTCCTGCGATTGCTTTCCTCTTACTTCTCCTCCTTCACCCTCCTCTGTCCATAACCATTTTTCCTACTTCTTTTGCATCCTTCCCTCTTCTGTCTTCTAACCAATTCTCTATACAACCTTTTTATTCCTTTCACATCTTTCCCTCATTACCTCCATCTATTTTCTTTTGCCTCCCATCAAAAGCCCATCCTTTCTTCTTCCCTCTCATTTTTTATTATTTGTCCTGGCCTCACCTTTATTCCTCTCACCCCTCCCTTTCATTTCCCTCCTTTCATCTCTCCTCCTCTCTATTTGCCTTTCCTTTCCCCTCCCTCTCATATTCTTCTCTCCCGTCTCCTCTATTCTCCATCTTCCTCCCATCACTTTCTTCCCCCTTCCTGTCATCCACACCCAAAAAAAGAGGGAAGGCGTCAGGCAGAAGAGACATCGATGGAGGAGTGTGAACTATCTCTAAAGAGTCAGCGTTGAAATAATTTATATTCTACTGGAGCAGATCTCCTCACTGCTCCTCTACCTCACTTCCCCTCTGTCCTCCTCTTCCCCTCTTTTCTCTTTTCCCTCCACTCATTTTTATTTACTTTAGATATTTTTTTTTATTTTGCAGTTTTTTTAAATAATGTTTTTTCCCTTAATATTTCATGCTCAGGGATGAAATGCTCCTGAAAAGACAGTTAAAGTTATATTAAAATTAACAGCTAATAAATAATGAAACAATTCATGCTTACTTAATGCACTTCATCTTGGTCTTTTTCCAGCTTTTGTTCTCTAGTGTCTCCAATCTTTTGTTGCACAGAATTTCACAAAATTAAGCCTTTCATATTCTTGTCTTGATCAAAAACTCTTCTTATAGGAAGTAGCACCTCTGGGGTTGAACATGCATATTTATTGATTGAATTTTGTTGAATTTGTCTTTTGATAACTCCTAAGTTGCATATTGTTTCATGCAGAGCAGGATTTCTGGCTCAGACTGGTGTCGTCCTTCAGACAGGGTAGGAGTGGCTCTGCAGACAGACACAAGTCCCTGGACACAGTGGATGCAACGGTCTGTACACCGGCTAAGTGAGGAGCTGAACTCAAATCACCTGCTGGTCTTTTATGGCAGAATAATGAGAAAATAGCAGCACTTTAAATACAACTTCAAATAGATTACAATTATTCTAACATTATTATATTATATGATATATATCATTAATATCGAGCCCGTAATCAGTACCTTTTACAATGAAGTTCAAACTACAGACAGGAGTCCTCAACACATCGGCACAAAAACCAAAAAAAAAAAAAAAAAGAAGAAAAGAACGACAAGACACATACACAGATGCAACACAGCAGCTCTGTGCCCCGTGACATGTCACATGTGTCAAAAAAACGGGGAAGAATTGCTCAGTCTTGTGTGTCCATGTTTATATCAACAGTGTACTGTATGAGCGTGTGTGTGTGTGTGTGTGTGTGTGCTCACCGAGGAGTAGAGGTGACCCTCTCCGTTCATGGCGATGTAAAGGCCAGTCTTGACTGATTGGATGGCCACGACTCTCAAACCCACAGGAATTAAGTTAAACAGAGCTGAGGAGGAAAAAAAAGACAAGCTGAGTTTTGGTGTTTGTGTGTTTCTGGTTCATGTCTTTGTGTTTTTCTCCTCTTGTTTGTCTGCTGCTCAACTGGGTTGGTTAGTTGTTGAGGTGAAGAAGCAGTTAAGTCTCGTGGGGCAGCTTTTTTTTTCTGCAGAGGAAGACGCCTGCAGAACCGAGAGACTGAAAATTCAAAACACTTCAAATTCAAACGCTTGTTTTAAATTGAAATTCTCATCATACACTCACCATAAACACAGTGTTTTGGAAAAACAATGTTTTTCCATACAATAACATAAGAAGTCAGGATTGTGATAATAAAAATCCAAATAAGCAGCAGATCCTGACACTATAATATCACCTGTGATTACACATATTATCTTGTCCGTCTTTGTCCGAGTTTATGCTTCATTTTTCTTTATGTGATCTGCTTCTTTGGCATCTAACCTTGCGTTAAATGATTCTCTCTTTATTTCTGTGTTGCCATCGCAGCAGGGTGATGCTGCGCGGCGTAGACACCTGTAGTAATATGTAACGTTTATCAGATTGAAACGAGCAATTTGCAGCATGAACGTGCAGTTAAAAAGTGTTGCGACACTTCGAGCAGGAAAACTTTGAGAAGATTTAGGGTGAAAAAATGAAAATGTTCCCAGAGTAAGGTCTTTTTTTTCTGACCAATGTAATTTAGTCTGTGACATTTTAACGTCTTTTTTATAAAAGGCTCAGTCACCTCCATCAGCTCAGTGTTATTTGAAGAACAGCAGTCGTGATGGTAAAGAAACAGGCCACTCATCACATCCTGACAGCCTCAGGCAGGTATTTTAACAGAAAGTGTGAGTGTCACTGCTGCTTTTATTCACTTCTTGGATCCTTTTACTGTCCTCTATCTTTTTTATTTATTCCTCTTATAAGATATTGATTACTTTTCCTTTTTACATTCTGAAGGAAGTGTTTTGAGGCTATAATAGTATTAAAAAAGTTGAGAAAGTTTTGCTGACATTTTGAAAATAAAGTTGTTTTCCAAGTGATTTACAAATATCTGCAATAACATTTTGTTATGTGAAAATATAAAAAAAAATAGAACAAATCCTCCACTGGCACCGCGGTGACATTGCAGCTGCTACAAGAGGCCAATTGACATTTTGCTCTAAATCGTAAAAAGACAATGATGAAGCTTGAACATTATGATCATCAGTATTACAGTGGCTCTATTATGACTTGACTCTTGTGTTTGGCTCCTCTGTAAAAACTGTAAAAGCTGATTATGTTGTTTTACTGCCCATCATTTGTTGTGACCTTTGAAGAAAGCTGAAATCTTTCAGGTCAATTGAAATGACACGTCTTTAACCTGAATGCCTCTTATTATTGCAGAGTTATTGATTAGCGCGCTGGCAGCACACACCGTCGAGCTGTTATGACAGAAACAATGTCAAACTGGATTGAAGGTGATGTCAGCTTCGCTTTGTACACAGTTTGCTTTAAATGATGAAAATTTTGTAGTAAATCTCTAAAAGTGCAAATTTCTCAAGGTCAGTGTGATGAAATGTAACATTCAGAACCAGGCAGTGAAGTGTAAGACTTCAGTGATTTAGAAAATGTTCTTGATAATTTGTTTTTCTTCACGATTATCAAATTATTTCCAGCAGTTTTTCATCTGATTCTCTTCTTCCTCTATTTCAACCTCTCTCTTGGACTAAACTTGCTTATTGTGCAGTGTCTGTTGTTTTGAATGTCTTGCCCACACTTTTCTATTGTACTGTGTGGATCTGGAGACGCGTTGTTTGTCTCATTTTAGAGATATTTTCATCAATTATTGATGCTGTAATTTTCTCAGGTGTTCGTGACTTGACTCCTCTTTCCACTGACTGTGGCTGCAGCATATAGATGATGTTGTTGATGATGATGTAAATGATCATGTCCTTTTTAAAACAGTCTCCTGAGATGCTTTGGATTATCCACAGACTTCACTGTCGACAGTCTCATATGTATAGACTTTCACAGCTAGATCTCCATCGGTGTATTGAAGACGTGGTCTGAAATGTTCTTGACTCTTAATTAACTGTCTGCATGTTGTTGGCCTCTCCGGCTAAAGAGATCAGCTGCAGTGATGAATGACTTATATCAGCGACGGTGGAGCTGTTTATTTCGTGTAGGCACAGAAAACTCTGAAAGGCATCAGGTTGAGAAGAAGCGTGGGCTGAAGCCGCTGTTTTTCATTAGTCAAAACATAATGTGAGAAGCTTCCCCTCCAGTGTGTTTAGTTTGATTTGAATAGACCTTATTGACACTGTCACCCACTGCGTGGCCCTGACTACAATACTTCTTTATGTGAAAGAAAATATAGATGTATAAAAAAATATCTAATAAACATATTATTAGATAATTGAGACCTTTTAGGACCAAAAACTGCTGGTTTTCACTTTATTGAAATTCTGATCACAGGAGCAGGAGAAATTTATCAAATGTGCATAAATCCACCTGCGAGTAATCATCCTTGATAAATATCACCACTATCACACTTGTGCACAGGCGTCATTATGCAGCCAGCTGATTAGAGATGGTAACAACCTTTCTTTCAAATGCTGCAGGAAATGTCACTGGTGTCTCCTCTCGGCTCGACATGACTGAAGCTAAACAAACTAAAGCTTGGCAACGAGTGCGATCTGCAGTAAACTCACTTTGATACAAATGTCGAGCTCTGACAGAAATTTACAAAGATTAAATAAAAAAGCGATGACGTGAATGAAAACGTTTGCCAAAAAAAAAAAAAAAAATCTGATGTGAGGATAAATAAATCAAAAATAAGTGAGACAACGACGCAACAGGCGTTTGACAGAAAACAAGCGTCTCAGCCAAAGTGGAAGGAAACTTTGGACCGGAGAGTTTCCTGCCACAGTTTTTACTGATTAGCTTTTGATTTTCTCCAAGACTCTTACTCATTAGAATATTGCAAAAGGCCCATTTATCAATAAGCCATCCATCTGCAGCTCCTGCCTGAAGGCTGTGTTGGGTGCAGAGGTCCAATAAACACGGCCTGAAAAAAATAAAATCCTCTGAGGAGCCACTTGTCGCTTTCAGTGGAACAGTTGGTGTTCTCTGTGAAAACAAACGGCCTGCAGTGCATGAAAACACAGCCAGTGAAAACACATTTACTGTCTTTGTAGTCACATATACTGTGAATTTCAATCAAAGCCGACATTTTGATCGATATTCTTGAATTGACGATGGTGTAATCGTGGAACATTAAAACGTCTGCTTTCTCCTCCTCAATGTCATTTAGATCAGATGAAAATTAAGAAACTGACACGTCATCTGTAAATAACTAAACCGCCTTAAAAGTGACTGTTATTGCTTTAATTTGCGATGATGACATTTTGTTTTCGGGCTGCAACTCTCCTCAGTGTTGTTTCTTTTTCTCTTGGGTTTTTCTTGTTGCTGAGCTCTATGTTCACACATTGTCAAGAAAATCATAAAGCTCCTTTTTTTTTAATTAAATAAAAGGTTCACAGACATTTGTGCTGAATATAGATGACTACTTATTGTTTCATTGTTAATTAAAAATATATAAAATAAGAAAGTATTTTTTCTTTTCAAAACTGTAAATTACATCCATTTTCTCAAATTTACTGAGGCACATAAGGACACTGTCTCATGATGAAGTGTGTGTTTGCTCACAGGAGTTGGTGCTGTCGTCTTTGGTCCCGTCCAGACTTCCATCCTGGCCCATCTGGAGATAGAAGCCCTGTCTGCAGAACAACCTGGTCACTATGCCCTTCAGCTGTGGTTCTGCAGGACACGACATGAATGAACAAAGAGCGAGAAGAGTCGTTGAAATCCAAATCAGGACATTCAACACGTCACACAGCAGAAAACGCAAAGTGAGGTAAGTGCTGTCAGTGTCAGCAGGATGACTCATAAAACGATTTATGCACAAATTCATCGTCACAATTCAATTTCTGCACGCGCACACACACACACACACACACACACACACACACACAGAGACAGTGGAGATACGACACAGTTTGGCTTTAAAGCAGCACATTGTGGCCACATGCAACCTGCTGCATCCTCAGGGATTTCCTCTGCAGAGACCAGTCAAGCACATCCAATCCATTACAGGATTCTTGGACTAATCCTTCCTTTGCGGTTATTGTTCCACTTGAATAACACTGATAAATTATTTCTGAACCTTTGATAGTAAAGAGCAGCTTCATAGCAGCTTTGAAGCTGTTTCCTACATATCTGTTGTCTGTTGGTTTGTAGATATGATGGATATGATTTTGTAGATTTTTTAGTGTGATTACAGATCTAATATTGCAAACAGAAAGAAAAAGATTGTTGTGAAGGCGAAGGTTGATTATGTCATATCCGTCATTTTTTTGTCCTTTTTTCCTTGAATAAAACTGCAGCTGCAAGAGAAAGAACAGAACAGGAGACAAAATAGATGTGAAGGAGCAGAGGGACAAAGACTGACTGAGTCACGGCCGGAGTTCGGACAAAACAAAGCCCGAAAACACGTCGATTAGTTGATACGACAGCGGAGCATCTTCGGCAGGTACAGACAGGCTTTTTTCCATCCTATCATCATTACTCACATCACCAGCTCTTCTGCTGGAGACAGTATGTTTTTTCCACACAAACACACACACGCACACATACAGTGACAGTGATTATTTTACATGGCTCCTCATGTGGCCACACCCTTTCTTCACTCTATAACACATCAGCACCTTCGTCGGTGCAGCTTGGAGCTGAGTGGGAATCCCCTTTGAACATGTGTCTGTGTGTGAGAGAGAGTGAATGTGCAAAGGTATACCCTAATGCATAGACTGACCCAGTTTATGAAGTGTGTGTCTGTGTGTGTGTGAAGGAGTGTGAGAGAGGCAGGGGTGTTTTCCATCTTTGTGAGGGATCCATCTTGTGCAGCAGGGTAAAAGGAGGCAAGAGAAGCCGTGAAGCTTGTAACCAGCTCTGACAAACTGACAAAATTCCCTGCTCGGTACTTCGATGGATGTCTGGCATGATAAATACTGATAATAATAAATCATAGTTAGATTAGAAACAGTCATTAAATCTACTGGCAGGGATCACCCACTGTTACAGGATGGTAGAGATATGCAGATCACACATCGGTGCAGTGACGCTGGAAATCATATCCTCCTGTAAATTTTGATATATTTTTTGAGGGGATCTTCAAGTGGATACACACACACACACTTATGCTTTAAGTAAATGTCATTCCAACTGACAGCCGTGGGATTTTTTGCTGCTTTATGATTCAAAATAACAGCTCACCTGCCCAGCACCCGTCTGTCAGAGCAGAACAGAAATGTGAACACACACTGCCCTGCTGCAGTCAGGATGAAATCACTCACATTTCAATCTCTTCATCCTCGTTTACGTGACCAGTCTGAAGAAGCTGCTGGAAAATTGCCTCTTATCTTCTTCTAGAACATCTTATATGTTCTGTATTTCATGTTTAACAAAAAAAGATGGTCTGTTTTTAAATGTTACTAAGTGAGCCTTCATGTTTTTCTGTTGGATTAAAAACCTGTGTGATATTACAGCAGGTCCCAGAATAATTTTGGATAATGTAAAAAATAAAATAAATCAAAATACAACTCTCATATATATTATATTTTAATATAATATATATGAGGCCCAGAACAAATATATTTAATTACCAAAAGTTATGGATCTGACATCAACATAATTGTATTCAAATTTAAATAAATATTCCATATAATCTATGTGAACTAAGTCTAATCCATCAAACTCGTCATCCGTGTGATTCTTTATGACAAAAACATGTAAAAGCAGAGATAAAAACTAGATCATTTATCATGATATGGATTTTTAATCCCATTTATGTGAACGACTACAGTTTTAAATGGTGTTATTGGTGATGTTTGCATAACTCTTCGCTGTAATGGCCGAAGAATCGATATTTCTCCACAGGAGACTCGTTCGTCTTCTGTTTCTGTGTTTATCTAAACGTCTATGACATCATTCGTCCGTTCGTTTAAACGATAATGTGACGTGGACGACCGTTGCCACAGTGACATTCCCACAGTCGTCAAGGTGATATTCCCACATCCCGTCTGTTACTAGGGAAATTCCCATTCTCATGTTGCCACGGCAACAGCCTCGTGATTCCAGACTGTTCCAGTGGAAGGGTATTCCCCCATCCACACACACACACACACACACACACACACACACACACACACACACACACATACACATGCAACTTTTTTTTTTATCATAATGTGATCTGATTCAATCAGTCAGCCCGTCAGGCGGCCACGCTGATTTGACATGTCATATTGTCTGTTAATTCGCCCCAGTCTGAGTCTGAATGCTGTGTTTAACACGGTATAAAATATCATCATGGGTGTCTCATATAAGCGATGTATTGAAAACGCACTTCTCTTTCACACACATACATACACACACACAGCGTCTCGCCAAACAAAAGCGCCCAAGTGAAGAATTCACAAGCAGCAACTCGATGCACCCGTTTCACCCTCATTTACATCAGAGTGATTACTGATTAGACGAACACTTAAGGTGCTGAAAAGGGCAGATTTCTTGTTAAAACACAGATACTGTTGAGATTATTCAGGCTCCAGCTCAGCTACAATTTATGTCCTTCATATGCAGCACAGCAGTTTGAATGATTATATATCAACACTCATAAATGATAATAAGTCCTTAACCTGAATTTATACCTTTAATGCACCAATGTCGTCTGTGATTATGCTCGATGCAGACAGATGTGTAGTTTCACCGTTAAAAAGAAACTAACAGTGATTCTTCATCTGCTTTCTGGCAGTGTGTGTGTGTGTGTGTGTGTGTGTGTGTGTCTGAGTCTAGGTCGGGTTCATGTGGCAACATGGCAGCAGAGCAGCAGGCATGTCTTTTTATTTAGCCCTCGTCTTGTTCCTCCTGCAGGGGTCTGCTGGTCATCAGAGGCCAGCTGGGTGAATGAGTCCCCGCTGAGACTGATCCTGAGTAAACGCTGATTCAGATTGTTTTTACGTCTTATATATTTTATATTTATCTTTTTTTTTTACTTAGACAAATCTCTGCTATCAAGTGTTTAAAAAAAAAAAAAAGAGCAACTAGCTTCAATAAAGGTGAACATATGAGCAGCATCTGGGCTTCAGGTCGTCCCGCATCACCAGACTCCTTGTGTCCACCGTGAATCATCACTCTGGCATCGTCGTAATCTCATTATCTCGGTCACTACACAGAGTTCACGACCGTCGTTGGGGATGGGTCACGACTTCAGCAAATTGAGAGCTTTGTGATTCAGCCTCGTCCCCAGCTGCTGCACCTAAGCAGGAGTCTGTTCTGTCCTTATAATTACCCTCACTTTAAATAAAGCTGGAGACACTTGAACTCTCCCCATCACCTTTTCTGAAGCTGACACACACACACAGAGGGTGAGAGTGATTTAGGGTTCGGAAAAATGTCATTTGAGGAGGTGTGCATCCCTTTAAGCGACACCTGTGACAAACTGGTCTCAGGTGAGAGGCTGAGGTAGAGACAGGTAATATCAGGGTCTGGTCCTGGAGTGAGGCCTGAAGCCAACGCTCAGCGTTCAGCCCGAGAGGTGAACAGATGCAGAGACGGAGCAGAATTGAATCTATTCTAGACGACATTTCATTTCTATAAAGCAGCGACTTGATTTCACCGTGTGACAACAAGGCTGCGTTTATACACACAGAACTGCTGCTTTTAACGTTACATCATCGTTGAGGTTTTGATCAGCATTTCTGTTGATCACACAAAACAAGAACAACCGAAACCTCATGTGGAGATAAATTATTTTTCTGAAATGTGCAATGTTTTTTAATTCATTTCTTCTGTGAAGCGTTTTTCTTTTAAACATAGATTTTCACTGTTTTTAAATGATTCTAATTGTCACTGAATTAGATGTGGAGACACAGCAGAGCTTAATATGCAGACATCTGTCTTTATGTTGGCTGAAGAACCCTGTGTGATGTGGATTTATATTACAGAAGGTGCAGCATGTAAAAAAAAAAAACCTCTCCTCTGCTGTTGTGACTCAGCCGATGGGAATTTTTTAAAGGCCACATGATTTATTTTGTGATTCAAGCTACAAAAATAAAAAGAAGTAGAAAGAAAAAGAAGAAGAAGAAGAAAAAAAACAATATTTTGTGACAGTGATTATCTTTTAATTTGGCGGGGAAATCCCATCCATCATGTCAGAGTCAGACTGATGAAGTAGCTTTAGGTGGGTTAGCAGCTATTTACTGAGACTGAATCACTGCAGGATTTATTAAACACTGTTGAGGAAAATCCTCCCACATTAGTGCCACAACTTCTCCACTCAGATGTTTAATTACTAATAATAACATATTGAGACTGGATGTGGACAAGAAGGAGCCTCCATCACATCACAAGTGGACTGATGTCATGTTTTTTTTGTTTTGATATTTTTAAATAAAAGTAAGCAAATTGAAGTACGCCTGTGACTGAGTAGTGAAAGCTGCAGATGAGTTTTTAGTCAGATCTGTCTACCCTCTCCTTCACAAAACCTCTGGAAGACAGTCGGGGATGTTGGCAAATGTCTCCCGCGCACACAAACACACAAAGAGCACAGACAGATTGTGGACGTTGCCAAGATTTTCACCAGCAGCTCTCACAGCTGGGAACACAGAGGAGGGAGCAACGGGAAGGCGGGAAAGGAGGTGGTAGGAAAGAAGGAAAAAAGAGGAGAGGAGGGAGAAAAAGTCAAATGAAGCCTGAAGGAGGGATGAAAAGATCTGAGGTATGTGGAGGAAGAGGAGGAGGGTGGATCCGAGAGGAGGTTGTCGTCGTCTGTTCTTTACAAAAAGGAAAGAAGGGATGAGGGGACCTGAGGTTGGAGGAGAGGAGGAAAGGAGGCAAATGAGACAAAAAGGGGAAAATAAAGGAGGAACAGAGATGGAGAGGTACTGGGCGAGAGGAGGAGACAAGATGGAGAGGAGCATGAAAAGATAAAAGGGAGAAAAGATGAGGAAGAAACGTGAAAATGGGGAGGAACTGAGGCTGAAGAGGAGGTGGAGGTGGAGGTAAAGATGTTGTTGTTTCTCTTTAAAATGAAAAAAAAAAACAGTGGAGGAGTAGAGAATTTTAAATGAAGCCAGAAGAAAGGATGAAAAATTAAGACATGAGGGAAGAATAAGAGGATAAAAGAAATGACAGGATGAAAAAAATGAGAGGAGGAGGAGGAGAAAGGAGATGAGGTGACAACAAAGAGAAAATGGGAGAGGAGGAGAAAACAGATGTGTCTCCTCAAAATGGAAATAAGGAAATTAAATAATTATATAGAGAAAGGAAGGATGGAGGTCCAGAAGGAGGTAGAGGAGTAAAAACAAGGAAGAGAAATGTAGAGGAGCTGCAAAAAAGAGGGAGGAAAGTAGAAGGAAAGAAAAAAAGGAGGATAACAGTTTATTCCTCCTAAAGGAAACAAGTGTGAAGGAAACATGTACAGTGTAGAGAGAAGACAAAAAGAGGGAGAGAGGAGGAGATCACCTTCAGCTTCAAGTCAGACCCACAGATTCCCGTCACTACCAAACAAAACTGGTGAAAACCAATTCCCATCAAAACGTCTCCTCACGTTCGCCTCCTTCCTTCTCCTCCTCCTCCTCCTCCTCCTCCTCTTATTACCTAATTTCCTGCCTCCATCTTTCTTCCCTCTACACCTCCACTCACCTGCTGGTTTCTCACACAATCAATTGATTACAACAGCACTTATTGCCTCCTGCTATTGAACATATAGCACGACTCATAATCACAACATTCTCATTGATTTGCATTCACTTCCATTTCTAATCACAGAAAGATCAATAAATGATGTTCAACTGTATCTGAGCAGGAATCGAACTCACTGAGTGCGATTTCAAACTAAGAGGTGAGACGTATTGGTTAGTTTTGCTGCTGTCATTGTGTGTGTGTGTGTGTGTATATTAGATGATCAGACACTTTGAATTATGAGCTGAAAATGAGAGCGCGAGGTCGAGATGCACACAGAGACAGAGACTAGACAGACTAATCTGTGGCTTCAATAATGGATGTACCTGGAAACTACTGAGCCATGGGGCACTACAAGACATGACAGTGTGTGTGTGTGTGTGTGTGTGCGTGCGTGCGTGCGTGTATGTCTACGCTCGCATATGTGTGTGTGTGTGTGTTTGACGAGTCGGTCTGTGTTTATACATGATTGGGGTGTGTGCGCGTATATATGACCGTGCACCAGCCAGGGCGTGCACATGTGGATCTGGATGTGGCCGCGCGTAAAAGTGCATGCGTTTTTTTTCTCTCTCTCTTTCTCTGCGAGCGCGCGCTCATGTGCATATCAATATATTTGCGCACCCGTGAGATCGTCTGTGTGCGTGTGCATGCATGTGCGCGTTTCGTTTCTTCACAACACACACACCTTGTCTCCGTAGCCTCCTCTTCTTCAGTCCAAATATCCGGACTTTGGAGAAGATGTCGACCAGGTTCCCGTTGCACAGCCCCTGCTTCTTACCGGGGCTCTTCCGCCGCCGGTGAGCGGTCGGTCGGTGGGCGTGTTGCTCTCTCGCCTGTCGCTTTTGCCGGATCAAACCGCTGGCGATGGCCGCTGCCATGTCTCCGCCGAAAGAGCCGACACGAAAACAGCCCTGTCTCCGTCCGCGTCTCCAGTCTCTTCAGTAGTGTCCACCGGAGGGGACGGAGCGCAGACAAAACCAGACACAAACCTCCAGTCTCCGGTTTACCGGCTATAACGGCCCCATGCTTCACCCACAAACCGGTTAAAGTCCAAAATAAACACACCACTTCACGTTACAGCATATTCTCTGTTGTCGTTATTCACCAGGCCATTGATGTGAAACCTACAGAGGTTTACCTGTCCGTCACGTTTCACCGGGCGGTCTGTCAGTCAGAGCCCAGCTGCTGTCACTGAACGGCTCCTCCAACCGAATTTACCGGAGCCGGTTTGTCGGTTTGTGCTCCCATGGTCAACAGGCGACAACAACAACAACAAAACAAAACCTCTGGAAATAAAAATGAGGAGGAATGATGCTCCTGAGAGCAGTTGTATCTTCTCCTCCTCAAAACGTCCGTTTGTATTCCACTGACAGAGGCGCGAGGCGCGCGTGCAGCCGCGAGCCGCTCCAGCTGCGTAAAACTAGCGTGAGGCACACAGAGCATCACCGGAAACACGGCTGTGTGTCTTTCAAAGTCAAAGCTTAATTCGGTTTGTCTATCTTCAACAGGAATGAGTCACTTTACAGCAAAAACATTTATCCTTTAACATTCAATTAAATTATTCATCATTATTTATAGATTTATGTATAAATATGTATATTTGTATCATTTTGCACATATTTTAGAAATGAATATTTTGGAGAAATACAGAAAACAGTTGCCAGTTTAGAAACCCTGACATGCCACCACACACATTTGTTCAGATCTAAACCATGTTGCATTTTACAGACCCATTAACCACTTCACCTATAGTTTTATAATTATATTGTCTCTTCAGTAACACTAACTACAACTTATTCCCCCTGTATGATGTTCATTGGGCCCTCATTTCTGGTTCCTTGATCTTGTTTTTTTTTAATCATGGACGGTTTTAAAACTATATATATTTTATTTTCTAATTTATAATCTAGAAAATAGATTTCAAGAAACATTAGACAAGAAAGCCTGAATCTATCGTCTATCATGTACTGAGTCTGTACTGCTGAGGAACTGTTTCCTTCTTATTTTGAAAGTATTAACCGGATGTGCTCGTGGTTGTCGTTCTTATTAACTTGACGTTCGAAGGCGCGAGCGCTCTATGGAACCACCACAGCGGTGCTGGAGCCACGCGCCGAGCGAGCAGTCACACACGCGCTCCAAAAAACAACTTGTCATCCTCATTACGGGCCGGTGACCGGGAGGGTGCCGGGGGGTGGGAGGCGGGTCTGGGGCGGGGGCATCTCCGGTCTGAGCCCGACTGGAACCAGGTCCAGGTTCTGGAGATCTGGGACTGTTTACATCTGGTGGTTTGAGCTGATTTAGATCAAAAATTTCACTTTAATTTCTTTATATATTCATCTAAAAACACGAATTGCTTTTCAATAATACTATATAGTTTCCAGCATAATTATATATATATATTTAAAATATTTATCAACTTTTACCTTTTATTTCACGATTAAAGATTAAGCCTAACGCTGCTATTTCAAGTTTATATAAAGATCTATTCCAGGATTTTTTTTTTTTTTTTTTGAAACAACAATTATTTGTACTTTTTGTAATAATCTATCAATCTATCAAAGTAATAATCTATCAGTGTGAATTTATTTATTGATTTTATCTAAAAGTCGCTAAAATTAAATTATTTCTACTTTATATCTTCAAGTTAGGAAATAAAAATTGGAGACCGACGACTAAACGAAAAAAAGAAAAATAGATAAGTAAAATATGAAAAAGTATTTTTAGTTTTTATAGCTCTGCTTTCTACATTATTGCAAAATATTAAATCATCTGGAACACAGAAGAACTTGAGAAACTTTTTATTTTATTTTTTTAACCTCGCTGTCACAGTAATTTTATTTTCGAGAGTGTGTCTGGTACAGTTTGTTACTTCATCCCACACATTCCCACCGTCTGTGTTCAGCTCCTGACTCCTGGATGAGCAGCTTTTAAATATGCAGGAGATGTTTCAAACTGACAGTTTGAGAAACTGGAGGTTCACCTGCTCACATCTACTGTACACGTGCTGATTGTTTTACAACAGCAGGTTTCCATCTTAGAGCTTCTGTTACAGTGCACTCATATTTCCTCTGTGATGTAACAACATGTGTGGATGTTTAACCGTTTTAAATGTTACCATACATTTACATTAAATGTAAAGTTTAAGTCTAATAGATAAATAGGTTGTTGTAGTTTTTCAGTAACATATTATCTCTCTGGTATAACGATCAGGCCTGGGACTGAATTTTATTTTCTATTTTTTTTCTTTCTTCTTATGGGAACCTTGTTATCAAAGAGAAAACGTATCCAAGTAGCTTTTCAATCTATCTGAGCTCGTAGTGATTAATGGAAAGCAGGGTTTGGATTTGTAGGTTTTTTTTTTTTATGAGTGATTCCTCCAGCGTATCATAGAAACGATAAATTCATCCTAAAATTCATTCATTCCCTGCAGGTTTCTGCACAGCAGTGGCTTCGATAAGTCACAGGGACAATAATTTGATCCAGTTTCCATAGTTCTTGAAACAATTCATACCTTCTTTTGCACAAGAAGAATGAAAACCTGACGAGCAATTTTAATATTCAAAATGAAACCTTAGTCTCAGTACTGATTGTTGTTAAATTCATCAGTTATTCATTGATGTGATCGTGATGTGTCAGATCTCTTAAATGATTTATTCCATGTTCTGTAGAACCAAAAAGATTAGAAAGCAGCAGGTGAAACACGTCGTTAAAAAAATAATGTGACGTCAGACGGAGGTCACGACACGTGAAGAACAAACGTCTCAGCATCACAGACAGAAGAGAGGGAGGGAGATCTGTCTGAGGTACTAGACATTTGATGTATGTCTTCTCCTTATGTCCACTAGGTGGCACCAGAGCGTGTCTAACAAAACAATACTGTTCCCTGATATCAGCATTAGTGTTGGTACATCAATACTAATACCACAGCAGCAGTTCACTCTGTGTGGCACATATTGATCAACCACAGAGAGAGATCATTAGAGGGAGTTCTGACACAAATATGTCTGTGCCTTTATTTTCATTCTTTAAATCCATTTTCAGACTTTTTTTTTTTTTAACTTGCTCCTTTTCTGTTCTGATTTCATTCACATTTATCAGGACACAGCAGAAGTTTGTCATCATGGATCTTCATCGTTTTGTCTCGTCTCTGCAGGAAAACCCACAATCTTCGACAAGAAACCAGGTTTTGTTTCTGCTTCCTGCGATCTTGCTGACACACAACTATTTAAATATAATTCACTTTGCTTGTCTCTCTCTGGCAGGTCAACAAAAAAAAAAAAAGAGGAAAAAGAAGAAAAGAAGTGTGTGTGCTGCGTTATCCAGGTCAGACCAAATGAAAGAGTTATGAATAAATCAAAGCTACATTTACATTAAAATTCATCTCTTCTGCAGCTTTTTATAACATCCCAGGAAGGCGGGACACGGCTCCTCCACATCAAAAGGAAAATTCTTTGCACTCCTTTTTCCATCTACTTATTCTTATTCCACCATCCATCCCCCAAAAAGAAAAAACCCTGCCCGTCCCAAATCTCTCTTTTCATGGTCCAAGAGACACACACTCACACACAGATGAACATAAGAACACACTCACAAATCATGCAAGTGAGCAGAAAATTGCTGTACAACTGTGCACAAATACAAAATGAAATCCACTCATTAAAGCGTCTCTCACAGACACACACTCCAGTTCTTCTCTTATCTATTTGAAGCTTTTCTACATGTCTGTGTGTCTGTGTCTGCACAGCTTTGTGTCTGGTCTGTGCAGAGGCAGCGGCGCCCTCTACAGTCACTAAAACAGAACAGCGCTCTCAACTTCCTCAATTCACTAGATTTCATTGCTCTGTAACTTTTCTACAAATAAATCATATGTTTATAGCAAATAGTTCATAGCTTTATGAGATTGTTAACATTCGTGGTATTTCACTTACATTTTAATTCAGTTGAGTTTGACACAGTAGATGTTTATCAGACATTTAGATCCCACCTCCTCACGTTGTATAGTATGAGGGATTAAATTAACCAAAATTAAAGAATTTGCTGGAAATGAAACTCAAATTATCTTCTTGAATATAAATATTGTGCAAAAATAAATATATATCTACATTTAATATTTTATGTAGATTCCCAACAATGTCCCGGGGAAGAATTATTAAAAACCAGCTGCAGATAAATGAAACTAAACAAAGTAAAATCATTGCTTTAAAAAGCAAACTGATTTAAACTGAAACCCTGAAAAGAACAATGTGTCTGTGACACTGACAGAGAGGCTGTCTTTAACTTACTAAAGCTTTTGTTTTCAAGTACTAAGAAGGAAACGCTGCCAACGGCGACCGGATAAAAGAAGCTATTGTGCAGCTCTGGCATTAAACTGCCAAATCTCCTACAGAGACGCAATGAACATGTTTGATGTGGGAGGATGAAAGGGACTGCTTAGCATTTACCAACATGTATACAGAACAATGGAGGAGTTTATGAAGGGGAAATCTGTAATTATACTTTAAATCATCCAAATTTGTGTCAACAATCAGAGGGCAGGTTCATAAAGAAGTGTGACATAACTTAACTTGCCTGTCCACATACTTTTGGTCAGATAGACCATAATGACATAATCAGTTTTGTATCTTAATGAGTCAAAATGTTGAACTATTCCTTTAAAGTGAAGCTTCACTTCATCTGTTCAGGTGAGGTTTTCTGTCGATCACACATTGCCCCTGTAGGTGGCGCTCTCATCATTGTGCAGAGCTGCAACAGTGACGGTGACTGTGGTTAATTATTGGGTTATGTCTCTGCTCTGATCTCATATCAGACAGGAGATAACGCAACAGGTAAATATGACATTTAGGTGTTAATATGTGCTGTGTTACATGTTAAAGTCTGGATGTTTGAGTGTAAAAAAGAGTTGAGAGATGATGGAGGGAGATCAGGAGACAGACAGGGAGGTAACAGATGTGGGTGGGTGTTCCCCAGACGTACGTGTGAGGATAGCCACTCTGAACTGAGCAGGATGAGTCATAATTCACACCCACACACACACACACACACACACACACACACACACACACACACACACACACACACACACACACACACACACACACACACACACACACACACGCTCACAGTGAGGCGCAGACATGGGGAAGTCCACTGTTACCAAGGTAACGAGTGATTAGTGACGCAGGTGGATCTCCGAAACAAGAGAAAGACAGAGAGAGAGAGAGAACACCTGCTGAAAGCTGAGAGGATGACAGACACACACACACACACACACATACACACATCTGGCATCTGGGATCAATTACATTCACCATGCTGCGTATCTGACTTTATCTTTGTGCTCTGACTGCGGTTTCCTCTGTATCACAAACACATACACATCTTTACCCTCCTGATGCTGATGCTGCTGCAGTCATTACAACACACACACACACACACACACACACACACACACACACACACAGGTAATCAAATACATACGTAAACATATATGCTGTTATAATTAAACTAATTTCCTTGTCTCCTCTCATCTCTCTGTTTTCTGCAAAAACTGTGCATCAACAAACCTGACTCAACAAGCATCATCCCAACTCTCAACTGAAAGTTGAAGGTTTCTCTCTCATCCCCACTGTTTTCTGTCTGAGTACAAAGCTGTTTCACCTCCTGAGGGAGTTTGGGAACGTTGTCATCTATGCGGTTTGTGTCCCACCCAGCGGGAATGCAGGGAGAGCTGCAGACTGTATCCACCACCAGCTGCAGTGCAACACCTGGGACACGTATTCTCATCCTGGGTAACTATTGCAAACTAGAGCAAAGAAGCTAAAGCCAAACCACCTCCTGTTAAACTGACCTCAACCACAACACAGCACATCCAACACCGACAAACAAGAAAAAGTGAAGGAAAAAGAACTGACAGAAACTATGATCACTGCAGCTGAAAAAAACTGTATAAAAGGGAAACCAGCAGGTGTCAAATAGACACAATAGAATAAAACTACACAACAAAGCCAAAGTAACAAACTAAGAAACACAATTATATGTAAATCTTTTGTTAGATTCTCTCCAATATGCTCTTATGCAGATGAAGGACCCTGATGAGGCATCATCACTCATCTGACACTTCAACATTTGGAAGACGTGACACTAAAGCTGACGAACACCTGCTGTTTGTTGATTTTAGTTGAGTTTTTATCTACTGATTCACAAAAGCAAACAGATGGATGTCAATCGTGTTATTATTAAATGCTGCTTCTCTTTTCTTCGTTTCCAGGATGCAGAGATCGCCGTCGTTAGATTATTGAACAGAGGCTGTGATACATCATCACTTTTTGAATATAAATAAAACTGAAGACATAATGTTTGACTCTCACACAGCTCAGTGAACATCCACAACATGTTGACAGTTTATGCTCCCGGCGACAGCACAGGTTTCACTTTAAGAGAAAGCTCAGGGTGGATGGAGTTTAACCACATATTTATGTATCAGTTCCACCAGGTGGTGTTGAACCTCGTCAGTACAGTTAAAATCTAGGCTTGTCTGTCTTGTTCAGACCACCATGAAGGACGTAGAGAAGACAGAACATCCTTCAATCTATTTACGAGCTGTCTGTGCTCAAAGCAGCAAGGAGAGCAGGACGTTGGCTGGTCCAGACCATGTCCTCCACGCTGAGTAGCAGCTTCACCCTCTGGCAGATGAAAGAGAGCGCTCATGTGGGGATTCAATGATTTCAAACACTTTAAACTGAGGCACTAGTTCCTGTGAGGACTTTGTTAGGCTGCGTGTGTTGTCTTAAAGTTGTATAGCTGAGTTGTTGATCTGTCTTGTATTACATCATATTGTGTTGTGTTGTATAGTTTCGTCTTGTCTTGTATCAAATCGTATCATTTAATTTCATATCACACTGTATCGGGTCCTCTTATCTCCTTATTTTTCCTCCTCATCCTTCTTTTTCTTATTTCCTCTCCTCTCTCTTTTTCCTCCTCTCCTGTCCTTTCTTCTCCTCTCTTGTCTATCTTTGTAACATTCCCAACTCAGTGGGGAAGAGAAGAGAGGGAACGGAGGGACTAAATTATTCATTCGTACCCCCCCCTCTTTTCTTCTATCTCTGTCTGCAGTCTCTAGTGTCTTCATACCCCTCCCCTCTTCCTCCTCTTTCTCTCTCTCATATCTCTCCTCTCTCACCCCCAAAATGTCTTTTTCAACGCCTGTCTCGCTTTACATCTACTGGCACTCTTAAAAAAGTAAATCACAGCAACGGCAACAACTGTGTGCTGTTTTTGTTCCTGTGAGCTTTATTATCACATATAACTTTCAGATCTGGGGGAAAACCAGGTTAAGTTGACAGCGAGATGAGCCATCCCTTGTATCCTAGCAACCACAGACAAAGTCATGTACATCATTACAGGTGCAGAGAGTCATTTCTACCTCCAACTGTATCTTAATGGATGTCATAGATACCTCTGAGGGTTTATTATTAGATTCAAGTGAGGCTTTGTAACTTTCACTTTGAGTCATCTGTCTGAAGTTTGTTAACATTAGTCACAATGAGCAGCATTGGTCATACAACACCACATAAGACTGTAAACAAATTTATGTTAATTATTCCTTTTCCACCACAGTTGCAAAGTGTAAAAATAAAAACTAAAACTGTAGACATGGGACCAGTCTGAGTCACCAAACTTAATGTCACTCATTGTGGCTGACAGTTACATTTTATCAGAGAATGGCAGCACTAACTGTTAGTGGGAAAAGTTAGAAAAGATGACTAACAGTGTGACACGTCCTAACATGGTCCAGTAATAGAGGTGGAGGTCAGAGGTCACATATCAGCTGCTACAGCAGATAAATCATATACATTTAATCACCTGCTCTGCCTTAATTAGTTTCATTATTAGTGTCTTGTGACTTTTCCCAGTGGATTTTTATTTTAGCTTTGATAATTTGATTTTAATTATGAGTTGTTTGAGTATTGAATTAACGGTTTTTGTAGGAGTCAGAGTGAAAATGTAAACTAATGTTTTCAAAGTAAAAAAATGCATCATCCATTTACAGCAGCATCTCACAAGCTCAGTTTGTTCATCTGTCTCTTTTCGTTTCACACCAACTCCTGTACACACTAATCTTTGTAACCAAACATATAAAACTGTTGATACTGTGCAGTGTAAACTTGTTGCACAGTCCTGGAGTCAGAGAAATCTACTTTATCTGTCAATGCTAATTCATTTACTCTCTGTGCTGCTGTGTTTGTTTCTCTCTCTCTCTCTCTGTATGTGTGTGTGTTGCAGTGACCTGGGTCAGAAACCACTAAGAGCCACAGTCAGATTGATTAGTTCCCCCGCAGCCTCGACTAAACCACAATTCCCAGCTCGCTGCTTCTCTGCCAACGGTACTTTTGAACGTATGAGCCCTTTAATGAATGATACCAGTGGTTTTCCACTTATACCTTTGGGATGATGACAACACTGAAGCCTGCTAGCGTCTCTGTAATGAGTCATTCATGTCTCAGGAGAGCTGTTGTTTGATTCCACTGTCACAACACTTGGCCATCATTAAAAAAAACTGTACACTTGAACTGGTTTTAATCTTTAGTCTGACTTAGTTTGCATTCACATGCTCCTCTGTGCTGCTGTATGAATAAAACATAAAATTAGTTTCTGAATAATGGGAACACAGAGCGTAGGTAGATAATGTGACAAGAGATAAAACTTTGTCAAGCATTCAAGGCTTCAACAAAGGAAAATGTTCTCGCACCACCCACAGCCGTGTAACACGCTGGGACAGAACTTAAGTCCATTCTTCTTGGCAGCAGCGACAAGACTGAGCAATAAAATCACTAATTTCAGCTATTGTTGTAATATGTGTTTAAACTTGTTATTCCTCAGAGAGAAGTTCAGAGTTGGAGAAGAGGAGATTTAAAAAGTTGTATGATATGACGAGAAAAATATAAATCTAATAAAAACACATTTTTACATCTGATAATAAGAATAAAATCTCCACTGTCCTTCGTTATAGGAATCCTACATCCAGCGTGTGAACATTAATCCTTCTGACAACTACGACATCAACACGCCAGGCGAACACAAGACCACATCTAATCCAGGTGAGAGGATACAAACACATTCTCTGCTAATAAGGTGTTGTGCTTTTAAAAGACTATAAGCATTTAACACCTGTGTCCACCACTTAGAGCAAACAGAATAATGGATTTGAGGTGATAAAATTGGACAAACAGGCATAAAATGAATCATGAAAACACTCAGATATAAAGAGATGAAATCTTATCCATTCATCTTGGGTCTTTATCATTTTAATATTTGTTTTTACCATCACAGCTTTTCTCAGTTACGACTCTAAATCACAAAAGTCAACAAGTGTAAACGTTTAGACGCTGTGTTTTCAGATGAGTGAGCTCGACTTACACCAGATGAGCAATAAGTGGAACCGGTAAATGACTTGACTAGTGGTGGGCATCATGACCTCATCTGTCTCCACACACACACACACATCACTGACAGCTATATAATACACACTCTTCCAGACAGATGCTACAGCGTGACGCCTGACTTATCAACTATAACTCACACACACAATTGCTGAGATACTGTGTTTAACTCAAGATTCAAGAAATTAAAATACCAACAAACTAATCCATATTATACAACATAAACCTGCCTGGAATGTGACTGAATAGTTATAATATCCATGTCTGTAATATTTATGGAAAAAAAGAAGATTTAAGATAGACTGTTTAAGATATTTTTTAATAACTTTATATTTGAAAACATTAATATAGCAGATCACTTATTGTATGTGCCATATGCACAGATTTGTTCTGTACTTTGATATTTGTTTTCATGAAAAGTTCATTAGAAATAAAATGTATTATCATTATTAATATAGCTACTAAATAATATGGAACAATATTTCGAATTAATCATTAAATTCATTTCAAGTAAACTTTTCAGTGAAACTCAGTAAAAACATGTGAAAGATTAAATCAGTTTATATAAAACCACAGTTGTCTCTTCAAACTGTGTTGCTTTTTGTTATTTTTTCTAGTTTTCCTCTCGCTCGTCCAGGACCGAGTGAAAAGTATCTTACCTGGATCAACTTTGCCCAAAGCAGCTTTTATTCTCCTCTCTGCTACCTGCAATATAAACTCAAAGTCCATCACTAACACAAAACTCTGGTAAACACAGACCTGATGGACTCGCTAGAAAACTCACTTCTTAAAAGTGTAACCCGAAATGTGGCCTCACGTATGGATGCACACACACATATATACACAGAGTGTGGGACAGATATGGCGATTATGTCATGCAGGGCTGTCAGCGAGTGAAAGGTTAACACCAAGGACTGAGGGTCGCCTCGAGTGTGTGTGAGTGAGACGTAGAACAAAGGAGGAGGGATGAAGTTGAGAACAAAGATAAAGACAAGAGGCGTTTAGAAAAAGCTACAGAGTGAGAAGTCATCAGAGATGGAGGCTGCTCTGTTTAACCATCACTGTATTCCTGTGGTTCTGTCCAAGTTATTATAAGTTGTTTAGGTAAATTTAATGACTTAGTTAAGAGGAGGGATGATCATAATTGGTGGCTGATGGGATGTTACAACCTATGGACACATGGAAATGCTAAGTTCTTATAAGTGTATTGTTTTGAGGGTTCACATTAAATTAAAAGGTTAAAGATCACTGGATTTGTGTTAAATAATCGTTTCAAACAAAAAAAAAAGAAGCAGCAGAACCAAATGTTAACCACTGACTGACAAAATATAAGAGGTACAAAAATGATAAGACTGACTATATTTATAACATGTCATCCTTCAGTAGTGTAGCTACGTGTATGCAGCATTTACATCCTCAGTGATTATACACATTTTATGCAACGAGTCCGAGAGAGGCTGAGTTCTTGTCGAGTGTTTCTCTGTCTCTTATCGTTCGGTCTGTGAAAACACTTCTTGGTGGAGTCTTTGATGCCCTGCTGCTTTTTAAGTGCACTTGGGAAAATAACACTCAGCACTCACTCTCTCTTGACAGAAACCTGGATGGAGCGTCGTCCAAATACACACACACACCTGCACAAGTACACACACACACACACACACGTAATCCTCACTGACCTTCTGTGTTTTTCTCATCGCTTCCTTTTTAAATTATAGTTTCTATTGTTGAACAGTTCCATTGTCGTCATCAACACTGGAATCAGTAGCTTTAGTCACACTTCTCTCTCACTGAATTCATCCAGTCATTTCATTTTGTCCTAAACTATATCAAAATGTGTATATAACAAAGTCTTGCACAAATAGATTGAATGAGTAGTTTGTTTGTTTGTGACGAATGTGTTGAGTTCAGACAAACACAGATCAGAACAAAAATGTCACAATGTCTTTATTCAGACTCAGTGTTTAGACAATGAGGCCATGAGCTAATAAACACACAGACACACACACACACACACTGCACCAAAACCGTCCATGTGACCTTAGAGGACACACATCACTGGAGCTGACACTATTTTGTCAACTCATCACTTTTAGACAACATCAACATGATGCAAGTCAGAGACAGAAACACTTTGTTGTAAGTTTCAGGGAAATATGACTTTGATATACGTTGCAGAGTATGTACTTAAATATCATGTGTGTGTGTGAGAGAGAGAGAGAGAGTGTGTGTAGGCCTTTTACTTAAAGAGACAAATCTAAGTTGGCACAATCCCCGCTGCTGTATTCCAGTGTTTAAATAAAATATTAAGTTTGATGCCTTAATGGCGACTCTCCAGAGAAGGTGAGCAACTGTGTGTGTGTGTGTGTGTGTGTGTGTGAGTGAGTGAGTGAGTGAGTGAGCTATAAAAGGCAAAAGTCTCTATCTGGGTCACGCCACATGGGACATAAGACATTGAGTAACGTTGCGCCTTATTCCTCTTAACAATGAATGGTAGTGATGCTGTTTACAACAATGGAAGTTCATTCACACTAAAAAAACCTCAATAGCAGCCGCTGAATATATGTTGAGAAAAAATATATTGCATAAACTTTAGATTGTTTTATGTCATATTTGTTATATTACTCATCATGGAAGTGGCTTGTGTTGTGAAACAGGACAGGACAGTATAACTGATTAAAATATAATCTCTGATTTGTTTGGCTGCACTGTAAACACCCTCCTCATGGGTCGATGGATGTGTCAGTGTAAACAGACCACTGGGACCTAACACTTCCTGTTACCACCGACAACTAAATTAGAGCAAACATCACAGAGACCATAAATATCATCATAACAGGTCATTAAGGAGATGAATATTGACCATTAGATTTCATGTCAGGATGAATTTTTTAGCAAACTTTTTCCATTTATAAACTTGATATATGAAACAACTTCCTGCCTTTTTTGTTTTGATAAACTTTATAGCAAAAACTGAATGGAAATATTAAAGAAGATAAAAGATTTTAATTCAGCTTTGATTGGGAAAAAAAATAAATAGCAACGAAGTAAGAACGAAAACAAAAACCTTTGGCTTCGTTCTCAGTGACTCATCACTCACTCGCATCCAAACACACTCAACAAAGCTGTGTTTCTGTGCCCCCAGTGGACCAGCACTAAATAGTGCAATTCACAGAAAAAAATGCCAACAAATGCTGAGTCAGCAAAACTCTGCCTCCTCCTCCTCCTCCTCCTCCACCTCCTCCGCCTCCTCTCCATCCACAACGGCTCCATATTTCACCTCCAACTGTGTGTATTCTCCATAAACACCCACACACACACACATGCGTGTGCACCGAGGCACTGAGGGAGAGAGTTCATACGTTTTCTTTAATTAAAGGAGAAAGTGACAGTTAAACGGTGGCGGCTGCTATAAATCCACGAGGCCGGCTGCAGGGCGCCGGTGGCGACTCACTCGTCTCTGTCAGTGATAGTGAAGCCGACAGCTTGTAGCCTATTGTCGCTGCAGTCCCACTGTGTGTGTGAGTGTGTGTGGAGGTGGGTGAGATATTCTTTCATTAGTTAATCACCTCACATAATAAAAACAACACATGCAAAAGCCAAGTTTCTGAGTTTGTAATCACTCGTCACACAACAAAATAGTAGTGCTCAGTAAATGAACCAGAATTAGTTGGTGCACTGGCAAAGTCTGACAGTGTCTTCTATCTGTTTATGTTTGATTATCAATCAATGGATATTTAATCAATGAAAAGTCACAAAACTGGATTAAAAGTGACTGTAAATTCAATCCAGTGTTTTCAAATGTGTGTATTTTTTTGGTTCAATTTAATTTATAATGTTAGACAAAGGAAAGTATAAGCTGAATTTAAACCTTTTAACTTTTTAATTATCATAGTTCATTAATTGACTTATTTAACAGTATAATGCTTCATCAGAGCCTTCACCCACTGAGCTGCAATTAAAAACACTAGAAGAAGCAAAAGCTCATGAGGAGTTAAGATCTTTTTGTGAAAGTGTTTCAACAAACTTTCACACTCAGTCAATCATCAACTGAGCAAAGAGAGACAAATAAGAACAGGAATTAAAGCAGAAACACTTTATAAACTGCAGGTGGTTGTGTGTTGTGAGTCTGTGAAAACTTTAGTGAAAACACTCTTCTCCTGTACCAACCTACGTCAGTATTGATTTTGTTTTGGTTTGTTTTCTTCTTTAATCTGTGAGATTAATGGTTGATCTTCTGTGCCGAGGCCTTTCTGCTTTAGTGTTTTCCAGGAGATTACATGTCGATGACACGGTGCACATGAACATCTTGTCCCTTAAAATATTTGAAGATGAGGCACAGATACATTTCTGAGGAGACAGAACTCAATTCTGTCTTATTTATGTGGAGATGTTTGGAACTTTAGCCATGAGTCATTTCTCTTACAGATCTGTTTCTATGACGATGGTTGTCTTATTCAAACTGCAGCCTCCAATGAGGACGGATGCAGCTCTTGAGTTTCATCCTCATTGAGATCATGGCAAAGATACTTTCTGCTTTAGATGCGACATTTGTTTGAAAATAACTTTGTAACTTTGTAACAAATCAGTTTTTGCAACAATGAATACTTTGGAAGAGTACCGCTGAAACTTTTTTAACTTTTTTTCACTGGACAAACTGTCACATCACTTCAGAAAAATATTATATCTGACCACAACTGTTGTCCTCATGGATTCATGGTTACTGCTGTTGCCCTCTAACCAAAGTGTCAAGGATACAGAGGCCAACTAACGTAACGTCGTCAATATGCCAATAATGTTGACAACATCCACTTCCTGTTACAGCGCCGTTCTCTATCTCTGCACTGCTGTCACCCAGAGCAGATGGTGGGTAAACAAAGCAAACTATTCAGTTTGGTCAAAGCTTTTAGTAAATCTAAGTGTGTGCCGTCCTCTCTGAGGAGCATGACTAAGAGAATCAAAACACCTGCTGTTAAATTAAACTGAATTTCACTCTTGATTGAACTGTCTCTGTTAATGACAGAAGAGTGTCCCAGCTCTGATCCAAACCTTTGAGCATGGAGATGAAGCTGAGACATAATAAACAGTTCATATAAATAAGAGAGAAAAAAGTTGAAATAAACATCATGTGTCCTCTTGAAGTCTGAATCCTTGAGCTTCTGCTGAGCACAGCATCACATTCAGTCAGGAGGATCTCTTGAGAGAAGATGTTTACAGTCTGATTCAAATGTCTGCAGCCAGAAGAAAAAACACACTGAGACTCTCTCTACTGTCTCTGATACCACAGTGAGCCCTGTACATCCACAGTAGAAGTCTAAATAAGGCCATGTGCTGTTTAATCATGCAGGTTAGTGGAGCCTGAACGGGTCTGCATGCTGCATTAGACCTGATTTTCTGCAGCATCTCTGCCACGCACGGCACGGCACGGCACGGCACGCACGTTATTTCTCCCCCTCAAGCACAGCCTCTGTTGTCAGTTGTCTACCTGTGCTAATAAGTTATCACCCCACCCCTCCCCTCATCACCCCCTCCTCCCACCCTCCTCCATCATAACCCCCCTCCTCCTCCTATAGTGCACTCACTTGCTGCACAACTGCGATTGCAGAGAAACACCAGCAAGCAGTCGAACAGTGCAGTCTCAGGAGGGACACACACACACACACACACACTCCTGCGCGCACACGTTCACACACGCAATAAAGTCTTTTTCCACACACACGTACACGCAGAGAAACACACACGTATACAAAACACAACACACGCACACAACAAACTCACCAGTTGGGTTCTTGTTTTTCTTGAGGCTCCTGCCACAAAGACACTGCAGCATATGCGATCCTTTGCTGAAAATGTTGTTCCAAATAAACCGCATGGATTTGGCCGAGACAGGGGGGGAGGAGGAGGAGGTGGTGGTGGAGGAGGAGGAGGAGGAGGAGATGGGGGACGAGAGGCGCTCCGGATGCGGCAGCCTAAAATTCACCCACCGCATGGGGGCTGATCCGCCCCCCTGTTTGCATGCCAGCAGAGCCGGCCAGCTGTTGGGCTCAGTTCGGCGGTGCTTGCCCCCCCCAATCTGCACCATAGACAAGAATAAGAGTAGGAAGCCCGGCTCGTCGCCCGGTTTCTCGCCCGGTTCCTCCACGAGCCCAGAGAGCAGCAGCCGCACGTATTCCGCGTCGATGTCGTCCTCGTGCGGCAGGAAAAGAGCAACCGCTGCGGCGCTTTTCTCCGCGGTGTCCGCCTCCGGCTGCCCCAGCGGCCGGTGGTCCTCAGCGGCGGAGGAGCGGTCGCTGCTGCTGCTGCCGCCCGCCCGCCGCGGCGTGAAAACCCCGCGAGCGCTCCTCTTCAAATGGCGTCGTCTGCCGCGCGGCGCGGGGAGAGGAGCGGCAGCGGCTGACAGGCATGCGGCGGCGCTAGCGTGAAGTCGGCGGTACGCGGCAGCTGTCGGCTTCTGCACAAAAAACCATTGCATATTAGTGTTGATGGCAGGGGTCGGTGCGTCCGTCCGTCCAGGAGGGGAGGGGTGCGGATACCGGGGTCCGTCAGCAAGTCGGTGGCATCCCTGTACCCACACAGCAGGCAAGTACTGCAGCAGGGGGGCTCCTTTCCAAACACACACACACACACACACACACACACACACACACACACACACACACACACACACACACACACACACACACAGAGAGAGTCACTCAGACACACACGTTAGATGCAGAATCCAGCTCCAGCAGCAGCAGCGCCGGGTCTCGGCTCTCCGGTCTCTGGTCAGTGAGAGCGCACGCAGCGCTGCACCGGGCAGGTGAATCACTGCAGGGAATCTCTGTTCTATCTCGCTCCGTGTTTTCTCTTATTTTAAAAAGTCCTTATGAATATTTGATCCGCGTTTCGGCCTCCACTTCTTAATAATCCATAAGCTCCAGTGCGTCAAGATCCTGCTGCTGCTGCTGTCTGTCTCCTCTTCCTCTCTCCTCCTCCTCTTCCTCTTCCTCACCTTGCTGATGAAAAGAAACTGTTGGACTCTGACTCTGGTGCCTCCACCACTCCACAAACTAAATGCACAAGAAGAAGATGGCGATGATGATGAAGAGGATAAAAGTCTGGCTCCGGCTCGTGGTCCTCGCGCGCTTCTCTTGCGTCTCAGCGTCTTTCTCAGCTGCGCTCGAGACGACCGACGGCCGGTGGGGCGCGAGGAGGTGCACTGACTATCTATACCCAACCAGCGACGAAGTCTGAGCATTTAAACAAACTACGTAATCCGGTTGGCACCTTCAAAATAAAAGACCCGTATCTGATACTTTTGGCGCACACTTCTTATGCTCGCATGACTTTTTTTTTTTTTTTTTTTTTTGACTTTTCCCGAATGAAGCAACGTTTTCTAACCATTTTAACTTGATTTATGTTTCAGAATAGGGTTGTGCTGTTTCTTCCTACATGCAAACTATATATATATATTTTTTATGTGTTTGTGTGTATTATAGATCCCAAAGCGCAAATTTGGTATTTAAGAGAACAATCTGGGGTTAATTTGTGCTGATTTAAAAGAAACAAAGTTAATCAAAGTCTACCTGCAATTAATTAATATGCGAGAAGAATCTTGCAAAAGTTTTAACATGCACTTTCCCGCTGATTACCTGTTCTGAATAGTTTATAGACCGTTTGTCTGTGAGAAAACATTACAAAATTGTCGTTAAGAGTCTTCTCCGTTGTATATCTTCTGCAAAACAACTTTACAATCTTTCTGATTGGTTGATTTGAACTGAGCGTGAACTTTGCGTTACACTCGGCTTTTATTGTGGAGGAAAGACCACCTCCGGTTTGCGCGTGCATCTTGCTGCAGCTCCACAGAGAGCAGCTGCTTGTTGTTACGTAGACATGTGGTTCCCACACCGTCAGTATCTGGACTGACTGGATGTGAACCATAACCGGCAACATATTGAGGAGGGGTGTGAGGAGGGTGAGATGGGGTCACAGATGTGTGCACGAGATCACGACAGTGTTACATCCGGTTGTCACTGATGGCTCATTACAGTTGTGTGTGTGTGTGTGTGTGTGTGTGTGTGAGGAAGGCGTTTCTCCAAACTCTTGTTGAAAATCAGTCTTTTTTTTTTTCTTTTTTTTTTTTTTTTAATGGCGCCTTTATTGTCGCTGTTCACACCTGTTGCACTGACTCTCATTAATCGTTTCCCGCGCGGTTTTCTGGGGTTAAAAACCTTCCAATCATCTATTAAACCGTGTTTTGAATGAATTTGATGTAATAATAATAATAATGATAATTATTATGTATTTATATTTGAAAAGGTCGCAGGCTGTCTCGCGCTCAGATGGTAAAATGCTGCAGTGTTTTCAGAGGCGCGAGCTGACGCTGTCCGTGGTGCTGAATCCGCACGCGCTGCCTCAAACTCAAAAACATTAACACGCGCGAGTGAAGCCTTATCACCGGACTGCTTAATTATCCAAATGACGTGCAAGCGAAGCTTTCCAGCTCCTAATAACAATAGAAACAAACCCACCCGGGAAGAAAAATAAAGTCAACTCCTTCACTTTGAAGATAAAACTCATCAGAGTCTCATAAAAACCCGTCGCGTGTTTACATTTCACCGAGAGAAATAATTCGAAATGTCAGCGTCTGACAGAAAACGTCTGCAGGAGACAGAAGAAATCAGTTTAACACACATCATTACATCCCCCGGAGCGTCGTGGCGTGTCTTAAAACACATCATCCATTCTCTGTTATAGCTTTGTGGCTCATTTGCCTTCAAATCAGTCCGTTTATAATCCTGAACCCAAAAACAGCAGTTTGACTGTAGGAAGAGGAAACAGGTTCTTTTTGAAGTGTCTCTGTTGTTTGCAGTGTAATAAAACCTACATTTTTGACGGGAATTTGAAGGAATTTTAAGAAATGCCAACATATGAGACAAATATTCACTCTAGACAAGAATGGGAATTTATATGTCCAGAGAGAAATGATGACAAACAGTAGCTAAATATATTGCGTATTATATAATAATTAAATTTTTCTTATAATTTATAATTCTAAACTGTTCCACTACTCCTTATCATAAGTTACATCAGTTGTAAGGTCACAGAACAGACATAGTATAGTAGAAAATAATATTTTTCAGTATCATTAGAATCCTGAAAAATAATTTGAGTTTATTTCCTTTAAAAATGAAAATAACAACCTTTGAAAATGTCAATAGATTTTATGTGGCGACAACCAACACTGTTGTTTATAAAAATAATCTGAATTTTGTGTGTTTCTGTTTGTCTTTTTTCAAGTGAAACTAATGAAAAGTTTCTAAATGTCACTAATATCAAACTATCTGGTTAATGTCAGATGTTGCTATGCTCTTGCTACAGAGGAGTAACATCCACTTTTTCTAAATTTACTAAATAATTGTTTTTATCATTTGCCTTTTGTTGCAGTTTATGATGTTTTCCACTGGACAGACAGAAAATCAAAGTGCTGTTTGTTGAAAATTTGATATAAAAAATCATGGCCGTTATAGCTTCTAGTTAAGATGGTTTATTTAGGAAATGGCATCTCAGTCATCTCAGCTACAACAGCATAAAAAATACAACACATACACAACAGTTACATCGAGCTCTCACAGTTGATGAGATGATATTCAGAAACTGAAAGGTTGAAAAACTGGCTTCACATAGAAGCTTTAATCAGTCAAGCAGTCGCTCGTAGCTGTGTGAATGTTTGTGTGAGACATTTACATTTTTTAAAGTTGTCAGGCTCACGTTTAAATGAATGAAATTCTGCAGTGGCACAAATTAGCAATTACAGACAAACAGTGAAGTTTCCAGACAAACCTCTGTCTCAGCTGCATTGCAGTGTTGGCAAATGAGTCCAGGATAATGGTGCTCACAAAGAGCCAGGTCTCTGGCTCATCACGTCTTGTATACTGTGACATTTTAGATCACAACAAAGACCACACTCACACGAGCAACACACCCACACATAATCATTACTGCTGGATGACTAACCTGGCAGGATTTTTTTTTCCACACTGTGTTCACGACTTGTATTGTGAGCTCAAGGCTGCAGCTTGGGATTGCTGTCATCAAGGGGCAAAATATCATCTGTGTGCACAGAGAGCTCAGCTTCAGCTCAGTGAGCAAATAGCCACAGCTGCATGTGTGAGAACAGTGTGTGTGTGTGTGTGTGTGTGTGTGTTGTACACGGCAAATAGTGTGAGAGAAATGAAAGGAGAGAGGATGCAGGAACAAAGAGGGGGAAAGCGTGGGATGAGGAAAGTGGGGAAAAAGGGGAAATGAAAGAACAGGGTGACAGGGACTTTTAATTACTACACTAATGGAGATAACTGAAACCAGAAAGAGCCTAAAGCTTTTCTACCTGGTTTTAAATCTGTTCTCTGTTTTATGTGGTTGCAGGAGTGAAACCAGAAAGTTCAGGATACTGATGTTTTACATGTCAGCACTTTCCTCCCAATGGCAGATGTGTAGACTGAACCTCGTAGGAACCTGTAGGAGCCTGTAGGAGCCTGTAGGAGCCTGTAGGAGCCTGTAGGAGCCTGTAGGAGCCTGTAGTGGACACCGGACTATTGAGAAATGGATTCACACTAAGCCTGCTGATGTATTGATCTGTTGGCTGCAGCACTGAGAGAAAAACACAACATGGCCTGCACACAGAGAGAATATCATGTAACAGCCACAGAACAGATGGACCAAAAAGAAGAAAAGTGGCCCCCAAATAGGAAATGACGATACTTATTTACAAGGATGTTTTATTTTTACAACACATCAAACCAAGAGAAACTTTAGCTGACAGATTTGGATTTTATTCTGATTGTCTCATTTGAATGATAAAAGCTGCTACTATTACACTGAGAAATCAAGCTTGGATGAAAACATTTTTCAGCAGAGTTCAACAGTCTTGTGCTGAGCTGAAATGACACCGTATTCAAACCTGATTTTCCAAATGCTGTGTGTAACATGAAAGAGCATCTCAAATGATGCAGAACATCAAACCTGCAGAGCCTGGATCTGTGTGGAACGACTCCCCCTACAGGCCAACAAGGAAAACTACAAGTATGTGTCGACAAGTGCAGTCAGAGAGTGATAAAGATGATGACAGCCAGAAACAACCAAACATAGTTAATAAATATGTGAGTCATTAGCGTTACAAACCAAAGTTTTCTGACATGTAGTCTTTTTTATGTTTTAGGACATTTGTTGGACAGAAACAGAACATGGATGAGTGACAATATCATAAACACACAATAGGTTAGATATTAATAATGACACCAGGTTAAAATTAGAATATTTAGAGGGAATATCTGAAACTTAGACTTAAAACCTAAAACCATCTGATAGATAGACAGACGGACAGATAGATAGACAACTTTATTGATCCCTTTGGGAGGTTCCCTCAGGGAAATTGAAGCTCCATCACATACAGCACTGTTAAACTTAAAAACACACTTAAATAGAAGAGCAAGAACACACACACACACACATATATATATATATATACTCAGATACGCATATGTGTGTGACTGTGTACATAATATATGTAAACTGTTCACAGCAGTATCTGTCATGGTTATAGCACAGGGTTGCACAATGTTACTGAAACTGCACATGGTTGTGAAGAGATTATAAACTATGTTAGTTTTGTTTGTTTCTTTATTTTTCATTAAATAATCAGTATAAGTGATATAATATATAATATTTAATGTACATGTATCAAAGTTAAAGGAGTTTTAACTGACCTGTAGTTGAACTGTAGTTTCCGCAGTGACCTGAGGGGGCAGCACTGCGCCTGCGCAGCGCCGGTTCTACTACATTATCGGGGACGAAGAGGAGGATTTGTCTCCTCTCGACGCAGTTTGACCAGGCTGCTCCACTGTTGACAACACCGGACTAACGGGTTCACTCGGGTAATTTCACTCTTGTTAGTTCACATTTTGTAAAACGTGTGTGTTTTCCTGATAGATATGTTGTGATTAAACGTTGTCGCTGTCTGTCTCTGTGTGTCTTGTCCGTCTTTTCCCAGTTGTGTCGTTGTCATGGAGCGATGCTTTAGGTAGGAAGAGAACAGGGAAGCGCTTAACTAAGCTACTAGCTTCTGTTGTTCACCATCCGCTTCATTGACATTTAACACGCTGTTGTATCTTAATTAATTGCTATATTTGTGTTACATTTATGCTGAAACTGGAGTTTTAATTGTATAACGCTTTTCAGCTCAGTGATAATGCTATTTGGTTTGTTTTGGCTAGCTAATAAGCTAAACTCCTAATATAAAATGCTGCTACCTGACAGCTACAGCTAATTATGTGTGACTAAGTGTTTTTTCTTAAACGCAGTGAGCAGTTTTACTACGTTTAGGCTTTGGTAATCATGAATTGTTTTATTAGACTTTAGTCCAATTTTAATGCGTAGGAAATCACAGGATCCTATGGTTCTGAGGTTTAGTGAAGTTGGCACATATTATACATCGAGTCATAACTGCTCAACTGGATTCAACACTGAAAAATTGACTTTAAAGCCTGACTACAATAGATCTCTGCTGCTTTGACTGCATGGACTGCACACTGGTTTTCATGCATCATTTAAGAACTACTGGATTAATTATTATTATGCATGAATTAGTTGGGTTTTTGCCAGGATAATTAAAGAATGTGGTCATTAAATTTAAAAGATGTTGTCCAGTTTATTTATAAATATCTCTCATCCTGTCTTGTCTGAAGTGCCAGCAGGGATGGTTCTACTCCTTCCTCCCCACCTACGCCATCATCAACCTCAGATCCTCCTCAAGTCCCCCCTTCACCTCGTCACCCCGCTCCTGTCCCTCCCCTGTCTCCACCATTACCCCTGACTCCTCCACCGCGAAAAGGACGGCTAGGTTTTGCGGGAGCCATGGTGGACGTCAGTAAGTGGCCCATGTTCGCTCTGCTCAACACTGAAGAGCTGGCCACCATCCGACAGGCTTGTGTCTTTGGGACTTCTGCTAATGAAGCCATCTACATCACACATGGAAATGAGGTCAGCCTCCTGCCTCTTAAGTAATTATTCATAAACATTTAAAGCTTTTAAGGTGTTGTAACTTATTTAAAAGCGTTTAGACTCCATATTTGTGTCATTTTGAAATGCAGGTGTATTTAAAATGTGTTTTCTTTTTCACCGAATTGCTGTTTTCTTGTCAGTTTATATCTTAAAGTCAATTTATTAAAACAAAATTTGTTTTCTAAGCTGTATATTTTCCCTAATCTAATGCTCCACAAGTATTTTGAATTGTTTACATCAAGGTAAATATGCACTATGTACTGTATAAGCAGCCAAAATAATGACTGTGCAATCAGTGTTTATTCCTTGTGTGAAGTAGTAACTCTGTGCTTGTTATTATGTCCCAGGTATTTGTGTTTGGAGTGAACTGCAGCAGCTGTCTCGGTACAGGAGACAGTCTCAGCACTATTGTGCCAAAGAAACTCGACTTCCTGCGTGGGAAGAAGGTCGTCAGCCTGAGCTACGGCAGCGGACCTCACGTCCTGTTGGTGACTGATGGTGAGTTATTACTACTCTGAGTTATAAAAAAAGCATTTAGACAGTAAAGTAATAAACTCATCTTGTATGTTTCTGCTCCTCTTCTTCCCTCTAACACACCCTTGAGCTCAAGATATTTCTAAAGAATAAAAATTTATCATCAATAGAAACTGAAGCTAAAATGTTCATGATGTCAAAAAGAAACTTAAGTAAAAGCTTGATTAAACTTCAAAAGCATTTTTCCATTGTAGCAGTTTCTGGTTAAATTCATGACTCACAGTTTGTTCTTTGTGTTGATGTAACTGCAGATGGACAGCTGTTTGCTTGGGGCCACAACGGCTACAGTCAGTTGGGGAATGGGACAGCCAATCAGGGCTTGTCCCCTGTGGTGGTAACTGCAAACCTGCAGAGCAAGAAGGTGAAAGAGGTGGCGTGTGGCTCGCATCACTCCATGGCGCTCACTCACGATGGAGAGGTGACTGTTGCACTCTGAATTAATTTTTCATACTTCATGTTTGTAAAATAAACTCCCTATGACGTCATTATTTATAGAGTCGTGTATCATGTAAAGACTCGGTGCCTCGGTGGGTAATTATTGGTGAAATATGTTGAATTATTCACATAGTTTGTCTTTCTTTACTCTTAAACACCTGAAGACAAATGGTGTCATTCTCACATGGGCCAAGTATCATATGTTACCTTTTAGTGTCAAGTTACTTTCATACTCATCCTCTACAGATCTGTATCAGACATTTGAAAAGATGTGTAGATGATTTAGTGGGAAAGAAGCTGCTAGAACAATATAATGTCTCAGCTGGTGCAAAGTAAAAGGTGTGGGATTGTGTTTTTGGTTGTTACTTGAATTTAAAAGAAGGCTAGAATTTGATGTTAGGAAAGTATAAACAATGTATTTAAATAAACTGGTATGTTTGTATTTTGTTTTTGGTGTCAGACAGGTCACACAAAAACCTTTACTGCACTACCTCCTGTCGGCTTGAGTTTGACTAAGCAGCTTATTTTTAAACCCAAGGCATTCAAGCTAATTAGGCTGTGAATGTGTGTGTGTTGTAAGTAGGAGAGGCTGATGGGCTGCTGTAGTACACTTCACAGCATTTTTATTTCATAAAATTTTGTTATGTTGGCAGTGTAAAGTTGGTACTAAAACCACCCTGTGCCTGCAGGTCTATGCGTGGGGTTATAACAACTGTGGCCAGATTGGTTCAGGCTCCACAGCCAACCAGCCGTACCCCAGGAGAGTCACTGGCTGCCTGCAGGGAAAGAGTGCGGTGGGGATCACATGTGGACAGACGTCCTCCATGACTCTGGTGGACAACGGAGAGGTGAAGATGGTTGTATGTGAAGTTTTAAATATTCTACCTGGTAGTAAATGTGAAATTCAATAAAGAGGTTTATTTTACGTTGATGTAGGTTTATGGCTGGGGCTACAATGGGAACGGACAGTTGGGTATCGGCAACAATGGAAACCAGCTCACGCCTTGTCGCCTCACTGCATTGCAGGGGTTGTGTATGCAACAGGTAACAACCTGATGTGATGCCAACATATGTGTCTCACTTGTGACTCTTGTGTTTTCATTCATTGTAATTTTCTCAGTGTTTCTGATAAACTCAAACCACAAGGCCTCGGTCTAATGGTCTAACTGAGTTTCCTACTGTGGCACCACAAGCACTTAAAGAATTTCCTTGTTTCCAGATTGTATCAGGCTATGGACACTGTCTGGCACTAACAGATGAAGGGCTGCTCTATGCCTGGGGAGCAAACACTTATGGTCAATTGGGAACAGGCAACAAGAGCAACCACCTCAGCCCCGTGCAGATCATGGCTGACAAAGAGAGGTAGGAGAACGAGAGGTTGAGTGCTGATTTTCAGAGCGGCATGTCTTGTGTCTTGGTATTTGTGCAGTAGATGAGCTAATTTCTCCTCCATCCTGTTCAGACTTCAATTTCCTGTTTCCTGTCCTCATTTCCTCCCTCTGTACCTCCACTTCTGTTGCCGCTCCTTTGTAGTGAAACTTCTTCTTTCCCTTGTTAAACAAAGACTAGAGGCCAAATCCTGCCACAGCAACAATATTGCTTTATTCTTCTTATTTAACAGGATAGTAGAGGTCGCTGCCTGTCATTCAACACACACTTCAGCAGCCAAGACTCAAAGTGGGCAGGTACATATGCAATCAGTCCTGTTTTCAGTGATTTAACTGTTGAGTTGTATCATATAATGATGTTGGTGGCTGTGACCGTTCCTGCTGCAGGTTTATATGTGGGGTCAGTGTCGGGGTCAGTCCATCGTCATACCTCATCTCACTCACCTCACAAACACAGACGACGTCTTCGCCTGCTTCGCCACGCCGTCCGTCATGTGGAGGCTCATGTCCATGGGTGAGGGAGACGATGTTCATCCTCAGCAGTGTGTTTCTTTCTGTTTGTTTGTTTTAATCTGTGAAAAGGAATTCATTTTCACATTTGTGTTCTGTGTTATTCCAGAGCACGACGACTTCCTGACAGTAGCCGAGGCTCTGAGGAAAGAGTTCGACAGTCCGGAGACGGCTGACCTCAAGTTCAGTGTTGACGGCAAATGTATTCACGTTCACAAGGCCGTGCTGAAGATCAGGTGTGTTTTCTTCTGCATAAAAACACAAATACAGGATAAAAACAGGATAAAACCTGATAAGGTTTTTTCCATTGATGACACCTTTAAAGCTTTGCATCCAGTACTGTGAACTTGTTCTTTTTCATTTAACTAAATAAGCTTTTTGTTTGAGATAGATGTGAGCATTTCCGCTCGATGTTCCGCTCTCAGTGGACAGAGGATCAGCAGGATGTGATAGAGATTGGTCAGTTCTCTTACCCCGTCTACAGATCCTTCCTGCAGTTTCTCTACACGGACTCTGTCGACCTTCCACCTGAGGACGCCATCGGTTAGCACTCGTACTACATCGTCTTGTTATTATCAAATCAGTTTGAGTGTTTACAGACGTTTATTTCCACGATGTCTGTGTGTGTTTTCTGTCGTCTTCAGGGCTGTTGGACCTCGCCACATCTTACTGTGAGAACCGCCTGAAACGTCTGTGTCAGCAGATCATCAAGAGAGGAATCACTGTCGAGAACGCTTTCACGCTGTTGTCTGCAGCCATAAGATACGACGCAGAGGTACGACATACATATTTAACTTAACGCTAGGTTTCATTGTAATGGCTAATAGAAGCTCTTCATCTTTTGCTTTACAACAGCAGCTCAGTCTGAATTTAAAGCAACTTAACTGAATAAATGGGTCAGTTTAACGGTTTCACTATGGATCCATCACTACTTCAACAGATTCTCCATAAAACCATTTTCAAATTTTCAAAGTTTCTGTGTTGACCAAAGAAAGAGGGGACACTGAGTGGACGACACGAACCACATTATATTCACCTCTGTTCTAGAAATGACTCCTGTACTGTGCTATTGTGTGTATGTTGCTGCTGCTGCATTGTACTCTCCAGAGGGATCGAGCCAATTTAGTCTTTATCCTATTCTGCCTGACTCTGCATTATATTAGATTTTTGTATCCATGTCCTAATCCTGTGTTACTATTTGTCTTTTTTTCAGGACCTGGAAGAGTTTTGTTTCCGGTTTTGTGTGAACCATTTGACTCAGGTGACTCAGACCGGAGCCTTCTGGCAGGTGGACGGAGCGATGCTCAAGGAGTTTATCAGCAGAGCGAGTCGCTGCGGAGCCTTCAAGAACTGAGTGGTACCCAAACTATTGTGGCCAGGGGGATGTGTTTGTGCTGTAAGTGTAGCAACAGTGCGTCACTGCTGTAAAAACATCCGTTTTGATCACATTCCTGACAGTGAGTGATTGCCTGGTTGTTGTATGGATTCATGTATTTACTGAGGCACATGTCTGCACTTGCACAGCATCACTCAGATGATGCTGGACTGGATTTTAATCTGCGTTATCTCCGGATCTGAAATCAGCACTTTGGCCATTTCCTGTGGAGTTACTCAACGACCTCGCCGGCACCTTTTCTGTCAAACTGAAATGTATTCTTTACAAGCTGTATACTTGAATTTTTTTGTTTTCTCGGTCAGTGCTTCCATGTACTGAATATTCTCTCTTAATTTTCTGGAAGATTTAATGTCAGAGACCAAAGACGTGAAAGGAGTAGGAACAAAGACGTTAAATAACTAACTCAACACTGGCCAGGATACTAGTACCACTGTAGTGAAAGAGTTTTATCTACTTTCTTTATTTGTTTTTTTCAGTTTACTCAAACAAAACTACCTATTGGATATATTGAAAGACACGAGTAACACTTTGTGGCGTCAACAGACACGTGAGCCAGAGGCCTGTGTGACGAAGCAGGATTATGAGATACTGAAGAAACTTTAGGTTTAACTCTGATACTGAACTTGACCTGCTGACAAATTAGCTCACTGGAAAACCAGAGTCATCAGTCTACAGAGTTTAAGTGCAGTGTTTAGAAACGATGCTTGACATGCGCATTACAGCTAGCAAGTGCCATAATACACGGAGGACAGTTATCACCGGCCTGATTTTGAATGTGTAACAGGTTGCCACAGTCTTGTCAATGTATGGGAAACACTGATTGTGTTTGGTGTTTGAAAAACAAAACGAAAACACACACAATTTGATTAATTTGTGGCAGCTGGTGTTGATTCTGTGGCAGCCGTCACACATTGATCATTTCATGGTAAAACCCTGATAGTTTGACTTTAATAATTAAAAATTATCTCTAGTGTTTCTTCTTGATTCTGATCGTGACCGTATCACTTGTAGATGTCACTATAACTGAGTCTACCTGCAGGTTTTTCTTATCACTGTTTGCATAATATGAACTTTATCTGTGGTTCTGACAGTGTTTGTAGTTTTTCCATATTAACATACTCAATGACCGAGATAATGGAAAGTTATCCTGGATATGTTGGACCTGCTTCGTAGCACAGGCCTCTGGTTTGTTATTTTAATCGTTCTCTCTCTGGGATTCTGAATATTTTAAGAGATCAAAGCCGTTGTGGCAATTCTGATATTTTCCTTCTTTATATCCGAGGCTTTTTTTGTTTGGTAAGTTTTTTTTCTGCCTGATTCAAATTTTTGTTCTACAGCACTTTAAAAAACTACAGCTGGTTTCTTCCTCAGTGAAGTGAAACAGTAACAGTAGAAATGGTTTAAACCCTGTGGTGAAAAGAAAACTGAGTAAAAATGTTACATTAGGAAGCAGTAAGTATTTTAAGCACTGTAACATCGCCAGCAGTTTTTTTTTTCTCTCTTGTTGCAACTTGAAAAAGCGTCTAATGCAGATGTTGTGTTGCAGAAGCTTTATATTCCAGATATAAACTGAATTTCTTCATTACTCTGGGACCCACAACAAACTGAATCAAGGTCTGTCCATCATTCCTCGCTAATTTATTACATCTTCCACAAGTGTTTTTGTAGATACAGTAACAAAGCACTGGACTGAACCTGGACAAGACACTGCAAGCTTAAAGCAATAGAAACATTTGCTCGGTTGCTCAGTAGAAATAAGTGTGATGTTTGTATTATTAGTTTTTTTTACTCTGCTGCATCACTGGCTGATTGATTAAGTATGTAACGTAATTATGCTGCTCTAGGAAAATAAGCGTGTTATTGACCTGGTTAGTTGGCAGCGTGGCCACTAAGATAAGTTTCAGTTTCCTCTGTTAGGTTTCTGTTTCAAGACACAGTTGGATGCTTGATAAGACGATTTTAATTTGGCTTCAGTAGAACAACTTGTTCATTATTAAAACACAGAAAACAATGATAGATACATTGAGATTAGGTTTCTGTTTTAAAAAATTGAGGAGCAGGTTTACAGTTTTTATATATGTATATGTATCTATGAAATAAGACAAGCAACCTGGAAAGAGTTTTGCTGACTGATATTAAGATAAAATATATTTTTGTTAAGCTTTCTTAAGCTTGTATTTACATAGAACAAGCTTGTAAAACTGCTGATGGCTTTTATTCAGCTTATAGCATTGCAATGTTGGGATTTATATTCATATTATTTTGCTGTTGCATATCTGGAATATGTTATTTTACTTTTTTTTTTTTTTAAGAATATTCAGCCATGGAGATAATATGTTTCTGTGAAGAAATAAATAACTGCCATGTGATTTGTTAGTATTTGATGCTTATTTAGCGCAAAAGTAAACTTTATTCTTATAATGCAAATACCTTTTTTTTTTTTTTTTAAATCAACTTTTACAGGGTAATAAAAACTGCAGTCATGTGACGGTATTGTTCAATAAATAGTATCGTCAAACAACTGGTTCTCAACGCCCACAGATACGCTCCGCCCTCTTTGTGACGTCAGAGGCTATTTGCGGAAATGACCCTGAAACTCTTCGTCAAGCTAACGACCGTGAGCCGCGTTAAAACAAAAACTACTTCGAAATAAACATTTGTTACTGCGTAGGCTGAAACATAAATACTATTAGAACGTGTTAACTGAGCTAAAACTACTATATTTAACTGAGACGCGTATTAGTTGATTAGTTTCGACGACGTTTTTTGTATTTTTATTGAAATGCCGAGAAAACTTTGAGATGTTAGCTTAACAAGCTAGGTTGTAGCATTATATTTCTAAATTATTACAGGTAAATAATGCGAAACACTGTTTTTTGAGGAAAGTACGGTTGTGTGTGATTATTATGTTAACAATATATGTACTCTAAAGGCTGATTTGAGTTGTTTTTCTTGAAAATACCGCATTTGGTTCGTCTGTTTTGCTTTTATTTTGAAATTACTGTCAGGAAGTGGCCTTTGTCAATCTGTCCGACTTTACAACTGTAAACAGGATAATATTAATTGTAGCGGAACTGTCTTTCCCGACTTGAAAGCTTTCGTTTTTCCAGTTCTCGCCCTATATAAAGCCGAGGGGGGGGAGGGTTTTCCCACTACATCCTGACAGGTTGAATGGAGGGAAGTGAGATGAGGAAACGAACCGAACCGGTCCAGACCAGGCCAGGTCGGGGTACCAGAGATAGCAGCACCCAGACTGACAGCAGAGCACAAGGTGAGTCCAGCAGAATAAAAATAGTTCATATGTTATAATGCTAATGGTTTAGCTAGCGTCCTGTGCTGTCATGTCATAAAACAGCTGATTTATGAGAGTTTACAGTATAACCTGTTATAGTAGCTGCGTTTAATGTTGTTTATTTCTGTTAAATCATCATAATTATCTGTAATGTCACATCATTTTAATTGATGGAAACACGAATTACATACTTTTGTTTGCATTATGTGTCAAAGGTTTTTATAGTTGGAATATAGTTGTACAGTGACTTAGGCAGACACTTAATATTTGAGAAACTGGGATAAAGTGACTAGATGAAACTTGTGGTTTTAGAAATATGTCAGGGTCCAGGTTTGTTCAGTCAACTGTGAGAGAACCGGTTTCATTTTCTTGCAGCCTCAGGTGTCTCTGATGCATCGTTTAATCGTTCAACGCTGATCTCTACTCTTCTTCACATATTTGACATTGTAATTTCAGCTGTGGTGAAGCCACTTTGATGTTAAAACATTCATTCATACGAAACTGCGAGAATGGATGGATAAAGAAGAATGTAGCTCCCAACAGGACAATTAGTGTTATTATTTTATTTCATTGTTATTAGATCTTTTTGTTGTTGATGTCCCTTGTTGGTCTGTTGTAAATGTTAAAATTGAATCAAAACCAAAATGGAAAAAAAAAAAAAACAACAAACATTCATTCATAGTCTTGAATCGTCTTTGTCCTCCTCTCCAGGTCATGGCCCCAGGTTGTCAAAGATAAATCTGTTTACCTTACTGAGTTTGTGGATGGAGTTGTTCCCTCAGGAAAAACAGGAAGAGCATGAACAGAGTCAGGTTGGTGTGTGAACACAGTAAACATGTACTGTCCATCTACTACACATGAATCAAACACCAGATAATACTCTCTGAAGTAATGAAAGGATGTTTTGTGTTTCAGGTGCGTGGGGTGGGCCTGGTGGTGGTGCGGGACAGTAAAGTGGTTGGACTCCACTGTTCGGGCGCTGACCTTCACGCAGGACAAGCAGCCATCATCCAACATGGCGCCGGTCTGTCCGACTGTCAGCTGTACTTCTCCAGGAGACCGTGTGCTACCTGCCTCAAGATGATCATCAACGGTGAGACTGAGATAAAAACGGCTGACAAGTGGAAAGGGAACAAGTGCTTTCTTGTAAAGATATGCTTTGTGACACTTATATTATCACAGTGTTATAAAATTACAACTTTATGCTTTTATACAAATACACGCAATTTGATGGTGAAACAACACGTAGCACAATAATACAATAAAGATACTATAAAAAGTTGTCTTTTAAATCTATGACTGATCCCTGTTTGGAATGTGGTTTAACTGGTTTCGTTTAGCTGATCAGTTTGAAATGATGTTTGATTTATACGAAAGGTACATATTGATCCATGTGCACAGAAAGATATCTGTCCGAAGCAGCTACTATTGTCGTCTGTTTCAATTTCAGAGGAGAAACTGTGAACTTCCCTTTAAAGTCTTTGTATCTAAAACGCTAATTTTGAATTCAGTGATGTGTCCACATCAGCTACTGTTCTGTTAATCATCATCTCAACAAATCTCTTTTGTATCTGCAGAGATGTCAGTATAATAGTCTTAATTGCTTGTTATTCTTCACTTAGTGTAGTGAGTTTATTTTGACATTTTGTCTTGGCAAGTCTTCATATGTGTTAGAGCCGAGGCTGAACGTGCAGTCCAGGTGCAGCCTCTGTGTTGTAAATTATAATTACTTTATTGACGATCATCCTCCCTTTTATTGTTCTTTAAAATATATCAGGGCTGAACTGATCTTTGGAGTTTTATTTTATTTCTGACTCTGACTTATCATCTTTAAGGAGCAACGTTTACTAACAGTAGCTGGGAAATAGATACTGACGATGCTTGTTTCCTTTTCTCCAGCTGGAGTCAGTCAGATCTGCTTCTGGCCCGGTGACCCTGAGGTCAGCATGTTGAGGTCCACCTTCACAAACCACTCACAAACGAACTCCCACTCCCACAGTCCACCCAGCTGTATCAGGGAGGAGGCTGCTCTGGACGCTGTCGCAACAGAGAAGCTCAAGTCCAACAGCCGCCCTCACATCTGTGTGCTGCTGCAGCCGCTGACGCCCGGCCTGGTACAGTTTGTCAGCGAGACGTCCAGAGACTGTGATTTCATGGGGAAAGTGATGGATGATGCACCAGAGTTGAACACAGAGGAATTCTTCAACAGGTGCTCTACATATCTACTTCTGTTTATGCAGAATCACACGAGGGTTTTTGGTTTTAAATTGCACGTACACTACTCCTGCTTTCCAGAGAATGGAAGAGACACCTAAAGGATTTCTCCAAACATTTCCTGGTCGAGACGTCTGAGCAGCATCAGGAGATTTTAACACAAATGTGTTTGGAGAACTTCAGTGTGGATCCTTTCTTCTCAAACCTGAGACACAACATGAGGGAGCTGGTGGAGGTTCTGGCTGCGGTGGCTGCTAGCGTACCACTGCAACACCACGGCTTCTTCAGGTTTGTCACACTCTGTCTTGTTTTTTTGTAAATGTTAAGTTGTGATTTGTTGTTGATTGTGTTTTTTTCTTTGACTCAGGGAACAGTGTTCAACATCTGAGTCCTCAGGTCAGCTGTCTTTTCCTGAAGGAGTTTCCCAAGAGGTGGCGCGTCATTGTGTCGTCCAGGCCAGGCTGCTGGCCTACAGAACAGGTCTGCTTGGTCTTGAAGAGGTGTTTATAACAGAGAGCAGATCCTGTTTCAAGTCAGATTGAACAATATGTGATTAAAACACCGGCAAGAAACTCACAACACTTAAGTGTTTGTCAAACTGGAAAATCACTATTGACTGTTCAGGTTTGGTTGGATGTTATTTCAGGTACATAACCGTTTATTTTTGGTTAGTCAAGTGTCATATTATTTGACACAGGTTTGGTATTTTAGCCTGAGGAAGCAGATGTTCCAGTATTACAAAACTTTTGAGTGCAACATGAGTTTGTTGCCACTCTTGAGTCTGTAGGGCATTTTCCTGAACGACAGGTTTAAAAGTCACAAGTTGAGCTTTTGTGTTGATATTTTCACCTTCTTCTTACACAGAAAACTAATTTTCATTCCAACATTTTCATTCCAGAGGATCCTAAAGTGGGTGTTGGTGCTGTTATCTGGGCCCGAGGACTCTCAGTGAGCATCACTTTTCTTTCCTTTTGATTTTGATATGTTTTTTATAAGGACACGAGATTAAAGTTGCTCTTTTTTTGTCCAAGGCTGGATGTGAAGGAACAGGGGGTCTGTACCTGGTGGGTTGTGGGTACAACGCTTACCCAGCAGGATCGCAGTACGCCGAGTACCCTCAGATGGACAACAAACAGGAAGACAGACAGAGACGCAAATACAGATACATCGTCCACGCGGAGCAGAACGCCCTCACCTTCAGGTCAGAAGATGAAAACAACACGAGTCGTGTTTACTTTTCAGCAACTTTGAAACTCATTTTTTTTAATTGCTTTTTAGGACTCGAGACATCAAAGCGGGGGAAGACACCATGCTGTTTGTGACTAAATGTCCATGTGACGAGTGTGTCCCTCTGATCCGAGGAGCCGGCCTCACCCACATCTACACTACAGACCAGGACAGAGACAAAGATAAGGGAGAAATCTCCTACTTGAGGTTCAGCAGCTTGAAGAACATCAACAAGTTCATCGTGAGCACAAGGAGATTCTGTTGTTACTTAACGATTTACATATAGTTTTGCATGAATTTAGAAAAGACTGTTCTTTATCTGTCTGTACAGTGGCAGAGGAGCCCTTCAGTCTGCTCAGCGTCTTCTACTCACGTTGTCAGTAAGTTGATAAATGTACCTGTATTTATTTGTGTGCTTTGTAACAGTCATAATGGGTGTGAAAGTTAACTGTAGTTTAACAGCAGTGTTTGGTTGTTCCAGACGGTTTCGTGGGCAAACACAGCCGGCAGAGTGAACAGGAGAACCACAGCAACAAGAAGCTGCGCATCAACAGATCACATGACTCGCCGTCCGTCAGCTGAACGTCACCTCTGGCAGGTGGACAAGTTAGTCAGTGGATAAACCAAAAAATACAGAATCGTGTTTTAGCCCCCGTGCCACAGATTAGATCAAATCTGTGCTGCACATAATTTTACATTATTTAATTACCCTTTTAATGCAGGACTGAGATCAGCTGCTGCATGTTTATGTTTTACACCAAGATGAGTGGTAATTTCTGCAGGAAACTGATACAATTTATACCTTTAAAAAAAAAAAAAAGGTGCTTGTGAACTGTATGTGGCTGCTTTAAATAGAAATTGTTAGTGGTGTGTGATTGGAGGACAGTCCATCAAGTCCTTAAAGGTTCGAAGAAGCAGGAGCACTGCCTTAATCAAGACTTAATCACGTCCAGCCATTAAGACGCCGTTAGAGAGACGAGAAGCGAACAACACAGTGACCTCAAAGGGGAAACCACTCAGCAGAGACGAATTGATGAAAAGGTAAAGAACGAATGGACAATTTTTGAAACAAAAAAGGGAATGAGAGTAGAAAAAGTAATGATATATTTCAAATAGTAATATAAAATGCTAATGTGAACTTTTTTTTATGAAAGTGTATAGTTTATTTAAACGGTATAAGTGTGTGTTTGATGGATGTAGCTTCTTTTGACTTGAAAACAGTTAAAACACCATAACATCCGTACAAACTGGATGTTAAAGTAGCTGTTTGTTTTTAAAAATGGTTATATTTTATATAGGATTTATTTTTATTTTTTTAATTATGTTGTTTTAAATCTAAGGTGGACAGAAGCAATTTGCACTATGTTTGGATCTCAGGCTCGAAAGAAAGAATATAAAATGTAGTAATAATAATAATAATAATCAACATAAATGTGCCACATGATGCAGCTTTAAGAAAGAAGGAGTTTGATTACACAGCGGTGTCATTATTTCATGTTGATTTAGGGTTTGCACGAGGACTAGTGTGTGTCAAAGCATTTTTTTCCCTCCTGTTGGTTATTAATGATTCATTTCTGTAACTTGAGTTAAAATCATGAGACGGTAAAAGCTAAATCAGCATGAGCTTTAACGTTAAGATGAACTTCAAAGTAAAAATCTTAACCATTAGCACCGAAGGAAAAATGAAAATAAAAATCTCGTTCAGAAATTGTAAAAGGTTTTGTTTTAGAAGAGAGTTATTACACACACACACACATGTGCATTCCAATCCTTTTATTTACTGCAAATGTGTCAATACAGTTGAATCAATGTGGAAATAAAGTGGCTGTTTTCAGAAAGAGATGGACGCAGGGAAGATTGTGTTTCAGCTTTGACTAGTTTTATATTTTAGCTGTAAAACAAAGAAAAAAGTGGAGTTTGGCTCAAGTGACTGAAGTCTGATGTAAAGCTGGTTGGATTATGAGCATTTGATAGAAATAGTGTCACAGCTTTGAACGTCCAGAGCGGCTGGTTTTATGTTTTATGATGAAAATCTTCAGAGGTTTATGATTGTTAGTCACTCTACTTTTACAATCCTCCTCTATTGCTTTTCCTGTTTTACTTCAACATATTTTTTGAAACAATTTCAAATTCCTTTTTCATTAATTCAAGTTAAAACTTATCCAAAAACTTAAATGGAAGATAAAATGATCAAATATTGACTTCCTTGAGTTTCCAGGTCAAATATAAAACCAACTCAGCTTTAAAAGCTTTTTTTTCTAAGTGTTAATTTTTCACAGTTTGACTTTGGCCTCGATCTACAGCTTCGTAGTTTGTAGTTCACATGTTGAATTGGCGTCGACTGCGATTTGGCTGCAAAAAAAAAGTTTTAAAAGTTTCTTTTTAAAACAGCGTAACTCAAATATAGTGAGTTGAAAGGTTCACTGCTTAATCACAACAAATATGTTCTGACCAGAGCATATTTTCATCAACATAATTAAGCTCCCCATAGATAAAAGATACTGAAATTACAAAAAGAAGAGGAGGAAGAGGAAAACACAGCAAAACCAAAAAGGCACATTTGAATCTTCACACCAGTGAAACCATCTGACAGCACAGAAAGAAAAAGAACAAAAACACAAATAAAAACAAAAATAAAAACAAGTGCCTCCTGATGATGTCGGCACTTGACTCACTTCAGCTGAAACAAACCATAAACTGTACATGACAAGAAATGAAACTACATATATATAAAAAATACCATTAAGCAGTGTGAAAACAGTGATCAGCTTAAGATTAACGAAACAAAAAAATCATCAATTATTATTATTATTATTATTAATATTATTATGTTTTATATCATACAGAAAGTGCTATCAGCCACCAGCAAAAAGAACCAGTGATCAAAAGGATTGAGGCTTCCTGTACCGATGTCGGCCCGATGTCACGGTTCAGTTAGAAATGTCTTCATTTCTCTTGGTATTTACTCGTTTTATTGGCAAGTGTTGGTCAACAGCGACCGTCTAGAAACACCTCTTACTCTCAGTTTTTTACTGAACTCAGCGATTGGCACAGATGGATGTTTCTAAACCTGGGAACATGTGGAGATTTATAAAATCATATTTACTACTTTTAACAGTGACTTTTGGAAGACGAGACTTTAAATTTGTGAAGCTATGTTGTTTTTATGTTTTTTTTTTTTTCAGTTTCACAGAGTAAAATGAAAATTTTGGCAACGCAATAACAAAGAGGTGTTTCATTTGACTCTAAAGTCGTTGACCCAGCTAAAATAATAACAATAAAAATAAACACACACAAAAAAAGAAATTCTTCATTATTTTTCTGATTTGCAGCTACTTCATTTTAACAGTTAGAAATTAACTTGTGTGCAGTGACTGATGGTAAAATACCACTTGATTGTTTTTATATATATATACATATATATATATATATATGTATTTTTTTTTTCTGGCCAAAGCTTCTTGAACCAAAGCGAATCATCTGCCTCCAACACTTTGAGTTGTGGCACTACTACATGCTACCGATGAAAACAAAAAGGTTTACAAAAGATCAGTGATTGAGAACTACGCTTGTACAAGTTTTTAATGAACCAACAAAGAGAAAAAAGACAAATAATGTCTTGAAGATTTGTTGTTTTTTTTGTTTGTTTTTTTTTTAAATAGAATAACCATTATTGGTGATGTGTATTTTTTTCTTTTCTATGTCTTCCTATTGATAAAAAGTCGGTCTAGTGTGTGTGGAGGGAGGCAGAGGGAGGACTACGTCTCTAGGAGGCCGGTTTCTTCAGATCCCTGATCTGTTTGATTAAGAACGTCTTCTCGTCGTTGAACTGTTCGTCGTCGGTGCGGTCTTTCTGGAAGTTGCTCAGGAAGTCGATCAGTTTGGTTTGGTTCTTGAGCAGGATGTCGACGATGGGCTGAGACTTGTTGGGGTTGGCGACAAACACCTGGAGATGGAGAGAAAAAAATAATTCAATAATATTCAATCTGTAGATACAGATTTAAGTCCTGCAGAAGAAACATAAGATGCTATTTTTTTTTTTTAAATTTTTGACCTTAAAGACGTGGAAGGCTTCAAACTGGATGTTGGGACTTTTGTCTCTGAGTAGATTCATCATCAGTTTGAGATTCTCAGGTTTGCTGATGTAGCGCGTCATCACTGTGAAGTTATGTCGGTCCAGTAAGAGCTCGCCCAGAAGCTGGAGGAGACATTATTTACAACGTTAAAACTGAAATAATGTGTAATAGCTCCCTCTGTTGGTCTGGGGAAGAAGTAAACCATCATCCTTCCTCTTTAATGAGCTGTTGCCGTAGCAACAAACAAACAATCCTGTTTTCCCCAAAACACTGTGGCAGTTGACGTGAAGCAAAGTCACTGTGGTGGCAGTTTTCTCTCTGTGCTGCAGAGACTCATCAATGTTTTATTTTGTTTTTATTTTTTTTTTGCAAACTTCTGAATAACTGAAGACTCTTTCTTGCAGCGTTACACATTAAATCTTTTTTTTTATGCTGTTGCTGATAGTTACGGATAAATATTTCCAGGTCAAACCTTTAGAGACTGCCTCTTGGTGACGTAGTTCTCAGAGTGAAGCAGCTTCTCGTAGTCTGCAAACACCTGCAACAACACGAGAAACACGATTTATTAAACATCATTAAGAGTCTGACCGCGTATAAAACACACACCAGGGTCTTTGGATCTTTTATATATTTGTTTCACATCTCTAACCGTAAAGAAAATCATAAAAATCTGCTGTGTTTCACTGTGTTGAGTCCTCAGGCGTCTCCAGGTAAAAAGACACTTTTGTGTGTTGTTTCCTGAGGTTGAGACCCCGGCGGCCCCGACCTGTGACGGGGCCCCCGACCACATAGAGCTGAGCTTTGTGCATAGAGACGCTGTGACACTGACGGAGCTTTCCAGTGATTCACTTTTCCTGGAACTTGAAGTATTAAGTCAAAACTTTTATTTCTCACTTCCCCCGTTTACAGTATCGGCCCCAAGCTGATTGAATGGACCCTCACAAGGACCCGTAGCCGCTGGTGTGTGACCACAGTGTGTTCGATCACACAGCGACCTATTTAAGATACATGACTGGACCACTGAGCTCTGCAGAGACTGATACCTGATCTGGTGACGTGTATCTGTATGTTTATGCTTCTTAATGCTGCTCGGTGGCTGATGTTGCGTAACTATGGGATGTTGGAGAGATAATGGAGAATCGCTGGTTCATAACAACATTGAAAACTTGTGTTAACATGTGTGGCAGCGATTACAACGTCCATCACATGTTCTCCACACTGATTCTGTGTGTGTGAGTTTTGGGAAATGTGTGTGAGTCAGTTCACTCACGGCATCGTAGTTGTGTTCAAGATATTCGGCCACAAGCACTTTGTGTCTCGTCAGGAGATCCTGGGAACACAGATCAGATCAGGTCTTTTAGTTTTATAAAAAACTGACTTATGAATTTAACTGTACTTGGTTGAGACTCAGACTCACCTTGAAGGTGGCGAAGGCGTCTGATGCGATGTCGAAGGTGGACATCTCCACGTAATTGAAGAAGTTGTGGAAATGTTCAGAGTGAAGAACGATCTTGGCGAGCGGTTCGTGGCGGATACACTCCCTCAGCATGATGCCACAATTTAACGCCACCTGGGGCGTCTCGTACCTTCAGGAGGACACACAGTGTTTGTCTCATGTCTATGAATCAGACTGTGATCGGTTCATCGAGTACATCTCTGTGTGTGTGCCTCACCCTTTGAGCAGTATAAAGAGGACCTCTTGGTGAGAACAGAAGTATTCGACAGTCGGGCTCCTCATCCCAATCTGCCTCCTCAGGATGTTGTTGAAGATCTGACACACGTCCTTCTTCCCCTGGAAACACACACAAAAAACACTGACACTGTTTTGTCCTCACAGTCAGAGCAATCATTTATTTATGTCTTGTCCATCGTGTTTCTACGGCAGGTGAATCATCACTCGTGATGCTCCTTCTCTCCTCACCTCAAAGTCAATGACCTGCAGGTTTTCTACCAGCGATATGAGCAGTCCGCTGTTGTACAGCTCCTGAGCGAGCTGAGCCACCGTCTCAGAGTACGGCTCCTTGTCGTTGCTCCCGTACAGGATCTCCTTCATGGACACCAAACACTTCGACACCTCCTCAGACGCCTGCGGAGCAGAGTGGAGGGTTTATAGGAGCAACACGAAGGTGAAGATGCACCAAGAAATATTGAAGCAGCAGCTGAGTTGAGCCTGAGTTCAGATAATTTTGTGAGAAAGTAAACGGTGTTGACAGTGAAGTGTCAGGAGATGACAGAACAGGCTGTTCCCTGCTATAACTTCACAGTCGGTTGTCACCGCTGGGCCCATGGACTCCCAGGCATTTACACACACACACAAACATACTCTGATGTTGTCCTTATCTACCTTGTCTGTCTTCTTATCCTGTTTGACCAGGATGGCCAGGTTTTCCTTCAGGGTCCTGACGATGTCTGCCGGACTCTTGTGGGATTTACCGAACAGCGGCATGATGGAAACAAACTCACCTTGGGACCTAGAAAACACACAAACACACACACAAAACGTCAGCTGCTGTTCAGTCACAGTCAGCGTCTGTTTCCAACATGTCTGTGACATTTAGGAGCTCACCAGCTCGTCTTGGAAACATAATAAGAGATTTAACACAAAATCAAAACTAGGAGCCGTCCCCGTCGACCTCTCCTTGAACTTAGCGAACAGTAACCGATTGATGGTGAAGAATTCCTGGAGCGAATGGATTTTTAAACCTCCGCTCTTTCTGCATCTAGTTGGTATGACAAGTCGACAAAAGGCCACTCGCTGAGGGACAAATAAGAAGATGACGTGTGTGTGTTTGTGTTTCAGGATTCCTTTGGCACCTTAGAGACAAATTCCAGACTCATCTGGTCTCAAGTCCGTGCAGGCGACAACTGCAGCCTCTGTGATCGGCCTCCAAGAAATCAAAGTCACAGTTGACAGGTCAGATAGTTACATAACAGCACAGACAATGGAGGGTGTTTAGGTGGGATTGTTTGCTCTAAAATGTTTTAAATACTATTAACATTTCACTATAATCTGTAGCCGCTTTATTGCGTAACATCCACGCAGACCTCGGTTGTATTTTGTCCTGGCGCCGCCATAATGTCACGAACTGTTTAGCCGTCAACAGCTACTATGTTACTACGGTTTTCAGTTTCAGTGACATTATAGACAAACTGACACCAAACACGATTTGTCCACGTGTCATCAAAGCCCTGAGGATTATTTCTGACTCGTCAAACTTTCTTCTTGTTGTATAAAACAACAAAAACACGAGCAGTTGAGGTGATTGAATGTAACGGAGAGATTTAGGTTAGTGTGTGCGTGTTTAAAGGAACCAGGTGGCAGAAAACTTGTGACTGCTAATCCTCATCTGGGAATGTAAAAAGCAACTTAACCCCGAATCCCAATCCTCGCTTCATTCCTCGCCATCCACGCCCACCGTCAACTCTCTGCCCCTGGTTTCTTCTCTGAACCTCGTTTGCTCACTTGTTGCTCTCGAGGGTTTTGGTGAAGATAAATGTGTCGAGGTCGTGACACTTAAACAGGAAATGAAAACACAATAACAGGAGAATGAAGACGCTCTGATTTCCCCTGATGACACTAAAACAAAGCGCTAAACTCTGAGCTGAACTTTTACAGTAGATTTATTTATTTAATCAGTTTTACTGCAAAAAAAAATCCACATTTCTTCCTTAAGGAAGGAAGAAATGACAGTATCAATAATTTAAGACAAAACTATTTTTTACTTGATTATATGAAAGTTTTCTCCAACGGCCGCTAAAAACAAAACAAAACAAGAAAACAGCTGAAATCACAAGTTTTTCACTTGATGAAGACAAAAACCTGAGCTGAGTGTTTTCATGTTCCTCGGTGTAAAACATCGATTTAAAAGATTTTAATCCCACATCACTTTTTTTTTTTTTTTAAATGAGCCGAGTCTTTGTGATGTTTTTCCTCATCGGTCAGAGGCCAGACAGCTGCTTCACGTTTAACGAATCGAACCACGTGGAAGAAGACGACTTTTTCACGCATGAATCATCAGACAGAAAAGATCTAAACTCACTTAAACATGATGCATTAGTTTGTTTGTTCCTCTGCAACAGAAACAGAAATACACAGTTTAGATGTTCACGTCTTTAAATGTGAAAGAAAGAAAAAGCAGATAAATTCAATAAGGCTGCTTCTGTTTCATGTTTTTATCACATTATGTCACGACTGAAACTTCAGTCGAGTCAATATTTGTGCAAAGATAAACAGGCAATGAGGAAGTGGTTATATAAAGACCTGCACCTGCACCAGCTTTCCTGCTTTTTTTATCCAGTCATATTCGTGGACTGTGTCAGGTGATCACCACTGTGACGTCCGCCCATGTTGCTGCTACTTTCACTGAACATTTCAGGTTATTAAAGAATATCTAAACTATTTGTTTTAATCATCCAATGTCACGTCATCGAGTCCTGGACGGATTAAACTCTAAGTTACCATGAAGCTTTCATTTCTACTTCAGACTGAATAAATGTTATGTAATGAAGTTAATATGTTAAACACACACACGTCACTATAATCTAACAGGGAACGACTCCACATTGCCCCAAATATTAAGTTGTCAGCTGTAATCACGGCGAGTAAACAAGCTTTAAATTAAGACGTTCAGATTAAAAACAAAAGGACACGACTCGATTTTAACCTGAGTACGAAGAATAAATTCACCAACATGACATCAGTTTTACTCTGAAGACAATCAGTTTTCCTGTCAGTTTTAAAGAAAAAACAGCTTCAGTTAGTGTTTGATTAAATCAATAAATCAATTACAAAAAAAGATACTTAATTTACTGTCACCTAAAACAAGAAAATAGCAAGAAATCTTTGCTATAACTGCTTGAACAAATGACTAATTAATTATTCCATCCGTGCAAAAGAAAAAAACCCACAGCTTCTGGTGTCACATCAGCTGCCTCCGTATCAGCAGATTAATGTGACCGGAGCAGAAATATGTCAAACACCAGCAACATATTTCAGCCGCGAGGCGACTTCTCCTGGATTATCCATCGGCCTGACCTTTGCTGTGACATATGAGCTTAATGTAAAAGCCGACATCTAAAAGAAAATACCCTTCACTTTCATCTGCGCCAGACCTGCACTGAAATATTCAAACTGTCCTACAACACAAACACAACAGCTGCCAGGAAGTTTATTTGTTGCCGTGTTGCAGTTTTTATTAACTAAACTTTTGATTTGTTTGAGTTTTTTCTCTTTAAAATTCATGTGATATTACAGATAAATTCATAAAGTTATTTACAGTCGGTCAGGCCTCACAAGTCTTATCAAATATCAGCTGCATCAGATAACAATGATACACGCGGTAAAAAATGCAACATGCGCAGTGTTGGGTGGATTTGATGACTAATCAATGTGATTCCAGTAAAACAAGATAGTGACGGACCATGAAGTGACAGGAGACGACGAGGCCTGATACCTGCGTGACTCAGCCGACGGCAGCGGTGAGTATCGTGTCAGTATTTCTCGGCTCGTACTACAAACACACGTCACGTTGTTGAGTCATAATTACATTCATAACTTCAGTTTTGTAGCTACGCATCTGGAATATTCAGCAATGTGATGAATGTACGGCTTCTACAAACTGGAAGAAAACAAAAAGGTGCTCGTCATTTGAACATAGAAGCAGCAGATCAGGATGAACTGAAACACACGGAGGAATTTAAGTGTTGAAGGAAGTTTAACCCTCAAACCCTCAGTTGCTGGAAGCTGATATCAGATGGAATATGTCACATTGAGACAAATTAACTAGTTTATTTTTATTTTTAAAAGATGTTCTACTCTGAGTTTCTGTCCCAGACAGAGAAACGAGGATCTTAGAAGTGTTTGAATCGATGCTGCTGCATCACAGCTCGTCTCAAACCACAAAGAGCAGTCGTTCACTTCTCCGAGGCAACGAGGAAGGAACGCTGCAGCGAAAGGACAAACATCAGCTCGTCTGCAGATTGATAAATCCCTCTGCTGTTTAAACTCTGACCGAGAGACAGAAAAGGATTTTGTGTTTGCTCAAGGAAAGTATCCTGATACCACCACAGGTCTGCAACATTTTAACTGAACCAGAGACGCAAACTCAACACAACATCAACTCTCACCCTGATACACCCATCTGATTCATGGAGGGACAAAACAAAACTTGTGACTGGGAAACAAACCAGGAGTTAAAAATAACACACTGATGATGATGCTCAGAGGTTTGTATGACACAAAGAAGAGTTGCAAAACTTTTAGTCAAGTCAAAACAAGTTGACGTCATTATCACCTGTCTTATATGATATCAGTGAGGGTGTTAATACAGGAAGCTTTGTTAATAGACAATATATGACTCAACAACTTCACATCTGTTTCTCTATGTAAAGTTAATTGATAGTTGGTTGTTGAAGATCAATATATGTTGATAACGTGGAGCAGTGACAGACAGGCCTTCACTAACAGGATAGGAGAGCTACTGTATCTACTGGTCTGACTGACTGTCAAGACAAAAGGAGTTAGACAGAGAAACACAGGATGTGAGGCAACGCTCATTCAAAATAAAAGCAGAGCAGGTTTAAAACTACAAACACTGAACTTTAAATCAACTTAAAATATCAATTTAATTACATAAAATCTGAGAAAAACTAAAATATTCACATAAGATAAGTTTAGAAATACCTGCATAATTAATAAGTGTAATAACTGATCAATCAGTACAAATCTATGAACAAGATTAAATATTTAAAACAGAATTTTTCTCTAAAATGATTATATTTCCTGAGAAAAATTAACCCAAAGAAGCTGAATCTTTACAATAATATACAAGTAAATTTAAGAAGAATAATTTGTAGAGTAAATCAGTTGGTATATTACACCAACTAATCTACGTTGTTGTAAAATAAATGAGGCTGTAACACAGATGTAGTTAAAAAGTCTGTTTTGACCATTTACCAATTCAATATTATAATAATAATAAATGTTTCTGTTGAAAGTCAAAATGCAAATATTGTCATTTTAAATGCAAAAATCAAAGAACTTCTGGTACAGTTATTTAACTATTATTTTAAGCTTTAAATCGAGTGTCATTTTTTTGTTTGCAATTACATTCATTTATTTATTTTTCCCACAATCAGCTAATTGCTTCGATGACTAATCGTTGCGGCTGTTAATCGGTTTTATTTTGAAATATTACACCGGAAGCGCTGTTGTTTTCATCTTGGTTAACTTGACGGTGATCGTCTAAAGTAACGTAGCAGAGAAAGAAGGAAAGAAAGAAAAAAAAGCAAAATAAAATCCACAGTGGTTTATGTCCTGTAGAGGAATTAAACACAACGTGGACGTTGTTGTTTGGAGGAATAAAAGCGTGAAGCTCAGACGGAACTGAGAGGCAGAAAAGGCCGCAGAAAGAGTCCAGACAATGTGATTTAACACGGCTACACCCCTCTCGCCTCAGGCTAAACTCCCTTTTTTTTTGTTTGACAGATTTCCAAAGCGAATCACAGTTGTCTGCATCATTTCAGAAACAACTAGTGAAAATGAAGATCTCATATATCAACATAATAAACATTTACACCAACCAACCATGAGTTAAGTTATAAAACCCTGTCAAGGGCACAAATATCTCACCATCATGTTTGAACTGGGAGCTGCTATGAGCTGGAAATGACACTTACACTGAGAAGATGTTTGGTTTTGGAGAAGCTTTAAATGTCTTCACCGCTCCCGTCCCGGTTCAACAAGCCGCAGCCGAGACTCGCAGATCAAGCTGTCGTGGTCACGCCAGGGTTGTTTGTTGGCAGGAAATTCCGCTAAAAATGTGTCCGATACAATTTAAAATGTGCGGAATCTGTTAAGAAGCCAGTGCAGAATTCCATCTGGTCGCTTTCCAGCCTTTATATCAAGCTAGCGTGTAGAAACTCGACCACTTCCGGTGTAACATTTCAGAATAAAATCGCCAACGATACAGCATCCGTTCAAAGAAACGAAGAAATAAAGTGATTAAATGTTAAAAGTCAAACTAAAATTGATTGTGTTGATCTACAAAAACGCGTTTTAGTAATATGAGACGATAAAACGTATTATAATTCAGCTATAGAGCTGTCGCGCAGAGAAATCAACATTAAAAAGCAACGCGCGTCACTTCCGGTGCAGCTCAGCTCACGCACGCCAACTTGACGCATCTGTATCTTTCCAGCCGCGGCTGAGTCTCGTTCACATCATCTTCACCAGCGTTTTATACCGCATTGTCTCGTGCTTTACTGCATCTTATGTCATCATAACAAGTTTAAATGTAATTTATTTTACCATAATTATATTAAAAGGATCTAAATATATATTATAGACCGTTTTTACACGCGTGACAGATGAAAATAAAACAGAAAGGAGAGACTGAAGGTCGAGTAGTGAACTACTTGGAATGACGCCCAGGACAAACGATGACAATATAAACTGGAGAAAAAACGAACAAAAAAAACCAAAACATACACATATAACACTACACACACACACACACACACACACACACACACACACACACGAACACACATAATTTTACCTCAACATAAAACATACAATCATATAAAATCATTATATAATATATACAATATAAGTTTGAGTCTATATTGTCAATAATAATAATTAAAAAAAAACAACAACAACATTATTTTGGAATAAACAGGAAGCAATATTGTCAAATATGAATGCTAACTTTATTTAAAACGACGCGCGCCATAACTGCAAATGTCGTTAATAAAATTTACTTCCCTTTAATTTTTAATTTGAACATATTTGAGTAATTCAGGATGAGATACCAACGTTAATTTGTCTTTAATTTACTATAAAAGTAAACTCGTCACGTAAAACTTCACTTCAACAAAAATGCTAATGCTACATTTATGCTAGCTATAGTTGTCTTTCAAAATAAGAGCAAACGCGCCGTTCGGTTCGTGTTTTGTAGCTGAGAACTGATAAAAGTGAAGTTGTACAGACACGTAACACAACTTATATACTTCAAATATTTCAACAAACCACATAACTGTTCGTAGTTCGTTATAGTTTTAACTCAACGTGAAAAAATGAGACGTCAACATTTTATAATAAATTTAAATTTGCGATAATTACAACAGCCCATTACACGATATATACAATATAATTTGATTTTGGACAATGTTTCAATATTTTTTCTAAAAAAAAAAAAAAAAAAAAATCCTAACTTAATTAAGTATCTTATTTTGGCGTAAACCGGAAACAATATCATCAATCATTACTGCTAATTTTATTTAATTTTGCACGCGCTTTGATTCCCGTAATTTCGCGAGTCATGTTGGGTTTATTTAAATATTTTATTTTGGCATAAACCGTCGAATTAAAAGGCTAATTTAATCTAATGTTATTTTATAATTTATCTTATTTTGGCGTAAACAGGAAACGGTATTATCAATCAGTAATGCTAACTTTAGTAAAAAATGTCACGCGCTGTAATATACGAAATATCGAATATCTCGATTTTTAAACAGGTGAATATTTTATTTTGTCAAAACCGGAAATAATGTTATAGAATATTGATGCTAACTTTAGCAAATATGGCACGCGCGACGATATTTAGTATGTCGCCATCTTGTGGTTAAAACATGTAACTACACGTAGCGGTAATTTTTATTTTGACACCTGCAGTTACACGTTTCAACCACAAGACGGCGATATTCTCGATACCAGGGCGCGTGCCAATTTATTACTATTATTATTTTTTTTACTAAAGTTAGCATCAATATTAATAATATTGTTTCCGGTTTATATCAAAATAAAAATATTTACGTCTAATTAACGCCACCTGCAGTTACAGGTTGTGACCACAAGATGGCGACATTTGATAAATCGTTGCGCGTGCTATTTTTACTAAAGTTAGCGTAAATGCTTCATAATATTGTTTCCGGTTTACACCAAAATAAGATTTTTTTTAACATTGAGATTTTGTGTGAAATTTCTAATAAAGATAGCATTAATTATTGACAATATTATTTCCGGTTTATACCAAAATAAGATATTTGCGTTGAATTAACGCCACAGTATTTACACGTTTTAACCACAAGATGGCGACATATCATATATTAGAGCGCGTGCCTGGCGAAATTCGGTTTATCACAGCGCGTGTCATTTAAATAAAGCTAACCTTCACTTTCGACAATATTGTTTCCGGTTTTCACTAAGATAAAAGATGAAATATTTACATCTATATTTTAAAATATATATATTGAGATTCTGCATATCGCTGCACGTGCTATTTTAGATAAAATTAACAGTAATGTTTGATAACATTATTTCCGTTTTACACCAAAATAAAACATTTACAGCAGATTGTCGAAATTAGCATATCACGGTGTCATTTTTTTAAAATTAAGCTAATGTTCGTATTCGACAATAGTGTTTCCGTTTTACACCAAAATAAAATATTTACCTTTATAAAACAAGATTCTCCGTATCACAGCGCGTGCCATTTTTACTGAAGTTAGCATCAATAGTTGATATTATTATTTCCGGTTTACACCAAAATAAGATATTTATATTATATTAACGCCACCTTGTTATGGGGATATTTTGCATATCACGGCGCGTGATATTTTAAATAAAGCTGGCGTTTATAATTGACAATGTTATTTCCTGTTTACGCCAAAATAAAATTATTTATTTATTTTATTTTATTGTAACATTTGAATAATTCAGGATTAGATAATATTTCCAACTTGTCTTCAATTTAAGCAAAATTTAAACAATGAAACTTTATACTTTATTACACCAAAATTTAAAATGCTTAGTTTATGCCAGCTACAGCTGTCTTTCAAAATAAGAGTAATATACAATATAAAGTATTAGATATTACATGGTTCAATAAAACAAATTAAAAACTAAACTATGATACTAAATTTATATAAAATAATCAAATGAAACAAGTTATTATAGAGGAAACCAAGTCAGACTTTATTAAAGCTGCTTTCATTTTACATACAATTCAGAATTACATATTTACAAATATACACGGATATGTCTCATTATAATATCTTTATATCAACACCATACTCAGTAGATATACAATAGGAAAATAAAGACAGTGTGTTGCTGCAATGTGCTGCATAAAAACAAACTAAAAAATATAATAACCCTTCTCATCTCTTCTCCGCCCTCTGAGTAAAAAGTACAAATGATTCAATAAGCTTTATTGTGTGATCATGATCGAACGCTGACATGTTTAGTGCCCGCGTCAGCTTTCATAAGAGGGCAGAAAATAAATTCTCACAATATACAATAGTGCCTGGTAAAAAATACGCGTCCCGTCGGGGACTTCTCGTGAAGAACATGCCACAAAGAGCGATGACACAGAGACAAAGAGACTTACAACAACAAGAAAACAAACATGATCCTCTTCACAATGTACATGCTCTCGAAGAAGAAAACAACGTGAGGTATAGAGAGGACACATCTGTACAAGTGTAACATACATTTGTTCAGTCTTACAGAAGTTACATGGGTCAACACATAATGCCAGCCACAGTTCAGTTCACTTCACTCTCTGGTTTCACTCACAGTTTGACACCAAGAGATCTGGAAACTGTGTTTTTCTGCTTTTAAAACTGGAAAGTTTTCAACAAGAAAAAAAAAAAAAAAACAAACAATTAAGAGCACTAATCATAGCCAGGAAGAGATTTAACAAAACCACGACGGTGTCGGACGTGGTTTTTTTGTTTTGTTGTGACAGTGAACAAATACACCTCGTCCTTAGTGACACGTGGGTGCGGCTGGTTTTAACGCAACAGCGAGCTGCACAGAAACACTATCTTTCTGTCAGACATTCAACATCAGTGATGGGAAAAGGGGGAAGAGGTTGTTTTACAGTGCATCTTGTGGATACAGTAGGAATTATGGGATATAAAAAATTCTAGCACAAGTTGTGCGTGTGTTTGTGTGAAGATGTGCTGCAGCAGCTGGTTGTCAGAGATGTGATATTAACTTATATCAACATCCTCTTTTCCTCTGTGACAGTGACAAAATGACGCCCGGAGTCAAGCTGCTCTTCTTATTTTTTGCACCGTGTTTCTCCATCGTGACTACTACTACTACTCGGCTACATGATGGCGCAAAACAAATATTAGTCTCAGAGGTTGGTGGAGCAAACATGTCGAGCAGGTCTGGGCTCTGGTCGCATGCCTCAGTGGGGCCGGGAGCAGAGGAGAGAAAAGGACAAAGTCTGCTTTTGTTGCAGCAGCGCAGACCAGAGACAGGTGAGTGAAGTGGACACGGCACAAAAAACAAAACAAACAAACAAACAAAAAAACAGGATGCACATTGAGGATTTTGACATCGATGTGCATCTACTTCTGTTTGTCCAACCAGATGTGTGTGAGGAGCTTTGGACTGTTGGCTTTTATAAAATTTACCTTCGTATAAACAAACCCAGCAGGTGACTGTGTAACAATTACCACAGATTTCAGTATCATCACCACAAAGACAGTGTAAAAAAATCTGTGACTCTAAAATATCCCTCTATGGGACCTGGTCTGTGCTGGAGCAGCCTTTCTGGGAAGATTTTGCAACACAGGCATGTTGGATTTGTACACAACAACATCACACACATGCACGAATACACACACACCTAAAGACATGTAGTCAACATAAACAGGTATGCAGTCACACCTGCCTGCCCATGCAACTTCTTGGGCTTCCTGAGAGGTAAATCCAGAGGCGTTCAGAGGCAAGTTGGACAAGAGAGAAAAGTTCAAAAGTTGGTTTCAAGCTGCCACTCGCTTTGTTAAGTGATTTGTGCGTGTAGCTGGAGAAGTGCAAGACGTTCAGCCACCAGGTAGCGCTGTTAGTGACATTCACCTGGTGATACGTTTGTTTTAAATGAATCTAATATCATAAAAATAAAAAGTAAAGGGAAGCTCTTATTAAAAATGTGGGATGAGCGCATCGTTCTGCAAAAAAAACAACCAGCCAGAGAAAAGCAAAGACGAGCAAAAAGAAAGTTTAAAGACTCACAGCTACGTGCCCTGAACGTTGGACCTGCTCAGTGATGCTCCAAGATGCACTGAAAGCATTTTTTTTGTTCTTGTTGCAGCCAGCTGCCAGTTTTCACAGTGTACGATTAATGTCTGACACTAAAGCCGACGTTTCATGTGAAATACCAGAGAGATGGTAACGATGGAGGATTCACACGAGAATCTGTCGCTACGCCGTGATACCAACACCTCAATTTAGTGCAGATTATTTAAAAGATTTGTCTACTTTAATGCTACATATTATTTTTTATTGATTTGATAAAAAGCCTGACAGGTGACTGAACATATATGTTGTGTCTGCAGAACGAACTTTTCTAGCAACATGCAGATATTTTTCGAAGGTAAAAAAAACAAATTAAATGAATAATACTGCTGAGTGGAAATGAGCATTTAGAGACATGTGATTGTAAATACTCAGAAAAAACTGATTGTGACCAACACAGTTTAAACACTGGTAACATTTGCAGATACAGTAACAGTTTAGCAGTTTTTTTTGTTTGTTTTTTTTGGTTGGATCCAAACTGTGACGCATGTGTCTGTGTGATGACAGAAGGACATGGAGGTCCTGTCCTCCCATCAAGTGATTTTTGTAATTAAACCTGGAAAATGTTCAGGGTTTGATGTCAGAGAAGCTGGTGTAAGTTTCGCTGCAGCTGGAGGAAGTGCTGAGGTTCCCGGAGACGCTGCCGTCTGAACGACAAACACACAAACAACAACAACACAAATTAAAAACTGTACCTCCGAACAGAGCGAGAGCCAGACGTGTATAAAGATGTGAAAGATAAAATCACCTGAGCTGCTCAGCGACTGCGACGACTTGGACTCTGAGATGAGGCTGAGGAGATTCGCCGCCGCCACCCAACCCTCTTTACTGCTGCGCAGGTTCCTCACAAACCTGCAGAGAATCAAACAATGTGTAACTTCACCTGATGTGTTCACTGTGCGTAGTAACGTTTTGTTGTTTGGAGACATTATTTTCGACACTTGGGGGCGATAGTCAAAGCTACTGAGGTATATCTGGGGACAGGTGAGAGGGAATGAGGTCACAGGACACAGGTGTTGGGAGCAACACACGTGGTGCGTTCATTGCTTCCATAAAACAACTTTAGATCTGTTACAGTGTCTGTGTAGAATAAAAACCACCAGCTATGTAGTTAAAGCAATTAGTAAAGTGACTGCTACACACACTTTATTTTTCTGTCATGAAGTGAAGGAACAACAGATGTTTACCACTGTCCGTCGTCTCCTTCTCTGATGAGCTGCACCACGTCTCCGCTCTTCACCGACAGCTCCTGAGGTCCCGTCTTCTCACAGTCGGAGACGACAGTGTATTTACCTGGAGCCTAAAGGGGGTGAAAGGTCACCGAGGTCAGTCAGTGAATACGTTGCATCTCGAACTCTCTGTGTTTTTAAACTCACCAGCTTCTTCACTGCTTCATCCTCAGGGTCAGAGTTCATTGGGTCCTCGCCGCTCGAGTAGCCGTCGTTTTCTTCTGAGGCGTCGACGGAGAGAGACGCTTTGCTCCAACCTGCAGGAGAGAAGAGTGAAGAACACGGGTGAAGAGATCTGGACTTGAGGAAGATTAGAGGTGAGTCACGAATCAGCTCCACGAGGCATTAAAATGCTTCCTGAGTCACTAATTGTGTTTGTTAAAGTGGATATTTGGGAAATGAGTCCAGACTAGATGGTTTCTGTCAATTTAATATTAAAGAACAAAAACATGTTTGTGAATGTGAATTTTGTAAACAGGAGCAAACAAAATGCCACTTGGAAAGAATCACAGTCACACAGACGTTTATCTCCCACAAGAGGCATAAAACCTCTGATTTAACACGAAAAATCGATCTTTTTACACACACACACACACACACACACACATACACACACCGGCCCACACGTTGACAAAATCCCAGTGATGATCAACGGAGACGCCAGATCCCAGAGAAAAGAGAATCATTTCAATCCTGTTCTCAGTGAAATGATTCAGTGTGGATGTTTGTCTGAATCTGAATCTCGTTATTTTCGACACTACACAGCAACTAAAACCAAAACACCCGATTGTAAAGATAGTAAGAGAGTGTGATTGATTTGAGGTAGAGTCATTTCAACTGGAGTCGAGACAAATATTCTCAGATGAGACAATTAGACTCAACACCAGCTTCAATGATTTGTAGAGACGATGTTTGACGACACTTTACCTCCAGTAAAAATCAATCACGACCACCACAAACCACAGCAAACACCCACAGTGGCTGATCCTCACAGCGGCTCTGTACCTTGCCGCTTGCTCTGTAACAGACTAGAGGTACTCATCCACTTGGACCTGGTCAGAGTGAAATGAGGAGTCGGCTCTGGACGAAACAAGAACAGCCGATAAAAAGCAGTGAGACGCTCAGACAGTGATGGATGTCAGCTGCTCCCCGAGAGAAAAACTACTGAATCTGTTCTGTTACAAACACACACACTCCTCACTGACACACACGTCTGTGAACAGCATCGTCACGAATGAAAGTTTCAGACATAATGATGATGATTATACAACCTGTGGATGAAAGTGAAAATGTTGTTGAGCTCGTTTTAACTTCAGTGTTCAGAGAGAAAATGTATATTACAAAGTGTTTAAAATATTAAAAAACAAACTTTTAGAGAAATTGTCTTGATGTAAATGTGAAAAATAATTATAATGAAATTTAATTTAATTTAATTTGAACATTTTTCTCTCCACACACCAGAGTTTTATGATGACGTGATGAACAGTAGGAGCTGGACACCATCAAATACGTTTACACATGAAATCTATAAAACAAATACACACAAACTGAAGCTTATTCTAAAGATGAAGGACGGGAGGATGAATTATGTCCCTTTATGATCATGATCAGACGTCCCCTATCGGACACAAATATACCTTTGAACCCAAACGGTGTTGGGTCACTCTTGACCAAGTGGCGTTTGGAGCTGTGTTCGGGGCTCAGGGTCGAGCCTGGCCACAGGCAGAAAAAAAAGTAAAGAGGAAGACAATAGTGAAGAAGAGGACGAGCTCAGAGAAGCAGGAATTTAACAGAATATACTGTGATTAATTATTAAACCAGAAAGTGAATAAATAATCACTGACCATCTTTAAAAATAAACTAAATAAATTTACAATGAAACGATATCTGCTGGGACATGATGTTTGTCCACCAGGTGTCAGACTTTCTCCAACATCAACACTAACAGTTTTACATCAGACTGGTTTTTATTAAACACCTGAGAGTGAGTGTGATGTTTGTAAACTAAATAATTTTATGCTACATTTAGATTTTAAATTAAATAAACATAAAATAATATTAATGTTTCTGTTCCGAAATCAACAGAGCATGATCAGAGTCTTTCTGTCTTTTGTGTGCATCTTATTCACATGCTCATTTATAAAAGGATGAATACATCGTTTGATCTTAGTTTCGCTTCAACAATAATCAAAGCTCATCAAACTGAACTGGTCTGTGTTTGTGGTTTGTGTTGCTGTATCAAAGAGCTCCACTGTCGCTGCTTGTTGTTTGTTACCTTTCGGACTCTTCAGATTGCTGAAACCCTGTAAAGTAAAACGCTTTTTGGCCACTGAGGATCGGTCAGTGGTGGGACTGGTCACCGGTTCATCTGGAAGTGATGGGTGTGAAATGTCGAGCAGGGAGAGGAAACGGAGACGTAAAGAGGCAGAGAGGAGAGGAGTGTGAAGATGAAGGTGATGAAGGAAAGAAGAGTCAGATTCATGGGAGTTTTTAAGCTGAAGCTGAGTCTTTCTCGGTCTGTGTGAGAGGATTCATTCATTGTGACATTAACCTTTATGTTTCGGTGATGAAGAGGAGTTCGTATCAGTTGTCGCGTTCGCCTCCGACTTTTTCTCCTCCTGCTTCTTCTGGTTCTTCTGACCGCTGCTGCGAAAAGGACTGAGATACAGAAACAGAAGAAGAAGAAATGATGACCCAGACAGATGTAGGTGTGTTTTTGTCCATGTCTGTGTGTGTGCAGGTGACACCAACCTGAGCGAGACGGACGTGTTGCTGCTCGTGAGACTCGGGGACACGGAGTCTGAGCTCTTCTGTTGACTGGCGTCTGAAACATTGAACACATCACTGCAGAGTCAAATGGACGAGTTGTGCAGGAGAAGAAAGAGATGAAGATGAGACTGAGCGTGTTACCTCTGCAGGCTTTCAGCTGCTGGGTCAGAACTTTGCGGATCTCATTCACCCACGCTGTTTTAATCTCTGGTGTTGGAGCCTAAATAATAAAAAGAAAAAGGCAGTAATACACTGTATCCTGCTGCTCATGTTGCAGTGAAAACAGGTTCTGTGAAAGTACCTGGACTATAAAAACTTCCTCTCTGGAGTTGCACCAAATCTCAAACTTCTTGTTGTCTCCTTTAGCATTTTCTGTGATTCCCACTGCGCTCATCTGAGAGAGAAAGGAGAATGACAAATGTTACGGTGTGTTTAACTTCTGTGTTTAACTTCTGTGTTTAACTTCTGTGGAGGATTTCATCTGAACTATTTGTGATCTTACGCTGAGCGAGTGTTTGAAGCTGTAAGACGGAGCTTTCTCGTATCCTTCGCCGTTCTCCTCCCGTCTCTTACAGAAGAGCAGCGCCTTCTCGTGCAGGAACAGGTGCCTCTGCATCGGTTTGAACCGAGCCAGGTCCTTCACCTTAGCGTGACCTTTTTTATGCTCCGTCCAGACGCTGAAGGAGCCTTGCATCAGTAGACGACCCAGCTCAGACAGGTTACCCTGAAAGGGAAAAGGTAGATGGTGATTTAGAAGCTGTTTGTTCTCAAGTTGTTATTGTTTCTGTTGTTTCGTGTCTGACCTCGTATCCTGTGATGGCGATGAGGTGCATGGAGTCGTTAACAGCTTTTAAGATCCCCAGAATAGAGGACAGAGCCTCTTGCAGGTCATCACAGCCGTCGCAGCCTTTACTGTACTTCAACAACTCCTGCAAACACAAAGTAGAGAAACAGTGATTCCCCTTTGTCTCATATAAACACACATACACATACAGAACATGTGTGCTCACCTTGAGCAGTAGCTGGTATTTAGTTATTCTCTGGACAGGTTTAAGGAGGTAGGAGTCCAAACCAAGTTTGTGTTCCAGCTTCTTCTGGCACTCCTGGTTCACAAAACAAAAACACATTAAGATACAAGGAGTTTGTTGTTCATGTGAAGGTGAAAAGGTTGACGAAGTGGCAACCAACCTGGAAGAAGGCACAGTCGGAGCACTGTCTCCACAAGCTCTCAGAGCGAGGTTTATTCTGGCAATACGCCTCGTAGATCTGCAGGTCCTTCATCTGCACAGAGGGAACAGAGCGCTCGTTAATAAGCTGCTGTTATTTAAAAAAAGAAAACAGAAAAAAAGTCCAGTCCAAAGCTGAATCTGGGTGTTTACCCGTTCTAAAAAGCAGCGGCCCACGAGCTCTGGGCAGTCGGTGTACGTCTCCAGTTCCTTGAGAAACGTCCTGGAGACAATCGACACACCAGAAATACTTAGAGACATGTTCTTAGGCAATAATCACACATAAACTAAATCATGTTTTATGTGTGAAAGACACAAACCTTTTATGAAACTGGTAGATTTCAGACATGTTGCCGAACAGGACGTCTTTCTTGCTGAGCAGGGTGCTGGGGATGAGGTGAGCCATGGCCGGGTTGTCCATCTCTGCTGCGTAGCCCTGAGGTTTAAGATGACAAACATATATATTTATACAAACAGACACATGTGGTGAATCACTGTCACACGTGTCCTCGATGACCTCACTGACCTCCAGCACACACAGCAGCTCCTCCACGTACGCTCGCTCCGTCTCCAGCAGTTCATTCATCACATGACTGGAAGAGACGAATCAAATACAAACTGAGCTTTTGTTTTATTTTATCAGGATGAGCATGACTGACAGTGATGAGACCTTGTCATTGATGTCAGCTCATTAAAAACACATCGTTTATATCTTACCGCCTCAGAACAGCAAGATTTTCTTCTTCTTCTGACAAAGACGCGTGTCTGGTGCCGCCGTTGTGAATAGGTGACTCCACCTGGAGACATTCCTCTGATTATAACCTCAGTTCTTTTCATGATTTAATAAAAACATTAGGAGTAAATGATAAAAGTTAAGAAGCTAATCACCTTTTTGCAGATGGCATTATCTGCAGAGTATCTTCTCTCTTTTCTCTGTTGATCTGAAACACAAAGAGAAAAGTGTTTTCATCCATGTTTATAACAAAGTGGATCATTGGATGAAAACTGTTCTCCTTCATTAGACTTACTGGGAGATGACTGAGGAGACTTCACTTCAGGTCTTGGTGCTACTGGTTGAACTGGTCTTGTCTGCTTGGCGGCGAGTTTCTTCAGGCTGATGCGTCTTTTCTCGAACATCTCCTGGACAGAGCTTTGCTTCTGGAAAACTTTCTCAATCTGGTCCTGATGGAGATGAAAGACAATCAGTAAATTAGATTAAACCCAAATGTTAACAGTCAGTATAAATGGCTGTTAAAGCCTCTTTCTACCAACCCTGAGCTGAGAGGTGAGCACTGCCTCGTACTGGCAGCAGATGGCGCTGCGGTCAGTGAGGGTGTGCAGCGGTGCCGTGTCCAGGTATCGCTCCAGTTCTTGCAGAGCTGCTTCAGCTCCGTCCTGCGACTGACAGCGGTCGACAGGCTGGCTGGCCAACAGGAAGATGCCTTCCTCACACCACCGTGACGCCTGGAGGGAAACATTTTATCAACTTAGCTCCTAAAAACCAACACTTCTGATCATCCATCTTTTGTTGCCGCACTCCCACCTTCTCCAGAGAATGGTGGAGCTCCATCGCCCGCAGCAGGAAGCTCTTCTTGCTCCTCAGAGTCGAGCTGATCTCCTCACACGCTCCTCTCAGCTCGCTGCACTTCGGCCTGATGGAGTCTTCGGCGTAGTGCGAGTTTTCTATCAGCCTGTCTCCTTCACCAGCCAGAGACAGTGCCCGGTCAAGTATATCCTGTTGAGACACATCGTTGGTGTCTGTTCTTAACATCAGAGCATTTTCAAACACAGCTACACACTGCCACAGTGGAAGCATCATCAATCAATCAATCGATCAGTCATGTGATAGTAAAGTCCTCCAGCTTTGCTGAATGCAGAGTGAAGCATTCATTAGTTCATGTTGGTGAAGTCGGACACTGCATTTAACAAGTCAGTCAACCTTCAGGTTTTTAATCCACACATGTTCACACAGGTGACCTCTCCACCTACACCATCACATCTCAGTGAGTGGGGGGAGGGCCGGGGGCGACATTGATTATGTCATTTGCCATCTGGTTTCAAGGATGTATCAAAGGTGAAAGTGTCGACATGTGTTTTTTGTGCCACGTGAGCTGAAGGACGACAGGGCGTCTGTGTTTGTGTCTTACACAGGCTTTGTCCTCGTGGCTGCTGAGCTCTCGCAGGACGTGGTCGGCGTGGGCGGGGCTTACGCTGACCTCCGAGAAACCCGACAGCCTCTCTGACGTCACATCGAGCTGGGCGCGCACCTACAAAAAACACACGTGAACGTTGTTATCGTCATGCATGTGGTTGTGAGCTGTAGGTTAAAACATTTCCCACGATTCAGCTCTACTCACTTCACGGAAGTGCTTTTCAAAATGGCGCAGTTGCAAACATTGTTCCAGCTTCGTGCGGTGACGTTCCCAGAAATCATCAAACGCTGCTTCTGTTTCGTCTAACTGACCCAAGAGTCTGAGAGACAGGAGGGAAAAAGAGAAGAGGAAGAATTACTGATATGTTAAGGACGTCTTCATCTGTTTACGTATCCACTCATTGCTTCCTCTACCTCTGCACAGTGGCCAAGTTCTCCAGCTCATCATGGGTCATGTTGTATTCAGGGTCCGTCTGTAGAGGCTCGTTGATACAATCCAACAGACGTCCACCTTGAGACAGCGCCACCTGCAGATCCTCCTGAAAAGTGAAGAAATAATCTGTCGCATCAAATCTCTTGGGGAGAATGAGAACTGTTACAGAGTCATGTGGGGAAAGACAAACCTTCATGTGGTCTTTCTTCAGCGTGTGTGTGTGCAGCAGGTTGGTTGTAGCTTCGGCATCGTTGGGTAACTCCGTCTCTGCGAGTTCGGTGCCGAACGACTGCAGAGTCTGAGCCGTGGTTTTCACCATGAGGGCGAACGCCTCGATTGCCTGAGAACCAGATTGCATGGATTTGTACTGTGATATGAAACAAAGAGAGAGCAAATACAGCAACAGGAACGACACTCTGTGTGTTTGTTTGCGTGCGCATACAGTCCGATGTGAGATCCAGCTCTCATGACAGTACTCCTGCGTCCCTCCCAGATCTGTGGTCAGTTGTCCAGGGTCAATATAAGCATGGAGCTCAGTCACAGAACTCAGCATCACCACCTGAAAAAAACACACACAATTCATTATATTAACACATTATACAAGTCTTATGTATTTTTGTATTTAATGAGCAACAACAGAAAGATGAAATGTCCTCTAGAAAGATGTTTCTAGTTTATTGTCAGTCTGAGCTATTCTTAGCTCTACAAGAGGTTACAGTGAACTAAATAATGCATAATGTGGGACGAGACGCAAAGTACAAGTGCAAGTCATACTGGCACCTTCATTTTGAACTCATCCTTGTTGAACTTGAACAGGAAGTCTGACAGAGTCCGCTGGATCAAAGTAGTGGGACGCAACACCAGAACCAAGTGTAAGTTCCCTGGAAATGAACCCTGAGGGAGAAAAAGTAGTAAACCATCAGTAAAATGTAGTTTTAAATGCGATGATTAATGCTAATGTCACAATTTGTTGCCTGAGCTCCTGCCTGAGCTGTGTGGAAACCAACCCATCCCTCTGCTGCAATCCAGAACCAACCATGACGAAGTTTCTCTAGGATTTAATATCCACTAAATCAGCTACATTTCATCACAGTTGTTTCCTGGCTCCACTTTTCAATCTAGAAATCTGTGACTGCAGCATTATTTTACGAGTCCCGTGTCTTTTTGGGAGTAACAACAGTTCTCCACACCAACAGGTTAAAAGCGTAAAAATTGCCTTTACACAGGGAACAGCCCAGGAGGCCACTCAGCTGCTGAAAGCCTATATTGGTTATGGCCTCCTCTTAAACCCTGGGTGGATTGCTCCACCCTGTTAGGCATCATAAATCGATGTGGTGTGACGTGTGGCCAGAGGCGAGCTCCAGAGATGTGTGACAAGCTCGTGAAATCTTGAGTGGGGCAATAAATAAAGTCTGAGCATACGTGACAGAAAACAGTGAAAATATTCACGATGTTTAAAGCTGGGTTGAGGAAAATCAGGGCAGATCTGTGTTTCTGCAAAATCCAACACTTTTCATATAAATAAATGATAACAAAAGTGATCCGAGAGGGGACCTCATTATCTGGAAATGTATTAGATTAAAAGGTTTATTACTTTGGCCATTCGGTTTGATATTTTAATACATTAACACACTGATTATATTGCACATATGTGTGCGTCTGCGTCTCTACAAAATGGCTTCATCCGTCATCACAAAACCGATATTTATCAGAATCTCTGTGAACATCCCATAAAAAAAGAAGATACTGCAAAGATAAAACAACGTACACCACCGCAGCAGCGGCTATAATTTAGTCTAAGAGCAGATCTGCACTCACACACACTGAGCGTGCTCACACTCATACATCATAGTCATGAAATGCCTGCACAGCGTTGCCATGGAAACACCTCCTTGGAAAATACATGAAGAGAGACAGAGAGAGAGATGATCCAGAGAGAGACAGAGTGTGTGTGTGTGTGTGTGTGTGTGTGTGTGTGTGTGTGTGTGTGTGTGTGTGTGTGTGTGTGTGTGTGTGTGTGTGTGTGTGTGTGTGTGTGTGTGTGTGTGTGTGTGTGTGTGTGTGTGTGTGTGTGTGTGTGTGTGTGTGTGTGTGTGTGTGTGTGTGTGTGTGTGTGTGTGTGTGTGTGTGTGTGTGTGTGTGTGTGTGTGTGTGTGTGTGTGTGTGTGTGTGTGTGTGTGTGTGTGGAGGAGTGTTCTCAAAGTGGCGATGGTGATGCAGCTCCACTCTGCTCTGCCAGTCATTTATTTTTGGCTCGTTCTCTCCATCACACACACACACACTCAGCCCGCTGAGATGCTGATGAAATGCAGCCAGGTTGAAAAGAAAAAAAAAACCTCATTGCTCATTCTGAAATGCTTCCTTTCCAATTTCCACCCAAAACTGACAGTTGATATTTTAAGACAACACTTCACGCTCTCTTACACTATAACACTTGCTGCTCTAATTATAGTAAATTACATCTGCAGACACAATAAGCTGCAGGAAAAAGAACCACAACACAATAAAAACAACAGAATAACTGTAATTCATCCAACAAGTATAAGTGCATCCGTGTTGTATAATTTTTTCTTTTATTGTGCTGCTTGCAGCAGTAATAAAAACACCAAACAAAACATACATATGTAATTGGAAGCCATTAAATTCAATAAACCCTGAGAGGTCCTGCTTTAATTTGTTTCTCTGCATTAACATGACAATACACCCGCTGCTTGGTGCATCCCCCTGACGCAGGATTACAGACGCGCATACACACATCCCTGGACACACACTTATACATTAAAGTGATGCACACACACACACACACACACGTCTTCCAGATAAAAAGAAAACATTAATAAATGATAAGGATTAGAATATCATTTTCTGTTGACCAGGTTGATTTATATTCTTGCAGCGAGGAGAAGCACTCCAGTCATGTCCTCTAATGACATCCACATCGTCCTCTTGGGACCTGGATCGCCACCATATTAAACCGCCTCCTCCACGTGTCCAAACCCCCTGTTCTCTGTTTCTCTGTTTTTGCTTTCAGATGTAGAAAGTGTCCCAATTATGACAAAGAGATCAGCTTTGGATCTTGACAGAATCTGTCATACTATAACTGCTTTTAAACCAATATGTTGCAGTCAAAATACGAGTTGTTTTAACAAATTCAAGCCTCTTGTTTGATCCGTCTGTGTCTTCAGCCTGCAGCAGTGTTTCCTCTGCTTTGCTTGACTAACTGCATATTTATTACCTTAAATGACATAGATCAGATGCAACAGAGAAGAGATGTGTCCCAACATCATTTAACAGTGATGCATGTGGATTCACCCTCATTAAATTCTATTATTTGTGTGACAGATCTGTAGTGAGATTTTGCAGTAAGTAAACTGTTGCTTTAATTCCTCATCCACTGATTCACTGATTATTCCCTGAATGTATTTTTCTCATTTCATGTTGGTAACTACAGGTCAAGGTTCATCCATGTTTTTGTTACAGCTACATCACAACAGTATAGATGTGTAACAAACATGGCAGCCTGTTGTGCATTAATCTGTGGCCTTAAAGAATTACACTTTTGTCCACTCTTCTTTCTTTCTTTCTTTCTTTTTATTCTTTTCATATGGGAAACCAGCCAATGGAAGCATGTGACCTTGAACAGCCTTGAACGCCTCATGGGAAGACAGACGACCTTCATTCTCCAGTAAAACCGCGTGTCATTGGCTGCTGGACAAAGCAGGCGTGTACAAGGACAGAAGGACAAACATGTAGAAGACCGGAGGGGACGGAGGAGGCGCGCTACTCCCGCCACCTGCTCTTCATGCCCTCAGGTTCAGTTTTAACACTTCCTGCCTCCATCATGAACCTCACACACTCCTGCTTTTATGTTCAGGCACAGACCTAATATCTTCTTTGTTTCTTTCCACTGTACCATAAACTGTCAACAACAAAGTTAAGGGATTAAGGAATTTAAACAAAATGGTAAAACAGATGAAAATAAGAACAGAAATCTCATCATTCTCATGTTGTTTTAAATGTTTCTTTTTACAGTTTTGAGTGTGAATGAGAGCAGACGACCACAGGGTACGGAGATGTGGTGGAAAAACACAAAAGAGGAAGAGAGGAGTGAAATAAAGGGTGGAAAAGGAGGAGAAGAGGAGAGAAAGGTGACTAACACAGGAGGAGGAGAGGTAAGGAAAAAGGGGAGGAGGTGAGATCCTGCAGAGATGCCTCTGCCTCCATGCTGATAAACTCCAGTCTAACTACCGCTCTGCATCACGGGGGGTCCACCGGGTACCATGAGGTGTGAGACTAATTTTATCTCGGCTTTATCACTATTTGTTATGTTGATGTCTGTGAGAACAAAGAGAAATTACAAAATTCTGTCTGACAAAGGAAAAAAACAGACAAGTATTTGAGAAACGTTACATATTTTAAAGTTAAAAACTGGAATTAACAGATTAACTGAAATTGCAGTTGTAGTAAAAATAAAATATTTAATTTTCTTTTAATTAACTTTAAATTTGGACAAAGCCGGGCTAGCTGTTTCCCTTTATTTCCACTCAGAACATTACTTTGTTTCCATGTTTCCTGGTTTGCTCAGTCTATCACATGGATCCAAAACCAATTAAAGCACAGAGACAACTACTGATTACTTCGCCTGCTATCAGTGAAACCCACAGTCCATCAATGTCCCATTCAAGGACATGGACTGTAGCCAGTGGACTGGAGTAAGATAACAGGCTGAATGGTCTATTGTGACTCGCGGGGCAGTGTCTTCATAGTGCAGATGTTTGTGTGTGTAAAAGGGTTAAATCATTGCCACAGTGGGGATAGTTTCTTAGCAAAACCATGGAAAACCCATTAGGTACCATTGTAATCAGTGTCCAATTACCATACATTAGCATATATCTGCATATATTAAAGATGCTAAACGGCGTAACACAGGATTCAGCATCTTAATAACAGATGTGGTGAAGCTTAATCCACATGTTGGCAGAGAGATTCACATATGGGGCAAAAAATTAAGGAGTTTACAGGAGATAAGGTCAAATATTTGAAGTGAAGTATGATACAAACAGAAAGATAAATAATTATGAAACTTTTAAACACGTTAATATTCAGTATTTCTGTTTTAGAGTTCGACTCGGATGAAAATCATCTGCTTTTAGAGTAAAATATCAGAAGACGAAAAGGTCAGACGTCCTGATCACAGATAAAGATGTTTTTTTTTTAAACTAATTTCTCAAGATGCTCAGACAGATGTGATCAGTTACTTAAAATGTGTTAATCTGTGTTCTTCAGTCTTCTCCCTCTTCAATTTATCATCTTAGAGAGAAGTTTAGTTTTAGGCCAAGCAAAAAGTAGGCTAATAGGCTAACGGCAGACTGATAAATGGCTGATGGTAAGAACAAAAACCCACAATTACAGATTGAGACTAATGGCTCACACAGCTTGGACTTTCTGTTTCTGCTCCCACGGCAGTTTCACACACACTCCAACCTCCTACTCCAACATAATGTTCTATATTTAACTCCTATCCTGTCTTCATCTAACATTCATAAAGAAAAATACAGTTTCCTAATTACCAGTGCATGTCCACACTAAACACTGCAAGAAAATATACACGCATGATTCACAGTTTGTACAAGCTCTCAAATAGATGCCAAAAGACCAAAACATTCATTACACTAAGTGGTGACAAACCAAATTATAAGCACACACAGCTGACACCAGCAAATACACCTGCACACCCATGTTTACACATGCATCAACACATATAATATAATCAAACAACTGAACTAAAACAGTAATTTGTTACTATGACAGAAACTACATCAGCAAATGACACAGAGAAACAGTGGATCTTACTGCGATGCGGAGCAGGGTGGCCCTGACGGCGGCCCATCGGTCCAGTCGTCTGTCGATGACCAAGATGAAACCCACTCCTGATGCTGCAACACTGCAAGAGACACACACACTGTTACCAACACGGAAAACACTTTTCTGTGTGTGTGTGTGTGTGTGTGTGTATGTGATGCATTACCCTATGATCCATTGTTACCTACACTGTGTTTTTCTTTAGATTTAATATAGATTGATACAAATATAAAATCATCAGTGTTAAGAGGAGAATTTCCCAGATACGACTACTAATGTGTATTAGTGGAAAAACCCTTTAGGAAACATGACAATGTTTATAAAAAAATATATAAAAAAAAAAACATATCTGGAGATTAAAATCTATATCTAGGATCGGTGCCAACAGCCTGTGTGTAGTCATCATTTGTCATCAGCGATGATTATGAGAAACCCTTGTGATTACCATGGCAACCTTGGCTCTCTGCATTGATGTGTGTGTGTGTGTGCGCGTGCATGTAAAAATCTTTGCCATTCATTCCACAGGCACCGCCATATGTAGCAGCCTCATTAAGCTGTGTGTGTGTGTGTGTGTGTGTGTGTGTGTAGCAATGCCAGCAAAGGTCCTGCTGGACAAATTGACATGCATCCCTGACACTTAAACACACAAGCAAAAACACACACACACACACACACACACACACACACACACACAGACAGACAGACACACGCACAGTAGGGCCAACATACGACACACTGCTGAGTTGCTCCATCTGTGTGTCATTATTAGCCAATTTCCATCATCACACACACACATAAACATACATGTTATGAAGATGAACACACTACACTACCCAGTGAACGCTGCGGCAGCAAAATCCTCAATCCATCTCTAGTGGAGAAAATATTTAAACCACATGAAAGAAGCTGGTTGATTTGAAAATCTTTTTTTCTTCCGAGACCAAAAAAAAAAAAGAAAAGAAAAATCCTTAATATTCCATTTTATAATCCAAATAAAATCCAATCCTCCTTCATTTTTCCTTGTGCCGTTTTCGCCAGTGTTCATTCAGTTCCTGCATCCACAATCATGTGTTTGCGGCTCACAGACAGAGAGAGGTGACCGTTCACATCCTTAAAGAGCATCTCCCTCCTCCTTGTCCCTCTCTCTCTCCTCCTCTAGCTCCTCCACCACCCGCTGCCTGCCCACCCCCCTCGGCCAATTAAAGCAAAGCGCTGAATCTTGCTGTTTCCCCCTGACAGCCAATCAGAGCTCAGAGAACAGCCGATTGGCAGCCGGTCGCAAATGGCTGGTGGGGGAGAGAAAGAGAGAGGACTGAGAGGGAGGGAGGAATACGGAAAAGGTGATGAGCCGCAAGAAAAAAAAAGATACACAGAAAGGCCGCCATGACACACACACACACACACACACACACACACACACACACACACAGAGATAAATACATCTCCATCTTTTCTCCCAACCTTAATTGTGTGTGTGTGTGTGTGTGTGTGTGTGTGTGTGTGATGGGAGTGCAGCACTCAGCAGTAATGGAAAGGTGAAAGACAGAGAGAGGGAGGAGAGAATAAAAGGAGGAGAAATAAGGACAGAGGAGTGGAGCAGGAGTGAATTATGATTTAATTTAATTTCCGTTTTAATAAGAAAATAAATTATGTTTCATTTTAACCTCAAGCTACACAAGATTTTAGTGTCAGCGTCTGGATTATTATGGCGGTTTATTGTGGAAATATACTTGACATATTTAATCAAAAATCATATTTTTCTGGATTCTGTAAAATTCATTTCTTTATGTCTTTTGTGGCTTTTTCTCTTTGTGGCAGTGTCTTTTTGATAATGTGCTGACATCTGCTGGCTCCAGGTGGTATTACACCTTTAATTTATTTGGCCATGTTCTCTTCACGGTTTGTTTGCTGACAAACCAAATTAAGGTGTGGAAGAAATGGTGCGTGTGTGTGTGTGTGTGTGTGTGTGTGTGATTCTAACCTAGGCACACTGGTGAGGTAGCTGAGGACGTTTTGGACCTCCTCCTCCTCCAGCTCGCTGAAAGCTGGGAATTCTGGGAAGATGATGATGGGGCTGCCGTTCATCCCGCGGCCTCCTAGAGACACAGAGGTCAAGGAAGAGATCAGGGGAAAAAAAGGTCAGTGATATTCAGACGGGGTCAAACTGCTGCTCTGGTACATGAGTGATTCGCTCTTGAATTATTTTAGATGAAAACTGGATGAAAAATAAATCATTTGTGAGTAGAGAGACTTTTAATATTTATCACAGTGATAAAATACAGTGTTGAATAACACGTCATACTACAGTTAATCATTTTTATTGATTGATGATGAGTTAAAAACTTTTTCTTAAACTTTTTACAGAAGTATAAAATCAAAATGGCCACACACACACACACACGCGTGCATTTGGCCTTGTCTTGTTTCGTTGGTGGGTCAAGTTGCAAAGAAGTTCATCATGGTAGTAAATTATTCACATGCCGTCACTGGGAGGGTGTTATCGTCATGGTAACTCGACACAGGGCTGTGTGTGTGTGTGTGCGCGTGTGTGTGTGTGTGTGTGTGTGTGTGTGTGTGTGTGTGTGTGTGCATACGTTTGTTTCATGGTGCTTTGTGTGAATTTCTATTTGAATTAGAATTTGTGTGTGTGTGTGTGTGTGTGTGTATCTGGGTCAGCCCGTCATCAGTAACTGACGAGTAAGTGAAACTTTTCCTGCCAAGCGGATCCGTGTTTTTTCTTTTCTTTTTTTTTTTCCTGCCCCTGGATGTTTTTACGTTTTAAAGAATGACTTGTTATGAAAACTGCTCTTTCACGTGGTTTCGTGTTAAATGAGCTTTTCAATGTGATGTCGAGATTTTCTGAAGGCAGGTACCATGTGATGTGCAGCGTGCCTGTTCAGCCGCTGCCTCCGGCTATTTTTGTGTTCACCATAACAAATTATACGTAATAAAAATGACCTTTGTACAAAACGTAACAAAATAGAGAAGAGTCAGGATGGATGAAGGAATTTATTGCTTATATTACTTAACAATATACCTCAGTTTAATACAAAGTGTTAATATTTTTTCATTTTGTATCTTGTGACTGAAATATTCCTTCCAACTCTCAAACAGAAACTAAGAAAATTGTCCAAAGATGCAGAATAATCTCTGACGCCACTTTAAAGTCTGCAGTCTGAAGCAGAGGTGAAGCTATTTTTGGACCTTTTATGACAAATCTGTGATTTGCGTGTGTTTAAAAAAGTCTCTGCTGTCAAATAGTCTCTTTTAATCCAGTCACTCTTTGACAAAAGGACAAAAAATATCTGTCATGAGCGCAGACTTCAAGCTTTCGACAGATTTATTATTTATAATTATAAGTTTTAGTGATGCTGTGATGCCACTGGGATAAAGTCAGATATTTATATAAAAGCTGAGTCGTTACATAAATCCCTCTTTAGTTTACTTAAATGTATTTTTGCACAAGGTCCCAATTCTCCGATCTAATTTAAACCATGGTGCCTGTTTGGAAACGAATCAACCGTCTCTCTGGGGGTCACAAGTTCATCCTGAAGTGGCCCACTTTAACACAATAAAATGACACAATTTAGCTGTGTTAAACTGTTTCATTTAATTCCATTCGTTAGGCCACTTACACTTGCACCAAATGTAAAAATGTAAGAATAAAAAAAAGGTGTCGCTAACAAATGTTTATTTGCAGAAGCAGTTAAATTCACAGCTGTTAAATTTGCTTAAATTGAGATTTTGACCTGGAGTTATATTTAAATCTGCTGACTGTAACCTTGCTGCACTGCCCCACATTTCCACACCCCCCTGGTATGAAATCAAACCAACCTGGCAAGATGGCAAACTGTTTCTGGAGCTCAGAGCCGATTTCTGCTGCACACAGAGGACCGTCCTCCCTCTGCAGGATGTCATCTAGAGAGGACACAGTGACAGACGTGGATTTGTTAGAAGTGCATATATATAAAACAATCCTGATTACACGTTGGAGGTTTTTCTCTTTTTGCAGTCAAGGGACAGCTGGTTGAGTAACATGAACTGAGACATTTAATATGTTGTTAATTGTGTTGGCAACTGTCAAACTGAGACGACAAAACAACAGTAGAAATGAGGCAGTGGGCAGCTGATATGGCCAATGACGCCATGTGACCAGTGATGGGTTTTATAGCAAACAGCAGATCTTTCTTTCTTTTTTTTTTTTTTTTTTTTTAAATACGTCTAATTCAATCAAGTTTATATACTGTCGACTTGTGAGCTAATGTTTGGTTTCCAACCACTGGCAACGGTCCCTCGATTTGTTGGTTGATAGAAAAGACATTTTAAATCCTCATAGTGATTCATGTACAGAAAACAATCGGAAGAGGAGGAGGCCAGGCAGTGGGAAAAGGTGGAAATACAGAGAAGGAAGATGCTGGAGAAAAGAGGAGAAAGTGAAGTGGAGATGCTAACAGGGGATGAAGTAAAGAGTGTTTGGATTTCCTCTCCTCTCTGGTCAAGCTGGATTATGATAATCTCATTTAGTTGTGCGACATGTAGACACACAGAGATGGAGAGAAAGCACCCCCTCACCCCCACACATCATCTAGATGCCAAACAAACAAAAAAGACTGGTAACTGTGTACATGTCACATGTGCATCTGTGAATGAAAACTGAGAGTTTTTTTAATGTCTCTATCATTTTTGTGTGTGTGGTGGAGCACCGCTGTGAATTATGTGTGTGTGCATATAGACAAAAGCTGGCGCTGTGACTGGTGTGAGCGAAGTGTGGCTACGTTTCTGGGCAGTATGGCAGGACTGGCAGAGGGAGAGAGAGGCATTAATTAACTTCACAGTGCAAAACCAAACAAACTGTTCATATTTTAGAAAAGGAGCACACACTCGGAGAAGCAGATTTACTTTTAACTTGCTTATAAAGACGTGACAGGCTGCAAGATCGCGGTTAAAAAAAAAACAAACCAACCCATATAATATCCAAATACCATAATAAAATGTTACAGGTGGTTATTCTCCAACATAAATATAATCTTCTAAGAGGCGTCTGTGAGGGAAACTGCACGTTCTGACTGTTGTAATCTGTGTCAGTGAGGACGCTGTTGTTTCCTGCAGCAGCTCCATATGATGAAGAAACGCCGCCAGATTAAGAGCTTAGATCCTCAGTAATGCTATATACAGTGTGTCAGCATACCATTGGCTAGACAGTGACTCATACCAAATATACTGTAGGTCTCATTTATCATGTGTGGGCCACACTTTGTACCGAGCAGCATGTGAGAGCACTTGCAGCTGTTTACAGGATGTTTCAGATACACTTTGATTTTTTTGTTCAAAATCACTCAGCGATTAAATAGGTAGCCCAAAATGCATGCAGCTGTGGTCAGACAGGAATCTGCTATACTGCAGGTTTACAGCACACACACACACAAACACACACAGTAATAATGCCAGTAAGTCAGTGGGCACGGCTCCAGATATCAGGGGATTACATTAAGATCTCAGAGCTGTGACTCAGGAAACATTCAGCTTCTGTTCATACAGACAGGAACAACCAGGTCCAGATCCATCACTGATATAACTGATTCACTCACATTATTATTATTATTATTATTATTATACAGAAAAGAGAAGCGGGAAAGAAATAAAGAGAAGACAAAAGAGAAGAAAGGTTGAGACAGAGGGTAGGTGAGCAGGATACAGTCCACTTTAATAAACTTTAACAGACCACAGAGCTTCCAGCAAAGTCAAGCAGCCTGTAATTTAACCAAAAAACAGCATCTGGGCTGTAATTAGTCTCCACTTCACCACAGACCAGAGGAGACGGGAGCAGACGAGGAGGATAACTCTCTCATTCTTAGTGTCTTTCAGCAAAACACTTCTAATACTATCGTACATATAATACTTACGGGGGCGACTGAGGGTGAGCAAGTGTGTTGTCATATGTCATGGTGTGTGTGTGTGTGTGTGTCAGTGTGTCATTGGCTTACGGAGCAGCTGTCAGCTCAGTATGTCACTGTGACTCCATAATTCTGCTGGTGTGTGTGTGTGTGTGTGTAATTACAACTACAATAAACAAATGAAAAATAAAAAGTATTGACATTTTTCTATTTTCCCGATTTACTGAAACAGTGTTTCATCCACTTTTTGGAAGCTTTTCTTACCCAGACAGGTTGTGTTTTTTTTAAGCTGATTTCCTTTATTATGTTCATTAAGCTGTTCAAGCTTTTCCCCTGAGAGAGAAATACATGTAGCATTTAGCTGCAGGTTTAAAATGCAGCTCAATAACGGAGCTGTGATAGCATCAGTGACTGATAGCATGAGCCAAATTGTTTTTGTGGCGTTTCTTTTATTTTTTTTTCCAGCCTGGAAAATGACAGGGCGGGTTTGAATAACAGCTGCTCCAGACGGAAACAGCAGGTTGGTGTTATGTTGCATATACGCTTAGAGAGAAACATTGTTATAAGTCAACAGTTTTACACGCTTGCAACACAATGACTGTGTTAACGCCTTCACTTATTAGTAAGTAATCTGTGTTTGTTTTCTTTTGAGAGCAGCCAACAACAGCCTGACAGAAACGAGACAACTGATGTGATGCATTTATGGTTAAAAAAAAAAAGTAGATTTTCATAGAGTTGAAACGCAGCGCTACGTGCGCGCTACGTGCACGCTGCTTGTGCGCGCTGTTTGCGCACTACAGGGGTGAATGGTGCAGACATATCAGACATTCAGGCGTCAGGCTGCTTTTCACTACTGCTGAAACTCTGAAACTCTCTGCTTTTGTCCTTAGTTGGGATGAATGAAATTAACCTATAGCGGCTCGGCTGCAAGTGAACCCCTTTACTCGCCAAACAACACACACACACACACACACACACACACACACTGGAAGTGGGGCAATGCAGCAAAACACAAATAGTGATTATGGGGGGCTTAGAAAGAATGTCTCCCTGCCTCCTCCTCCTTGTACCCTTCCCCCCAAAGCCCTGACATCCCCCAATTCATTCATCTTTTTTTTCCAGGAGCTTAACTGAGGCTAAATGATTCATAACCCAACTATCTTCCCATTTAAACCAAATCTTACACCATTCGACTTAGCTTCACCTCAGTTTAGCAGGATTTTCTGTGCTCATATAAAGAAGTTGGATGAATTTGTCTTTAGTCAAACTTTCTCTCAGTTTTTCTCGTTGTTTTCTGTGATATCGGACATGCATCATTTCAGGATTTAAATGCAGCTTGAGAGGAATTCAACAATACAACTAGACAGAGCCATTTCACACTCACTCTCCCTGGAGAGAGAGAGAGTCTGCAGCTGAAAGCCTGCTTGTGTGCGTCTGTATATAAGCCCTGGATTTAGAGAGGTGAAAAGATAGCGAGGAGGAGGAGGAGAGGGTGAAGGGGGTGAGGGAGGAGGGAGAATGAGGCAGTCGGAAAAAAAAAAAAGAGCGTAGAGGTGCTCTGGTCTCAATAGGATGAAATGGAGGACAGGGTTTCTTTACACATGCCTACATATTTAATGTGTTGGCCAGTTGCTAGTTGATACTGTGGATGTGTTCTCACTGTTAAAATACACATCATCACATACCTACAGTGTGTAACACTCACTACACTGTGGCTAATTTTGATCCAATTCGTTCATAAAACATTGGTGCTCAGTTATTTTGAAGCTTGATGATTAGTTAATTAGTCAATTAACAGAAAATGATGTGCAATTATCCTGTTTTGGTGCCATTTATAAAAGAAAACCAAAAAATATCGGAGGTCTGTTAATATATTTGGACAATCTTGGCAAAACATTTAATTTAGTCAATATTGAAAATAGTCGTTAAGAGTAAGAGTACAAAATAATTAATTAAATAATAATAATTAATAATAATTAATTAAATAAATAATAAATAAAAACAGACAAAGATGTTATAAATAACATCATATAAATATCAAAAGTTGTATTAAGTTATGACTCAGAATCTCCCGTCTACACATTAATCTGAATGGGGGATTCGGTGATACTGTACACACTGTGTGTGTATGTGTGTGTCTCTGTGTGTGTAGATTTGATTAGAGCTAAGAGTCTTTTATAATGTAATTTGTAAAAACTCAATTTGTAAAACAAGACACACTCTGGTTGTGTCAATAGTCTGGGGTGAGAGAAAGGCAACGGCTCAATTAAGTCTCATAAAGTTACAGCTCATCACACAAACTCAAAACATGAAGAGGAGGTGATGGAAGCTCAACATTGTCTATGACTGACTGACACACACACAGACACACACACACCTAGTCAGTCTTTGTCCTCCAGCATGTTCCTACAGGTTTTCATCGCTAAACAAACATTGTTAGTTCAAAGCCGACAGCCAGCTGCTCTCTGCTGGGTAATGGCTGCCAGCGCTGGTGGCTGGTCAGAGTTCAAAGCTGCAGGAAGTTGACGAGAAGTTGTCTGATGTTCACCACAACTCATATGAACACGCACACAAAGAGACCAGCTGAGGGCCAAGCAAACAAAAAACAAGCAGGACGTGGTTGGACATGGACGTGACTTTTGACCTGAAATGAAATTTAGTGCTTCAAGATGAGACGTCATCAACACCTCACATCCTGAGGATATTCATGTTTCATGTTTCATTACAGCAGCAGTTTCAGGAGGTTGTGGCTCATCATTTGGTATCAAACCAGCAAAAACACAGAGGATCACATTATTTTGCAAAAATCTAATAATAAAAGCCCAATGTGAGTAAGACAGATGCCCGGCACTCTGGCGTCGCAGAGACCTTTGGCTCTTCATCTGCTGCTCTGGCACGCACCAAATGGGAAGGACGGGCCAGGAATGTAGACTTGAAGGCACTAGGATGGAGAAATGAGAGGTGTGTGTGTGTGTGTGTGTGTGTGTGTGTGTGTGTGTGAGGGTGACGGAGGGTTAAATGTTGCTGTGCTGGTATCAGATGCCAGGCAGAGAGATGGCCAGTTGTACCCATGTGTGTGTTTGGATGCAAGAAGGCAAAGATTTGACAGCCGCTACACAGCTGTGTGTGTGTACATTCGAGCCTGTGTGTGTGTGTGTGTGTGTGTGTGTGTGTGTGTGTGTGTGTGAGGGAATCCGAGCTCTCTTATCTGGCATTATAGACGGGGTTTACCAGACCCCCATCTGTCACTGTTGTGGGACGTCTACACACACACACACACACACACACACACCATGCCAACAACAACTGGGTCACACGGCCAAATGGCTTGGAGTGTGTGTGTGTATATGTGTGTATGTGTGTGGCATCCAGTGTAAATCAGGAAAAACAGCAGCAACAAACAATTGAATATTACAGTCTGAGCAGTGAGGAGACACTCGGGTCACTGAGGACATTCCAGGTTATTATCACTTTAATTTATATTAAATTTTCAAGAAATGATACCAGTTTTAATATGTATAATATGACAGTCTATGACCTATTAGTTTTTTTCTCAGTTTCTAGTTTTCTTGTTTGAGTCTCAGGTTTTGATCTGGACCAAGATGTTGATGTAGAAGTGACATCCTCGGCCTCTGAACAAAAGCTTCAGGCTTCACTCTTGTGTCACTGGCAGTGAGCCGTGATTTACTGAATAAATGGTAGCATCATCATCATCTCAACAAAACAACAAGCCACTGTCCGTCTGTCTGCACTGCTGCCGCCACAACACACACACACCCCAACACACACTGTCACACACCACTCAGTCTAAGTCTCATGCAAACTGTATTCAAACACGATGCAAACACGACAGGCTGAGATTCAATCATCTGAGCTAACAACAAGTCGACTTTCTGTTTGTACAAACTAATAAATACACTGTAATTTAGTTTACATTGTAACTCAGCATTTAAACCATTAAATTATGGTTAATATTAAATAAATATTCCACTGCAGGTGGTGAAACTCAAAACTTAAGGTGCAATTTAAAATTTATGCCCCAGTTTGTTTAAAATGTGGCCTTTGACTCCCAACATTTACATTAAATATAACACGTAATATAAATCACTAGACTGTACTTATTTCCACAGTAAATTGAGGCAGTGTAGGAAGGTTGAAATGTTTATGTTGCTGTGGTCTGACGTCTTTGCTCTTGAACATCAACTGTACCTGTAAATGCACGTAACAGACCTGTTCCCTCATGGGAATTTATGAACCGAGTAGCTCCTAAAACACGCTGGGAGCAGCGGGGAAATCTGTGGTGTTCGCTAACTCACTAAACTACAAAGCTTGTACTCGCAATCTTGTGGTTCAGGTCCTCCTCCCTTCCTCTTTCTCTCCACCATTAGGGAAGAAAAAACAGACAGTAAAAGCTCAGCTGAGAGTAAAACCAGCAGACAGGACTGCTGTCTTTTCTTTCTTTCGTTTTTTTTAGCTGCCTCTGGCCATAGCTAACACTCAACTACACAGAACAAAGAACATGAAAACTGAGAACGACAGAGAGCGGAGAGAGAAAAAGGGAAAATGACAGACAGAGAGAAAGAGAGAGAGAGGTAGCCAGAAAGTCAAGAATCCAGGAGGACTGTGTTTTTACTTGCCCTAAAAGAAACATGCAGCTGTAGGAAAAAAAAAAACTAAACACAATTCTTTTACACAATGACATCAGCCACTGGAGGCAAGACTTATCTCTGATAATAGACCTAAAGGTCACTGAAGCATTCTCGTCAGGATGCTGTGGAGGATTTAACACAGGGACTGCAAATTTGTTGAGATAATGTGGAAGTGATTACTCACATCGTTATGTGGCTTTGCACCACAAAGCCAAACAAAACCACCTCCTCATGGAAGAAAGTGAATTTTGAACACTAGAGAAAATCCCTTTCCAGCGCTGTGATCTGAGCTATAGCACAGAAATGTGATCCTTATCAGCCGCTAACTGCTGTAACTGACTGTAAAGTCGACTGGGTCAGAATGAAAAGGTCAGCGATCCTCGACAGAAAGTGATCCTTGTTTTCTACGTTCAGAGGCCGAGATGTCTGAGGAGAACATTTCCTCAAAGTTTTTTTTGTGATTTTGTTAAGTTATTTCCTCGTGTTTTAAGTTTGCACGGTCTACATAACAGATTTCAGTTTCTGTCTACTGAATACGAAATCTATGTTGCTTTATTAAGAATCAATATGTTTGATTTGTTTTATTTTGTTGTTGCATTCACTCGACCCCCCCTCTGGGATCATTAAAAATTCAGCCTGTCCACTTAATTGCATTTAGCTGTATTGACTTTATTGATTCTCTTCTCTTGTTTACAGTGTCTTTCTGTGTTGACAGATCTGTGATCAGTAGCTATTTGTCCTGAACAGATTTTTGAAGATAATTAAAAAAAATCGACTGACACTGTATTACATTAACTGTTCCGGCTGCTAAATCCAAAATAAACAGACTTTATAAAAGCAAATAATTCTTTCCTGGTCTCCGGAAAAAACGTGGCTCAGATCGCCTGATAGGAGATTAGCTGAGACTTGTCAACTTTTAATCTCAACTTGGCAAAAAGCAGCGTTGTGAAAGGTTCATACCCTGGTACTTACTATCTGGGTGTGTTTGTGAGTGTGTGTCCTCTGCTCATCCTATATCAGAGCAAACACTCTCTCTCTCTCTCTCTCTGCGCAGCAATGCAAAACCATAACACACACACCTGGAAAAACCAGACAGAGAGCCAAGAAATGCCTGACAAGATCTCTGGATTATTACAGATGCGGTGGTTCACAGGTTTGCAGATACTGAAGACCGGAGCAAACAAAACAAACACAAGAAATGAGAGAGTCGACCAATGAACGCACAACGGAGAGTGGAAATAAGGAGGCGGGGGGGAGGAGATGTTGACATTCAATGGCTCAAAAGGGTTTTGTTCTAAACGTTGGTCCCAACTGACAAGAGGAAACACACTGTGTTAATGGGACCAATGTGATTAACATGCTGTCAGAGTGCACTGCTGCGTACTGTACTGACCCAGATGGTCAAACCTCACGTCAACACTGGTCTCACTTCAGCACAGCTAGAACCTCAGGAAAGAAAAGACACAGTAGCAGCAGCAGTATGTTAGATTGGATTATGTAACGTTTTGATGGATAGTAATGCCTTGAGCAGGAAAAACATCTTTGTGCAATGAGACAAAATCAATGTGGATAACAAAGTCAGGTCATGTTCATTCATTCAGATCACACATAAAGTGGTTTATGCTCATTTATAAACTTCCAACTCTTTATATCTATTTAAATCTTTACATCTATTTACAGGTCTATCCAACATGATAAGCTGATAATCAGTGTGCATGCATGGTTACGTTACATCACAAGTTTTATGGAGAGTTAGTAGAGTCTTTTTTTTTCTCTAAAAATGTGTCATTTGTATGTTTTCTCAGGTTTTATCAGGTGGAGGTGATGGAGCTTCAGCCATCGTTGTGTTTGTAGCAGAACTACTTCTTCAGCTTCCTACTGGACGTGTCAGGGCGGTGCTACCTGGTTAGCATGCTAACTTCAGTGATGGAGACAAAACTACATTTAACACTGGCGTCTTAACGTCTTCCACTGGTGAGTAAACAGCTGATTATGTTAACATCGACTACATGTAGCCACTTTAAACATGAAGAATAATGAACGGCCACTCTTTGGTTTCTGAAGTTATTCAGTGTTTCCTACTAATACACAAATATTAGTAAAAACCAACTTTAATCCAAGCAGGAACATGAACATGCATCATTTAATGCTTCACTGATATAAACTCATAACAACATTTCTCAATAGCAGAACTGTACATTTAAAGCAGCAAGCGATGATTCACCACCAGGGCAAAGGTGTTGATACTTTATATTTAACTTTTATAATTTGTGAACATATCAGGACATAAATATGAGCTGAGGATTACAAACTAGACAAACATGCAACATTTTAATTCCACGTGTGATGCCAAAAATCTATTGTTCTGAACATAAACACACACCTGAAAAAGTGTGTACACAGACACACAAGAAAACACCTGCACAATTCTCAAAGTCTTATCTGTCCCAATGAAACTTATTCACACACACACACACACACACACACACACACACACTGTACCTGTCATCATCTTCAGCTGCAGCCACAGTCTGGTGATATCGTGGCAGAGTTGAGACACTCGGTTCAGAGCCATCATGTCGCCGGTACATGTATGCTCCTTCTCACACATGTACACAGACGCACACACGGTCACAACAGACGCATTTTCTGTCAGAGGACATCACGGTGGAAGTTCAGGCAGCTCATACCGCCACAGCTGAACACTTCAGCCGCTTACTGAGCTGTCACTGCGCAGCGCAGCCCACACTCTCACACACACACACTCACACACACTCCTCCACTCCTCCCCCTCCCCCCTCCTCTCCATTTGTGCCAGCCAGCGAGGCGGAGTTTCAGACGATCCGCCTCTAGTTTCACATTTCACACAGTTTCTACAGACAGATGGAGGAGAAACTATGTGATAGAATATGAATATAATAGTCTCTTAGTGCAAAGAAAAAATGATTTAAAGTCTAGTTTGATTCAATTATTCCAGTAAGACTTGAGCCATTTTAATAACAAAATTAACTGCAATGTAAAGCACATGAGCTAAACATGATCTAACTAAACGCCATTACATTAAATATATTACTGTAAATAAAGTCTGTCATAATGTATTTATATGTTTAAGATGACAAAACAAAGCTTTCATAACAAGTATAACAAGTATTTCCACCTATCAAACACATGTAAATGCTTTATTATACTAGTGAGCGATTAGTTGATAGATTTAATTACCTTGTTAATGTCTGTGATATGATTTCAATGAAGAATCAGCAGCTGAGATCAAAACATCACTTGATCGATACTAATTTATTTTTGAACGTCTGTAAAGTTTTTCTTTCTCGATCTTTCTCATTCATTTAACTGAAGCATGTAGCTACATAACTAATATGTGTTTCTGAACAGTAAATGTAAATAAAACACAGCACAAAAAGACAAGATAACAACTCCTAAATGTATAAATTGTGGTTAATTATTATCAACATAAGCTGTAAAATCTCTGTATTTTTATACAGAAATTATGCTCTTCATTAGTTGAATATCTTTCTGAAGCATAGTTTTTAGGTTTATGAATGTTTTTATGATGTAGTGGTTTATTTTTTTTAATCTTCTGAGTTTGTTAAATGATCTTTAAGAGTCTTTAAGAGTCAGATGTGAGAGCTGATGTAAAGTAAATGTGATTTCTAAAGTCTGTACAGTTCAAAGTCTTGTCTCAGCGCCAGAGGGAACAGAGCTGTTCTCTTTGGCTTTTCTCACACACTTTCAAAGACATTTAACACACACACACACACACATATACAAAGCCAGTAAAGACAGCAGGGGGACCCAATGTGCCACACACAGAAGCAGGGAAACGTTGCACTGGTGAGAATGTGAAAAGACCCTCAGGAGGTCAATTCAGAAAAATACTGCCCTGCTGAGCAAAACAAACAAGTTAAAGAGTCACTTTGTTGCGTCTGTTTAATCACCAGCACGACCGCTGTCTCTCACATCAACGAGGAATACAGTAACTCCTCACATCTGACCAACAACCACCGACAGTTACTGGTTTCTGAGGCTGTGATGATGCAAAGAATCACATCTTCTCATGGTGAAATATTAGTTCATAAATCCAAATAAACAGCTGGATTGTATTCCTCATGTTTAACCAATTATATTTTAATGTCTGATGATTGTTTCAGGTCAGGACATCTCAACTTCACCTGCTGTGACATCGATTTGTTCCTTAAACATCCATCAGTCTTTTTTAAAGTATAAGACTAAACTGGGCCACTTTGATTTTAATAAAATAATAATAAGAAGATATACTGAAAGACATTGTTTATTTTTAGATCAAGTCAACTGAGATTGATTTACAGGCCTCCTCTATGACTGACTGCTGACCAGCACAAAGAGGATAATCTATGCTCACATGCATGAGCACACATACACACATACATGCACATGGAGGGAAACCCCCTTATTGAATCTGTCCCAGTGGTCTCTTCAATTCCTATTCATTCATCTATAGAGTCTCCACATAAAGTACACAACAGTCATTTCATTAAGTTGCACAATGGTTTTACTTGTAAAGACAATTACGCTCCAGTGCAGATAATCCATCACTACGTTCTTCAGCTGCTACCTACAGAGAATCATTATCAGTCCAACGCTGCTGTCGCTCAAGTTTTATTTTAATAATCATAAAGTTAAAATAGTGGGCATGCTTTAGTCTGAATGTTTCACTTATTTCAAAATTAAATAAAATAAAAATTAAACACAGAGATGTGTTAGAGTGGCAGGTAGAGATTAAACACAAGGGAATGAAAAACAATGTACAGTTTGTGTTAGATTAAGAATTAGATTAAGGCTAAACTAAAGATGAATCTCTATGTAGTCTGAGTCTGAGAGCAGATTATCAATAAATGAATGGATTCAACAGGATTTAAAAAATCTGAACATGTCAAGAGCTTTTTCAAATTACAGGACTATGTATACATGTGTATGTGTTCATCTAAGGCCAGATTTTGATGATAGGGCACGTTGGCTGTGAGACAGGAAGAGGCAGAGTTTATAATGGTTCATTTCCCGTCTCTGCTCATTTATCCACCAGAAGCTCTGACGGTGGCCGCTTTCACCTCCAGATCGTTTACTGGTCTACACCAAACTCTCACATTTTAGACACAAAGGTGATAGATAATGAGCCGTAAAGACAAATATGATCAATTTTACAACCAGTGTCTGATTTAGACCACGACCTCACACGTGTCCAACAAGACGCTGTAATTATTTACAGCTGTAATTATTACAGACACTGGTGGTTCAAGACAAAAAGACATTTTATTTTTAGTTTTTATACTTTTACTCTTGCACCAAGAATGATTACTGAATGAATGAACTGCTGCGCTCATTGAAACTAAATCAAACTTCATTCACTGCCGACATTTGATCCAGGAAATGAAATTTATTCACGACCGAATCAGCCACATGATGAATTCTGTTATGAAATTCAAGCTTCTTTATTAAAGGGTCATCATAATCCTGCAGCTCAAATTAAATTTACTTCAGGTTATTTTCAGGATTCAACTTAAACTGGAGGAAAAGGCTGAAAGAACAGAACAGAACAGAACAGAACAGAGGTGTGTAGGTGTGTGAATTGGTGAAAATAGCATATGTGAAACCTCTAACATCAGTTTTGAGTTAAAAACGTTTAATGATGTGTGATGTGCATCTGTGTGTGTTTACATGGGATGCAGAGCAGACTCCGGTGTGTGTATACGGGATGTAAAAGAGACCTGTTTGTGCCTGTTTGTGGGATGTGGTACAGACTACAGCAAGAATAACTCCCAGCTGAAATATTTGTTTCAGACGCCCCCTCCTCAACGTCTGTGTCGGCGAGGACGAAACCCTATCGACTCCTTCCGCTCCAGGATCAAACACTATTGGCCGTGGGGAGCGTAAACAGGAAGACACCAACTGAGAAGTGACTCATGGGACAAAACCAGAAGCAGCGGAGAAGTCAGCAAAAAAGGTGTGAACAACTGGCCAAATTAAATCGGTCGCGGCTTTTTATGAAATGAAACTATCCAATCAACCAACCAACCACTGTGTCTTAAAGACACTAGATGAGTTTTAAGCAGAACAGAAAAAGAGAAGTGTAAGACAACAAGCATAAAACTCAAATCCATTTTGAGAAATAAAGAAAATTCACGAGATATCATGAGCCATCTTCATCCAATTTGCTTCATTTCATTTTCTTTTTTGGCAAAACAAAAACATTCAATTGTGTGCTGGACTCGTTCTCTGCCGCGCTCTAAATCATAGTTTATAGATGAAGAGATACAGGCCGTCGCAGTCATTTGGCCAATTTTCCGTCAAAGTTGGAACATGTTGATTTTTTTGATACGTCTCATTTGTTTGACAGAACGCAGCCTGTGAGACGGCTGCGAACCGTCTCTGTAAACGTCTGACAGCAGAAGAGGAACCTGTCACTTTGTGTTAATGCCCAGTTAGTTAAGCTTCATTTGCAGAAATTTCTCTGTGGGCAGAGAAAATTTAATCACAGCTATGTTTGGACACTTTTTTTTTTCGTCTCATATGAAATTCAACCAGTGCTCTCAGCATCTGGACCATCTTCTTAAATATACTGATTATTAATCAGCAGATTCACTGATAAGACTTCAGAAACTGGAACGCGCATCTTTATAGTCGTCATTACGACCAGCTGATGCTGCCCTGACCAGAGATGTTGAACATGTAGAGAGAAACTGTTAATTAACTACAGAGCGTGACTCTCGGTGACTACATAATCTGAATTATCTAATAGAGTTTGGTATGAAAAGTAACAGTCGGTCACCATATGAAGACAATGGGACATTCAACACGGAAAGAACACTGTTATGTGTTCCACACCTCTGCGTGAGAGGTAAATTTGATAGTATTACACTGAATTAACTCAATTATTATTATATATCTAATCAATGAACACATGAGAGACCAAGACAAAGACGAAGTGTGAAATGTTTGGTAGATGTGTCTAGACTATATGGAAGCTCAATAATGTGTAGTGCTATAAATATCACTTTCAAAAAGGTCAAGAGTTTGTGTGTTTAAGTTTCCACCTGCTGAGGGTTTCTATATTAAGGTGGTGTGTGTGTGTGCAGACGATTCATTTTTAAAAGCCTCAAAAAGCAGCGAGATGCCGTCAAAAAGGTCATAAAGCAAATGTTATGACTCATGCTATATTTTATACTTGTCATTACAAGTGATTACATTAAATTCATACTGAACGATGAGCTGGTAGAGGACGTTGTAATAGTGTGTAATCATTCAGAAATATTATATAAAGAGAAACTGTGACCTCTACACAACCTCACTGACAAATTTAGCTCCTCATAATTAAGAACATGTTGAGTCAATGATGACTTTTTTTTAACTAAACTGTGTTTGTGCTAATTTAAGCCAGACACCAGAAAATATTAGATTAAAACACTGAAAGCTCCTAATTGTGCTGTGAACAGAAATATTTTTAATTTAAGTGGAAGAATGATGACAATGAACTTTAAATACCGGAGAGAGAGAGAGAGAGAGAGAGAGAGAGAGAGAGTGTGTGTGTGTGTGTGTGTGTGTGTGTGTGTGTGTGTGTGTCGGAAGTCAGATGATGATGAATTTCGAAAGTCGAGTGTTCAACTGGGAGTCGACGAACCAAATAAAGTCAAAAGTTGAGAGGATGATAGACACGCATAAGAAAATCATGAGACAACCAATAAAAGAGGAAGTTTTGCTCCAGAAGCAGAAAGAAGTGATTATCATTCAGGGAAAACACCAAAGGAAGTCACAAAGACGACATGATATGCTGACCATCATATCATGAGATGTTGATGCTGCATTAAAACGAAACTTTAATCCTTAAGACTAAAATCACAAGCTAAAGATTCTTTTCCAGCTAAAGAGATGTGAAAGTGGATGACAGGCCCATCAAAATCTACAAACTCAAAGTTAAAATATCAGAGAGCAGAACTACAAACGCAGCACCTGTCCCTGCGACACCGTTCGTTTCCAGAACTAAAAATACACACATCATCTCTAAATACACAGCACGTCGCTCAGGAAGTGGACCACAATAGAGCAGAGTCGTCACCGATTGTGAAATCATCCAATAAACACGACACAGCTGCCACATGTTTATATACGGACAGTATTTGTGATCGTATACACAGCAATTATTTGATATTAAACAGACAGAAGTAAACACAGCGTCTAATTTCTCCTTCACACGTGTCCAACGTTTGTCCGGTAATTGCCTCACCTTTAATCGAACCACCTTGAGTAAATAAGGATGTAGCAGTATACGTGTTCTTTTTCTCTACTATCGCTCTGCTATGATGGCTCATAGGAGACATTTATCTCAAGCAGAAGTTAAGTAATTGTTTTTCTGATGCAGATTTCTAAAATGCATGACACCAAAAACCAACAGCAGAGCATTTCAGGCAGAACAGCTCGTCTCAGCCTCGTGTGCTGTTGTTACCTCACTGACTTTGCACGAACAGAAATTCAGAGGTCAGCGAAGCAAGTTACAAGTTTGTTATTCAAGTTTCATTCTGTTTAACTCGCGTACAAATGTAAATCAATGCTTCTTCCTCATGAGAAGAACCGTGACCGCTGAGAAGATCAAACAATCCACAACATGTCTAACACCTGAACAGTTATCTAATTTAAAAAAATGCTGTTAACAAATTAGTAGGAACCTATTTGGACTGGGAATTTAAACAGAAATCCCCAACCTGTGTCAGCTTTAAGAAAAACCTTTTTGAAAAATCCTTATAACACAGAAAATGCATGTGATCATCATGTGGTAAACAACCGTGACTGTGAGGAAAGAAAGCAGCATTTGAATCAATTTGAGTTCATCTGTATATTTTGCATCAAATAATAATAATTACAAGCATGTTCTACATTTCCATACATCCACACACATCCCTGAAAAACTCACTCTGCAGCTGTTGACAGCTCTGGTCAAATCTGTAGTATCTCTCCATCTCCTCCACAGAGATGCTGACAAACATTTTTCCTTCATCATCTTGTTTTCCTGCACATTCATTTATCTCATCCATCTGTCCTCTCTCCTCTTCCTCCCTCAGCGTCTTCATCTCCACAGGTAGAGAGACGAGTAACACTCCTCTCATCCAGCTCTCCTCACTTGCATTTCCAAACATTACCGTCTCCTCTCTCTCTCTCTCTCTCTCTCTCTCTCTCTCCCTCTCTCCCTCCCTTCCTCTCCCACACACAAACACACACACACACACACACACACACACACACACACACACACACACACCTGTCAAAGTTTTCCGAGCGATCACCCCACACCTCTTTCCTCAGCCCCTCCCTGCTGCTGTGGAAATCTGCGCACTGATATCAGACAGAGCACGAGTCAACGACATGAGAACATGCTCATATACCCTTTGACAGTTTGCTCTTTTTTTGTGACTGCATGTCTCAACAATAATCCACATTCAAGATATTAAAAAAATCTAAACCATCACATGTCTGAGCTGCAGACGCTGTCACACTAAACACACAAACACACACACTAAACTATAAAATCTGAGGCAACTTCCTCAGCAGTTTAACTCTGCATCATTAAAGTACAAACAAATCAGCTTCATTTCCACATCAGATGCTTTTAAAATACACAGACTGAAACAACAACAGCTAATTTAATGACCATAAACCAAGAGAAACCCTCTGGCGTGTCTGGTTTTCTGGCCACGTGAGAAACTTGTTGACTTCCTCAGTTATTGATCAGGCTGCTGCGACGTGGGGTTAAATTTCCAAACAAAATCAATGAAACGTCTTCTTGAACTGACCTGGACTACGACCTTAAAATGACCTCACAGCCCGACCACACGGCTGCTTCTGGTCAACAGGTTCCCAGATGTTGTAAATGAGAAATTCATACGTTAAGAAAACACTCACCTGGTCTTTTAGTTATGGTGTATCTATAGTTGTGCTTCTTTTCTGCTGGTTGACGGCCACAGCAAAGTCTGACGGCAGACATGATGAATACACACAGCGCTCTCCCAGCGTGCTTGTCTTTCTAATCAGTTTCTTTGACTGTGTTTGTCTGCTTGTTTATCTGTCCCTCAGCCATCCGACTAGTGAACACACATCTCCGCTGCCGGTGTACAGAGACATGAGGTAAGTTAAACAATTAGCCGAGACTCACAAGGACTATTTCATGTAATCAGTTACTAAGGTCAAAGGGATCAAAGAGTGCAGCGTTCAAGGTACTACAGCTACCATAGAGTAACAGAGAGTGCTGGCCTGGATATATCCTACTATTTAGATTGATTTGACAATAAATAATGATTTAAATTAAAAACATTTTAGCCAGATATTACAGAAACTGTATGAAGTTATTTGTCTAAGAGGTAAAAGCTGTAACTTGTTTCTATTTTAGACCCTTAACATGAACCACATATGTTTCTGATAAACAACATTTCAAATATCACAACAGGACGTTTCATTTTCATTTCTTTTATTCGCCTATGGTCAGATGTACTGTAGCATCAGCGGGAAAGTAAATGCAAAGCTTGTTCTTTTTTGTCTGAATAATGAGGGGGAAGCCCAGCAGGAGGGAATCTCCCTGTGGTGATAGGAAATCCTGTCCTGTCATCCTGTCACTCTGATTTCAATAACAGACACTTGAGCCCACTTTGGACCACATACATGTCCAGTTACAAACAAACACACACACACAGTCAGACTCAGACTCAGACTGTACAAACCTCCCCTCCAGATCGCTCGCCTGCTCCTGTTGTAGTATGTGTGTCGGCTCAACAGGCTAATAGATACAGAAAGATTGTAAAGCAGTCGACTCAACACGTCCTGGCCTTCTTGAATTAACTCCAAAAGAGACATGTTTAAATCGGAGTGTGTTTCATTCTACATCTACGAGCGTGTCCGTTAAAACCTCTTTCAGCTGCCTCCTCTCTCCCTCCTCCTCCACGATCAAGCTGCAGTTTGCTCTTGAGAATGTGTGATTGTTTATCTTACTTCATGTCTGCTCCGCGTTAATCACAGGAAGAGAGGGTGGAGGGTCTGCTATGACATAAACTCCATACAGCTACTTAAACTAACTGGAGAAACGTGAGCACATGTGCGTCCAAAGCTGAAACAACGGTGCATGGAAAAAATAATTTATCTTATACTTAGTTGCGATAACGAGATAACGTCAAAAATCCTCATCTGATCAGACTCATGTGGCATCTAAATCAAAGAGGAAATCAAACATGTGCTCAGTAAAACCCCTGTAATAATCCTGAAAACCACCAACTCAAACACAACACAGCTGCTTATTTCCTCCCTGATGATCTTATACTTGTCACCATGATACAGTTAATGACTGATAATTGCTTTTAAAAGCTCTGGTATTATTATTATTATTTCATCTACTGTATTTATATCAGTTTAGATGATACAGTCTGATGTAGGTCCAACTGAATAACTGCCAAGCGTATTTTTCCACCCAATTTTCTCCCGTTAACCAGAACTTTCTGCTCTTAGGTCGAAGTGATGACAAGATCATTGACACAACATCAAATATGTGCACAAGGTAAATACACACACTGTCATTATTCAAGGGTTAATCATAACAATTATACTTCTGAAGAGAGAAGTAGAAAGTTCATGAAATATACAGCCTTGTTTTTAACTTTTAACTCTAAATATAATGCTTAAATATTACAGGCGAAAACAGAAAAATGTTACCAGAACTGGACTTATATTGTTTTTACAACTGGCTTATACAATATTTTGCTGCTTCTAATTTCTTCTGCTCAGTGTTGACCAAACATCCTGTTTGTCCTGTTTTCAATAGATATTTTTACCAGGAGCTAATGATTTCTAGGAACCATGCAGCAGGTATAAGATCTAACTGGGCACTACTGGTGATAGGAAGGAAACTAAAATTACACTGGTGCCATCCGTGAAAAGTCTCCTCCTTCCTTAGACTATTGCATTATCTTTATTGCACCTAATTCATCCTTACACAATTGCACAAACATTCTCCATTCAAACTTCAAAAGTCGCCAGCAATCGTGGTCATGCACTTTTCATTAAGTGACATTCTTCACTATTAGATTCAGATCAAGTCCCAAAGATAAAAATCTGTGCCCTCCTGCTCTTAAATGCCTTCAAAACCAATCACACTGATGACAAATCGAGTTATTTGGACTTTTTCCCTCTAATTCTCCAGGAAAGGTTCTCTCGGACATTGGAAATAATTCATACTAGTTCATAACTGTTACATAATTTTTATCTATAACAATCTGTTTATACTTGTACTATTTATATGTCTCTTTACAAACAGCAACACAGAGATGCAGCAGAGGAATAAAGGAGGAACAGGTTGCAGACTGAAACTGACTTGTTGTCTTGAAGAGGAGCACAACCTGTCACAGTCCACAGAAGTGAGTTAGCGTTCATAAATATGTATATCTAACACACACACTCATATATGTATATGTGGAGATTTGTAATTCTTTTCTGAGACCAAACTGCACACATGTTCTTAATCATGCTGAGAAAGTTGATGCTCTGTTTTTCTTTAAATTGCACTAAAACAAGCTGCTGTCAACACTATTTTCTACTAACACATGTCTTCCCCATAGATCTAAAAGCAGATGTAACTAAAACAAAAGGAAGTTGAAGCTACCGCCATCTGTGCCCTGACAAAGACAGATCGTCAGACCACACTCAGCGGTTTTAACTGTCCCATGCATCTACATTTATTATGTTTCTCTGCTCATTTATTCAGGTTTTTCTTTTGACTTGTCACCCGTCTGTACCACAGATAATGTCACGTACACACTACGATTTAAAGCCTTCAAATTTAATGCAAACAGACAGCTCATGATGGATGACGACTGAACATCATGTGTGCAGATTTTGCCCCTAAGATCTGTGGTGACACAGGGAGATGATAATCACACTTGTGTGTTATTTCACTGGGTCAAATGAATCTTTGTTTTGCTGAAACTCCCTGTGGGTAAAATACCATTTTCAAAACTGTGACCTCATTAGAACAAATTATTACAACGCACAAGCCTCAACATGCAACATAATTTTAGCATCACTTTATCTCTGTGTTAATTTTGATTCATTTAACTAATCAAATGAAACACTACACTTGCAACCCATGCGTGAACATGCGAGAGCTGTTGTAATTTGTGAAACGGGACCGATCACAGTTCACAGTTTTTGATGTGTGTGGACACAGAGCTGGCAAACCACTTTGGTGAAACCAGCCAAACTGCAGCTGCTATAAACTGTTGGTCAGACTGAATAAAACTGAGTTCCCTATTTTTTATTTTTTGACAGGATGCAGAATGAGGATATTACTAATGACTTCTGTGTTAAAGTCTCATATATACAATATTAAAAATAACTAACTTTACCTCTGTCATTTACAGCAGAACAACTCCCTGCATATCAGGAATCCAACTAGAGTTGACTGAGAATGAATGAATGAACTGAATACAAATGAACACTGTGAATTTAAGGATTTTACCCACTTTGTTAAAACACTATAATCACATAAGATCTCACCCTGTAACAAACCTCCTGCGTCACATTAATAAGTGTGTCGTCTCATCCAATTGTAACTGTCCACAAAAACATATTAACCAATCAAAAACAGACAAAAATGAAAACAGTGTAAACGTGGTGATTCACAATCAACCAATTTAAGACCGTTCAGACAGTTCTGCTTTTTGATAACAACCAGAAAATATACAGAACTGAGAATAAAATGTTTTAGATGTTTGTTAGAAGCAGTAAAACTAAATATATCATCCATTTCATTGTTGGTGTCAGTCGTAGACATGATTTTAGGGTAAAATTTACACATAAAGCAAACCCGGCACAGAATAACCTTCTGATGTGTGGATGAGGAGATGACAGACGCCGTGGGGAACCCTACCGCTGATCGTTGACAGCACCTCCACCGACTGCTCCAGGTCTTGTGGGACCGACTGCTGATCTCCCATCCTTTGCTCCAGGACTCCAAAAACACAGTGAGCCTGTCTTCTTCACATGTACTTCAGAGCTTCTAAAAAGAGCAGAGAGGCTAAATATCACTAAAAGAAAATGAAAATTACAACGACAAGAGTGAATCAATATTGAACCATGAGCGTATTTAGCAGTAGAACCAGGTGAAAGAACACAGCAGGAACAATGAGAAGTGAAAGATACACTAACCATTTAATTTGATCAGCTGTGCACAGAGAGGGAGGGGAGGGAGGAACACACGAACGGACACACACACACAGAACAACACTGAAGGCACTTTTGCAATTGCATAACACTTAACAACATGGATGCCTCTGTGGACCAGACACACACTTCTGTCCTCACTGGTGTTAACGACGTTGCGGGCTCTAATTTTATCTTTTCATTAAATTAAACTGTGCAGCAGTTTATCTTAGCATTTGGATGTGCCTGGTCAACTGGGGTCAGCTGATTAATTTATGATAATTGATGACAAAATAGAACTTCATCTACAGACAAATAAAATCTCCGCAGGAGCAGCTACACCATCATCAATCCCTCACCACCATGATCAGATTTAAAGGTTGTGTTAGTTTACTTGTAAATGCACATATGACATAAACATTGTGCATTCTCCATCCTCATGCTTCAAGTAGCTGTTTCCATTCTAGTGTTTTAGCCGTCTTCTTGCACATGAGTAGTGAATGCATCAATATCTTAACTGATCTTATAACATAGACACACACAAACACACAGTTACACACACACCTGATGACTTCAAAGCAAATTTGTCCTAATTCCCCATCCAATTACCAGTCTCCCACACAGTGGCCTCTTTCATTGCTTTGACAATAGAGCAGCATGCCCTTAGTCATATGGACAGAGATCTTGTGACGTGGTGATATGCCAGGCTAAATAAAGAGCGAGGCAAGATCCACATGCAATACAATGTGACACTTCTAACAGCCAAGTTCACAATCACAATCGTGTCGTAGGGGATGTCCAGGGCGCATGGAAAGAAATAAGTCAACAGATTTTAACAGCACGTATTTTCCCTAAAAAAAAAAAAAAAACTCACTTTCAGTTCTTCATAAGATTCCCCGACTAAAGGCCCACCAAGTCAGCCTAATTAAAATCAATACATTCTGCACTGAACTTTGTAGACCACTTCCATGACGAATTACCAGCCTAACCCTATTAATTAACTCCTATTCAATCTATGGGGTGAGTAGTTTTACTTTTGTCAATATGCAAATAATAAACTAACAGATTAATAATTGAGTTAGGCTGCTATCGGCTTCATAAGGAGCCTGGTGGTTGTATAAATTAATTATAAGACGGACACCGGCAGAGCTGCGATGCCCTCGTGCGTCCTGTTAGAAAATTACATTTACAATTAGACTTAATCAAAGGAAAGTGAGTGTTTTAATTTGCAGAATTTAATATTGCATGTAGTGTGAACCACATCAGTGACTAATTAAATCTGTCTTTTCTTACCTGCACGTTTTCTCCACAGCCAAGCGGACCCGTCTCCGCCTACACAATTAACCTGGCGCCTCCTCATCCTCCTCCTCTTCCTCCATCCTCATCCTGTGAGGTCACCGTGGTTAGTGTGACTGTCCAAGACGAATCCTCATCATTAAATTATGTCAATAACTTTACAAAATAGACTTTATGAGATCAAGATTGAAGTGTAACTCCACGAGCTGCAGACTCGAAGCTCCACATGATGCATCTGATCATTTTACTGTTGTAATATTTAGCAGATGTCAGCGTGACTGGGCTGGAAGTTGTGTGTGTGCTTAAGTATGTATTTGTGTTACCCATTATACTCCACTAACTAAAACGGAGCTCCCGCTTCCCCTCAGGACACTAACAAAAGAGGAATGATGACATCTGGTGGTTGAAGAAAAAAGGTACAGTCAGAGGAGCTGCAAATATTTATACAGGAAATAAGTAGGTGGATATTTTAGATTAACAAGAAATACACAAACATGTTTTACAACATATCTGCATTATTCTTCTTATTGGACAAATGGGGAGTAAAGTTGATATTTAACATTTGTATCATAGTTTTGTGCATCAGTTTTATGTTGCATACAAACCAACACAGTCAGGAAGTTTCACATGATCTGCTACATGTGAAACTTCCTGTTCATGCTTGAATTTAAGAGACACAATGCTGCAGTGTGTCAAAGAGCCCAGAGTGTGGAGCTCTACCACTGATAAAGTTTATTTTAAAACTATAAAACACTCTGCAGAGGGGTCTGCTGCAGTTAGTGCCTCCATGTCATGTCAGTGTCTTCGTGCGAGTGCAGTTTGCTTTACTTCTGTGCAACTGGTATAAATTACCCTTCATACATTGCATGGCACGATGCATGCCCCATACATCCACTCCTCTGTCGCTGACAGCCATATTGAACATCTCCACAATTAGCCTCGTCAAGCTCACCCAAGAAACTGGAGAGAATACCGGAAGTGATGTATTTTTCCTTCGAAATAGCAACTTGAAATGCTATAATTATTAAACTTTAATTGTGATTTTTTTTTGTATTACTCAGTGAAACTAAGTATCCAAAAAGAAAATAAGTTTTTTTTAAATTAAGATATATGTTAAATTTGGTAGAAAAAATTTAACAAGAGCAAAAATAATAAGATAATATAAGTGTAAATCCTCTTTGAAGATTTTCCCAAGACTATAGCTTAATGTTACTTGTTTATTTCTTCGCATAATTGTTGTTATTGTTGTTGTAATATTAACAGACTCTTAACAGTTAACGCCTACATGAGGCTTTTATTTTTAAAGTCCAAACCGGAAGTTGTCGCGTCTTATTCCGGCTGGCTCGACAGCGGCACCCCAAATCGCCTTATGGCTGTTTAGACTTGAACGGTTTTTCTTATGTCTGTGGGAATTTGTTTAAGTAGAAGCACGAAGAGATAAGATTTTTCATCGCGGATATTTTTTTGTCACATCTGAAGATACTGAGGTTTTTTTTCTCTTTTTGGACACATCATTTTTTTTTTTAATTTTTTTTTTTAAAGACAGACTTCGTCCCCCTCCGGTGAGTTGCCTCTCCCTAAAAAAAAAAAGATGAGCTTCTCCTTAAGTTTGATGCAATAGCGGATATCCTCGTGTTTTACGACGCGATATTAACATTCATTGGTGGCTCTTAAACGCACCGTAAGTGTGTTTAATGTAGTCTCAAGTCACATTTTTACCCGCTAGCTTCTTCTTTTCGGTGTTAAAATGTAAGTGAATTAAAGGAGTCCGACGTGTTAAATGTGCTTTTAAAAACTTCACATGTATGAAACGAGGCAGAAGCTACGGGGGCTTAGCTTGTCCCGTTATGTCGACTACACCCACTATTTTCAAAATGTCAGCTTTTTAACGGCCCACTTTTTTAAATTTATGTCTACTATGTGTTTTAAAAATTAAAATATAACGCACATTTTGACATTAAAAACTGTATAATTGTTTGTAACTTTAATTTAACGCTTTTTGACACGTCGACTTTACGTATTTTACTTAAACAAAAAAACATTTGTCCTCGTTTTATTGCAGTTGAAGCTAACACGTTAGCAGCAGTGTAACGGTTATTAGCTTCAATTTCATTTCTTTAATTTAAATTGTGGTTACATTGTAACGGAACTGAAACGAGCTCTCGGCGCGTAAACGACCAAAGCTAATTAATTGCTCATAAGCTACAAGTGGGCATGCGTGTGTGTGCGTGTGTGTGTGTGTGTGTGTGAAGCTTAAACTTAAAGACACAAAATAACTACCTGACAAATTTGTTTTAAACTTTAACAATTAAAAATACTCACTTTTACACACACAAAACGCGATGATACTGGTGCTAGCTTCTTTAGACATCAAAATGGAGTTCTGTCTTCTTTATATATATATTCTACAAATATAAATATTTACTTTTTTGTAACCAAACAACAGCATGTGATTGGTTGAGCATTAATTTGAAAATTTAGATGAGACCCTCATTGTCTTATTTAGGTTTAATGCTAAATTAAACATTAGGTTAATATGAAAATAGTGACTCTTTATAAACTATTAAAGTTAGTATTAGCGTATGCAGGACAGAGCACAATATCAACAGTGTCCTCTTCTGATTGATGCAACAGGAAGTCTTAGTATCCCTGGATCATTTCAGTCTCATATTACTGTTCAACGCAGGTCAATGCTAATCTATTTCAGGCTTGTGTTTCAGGTCAAATATACCCAGCGCTGTGACATGTATGTAGTTAGAAATTATGTCAGGGAATATACTGAAATACTGGAAATGAAAGCAACCCATTGTAGCGAGAGGAAGCCTTTTTGACAGCTATAGGTGTGGCTGGAAACCACAAAAAATTAAGACAGACTTTTTTTTTTTTTTTCTTCTTCTGGTCATGATAAGATGAATGAATGAGATGCAGTGTAAAATAGATGAGAACATGTAGTTCAAAGAGCTTTTATTTTGATAGGGAATAACTTGCTTGCGATTGCGAAGAGATGGCATGAGTCACTACATAATACACCGATTGTCTTTGAGTTTTTTCTTCCACAGTAATTACGTGTAAAGTAGTTCCCCCTCATACACCCCATGCAATAGTTACCATATGTACACTAAGTGGTAACGCTTGTTGGGATTGAATCAAAAACCGTTTCTGAGCCTCTGGCTGTTTGGGGGGTTTCTGTGACTTGTAGACATTAACAGATTTAGCAATAGGATTTGTTTCATTTTTGCTTTTCTTGAGTGTTTTGTCTCTGTTCTCTCTCATGAAATTATCTTCTATTATTTATCTGCTTTATATACTCTGGGCCTCACTAACAAATGCATACATTTAAAAAAAAAAAAAAAAAAAAAAGTCTGAAATGTTTTGTGCACCTGATGGTAAAAAAAATGTGTCTGTTTCACTTCCAGGCCGTGTGAAGTGAGTGTTGTCGTCGTCCTGTGACGGATTTATCCTCTCAGCTGTCGGGTGTAAGGAGGAGAGGAAGCAAAAATGCCGAAACCGGTAAGAAGTCGAAAGCTGCATGAAGAGTTTACTTACTAATGTTTGCTGCTTTTATTAAACAGAGATCTACGAAACGGTACAGCTGCAGGGAGGAGGTCAGGAAAAAAACACTTGAGTTTGGTAACTGATACAGATTGTTTGATTGGAAAAATTGAGTCGTCGTGTAACAATTAATAAGCAGCGACTGATGTGACTCAGGATATATGATATGAATCTGAAACTTGAAAGTTGCCTGTTTGTTCCTGCCTGACCGGCTTGTATAAACTTAACTGTTCAGAACAGCTTGCTAGTTTTCGTAGCAGTTGACGTGCACCGCTGCCCAAAGCAACAGTCGAGCATTCTGGGAAGTGGCAGTTTCATCCCCATGGCTGCTCCCACTCCTTATACTCCTCTTCCAAGTAAACAACAGTCGAGAGTGTGAAGCGAACTGCCTGGCCCACAGGCCTTGCAACAGCACACTGCTGCCATTGTTGCTGAAAGGGTGGAGAGAATGCCAAAGTCCTGGGATGTGAACAACGCCAATACAAAACCAATTTGATGCAGTCTCTTCATGGCTGTCTGATTCCCACCGTCGTCATGCTGCTTTTTAATCATAAACTGATTTAGAAAAACATCACTCATGTTTATCGTTTGTTTTCACTTTACATTAAAAGATAAAAGCAAACAAAACATTCTGCAGCCAGTTAGGATATAAGGATGAATTTAAGAGAAATCTTACACTATGTTGGGAAGGTTTCCGGGTCAAATTGCTAAATCTTACATAAGAAACTTTCCTAAGAACTGGGAACAAGAGGCTTCAGGCTTCACCACAAATGAGGCACATCTCCTGTCTAGCTCTTTAGGTGGTGGGTGTCAGCCAGGCACTGATGTCATCTTTCACTTCCCCCTCTTGTCCCTCTGAGTCACCAGGGCATTGTCCCAAAAACAGCTCTCAGGACAGGACAGTGCTGGTCACTCTGCTGAGGGTGACATCCCTGTCACAGACAATAACTGAAAGAAAAAGTACAGCTTGTCGCAGAGAAACACTGACATAATAAACAGAGGAAGCAAGAGCAGGGCCCATCAGACGTGACCTTCTCCGGGAACAGTGCCAGACCTCAAAACTTTTGGAAGAGGCCTCAAGTCTCCGTGTCAGCGTTTATCTGTCATAAAAACAATCGCAACTTTAAGTGACAAAAGAGTTTTGTTAAACTAGCAGAGATGATCCAGGGTTTGTTTTACAGAAGTAGCTCTGCAATAACAATAATAAACTTTCACATGAATTATGTTTATGTAAAAGCGTTAATGCTTACACCGCATTGATTTTCAACTTGCGTACTAATGTGCTTTTGTGTAGTGTGTAGGTGCAGCAGTAAACATTAGCTGCTGTGTTTATTCATTTAGTAAGTTGATGACAGGTCTAAACTCAATTTTGCTGTATGTGGGTTCATGTACTGTCTGTAACCTACTTTTTAAAGATAGGTTGTGGGGGAGGAAGTTTCTCTCAGCATGTGATTGAGACATCTCTCATATATGTTACTTAGATAATTAAAGACTTTTAAAGATTGTTTATAGACGTCATATTTTAGAACCACGAGTTTTTAGTGTTTGCATCAAGTTCATGAGAAGGTGTGTAGATTAACTAACCTACAGCTGTGTTTAATATACTTGTTATTGGCAGCCGGTATAAAAGGACTCAAGATTCAGGAGACTTCAAGAGTAAACTAAAAGCTTGACTGGTAACATTATAAACCAAAGACTTGTACTTTAAGTTTTCTTTTTTGTTTAATTGTGTTTTATGAAATTAGTATTTAAAACAACATTTTTCAGGAACTGATTCTTGAAAAAATCTTTAAAAAGTTGTTTTTCTAACTTAACTGAATAACTAAAGATACACCAACGTCACATGACTCATGCTCCTATAGATAAAAAGAGCCATTCAGCAGCAACTTGTAAAGTAAACTATGCCAGATCTTAACAGTCGACTATAGTGTTGGTCAGAGGTGAGAGGGAAACCGGCCACTTAAAACCAGTGTGTTAAAAGGCTTTATTACTGTTACACATTTCTGGTTCAAGGAGTCTTTGTATAATCACATTCTGCTGTTTTTTGTGAGTTAAATTCGCAGGAAGGAAAATGTTTTTTTTTTTTTTTTTTTTCTGTCTTCAGTTTCGTTTGGTTGTAACTGTAACACACTGTTTTTTTTCTAGATGTTGTACTAGTAATGCAGCTGTGCCTCTCCTTGACTGAGGCTTTAATGGTGATTCATTTAATGTGATGGTGGTATCCATATTAATGGTCCATCTTGATATCATATCCTACACCTCCTTGACCCCCACCCCTTCTGTTTGGTGCCCTCTTCGGGTCGGGGGCAGGGGAATTATGAGGTGACAGCACCCCACAGGAAGAGGGAGACCTCACTGGTTTCCTAGCTTGTGGCTGTTTTCCTGTTTGCTGGAGAGGGGGCCTGCTGTGTATATCGGGGCCCGGACTGTGTCAACATCCTGTCTCTGTGGAAGCGCAGCAGCAAAGGTGAAGAGAGAGGATTATCACCAGACGAGTGAGAGTCTGCACGCAAAGAAGCAGTCAGAAAGATGAGCTTAAAGTTTAGGGACAGTAGGAAAAAAAAAATAGAAAGAGAAGTAAAGGGTTTGTTGTTTTGCTCAGGAGGTACTCAGCTTAAGTTTTTAGGGGTAGGAAAACTGAACAGGTTATGGGAAGAAAGGAGTTGCTGTGTTGGTGCAGGGCATCATTAAAAGTCTTGTTTGCCAGTTGTGTTTGACCCCTCACCTCATTTACAATACAAAAGCTAGGTCCATAAGTGAGTAGGGTATGTAAGGCCCTCCTTTTCCCTTTTATTATCCCTCGAGTGTGTCTTGTAAAATCACTGGAAGCATTTCAGATCCTGCCTGTATAAAGTCAACTGGGCCATAGAGAAGTAGATTTTTTTTGTTGTTGTTCTCTTGTGAAAGGGCTGTGTCCCACGCTGACCACAGTCACCTTCCCCTTCCCCAAAAAGATGAATGTTTTGTTTTTGTAGGTAGTGGTGATTCCGCCTCCGCGCTTCCATTCCTCCCTCCCTCTGAGGACTGCCTCACCCTGCAGGGGGGTTAATCAGACCGACAGACAGCTGCTCAGAGCCGAGCAGGCCAGATTAGCAGCTCTACTGATTGAAGTGTGTGTGTGTGTGTGTGTCTGTGTCTTTAGGCTTCTCCCAGCAAAGCTCCTCTAAACAGCTTACAGTAACTAAACAGCTGCACATTTAACAAGGGGCCCTGTCTGAGTGAGAACATGTCTTCACAATTGAAATGGAGAGGGGGATTTAGGGAACATCCCGAAATGGTGCCTGGATCATAAAACAAAAATGTAAATGATACAGCCACTGGATATGACACATCCTGGATGCCGAGTGAGACACACATCAGGATTTCACCTTTGTTGTTGTCACTTTACCAGAGAGTCTTGAATAATAATCATAGCCCATGAAATAGAGTCATAGGCTCTAAAGACACTTTAGTTTTGTTTTTTCCCTGTCGTCTTCACTTCTCCATTGTCTACCACTGGGCCTCAGCGTCATGTGACTGGAGATTGACATGCTGTGTCCACCAGATGCAGCTGCCAATCATAACCTACTATGATTGACACAAAGCTGCTCTGTCTGTTTATTTTGGCAGATTAATGTACTAATGAATGTGCAGTACATGGATACCAATATTTATGTGACTTTAGCCCTATTTGAATGGGATTAGTTTTCCATGGAGAGGTGGGGTAAAGTAATTATTACCAGAACTTCTCCATGATCTTGTCTGAATATGTGATGTCAGGAATCATTACTGGACCATGTTGGTCTGATTAAGTGGACGTCTAGTGTTGAAGGTTTACATCTTACTTCATTGCTTTCAGGAACTTTTGAAACATGTTAGTTCACATCGTGACTCCGTCACAAAACAAAACACCTGATTTTGTGGGTTGTAAACATGCTGTGACCTGTAGAAGAATCTGATAATTTGCCAGACATGACTTTGTTTGAGCTACAAAAAGGGTCTAACTAAAGCCTTTTGATTTCAAAGGGGATCTGATTTATCCTTTTAGGACCAGTCGCGTTGCCCAGTCAGTGTGTCACCAGGAGGACGGTGTCATATAAGGACAGACTTGCAAAAGTCGCTCCTGAGAGACTTCTCAGTTGTCGGTGTATGTGATTAGCTGTGTCAATGCCTCGGCATGTTGTTGTCCCCCCCCCTGTTGCAGGAGAGAGGATTAACTGACCGTCTGGTCCATACAGGATTCCTCCTCTCCCCGCTCCGTGGGTTGGCTATGTTTTGGCAGCGACACGTACACACATGTAGCACAAAGGCTGGCTCTTTCACAGCTGATTGCTGATGGCAGGCGGGCCCCACACAAACACAGGGGAAGAGACATTCAAGGCCGGTCACTTGGAAACCCCAGCTCAACCGTACATTCTCCATAACTGCTCCTCTCAGAAAGTCAGCGAGGCAGCTTCTCTTGAAACCAACACAAAGTCTTAATTCATCTGGCAGTGAACCATGAACAAGTTATTTTGCTGATGCGCCTTTTATCGGGATTTAGTTTGTATGTCTTGTTACTTAATCTGTTGCTGAATATTTTGACAAAAAAATCTCAGCTGGATTAAATTTGAGGGTCACAGAGGATAAAATAAACTCTGCGGGATCTGATCCTGTCCACCTCTTTAGTGATTAACATTTTGCTGGTCCAGAAATTGTTAAGAGTAAAGCACAAGTTTATTTCTGTTCTGCGTCAGACGAGATGTAGCTCACACTGTTAAATACACTCAGTTTTCCCTTGTCCAGTACAGGGCGTCAGTGTTTACTGTCTGACAGAAACCCACAGGTTTTAACAGTGAATAAAGAAACATGTAAAACAACCACCCTCGCTCTAATGACATATTATAATGTATGAGCAGGACATATGTACCGTAAGAAGAGATGGGTGGTGTTGATGCTTGCCAACACTTCTGGGGGGTTGGGTGGGGGTTAGTTCCTCTTGGGTGAATTTGGGTGTGGACATGTGTGATGTGTGTATTCATTGTGTTCCCACAGGCCTTTTCCAAATCTAATCTAATTAATGGTCCTGTCATTTGTCAGTTGTCAGTTGTGGTTGTTGGTAGGGGTATCGTCGGCATTTATCATCTGTGGTAATGTTGTAATTGTTATTTTGACGATTGCTAAATGACATTATCGAATATTTGAATGACTTCGCAAAACACACATTGAAAGTCACACGTTCACTGAATGTGTACGTTTCTATCCAAAAGAAAACCACCACTGTTACTAGGTTTAAATCACATCTTTAAAGGATATTGACTTATTGTTATTGTTAAAATCCCCAAAAATATTGATGTAACGCCCATATCACCCACCCCTAGTTGTTGGACTAATATTACCTATAGTTTGTTGTTTGTATTTAATAATCCTCATCTATTTCCAAGATGGCAGTAGCTCATGTTGTCACAGTCCTCGTTGAAATGACTTGATGTGTTTTAAACTTCTAACGTTGAGGCATAATGAATTCAACAGTCAGTCCGGGAAGTCGCGCTTAAAGTTATGTAACATTACAAAGTTATGACAACACATTTGTCAACTCATTTAAATAATTACATTTTTAAATCGGTGAGTTTGTATTTCAACACCTTGCTGAATGTGTGCACATGTCCTCTCAGTTATTCACCTGTCGCTCTGATACTTTAAACACTGTTCTTCTGTGAAACCATTGATCTGTCAGATAACTGGCACATACTACTATGTGGATTGATTTCCCAGACATGGGTTAAGCCCTGGCCTTGATGTTGTCTAAAAATAAAAGTGCCTCTCTGTGTTGAATCTTCATTGAACGACGTTTTGGGAACGAACAATCCAGAGAGATTTGGTTATGAAATCTTAATTTTAACGCAGCAGATGAATCGGTTGAAAATTGATCCAGCTGATACAATTATTTAGTCATTTAAGACGTAATGTTTTCCTGGGAAGTAGCCGATATTTTCCAACCAAAAAAAAAAAAAATGAAATGAAAACGTACGATACAATTTAGTTCCTTTTTTTTCAAAGTTATATAAATGGGCTGTTGCACGTTTTAATCAAGTCTTTGTGTAATATGTCTACAATGTGGCGAAAGTGCTGAAACTTTTCATTGGTAATTAATGAGAGGGAGACGGAGGCAGATACATTGTGGTCTCTGCTCCATGTGGCGTGGGGGGACTCCAGCTATGTGCTGTGTAGACACAAGTTTCATGGATTATTCATCATGTTGAGAAAAAGAGAAAGGATGAATGGAGGAGAGATGGTGGAGAAATGAGAGGGAAGAGCGAGAAATGCAAAGTAAGCGTTCCTGAGGTTTTGTGTATAATTGGAAAAGGAAGGTTCGTTGCCTCAGTTTCTTCTTTCTGTGTCCCTTTTTTTTTGTATGGTTGGCTCATCTACAGTAACACTGCTGTAACTTAATCTCGAAGGGAGCACACCCTAGATCATCTCTCTTGCTTCCTGTTGCGCTCTATCTCTACGCTGTTTTTTTTTTTTCAGTCATCTTGTGCTCTTGCTAAACTCTGCTACTGCACTTAGTCTCATTACGGTTCTCGTCTTCCTCTGCAACATGCACACTTCCCTCTGTGTGTTGTTAACCACCGCTGAGGCAACATAAAGCTCGGCGTGTATGTAGGTGTGGGAGGAAGGATGTGAGATACTTCGGAGGTCAGGCCCCGCTCTGCTCTGTGCCATCAGCTGCTGCAAGGCCTGTTGCCAGTGCTACTTAACAGGGCGCAGCCAATGACTAGGGCTGAACCTCTACTCCACCCCTACAGAGGTCCTTGAGTAGCAGGCTGCCTTGAAAGGTGGAGCCTGGTGTCTCTAGTAGTGTTGAGGACATTCACAATGTCTTTACTAAACTTAACATAGTTGTATAAAAATCAGGTGGTACTTTGTGACAAATTGGTGTCACAACTGTTTCCAGTGTTACGTCTTTAACCTATTTTTATCTTCAGAAGTTGTGGTTGTTTGCTGAACATACTTACATAAAGCTGTAATCATGAAATATCAACAGGAAGCATCATGTTTTGTTTCTAAGAAAGTCTAAGACGCTAGACTCTGCTACCAGTAATAATGGTTGATAAGTCATGAGCTCAACTAGAGTAAAATTTTTTCCCTTTTTGTCGTATTTGTTTTGCAGATCAACGTCCGTGTTACCACCATGGATGCAGAGCTGGAGTTTGCCATCCAACCGAACACAACAGGAAAACAGCTCTTTGACCAGGTGAGCATGAGACATAACCACAGATATCAGCTGTTGATTATTATTAAAGTTGATTATGATTTTTACCTCGAGTGTACGCACAGCTTTTTTATTCACTAATGTTTTTTTAAAACAGATGTTTTGGGTGAACTCACTTTTCTTTTACTTTACCTTTACTGTTTGTAGGAAAATAGGCACTTTAACCTCCATTCATGTTAATATTTTCTATTTCTCTTTACTGAACATTGGTGTCTAGTCAAGTCATCACCTTGTTGCGATGATGAAGTGAAAGTTGTACACATAAACTTCCTGCTGGTTTAGTGGTTTAAAACTGATTATTTAGGCTCAGTGACCTCTGTGGCATCTTCCAACCTTTTCTCTTTACACATATTTCCTGTTTGTCTACACTGTAAACTGTAGTAAAAGATGATGCTTGTGAGGATTGTACATGTTCAGACTAGTCTGTTTTGTTCTCAGGTGGTGAAGACAGTGGGTCTGCGAGAGGTCTGGTTCTTTGGCCTGCAGTATGTTGACAGTAAAGGCTACATCACCTGGCTCAAACTCAACAAGAAGGTGAGTCTCACTTTACTTTAATCATAACTTTTGTCATAACCGTCAAGACACACATAGCTGTTGTTTGTCTTTAGGACGTGCACTTCTACTGTCTTCTTTCTCTTTCCACTCTCGTGGCTGTTTTTCATTCTGTGTCAGGATCTTTCTATTTTGCTTTTGTTGTATCTGTTTGTCTTTCATTTGGTGTCAGTGTCTGTTGTTTGTCTGGGATGTGCTCAGAGGTTCTGCTGAGGTTTGGAGCCTCAGATGTGATCTTTCAACAGGCTTCCTCCCTCACAGAGGCCAACAGACCCTCCAGTGTTAACCCCCACGAATGCAGCATCTGTGTGTGTCCGAGCACGACTGAAACTTCCCCTCAAAGCGTGTGTGTGTGACAGAAACTGCATGAATATGTGATGAAAAATTTCCCTCACACTGAGGTGGTGTGAAACCACTGTGTGTTTTGTGGGCTCAGGTGTTTGTGCGTGTGTGCATGATCTGTCTGCTGTGGTCCACTTCAGAGCTGTCAATCTGACGGTGTTTAAGCCTGATCAAGTCTGGATTTTTGAGACAGTTACATTTTATGCCATTTTAAAGTAAGAAATGTACTGCTGAGTTACACTTTTTGTACACCTATTTAGCTCACTGATATAAAGCTATGAGGATTATGACCTGATAGATGAATGAATGAAGACACTGTTGTCTTTACTTGCCAGGTGACCCAGCAGGATGTGAAGAAAGAAAACCCTCTGCAGTTTAAATTCAGAGCCAAATTCTTCCCTGAGGACGTTTCAGAGGAGCTGATCCAGGAAATCACCCAGAGACTCTTCTTCCTCCAGGTAACAAATCAGTCATCAGATGTAGTGAAAGTTTGTTTTGTTTCATGTTTTAATACATGAGAAGTTTATTTGTATTTTCAGTAAAATCCTGAGTTTTAATGACACGTCAGTTTTTCCATCTCGATCAAGATTTTTTTTTTTGTTGCAACATTTCAACTTTTTCCCTCTAGTGTTTCCACTCAGGATGTTTGTTTTTCATGCATAAAATGTGGAAATTAGTCTAAAAACTGGCAGATGGGAAGACGACAACTGCACTTTCTTACACTGAAATCATCATGATAAATGGTCAGAATGAAGCTTTAACTTTTCAAAGAAAACAGTAAACCATTACCTGAGCAGAGGTTTTGTTTCTTTTCCTTATGTCTGTTCTGTCAGGTGAAGGAGAACATCCTGAACGATGAGAACTACTGTCCCCCAGAGACGGCTGTGTTACTGGCGTCCTACGCCGTCCAGGCCAAATATGGCGACTACAGCAAAGATGTCCACAAGTCTGGCTACCTTACCCATGACAGACTTCTTCCCCAGAGGTACACAACAAACACATCACATCCTGTCGTGCTGTGAGATGTTTCCTTTTAGTTTTCACACGCCTGATGTCACGAAACCAGGAATGTGTCTCGTTCCTTGTTAGTCTTCTATGATTTCCTCCAAAGGAAACAATTGTGTGTAGATCAACATTCCTGCATGTGAAAGTCACTTCAGTGTGTGTGTGGATGTTTGTTTGCAGAGTCCTGGAGCAACACAAGCTGACCAAGGAACAGTGGGAGGACAGAATACAGACTTGGCACGAGGAACACAGAGGAATGCTCAGGTACGTGTCAAACTTTCCTTATCACAGTCTCCACTCAGAACCCCTTGAGATAGACAAAGAAATATTTTATCTGTCAGTGTTTATGTTCTGGACTTGTTATGTCACGTTAGGATGTGGAAGCATGTCATTGTCTCAAATGTAACTGCTGAACAATGCCAAAAGTTTCCTTAGTTGTTCTGTGAGAGTTGACCCACCTTAATTTGGAATGTGTAATGTGATTGACTGATACTGTAGCCATTTGTTTTAAAGATGAAAATTTACACAAGCTAATTTCTCTTTTAAATGTTCTTCTTTTAAAAACAGTGTGATTTAACATCGTCGTCTTCCTCTGCTTTTCTTCTTCTTCTTTAGAGAGGACTCGATGATGGAGTATCTGAAAATTGCCCAGGACCTGGAGATGTACGGCGTCAACTACTTTGAGATCAAAAACAAGAAGGGAACACAGCTGTGGCTGGGTGTGGACGCCCTTGGCCTCAACATCTACGAACACGAAGACAAGTACAGCAAAACACAAAAACACACACACACAAAAAAATCAAATAGTTAAAGATATAAATTTCTCAAAATAGATTTGCTTTGGTTTAGTAGAAATCTAGACACACATGCAAGAGACTCAACGACGGTGGTTTGTAGTTGATTACCAAAGTGTAAGTTGGTAGAGAGAAGTTTGTGTTTCAGTATGTCACAATCAGAAGTGGTAGATGTGTCAGCACATCATGATGGTGTTACACCTTCAAGATCAAAATCAAAGCTTTGTGGTTAGCTTGTGGCGATCAAGTCTTACGTGGTTTTGTCAGACAGTGACAGCAGGTGTCATCTAAACCAAATACTTTACCCTTTATTCCCAGATGTTTAAACCATTTATTGACACTTGGGGAACATGTCCAACTACGTTAGAGAATATATTTTTAGAAATGAAAAATGAGAGATGGGTGGAGAAAGGAAGACTGTCCGTTCACTGCAGCAGAGTTTTTCCTGGTCAGAGTTTTTTTTTTTCCTTTTGTGGAAGAAATAATAGATTTAATCACAGTTTCTGTAGCATTTCCTCTCACTGTCCCTTCCTGTCTGTTATCTTGGGTCATCTCGACTGCCACCCTTTCCCCCCATGTCCAGGTGACAAGAGAGAGACAAGAAAGAAGAAGAAATAGTTTTTGCCTCTGTACCCTCTTCATTATTACTTCACCCTTTTTCTTTTCTGTTCTTCCGTTTTAATCCTTTTTTTTTTTATCAGAATATCATGATCTTATTTTCATTTTGTCCAACTTCTAGTTTAGAAAGTCTGTTCATGTCAGACACCACCTGCTGGCTGAATTTTATAAAACATGCTACAACTAACATTTCACTGCATCATCATTAACTACAATTTGATTTATTTATTTATTTTCCCAGGTTGACACCTAAGATCGGTTTCCCCTGGAGCGAGATTAGAAACATCTCTTTCAATGACAAGAAATTTGTCATCAAACCCATCGACAAGAAAGCACCCGTGAGTGTCAAAATCATCCAAACTGTGAACGTTCTGCTTCGATTAGAGTTTAAACATCCTGCTCTTTACTAGATACACGGTCTAAACCTCCATCATCTCTTTATTCTTGTAGGACTTTGTGTTTTATGCTCCACGACTGCGCATCAACAAGCGTATCCTGGCGTTGTGTATGGGTAACCACGAGTTGTACATGAGGAGGAGAAAGCCAGACACCATCGAGGTGCAGCAGATGAAGGCTCAGGCCCGGGAGGAGAAGCATCACAAACAGATGGAGAGGTATAATTACAGCCACATACATTTTAAATTATGTTGATGTAGATGTATTAAATGACATGAGCAGACAGACTGGTAAAGATAAATATACAGTAGGATTTCTCCACTAGGGGGAAGTCTTGTCTCTGTTACTCATCTGTTCTGAGGCAGTGGTTGTTCATAATAAACCTTTTGTATTTGTGACTCAAAAATGCCCAAATGATCTGAAAAGCACAATTGTAAACCTTTTCAGGGCCCAACTGGAGAATGAGAAGAAGAAGCGAGAGCACGCGGAGAAGGAGAAGGAAAGGATAGAGCGTGAGAAAGAAGAGCTCATGGAGAGGCTAAAACAGATTGAAGAGCAGACGATGAGAGCCCAGAGAGGTACTACTTTTTATCCATCCAGCTACCCACTTCTCTCCTCTCTGACATGCAGAAATTGAAGTTTGTGTTTGTGTTTTTCCACAGAGCTCGAGGAGCAGACTCGCCGGGCGATGGAGCTGGAGCAGGAGAGAAAGAGAGCAAGGGAGGAAGCCGAGAGGCTGGAGAGAGACAGACAAGTGGCCGAGGAAGCCAAAGCAGAGTTGGCTAAACAGGCTGCAGACCAGCAGAAGACCCAGGAGCAACTGGTGTGTGTGTTTGTTTAACTGATGCTGTGTAAAGCAAAAAAAAGTTTACTCTTTACTCTGTGTGATTGATTAGAGCCATACCCCGAGTAGCCTCCTTATGTGTGTGTTTCTTTTTCTCAGGCTGCTGAACTGGCTGAATTCACAGCCAAGATCGCTCTGCTGGAAGACGCCAAGAGGAAGAAGGAGGATGAGGCCACAGAATGGCAGCACAAGGTACATCTGAGCAAAAATCACATCAACAGGCAAACACCACACACTCTGGTTCAGAGAGCAAACAACTTTGTCATCAGTGTCAGGTGTCACAGTCATTCAGCTGTGTCTTTTTTTTTTTATGTGTTTTTGATGTGAATCCCACCCCCCCCACAGGCTCTGTCTGCCCAGGAGGACTTGGAGAAGACCAAGGAGGAACTGAAGACCGCCATGACTGTGGTGCCGGCGCCCCCAGGTGGTCAGGCTGAGCATGACGAGCAGGATGAGAACCACGCCGAGGCCAGCGCCGAACTGTCCAACGAGGGCGTCAGCCAGATCGACCTCCGCAGCGAAGAGGCGCGAGTCACCGAAGCTCAGAAGAACGAGAGGGTCAAACAGCAGCTGCAGGTGAGAACGAGGGCGGAGGGCGATGGTGCAGGTTGGAAGATGGAGGCCTGGGGCCAAATTAGCCTTTCAGTAAAATCAAATGAACTTTCTCATTCGATATAAGGTTCATGAAAATGAAATGTGAACATGTCACATAAATGACACCTCCTTGCAGCCTGGTGTTGAAATGGGACTTAAAACTTCCCACTGTTTTATGAATCAAAAATTCAAACAAAAAATTCAGTGCACTGGTTTTAACCAAAGGAGATTTCCATCTCTCAAACACAAATAACAATGAGATTATATTATTTTCTAACAGCAGTTTTGTTGCAAAGAGGAAACAACGACTAAGAAATGGCAAATCAGGGTAAGATAAGGCACGCTTCTCCGTCCATTCTTCTTCAAACTCCTGCTTTTAACAGGAGTAGTGCTGGTTTAGACTGTAGCCCAACTTTATACAGACCTACTGGTAATGAACTGATCAAATTGATGACATCAAATCACTTTCATAACTTTTAACATTCACAAAGGCTGTGGAGTGAAGCTGGGCTACTCTATAGACCAGGACATGTACTGAAGCTATGGCAAGAAGAACTTAAACATGAACCACATACTGCAGCTGGAAGCCAGCGTTGAAAACTGGTGTATAAATACAAACAAGTGTGACTGTTGAGTCCTGCATCAGGGTTCAGGCAAAACAAACACTGAAGCCGGTGGGACACAGAGGCTGTAGACGAGTGGCTTTGCGTTAATCAGATGTTTACGTTTTAAATGATTGAGGCGTATTTTCATGTTTTTTTCTCTTCCACACCCGTCTTCTGTTACTGTTTTCACTGTTCTCGTCTGCAACAAATGTGTCCTTTCATCCCACCGTTGTTCTTCCTTTCTTTTATTCTCCTCTTTGCTCCTTTTCCCTTTACCTTCTCTTTTTCCTTCCTTCCTTCTCTTCATAACCGTCTTATCCTGTCTTCTCTTCGATCTTTCAGACATTAAGCTCGGAGTTAGCCGAGGCCAGAGACGAGACCAAGAAGACGCAGAACGACGTGCTCCACGCCGAGAATGTGAAAGCAGGGCGAGACAAATACAAAACGCTGCGCCAGATCCGACAGGGCAACACGAAGCAGCGCATCGATGAGTTTGAATCCATGTGAGAGCAGCACCTCTCTCCCCCTCCCGGTCCACTTCCCCTCAGGGGCAACCGCTCCCGAACTTTCCCCTCAGCGGCTGCTCGCTTTTCATGGACAACGGATGCTGCCGTCCTTCTTATCCCAGCGAGTCCTCCTCAAAACCCCGCCCTCCCAAGAAATCTTAAGAAATTATTTTGTCAAACTTTGCCAAAGTCCAGTCACACGTCTCCAGTATGAAAGTTTGAAAATCTCCTCGATGCGGAGCTGCTTACCCTCCACTTATCATGGAACTGCACAGGGCATCTGTGATCCTTAAACACAGGGGAAAGACAAACTGTTAAACCAAAATGGAAACAATTGGATTTTTTTTTATTATTATTATTATTATTATTTTGATCAACCAAGGCCATAGAAAGCTACTTTTTGTTTTGTTTTTTTGTTTGTTTTGCTTAACAACTTATATGCAAAGCTTTAGTGTGATTCCATGTCTTCAGTTAAAAACCTGTCCTCTGCTTGTTTTAAGTTCTTTTCCTCTTGTTTTGTTTGACTCGTTTTATTGATGATGCCCTTCTTTTTAGTTGTCTGTCAAACACAATGAGGAGTTTGGGAATAAATGAGGTCACTATTTTTCATTCAGTGTCAAAGCGCTGCTATACATTGCATCATATCACAACATTTCACAAGCTAAATATGCTAATTACCTTAGTATCTGTAAAGTCATTAGAGTCTATTCAGTCAATTCAAACTTGTTTTAATGTCACGATTATAGGTTCATATGAAAAGACACTGCAGTATTTTAGTAGCTTCGTTTGAGGCTGACGATCAAGAAAAGCAATATTTTCTGATTAAATTTAAAAATCCTGTTTGTGAATTAAATTGAAGTGAATTGATCCTCGCAGGGAAAAGAGCCACCCAACTTGTCACACGGCAGGTTTTGATCAATGAATGTAGCAACGGCAAAAAAAAAATAATAATAAAAAAGGGAGTTGTTTTGTTTTGTTTTTAAACGTGCAGAGGTGATGGGACAGCATGTACTGAGCTTGTGCCACTGAGCTATCGCCCTCAAACTAAAAAGTGTTATGGAAATAAGCTAATTGGTAGTTGTCTAGTCGTGTGTTTCTCTGTTTATGTGTGTGTGTGTTGTTGAGTCGCATCCTAGTGTTTCATTCCCAGTCACCATAGATGGTTTTCTCTGCCTACCAGCTCACAAAGGAACCCAGGGTGTTAAATGGACAGACAGAAGAACAGAAAGATGAGTCGTGTGTCCAAACTGTTTGTCTGTTTGTCCAACTTGTATGAGTGTTTGTGTTAGTTGTGTTAGTGTTTGTGTGAGACGAAGAGAGCATGTATATGTGAACAGGTGTGGAAGCTGAGGCCTGGCACCTCTCTGGCTGGGGAGCTTATGAAAACATCGGTCCTGAACCTCGGGACGAATCTCTACCTCAGTAATTTCTTCAGTGGTGACTGACAGTCAAACACTCAGGGTGTTGCCCCCTTTTCCTTTTCCAAAACTATATATATATATATATATATATATATATATATATATATATAATAAATAAAGGAACTCGGTTACTGTTGCATCGTTGGGCGGTGCTCCTGGGCAGGCTAGGTTTGGTCAGAGCTTTGCTGCTGCTTTGTATCTGTACATTGGTAAAGTTTTGGAAAGTTATTTCTTACATTTGAAGCTAGTTTTTACTCCGTGGTCTCTCTCTGCTTCTGGCTCAGCAGATGTGTTTTTTCTTCATTCTCAGTCAGCGAGGAAAGTAAATTAAATAATGTTCTTTTCAGATGCTACATGATTTTGTCGTTCCCCGTCTGGGTCCTCTGATGTGTTTGGAGCCATGTGTGGTTGGTGGTAAAAGCCTTGGACAGTTTTCAAACGTGTAATGAATTCTTATAACTGAGAGACTTATGAATTCACAAAGACATGAGCTGTTGTTATGTGAAGGGCCTCACTGTTGTGATTAGAGAATAGGACAATATCTTCCCCTATAATCTTATTATTAATTCTCATCTCGCAACATAGTTTGTGCTCAGACAAGAAATTTGACTCCACCTTGTGTTGGGGTGGGGACATGTTCCAGGGTGCATTTTTTTGAAATGAGTGAACATTATTTTTTCTTTTTTTTTTTTTATTAACAACATGATGAAAAATGTTTATGGTATTATTTGTTATGCTATTTACTTGACAGCTGGTGGAGGTTGACTTTTTTTTTTTAAATAGAGTTTTAAATTCAAAGCACTTGTATGAAACAAGACACAGTGAAGCCTGCCTTTTGTGTTTAACTTCACAGTGTCTGTTGTTGGTGTTATTTTTTTTTTGCCATAGCAGGTAAAAAAAAAAAAGAAAAATTAAATAATCCTGTGCTTCCAGCTCATATTTTTATATTGTGTTCAGAGACCCTAAACCAGCAGCAGGCAGCACTTTACTGGACGGCTTCATTGGAGGGGAAAACTAGTACTGACGTGTGCACACGCCCCAAAACCTTCTACAACCGTGAGGCCGTGAGGCTCCAATTGGACTCCATCTTTCTTCACAGCAGAATGTTATTGGCTCGCATGTCCCCTCCAGTGAAGCCAGTTTCTGTGATGATGCCTGCTCTGGACCAAGCTGTCATGTTTTGCCTTTTTCCCCTCCCCCACCTTATGTTTATGTTAGTATTCTTTAAGATAGAAGGCACAGTCCATTTCATTGGTTCACAAATAAAAAGTTTTAAATTTTGAGAATTTTGTGTTCTTGTTTTCTTCAGTATTCATGATATGGTGTTTGTGAAGTGTCAGGACACCAGGTGATGTCTCTGTGTAATGAGCAGTGGCAGCATGTATCTAGGTCATCTTAAGTGCTGAAAGTTTTCGGTTTCTTAAAAACATTTCACCTCATCCGACAGACTTCTAAGGCTCCAGAAACTGGTTGCGGAGTCTCTGGTATTTAACCTCATGGGTGTAGATGTTGTGTGAGTCGTTAAGGCCACATGGGCCCAGGTGTGACTTGTTGGTAGGTCGTTGCCCCACCCTGACATCATGGGAGTCGTTAGGATCACATGGCTCCAGGTGTGAATGAGGTTAAATCTCTTGGGTAAGGATCTCCAGAAGCCACCACCTCTGTTTCAGGACGGATGTTCCAGATGGACATAGATGGCTTCTTTTACTCCTCTCTCAAACCAATGAGGTTAAATATATATGACTCCCCAACCAGAAAAGAAGTCCTGTTGCCTTCAACGTTCAGCACTCAAGACTACCATGACCGGGATGACTGAGAACCTACACAGACACGCGTGTATGTGCAACTTTTGGCAAGCAGGTGACCTGGAGCTGCTCTGTAGGAAGATCAACAAACATACATTCCTGCAGTAACCTCTTAATACTTCTGTGCTGACTACACAGAGAATAGCTAAATCTGTTATTACAGCTACTTGATAATATTTTGGGATAAGTTGGGCTCAATTAAATTCTGACAACATTGTCTCAACCTGTCTCAAAGGGAGGAAGTGAGTTTTCGAGAAAAACTCCCAATCCAACACTGTGTTCAAGGCGTTTTCACCAAGTTTCCAACATGAATGAACACACATGGAGAAAAAGAGGATGAAGAAATGTGGCCCCGACCAACCAGACCTGAACATCCAGCAGAAGGCAAGTGGCCGAAGGTTTACTTGTTCATGTTATAAAAAACGACTGAAACTGACTGGCCGACATGCTATACTATGACATTTTTATCAATTTTTGGACGACATGCTATACTATGACATTTTTATCAATTTTCTGATGACATGCTATACTATGACATTTTTATCATTTTTTGGAGGACATGCTATATGACATTTTTATCAATTTTCTGACGACATGCTATACTATGACATTTTTATCAATTTTTGGACGACATGCTATACTATGACATTTTTATCAATTTTCTGACGACATGCTATACTATGACATTTTTATCAATTTTCTGACGACATGCTATACTATGACATTTTTATCAATTTTTGGACGACATGCTATACTATGACATTTTTATCAATTTTTTGGACGACATGCTATACTATGACATTTTTATCAATTTTTGGACGACATGCTATACTATGACATTTTTATCAATTTTCTGACGACATGCTATAGTATGACATTTTTATCAATTTTTTGGAGGACATGCTATACTATGACATTTTTATCAATTTTCTGACGACATGCTATAGTATGACATTTTTATCAATTTTTGGACGACATGCTATACTATGACATTTTTATCATAATTTGGACGACATGCTATACTATGACATTTTTATCAATTTTCTGACGACATGCTATAGTATGACATTTTTATCATAATTTGGACGACATGCTATACTATGACATTTTTATCATTTTTGGACGACATGCTATACTATGACATTTTTATCATAATTTGGACGACATGCTATACTATGACATTTTTATCATTTTTTGGAGGACATGCTATACTATGACATTTTTATCATAATTTGGACGACATGCTATACTATGACATTTTTATCAATTTTCTGACGACATGCTATAGTATGACATTTTTATCAATTTTCTGACGACATGCTATACTATGACATTTTTATCATAATTTGGACGACATGCTATACTATGACATTTTTATCAATTTTCTGACGACATGCTATAGTATGACATTTTTATCATAATTTGGACGACATGCTATACTATGACATTTTTATCATTTTTTGGACGACATGCTATACTATGACATTTTTATCATAATTTGGACGACATGCTATACTATGACATTTTTATCAATTTTTGGACGACATGCTATAGTATGACATTTTTATCAATTTTTGGACGACATGCTATACTATGACATTTTTATCATAATTTGGACGACATGCTATACTATGACATTTTTATCATAATTTGGACGACATGCTATACTATGACATTTTTATCAATTTTCTGACGACATGCTATACTATGACATTTTTATCATTTTTTGGACGACATGCTATACTATTACATTTTTATCATAATTTGGACGACATGCTATACTATGACATTTTTATCAATCTCTGACGACATGCTATACTATGACATTTTTATCAATTTTCTGACGACATGCTATACTATGACATTTTTATCAATTTTTGGACGACATGCTATACTATGACATTTTTATCATTTTGGACGACATGCTATACTATGACATTTTTATCATAATTTGGACGACATGCTATACTATGACATTTTTATCAATTTTCTGACGACATGCTATACTATGACATTTTTATCATTTTTTGGACGACATGCTATACTATGACATTTTTATCAATTTTCTGATGACATGCTATACTATGACATTTTTATCATAATTTGGACGACATGCTATACTATGACATTTTTATCAATCTCTGACGACATGCTATACTATGACATTTTTATCAATTTTCTGACGACATGCTATACTATGACATTTTTATCAATTTTCTGACGACATGCTATACTATGACATTTTTATCATAATTTGGACGACATGCTATACTATGACATTTTTATCAATTTTTGGACGACATGCTATACTATGACATTTTATCAATTTTTTGGAGGACATGCTATACTATGACATTTTATCAATTTTCTGACGACATGCTATACTATGACATTTTTATAAATTTTCTGACGATATGCTATACTATGACATTTTTATCATAATTTGGACGACATGCTATACTATGACATTTTATCAATGACATTTTTCTCAATTTGGACGACATGCTATAGTATGACATTTTTATCATTTTTTGGAGGACATGCTATACTATGACATTTTTATAAATTTTCTGACGATATGCTATACTATGACATTTTTATCATAATTTGGACGACATGCTATACTATGACATTTTTATCAATTTTCTGACGACATGCTATACTATGACATTTTTATCAATTTTTGGACGACATGCTATACTATGACATTTTTATAAATTTTCTGACGACATGCTATACTATGACATTTTTATCAATTTTTGGACGACATGCTATACTATGACATTTTTATCAATTTTCTGACGACATGCTATACTATGACATTTTTATCAATTTTCTGACGACATGCTATACTATGACATTTTTATCAATTTTCGGACGACATGCTATACTATGACATTTTTATCAATTTTTGGACGACATGCTATACTATGACATTTTTATCAATTTTCTGACGACATGCTATAGTATGACATTTTTATCAATTTTTTGGAGGACATGCTATACTATGACATTTTTATCAATTTTCTGACGACATGCTATAGTATGACATTTTTATCAATTTTTGGACGACATGCTATACTATGACATTTTTATCATAATTTGGACGACATGCTATACTATGACATTTTTATCAATTTTCTGACGACATGCTATAGTATGACATTTTTATCATAATTTGATACTATGACATTTTACATGCTATACTATGACATTTTTATCATTTTTGGACGACATGCTATACTATGACATTTTTATCATAATTTGGACGACATGCTATACTATGACATTTTTATCATTTTTTGGACGACATGCTATACTATGACATTTTTATCATAATTTGGACGACATGCTATACTATGACATTTTTATCATAATTTGGACGACATGCTATACTATGACATTTTTATCAATTTTCCGACGACATGCTATACTATGACATTTTTATCAATTTTTGGACGACATGCTATACTATGACATTTTTATCAATTTTCCGACGACATGCTATACTATGACATTTTTATCAATTTTTGGACGACATGCTATACTATGACATTTTTATCAATTTTCTGACGACATGCTATACTATGACATTTTTATCAATTTTCTGACGACATGCTATAGTATGACATTTTTATCAATTTTCTGACGACATGCTATACTATGACATTTTTATCATAATTTGGACGACATGCTATACTATGACATTTTTATCAATTTTCTGACGACATGCTATAGTATGACATTTTTATCATAATTTGGACGACATGCTATACTATGACATTTTTATCAATTTTTGGACGACATGCTATACTATGACATTTTTATCATAATTTGGACGACATGCTATACTATGACATTTTTATCATAATTTGGACGACATGCTATACTATGACATTTTTATCATAATTTGGACGACATGCTATACTATGACATTTTTATCATAATTTTGGACGACATGCTATACTATGACATTTTTATCAATTTTCTGACGACATGCTATACTATGACATTTTTATCATTTTTTGGACGACATGCTATACTATTACATTTTTATCATAATTTGGACGACATGCTATACTATGACATTTTTATCAATCTCTGACGACATGCTATACTATGACATTTTTATCAATTTTCTGACGACATGCTATACTATGACATTTTTATCAATTTTCCGACGACATGCTATACTATGACATTTTTATCATATTTTGGACGACATGCTATACTATGACATTTTTATCAATTTTCTGACGACATGCTATACTATGACATTTTTATCATAATTTGGACGACATGCTATACTATGACATTTTTATCATAATTTGGACGACATGCTATACTATGACATTTTTATCAATTTTCCGACGACATGCTATACTATGACATTTTATCAATTTTTTGGAGGACATGCTATACTATGACATTTTTATAAATTTTCTGACGACATGCTATACTATGACATTTTTATAAATTTTCGGACGACATGCTATACTATGACATTTTTATCAATTTTTGGACGACATGCTATACTATGACATTTTTATCATAATTTGGACGACATGCTATACTATGACATTTATATCAATTTTCTGACGACATGCTATACTATGACATTTTTATCAATTTTCTGACGACATGCTATACTATGACATTTTTATCATTTTTTGGACGACATGCTATACTATTACATTTTTATCATTTTTTGGACGACATGCTATACTATTACATTTTTATCATAATTTGGACGACATGCTATACTATGACATTTTTATCAATTTTTGGACGGCATGCTATACTATGACATTTTTATCAATTTTTGGACGACATGCTATACTATGACATTTTTATCAATTTTCTGACGACATACTATAGTATGACATTTTTATCAATTTTTTGGAGGACATGCTATACTATGACATTTTTATCAATTTTCTGACGACATGCTATAGTATGACATTTTTATCAATTTTTGGACGACATGCTATAGTATGACATTTTTATCATAATTTGGACGACATGCTATAGTATGACATTTTTATCAATCTCTGCTATCGACATGCTATAGTATGACATTTTTATCATTTTTTGGAGGACATGCTATACTATGACATTTTTATCATAATTTGGACGACATGCTATACTATGACATTTTTATCAATTTTTGGACGACATGCTATAGTATGACATTTTTATCATAATTTGGACGACATGCTATAGTATGACATTTTTATCAATCTCTGTCGACATGCTATAGTATGACATTTTTATCATTTTTTGGAGGACATGCTATACTATGACATTTTTATCATAATTTGGACGACATGCTATACTATGACATTTTTATCAATTTTCTGACGACATGCTATACTATGACATTTTTATCATAATTTGGACGACATGCTATACTATGACATTTTTATCAATTTTCGGACGACATGCTATACTATGACATTTTGGGAATATTCTTAAGAATTTTATATTTGAAAGAATTTAACAGAAAAGATCATTTGTACTTTTTTTTCTTAATACAATTGATCCATATAATTGTTCAGAGAAAAGTCTTTTGAAAACATTTTTCCATTAACAAATTAAACATCAATTTAAAAAGTAACTAATATTCTGAGTAGTTATTTATGAGCTTACTTTTATAGATTATATGTTTATTCCAGTACTTGAGTAATATTTCAGTCTTGTAACAATACTCTTAATTAAGTGAAGATTTTCTGTATCTTTCCACCACTGTTTGCAGAGTTGCACCAGCCTGGTTCGTGTCGTCCCCAACAAATGTGTATGTACGTTCTAGTAAGGAGTGTTATGTACAAAGTTGGAAAAGACAAAGAGACAGAAGAGTCCAGATGCTGCTGATGGAGATGTCTGTTTTTTTGTCTTGGCCACACTTGCATTGTAAAAATGACCAGTAATTTAATACATCATTTATGTTAAATTTGACATTTTATTCAGTATTTTAAAAATGTGACATCAGTACAATTACAAAAATACACCATGAATTAACATGTCTAATGTAAATTAATTGTAAAAACATATATAAAAGTCAATAAACATAACATTTTTGTTGGAAGGTACTGGAAAGTAATAGTAAAGAATTTGTGACATGATCATATGAAATGCTTTATAATTGAGAGCAGTATGTGTTTAATCCCTACGTCCTGTAAATACCCTGGCTGATGTGTACGGCTGGTTTGATTCCAATCCTTATGACAGGGTCACTTGTATTACCTGTCTAGTGGTTGTACCAGTTTGTAAGAGCATGTCCTGGAGTCGTTTAGTATCAGGTTGTATCTCAACATAAACAGGTGAAGATTGTGATGTTTATTGTGCAGAAATGATCATAGACAAGTTTCATGCGGTTCAGCTCCTAGTGGTCACTTGTATTATGTGTCTCCTGGTTGTACTTGTGCAGAGAAATTCACTCCACACTCAGTAGCTGCTGTGAGCTCCTGGTGGCTCAGGGTGTTGGTCTGCTGACTTTGGTGCAGAGGGTTAGTGGTTCAAATCTCAGTGGTGGCTTAGTTGGTGGTTGTTGGACAGGTGCTTGGTTGACTAGGTGGTTTGGTGGGGAGATGCTTCATTGGTTGGTCACAGGTGATGGTGGTTGATAGGGTGAAGATAGAGTAAGAACAGGGAAAGTATTTGCTTGTTTAGGCCGTGGTGACGGTGGCATTTGGGGTCGGACCAGGGGGAATAGGACCCTAAGTGCCACCACCACGTTGCCACTTATGGCACTTTTTCATTTAGGCTTTTCTTCGATCAACATCGCGTTCTCTACTCATCTAGACATTCGCTCAGTTACACTTTGACGCGTCCCATACTGTTGTTTTATCACAATCCTCTTAGTCATGTTGCAGTTCCTCCTCGTGGCCACACGGGACACTGATGTGACACAGGTCAGAGCGAGGACTCGCACCTTCCTCCACCGACTCCATTAGTTAGACGCAGTTAATCTACAAGTGTTTGATTCATGCTTGATGGACTTTGAATAATACAGTTCCTTATTTTCAGACTGGAAGTGCTAAGTAGTGGTACATATGTACAAGTAAGTAGTGATGCATGGTACTTAGTGGTACATAGTTCTTGCCACTATGTGCCATGCATCAGTACTTACTTGTACATATGTACCACTACTTTAGCACCTGTCCAACAACCACCAACTAAGCCACCACTGAGATTTGAACCACTAACCCTCTGCACCAAAGTCAGCAGACCAACACCCTGAGCCACCAGGAGCTCACAGCAGCTACTGAGTGTGGAGTGAATTTCTCTGCACAAGTACAACCAGGAGACACATAATACAAGTGACCACTAGGAGCTGAACCGCATGAAACTTGTCTATGATCATTTCTGCACAATAAACATCACAATCTTCACCTGTTTATGTTGAGATACAACCTGATACTAAACGACTCCAGGACATGCTCTTAATAAGAACTTTAACGTCATGAATAAAAGTCTTTGAACTGGTGATGATTCATCACATATTAATACTCTTTGTATCTCTAACATGTTTTGTCTCAGACCAGACACATTGAAGCTGCAAACAACTGAAATCAGCCCCAACTCTAAACACTTTTAAATTCAGGTTAAAACATTTCTTTTTTCATGTGCTTATGGCTGAGCTCTTTCAAAGATTTTTTTTATATCATAATCCTGAGTTTTAATCTCTATTTTGAATGACATTCTTATGCTTTAATAATTGTTTTAATTTCTACATCTTTTTAAATTAAAATTTCTTTTTTTTCTTTTTAAATCACTTGTCTTAGTTTCCAATGTTTTTCTGTGCCTCTGTAAAACACTATGAATTACCTTGTGCTGTACAAATAAACTTGCGTCACCTTATGAAATAAATACATCTAAATCACCTGTAGCTTGTTTATACATTACATTTACATGATATCATAGCTTCTACATTTAGTCTGGTGTTTAAAGAATAACTGATGATGATACTCGTTGATATACGTGATCCCTCGGTGTCGCGCTGCAGCAGAGTCCTACAAAGACAAAAAGAACAAATGAGACATTTTCTCATTTCAGCAACATGTTAAAATCTACAGTGAGCAGCTGTTAGATGAAATTACTCTACAGTTAATTATGTCTGGAAATATTGAAGAGACTGGTGTTTCTGGTGGTATAAAAAATCTACTGGAGTGTTAACGTGTAATTCAGTTTTAAAAGTTGTGGGATGGACGTGTTCTGCTGCGAGTTGTTTCTTTATATTTGCTACTCACCCAGTCAGCTGGTGAAGTAAAGGACGACGTCGGAGGACGGGAGATGAAAGCAGCTCCACCGCTCACGTCTCTTTTGAACAATGAAACACACAATTAAAAATCAGGCAACGTTTGGACTTTTATTCTCACACTAGTACATACACATGTTTTTGGAAACTCTGCAGCTGCAAGAAGGTAAATAGTACAAGTACTAGAATAAAGTCTATAAGTCATAAAAAAAGTAAACTTGCTTCCTGTCGTGTGTCATTAATTAGTAGATGAAAATACAGACATTACGTCACATGTTGAAGTGTGTCGTTATAATTACCTGTGATCTACTCTTTGTTTAGTTCGTCTGTAAAAACACTAACTGGTTCATATCACAGAGCTGGGTCCAGTTTGCTATGATCATAACACACTAAAGTAAAGTTGACCATGGACCAGGTTCATGTATGATGATCACATACAACACATGATTGAACTGAACCGTTCTCACTTATCCACAATAACGTGGAGACTTTAATTACCTCATTAACTAGTGAATCACATCACTAACTGTCCAACAACAACCACATGTATATTTTCATGTAGTGTAGAAACTGGATTCATATTGTCAAACATCTGAACCAGGACATGTGACTGTTTCTACCAAAGTTATTCATTTTACTAAATCATTAAATGAGGCGAGTAACAGTAGGTAACTCCTACTAGTACGTAAATACTAAAATGTAAAGTAAGTAGTACTAGTATGTAAGTAGTACACAAAGTGAACTAACTAGTGTCAACATTTCCTTGAAAAAACATGTGACTGTTTTTACCAAAGTTATTATTTGACTAAAAGTATAAATGATGATTATTAAAAGTCGTCTCTGTTGTTTCCTCCACGCTGCGTCCAACACCAGCTCCTGGAAAACACCAGGAAACATCATTTAACTCAGGAACATTACTATTTTAAATGTTTCATTTTAAACCAATAAACTAATTACACCAACTCGTCTTTTGAGTATTTATTTAACTGTGTAATTTTACTTGTAATAGAGTATAAATAACAGTTTGTAATCTACTTTGTTACATTTAAAATAACATTCACTACTGAGTCGTCTACTATATCATCATCTGGTTCCTCTGGCAAAACATAGATACATGGTAGCAGCCAGTAAGGTACAAGTACAAGTACAAGCAAGTAACATGTACAATTACAAGTGAGTAACATGTACAAGTACAAGCGAGTAACATGTACAAGTACAAGCGAGTAACATGTACAAGTACAAGCAAGTAACAGTAGGTAACCACAGGTATGTAACTCCTACAAGTACGTAAATACTAAAATGTAAAGTAAGTAGTACTAGTATGTAAGTAGTACACAAAGTAAACTAACTAGTGTCAACATTTCCTTGAAAAAACATGTGACTGTTTTTACCAAAGTTATTATTTGACTAAAAGTATAAATGATGATTGTTAAAAGTCGTCTCACGTCTCTGTTGTTTCCTCCACGCTGCGTCCAACACCTGCTCCTGGAAAACACCAGGAAACATCATTTAACTCAGGAACATTACTATTTTAAATGTTTCATTTTAAACCAATAAACTAATTACATCAACTCGTCTTTTGAGTATTTATTTAACTGTGTAATTTTACTTGTAATTGAGTATAAATAACAGTTTGTAATCTACTTTGTTACATTTAAAATAACATTCACTACTGAGTCGTCTACTATATCATCATCAAGTTCCTCTAGCGACACAAAGATACAAGTAGCAGCCAGTAAGGTACAAGTACAAGTACAAGCAAGTAACATGTACAATTACAAGTGAGTAACATGTACAAGTACAAGTGAGTAACAGGTACAAGTACAAGCGAGTAACATGTACAATTACAAGTGAGTAACATGTACAGGTACAAGTACAAGCAAGTAACAGTAGGTAACCACAGGTATGTAACTCCTACAAATACGTAAATACTAAAATGTAAAGTAAGTAGTACTAGTATGTAAGTAGTACACAAAGTAAACTAACTAGTGTCAACATTTCCTTGAAAAAACATGTGACTGTTTTTACCAAAGTTATTATTTGACTAAAAGTATAAATGATGATTATTAAAAGTCGTCTCTGTTGTTTCCTCCACGCTGCGTCCAACACCTGCTCCTGGAAAACACCAGGAAACATCATTTAACTCAGGAACATTACTATTTTAAATGTTTCATTTTAAACCAATAAACTAATTACACCAACTCGTCTTTTGAGTATTTATTTAACTGTGTAATTTTATTTGTAATAGAGTATAAATAACAGTTTGTAATCTACTTTGTTACATTTAAAATAACATTCACTACTGAGTCGTCTACTATATCATCATCTGGTTCCTCTGGCGACACATAGATACATGGTAGCAGCCAGTAAGGTACAAGTACAAGTACAAGCGAGCAACATGTACAAGTACAAGCGAGTAACATGTACAAGTACAAGCGAGTAACATGTACATGTACAAGTACAAGCGAGTAACATGTACAAGTACAGCAGCGAGTAACATGTACAAGTACAAGCGAGTAACATGTACAAGTACAAGCGAGTAACATGTACAAGTACAAGCGAACAACATGTACAAGTACAAGTACAAGTACAAGTACAAGCGAACAACATGCACAAGTACAAGCACAAGCGAGCAACATGTACAAGTACAAGTACAAGTACAAGTACAAGCGAACAACATGCACAAGTACAAGCACAAGCGAACAACATGCACAAGTACAAGCACAAGCGAACAACATGCACAAGTACAAGCGAACAACATGCACAAGTACAAGCGAACAACATGTACAAGTACAAGCGAACAACATGTACAAGTACAAGCGAACAACATGTACAAGTACAAGCGAACAACAAGTACAAGTACAAGCGAACAACATGTACAAGTACAAGCGAACAACATGTACAAGTACAAGCGAACAACATGTACACGTACAAGCGAACAACATGTACACGCACAAGCTTAACAACATGTACAAGTACAAGTTTAACAACATGTACAAGTACAAGCGAACAACATGTACAAGTACAAGCGAACAACATGTACAAGTACAAGTTTAACAACATGTACAAGTACAAGCTTAACAACATGTACAAGTACAAGCGAACAACATGTACAAGTACAAGCGAACAACATGTACAAGTACAAGTACAAGCGAACAACATGTACAAGTACAAGCGAACAACATGTACAAGTACAAGCGAACAACATGTACAAGTACAAGCGAACAACATGTACAAGTACAAGCGAGCAACAGTAGGTAACTGCTACAAGTACGTAAATACTAAAATGTAAAGTAAGTAGTACTAGTATGTAAGTAGTACACAAAGTAAACTAACTAGTGTCAACATTTCCTTGAAAAAACATGTGAAAAACATGTTTTTACCAAAGTTATTATTTGACTAAAAGTATAAATGATGATTATTAAAAGTCGTCTCTGTTGTTTCCTCCACGCTGCGTCCAACACCTGCTCCTGGAAAACACCAGGAAACATCATTTAACTCAGGAACATTACTATTTTAAATGTTTCATTTTAAACCAATAAACTAATTACACCAACAGTTTGTAATCTACTTTGTTACATTTAAAATAACATTCACTACTGGGTCGTCTACTATATCATCATCTGGTCAAACTCGTTAATTTTATAACATTTGAATGAATTGAACAGAAAAGATACTTTGTATTTGTTTTGAACATAACTGATCCATAGAATCATAGAAATGTTCTGTTGAAGACAAATGTTCCATCGATAAATTAAACATCGATTAAACAGTAACTAACACTGTGAGTGAGAACTTTATACTTTTACTTGAGTAACGTTTCAGTCATGTATCAATACTTCTACTGCAGATGTTCAGTATCTTTCTATCACCGCTGAGTAACATGGAGGATGAACCAGATCAACAGCTGCTTCAGTCTCACAAACACAAACAATCAACAACGTTGACTCATCAGTCAAATCCTGGTTGTTTCTTCTGAGTTAACGTTTCTTCTGAAACACATCGATCACAAACAAAACGACACTAATCGATCAAATGAAGATCATCCACAACAAGGACACATCAGTCAGTGACCACAAGAGAAACTCAGAGCAGACGTGAAATCCGCTGATCACAAAACAAACACGTGGAGGTTAGCTAACATGCTAATTAGCCTCACCTGTCCGCCACGTGTGTTCGTCTCAGACTCTTCCACGGTTCGTTTTAATCCACACTTTTCCTCAAACACGTCGCTTTCCTCCGTCTTTGTCTTTGTCTGCTCACCTCGACACGTGTCGCTCCACTTCCTGTTCACCTGCAGCTGATTCCACCGCGGCCTCTGATTGGTTAAAGTGTTTCTACAGGTGTTCAACCAGCTGACTAATTAAACCTGTACTCGTCTTATAACGTGTCAGCGGCTCGTTGATTTCCGCTCCATAATCATAGTAACTGCGTTTATTAAAACCATCAACCCTCATCGCTGACTTTAATCCGGCCTCTGACGACCTGCTGGACACGAACCGGTCTCTACCGGACCAACGAGACTCTGCAGCCGCAGACGAATCCAGCACGCCATCAGATCCCTCTGCAGAGACCTGATCTCAAACCAGGTTTCAGTCTACAGTCTAAAGCGGATGTTTAAAGTTGAACCCAGGTCTCCACAGCTCAGAGCGGTCGCTTCGCTGCAGAGCTGCTGCTGCTGCCACATAAGAGCCACACTCTCATGTCACCACCTGGTTTGAATGAACCTTCAGCACCAAAGTCAGTAGCATTAAGTCCTCAACCATCACTGACTCACATGAGCCATTCACTGTGGAGTGTATTTCTCTTTACAAGTATAATACAACTATTCTGCTAAGGCATCCATGTTAGCTAAGATCCACTCATAAGGATTGAACCCACGTTGTAAAACTATCAAGCAGCGCTCAATCCTCCTCAGCTGTTCGTCCACACGTCAGAGAGAAGTTGGTCAGACTAGTTGTACTTCTAATATTTCTACTTTTATTCAGGTTTTTCTGCATCTTCTATCTAATGTCTAATTCAGAATAGCTCTGTCAAACAACCTACAAAAACTGTCCCACTATAATATCCATTTTAGAATTAGACACCTGTAGCCAAAAACATTTCTTTCATTGTGGAAAACAAACATGTTTTTCTAATCCTTCAGTAAGTCGTACGCAGATACTTAAAAATCTTAGAGGGAAGCTGCGTTGAGGATGTGGATGCAGTGAACTCATCTTGGCAATTCTGCATCGCTCTGAAAAAAAAAAAAGGTAGAAAGTTGTTCTATGGTGCATCACTACTGCATAACTTTGATGCCTTTTGTTTGTTTTAAAGTGCAAACCTCAATAGGCAGCTCCACATCTTCACTCCCTGTGGCAGGTGACAATGTGTCTTCATCCTGTAGTGAAATCTTACATTTATACACCAATAGTGGAAAAATGAAAAATAAAAAAAAACCTGGAGTTGAGTACGTACAGTTGAATGTGTCTGTTATCAGAGACTCCACAAGTCAGATGACACCATCAACTATAGGACCATGAAGATTATAGTCAATTTCTAGAGAGTAGTGCACATTTTGAATAGTTTTATATACTGTAGATACATTTAAAAACATGCAACATAAAAACCAGTAATATTTTTGAAATAGACAAAAATCAATATCTTTCTCATCAATACTTACGCATTGACTGGATCAACAATTTTCTGCCGTGTCTGCTCCTGTTCCTTTGCAGCTACAATGGTTTTGCCTTTTTTAGTTAAACAAACAAACAAACAAACAGGAGTGCCTGGATAGCTGAGTGGTTAAGGCGCATCACCTTCGTGTATAAACCGTGCAGTGATTGCCAGTTAGGGTTAGCTGTGATCATCCCCCACTTTCCTGCCTATCTTCACTGTACTGTCAGGCCAAAGCTGAGCTCCTCTTACATCAAACTAGCAGTTTGAAGTGATAAATGGCCACTGACTTCTTATCAGTAGCCATTTATCCACAAATATTCTCTATTGATCCTGATATCCACGTTGCAATGACGTCTTTTTGTTAATCAACTCCCTTTTCTTTAACGGGGCCCTGGTCTCTCATCCCTGACTCAGGACAAATGTGTAAAGTGAAGTGGTATAAGTGGTGACACTTAGAGTAGAGTATGTACATAAGAACCAAAGCCATGTTCTCAGAACCTCCAAGCAGCTCTTTCTCCACCTGAGCTGTTGTTCCACACACAAAGTAGCAGTTTGTTGGACTCTAATGGTTCACATTGGCCAAACCACCACCTGCCTCTACCCTACTATGTGTTTTTTTCACAACATACTACAGTATGTTGTTTTTTTTTAATTTTTGGACAACTTACTGTAGTATGTTTTTTTTTTTTTCTATTTCTGGATGACATACACATGACATTTTTAAGGTGTTTTGGAATTTATACCATCATATTCATCCTTCTCTTCAGCCACCTGGTTTAAGTCAATAAAAGTATCTATGATGTAGATGTAGGAACCATTGTAAACAATATCCATTTATTTAGATATTTCCATAAATATTCAGATATATATTTATTCTACTTTTGCACAAAGAAGACATAATTTGACACAAACACGTTACATTTAAAGGGAATTCCAGATTCAACAGTTCGACGTTCGACCTCTATAAGACTTTAAACATTGACATGTGCAATAGAGGGATATGGCATTGATGTAGAACTGTAGTCTGTGTTTTATGGATTTGAGATGAGACATGTTTTGCAGAATGTGGACGCAGACGACAGTAGAACAGAACACATTACAATTTGTGCACATCTACTGCTCCCTGTCTGCTAAAAGTCTCAGAACACGATCCATTTTGGTCTTAAATCAGCCCAAAACGTGTTGATTTGTAAAGAAGATGCATTATTTCATCTCATCGTCCTGCATATGTAACAATATTCTCACCAACTGTAACACAAACAGTCAAAAGAAAATAATGTTTAACACAGAAGCAGCTAAGAACAAAACGCTCACAGTGCATTGGTGTGATTTGATTGGCACATATCAATATCTGCTTCAACGTGACCATTATTACCACAGATATTGTATTGAGTCTGTTTGACTGTGACGTATCATTTCAGCCTTTTATTAACAGGGCAGATATGTTAAGATATATATGTTAGAATTATGGAAATATAGATAAATTGCCCACAGATACACAACAATATGATCTCCAGATATGAGTTAAAACATTAAAGGCTCAAATATGACCCAGAATGCATTGCGGGCACGCTGGTAGTCGCTCTTTGTCCTAGTTTTCTAAAAGCGGACATGTAGGAGGTAAATTCATATAAACAGACAAGTTTATATCGACAGACTGTTAATATTTCTCTGTTAAGGCATGAAATGAGCAATGAGGTAACAGCTATCTACGCCATCGTGTCACCACAGTCGCTGTAACGAAAGAGTCGTCCTGGCCCCAACAAGGTCTGAAGTGAAACAGCATCACCATCACAAACAGAACAGACGTGACGTGTTTTCACATCAAAGATACAGTCTTTGGTCACAAATTAAATTATCTGCAGCAACAGTGAACTGGACAAGACGAGCGCTGGTTGATTTACAACTAAAGACTTTAAAATGTGCAGAGAACACATCATTTCTACAGAATAATCAACACATTTAAAAACAAATAATAAACTTTTCAAATATAAAATCTCTAATTTCTTCCTTTCATCATTTATTCATATATATTAGTTCCTATTATAATATTTAAAATACATATACTGTGTCATAACACTCATTTCCCCCACAGATTTATAATGGCTCTCAATATACTGTTTATAATCTTTGCAACATTTTGTACAGTGTGTATATATATATATTTATTTACCTCCTCAGGATAGACATCTGTAATGTTTAAATCTCATTTAATATCAGTCTTTTCTGATCTTTAATGTCTCCATTATGAAATAAATACAGATATAAAATACATTTCTGATCTCTAGGGAACATGGCAACTCTTTCTGTGATAGGAGTTTAGCAATGAAGTAGATTTGCTGAAGTATTATACATTCAACTCTCAGGTTATGTGGCCATAACGACAGATAAGAGAACGACAGAGATTTAAACACTGAAGTAAACGACTGGACTGAGGAGAGAGCAGTTTAGTTTCAGGACAAGGCCGAAGGGAAACAGGTGGTTTTCAGGATTTGGGTCAGTGAGAGGATCTAAGTTTGAGGGTTAGAGACATGTGAGGAAGTGAAGCAGAAGCTCCTGCAGGTATTTGCATTGTGTCCACCTGTCACCCACTTCACACGTGAGATTCGTCTAGGTCCAGGTCTACGGGGGAGAGGGGCAGGGGGAGGCGGCGGGGTGAGCGCCGGGGTGAGGGGGCAGACAGCAGCGGGGTGAGGAGGGGGTTCTCTGTGCCCTCGTCCTCACTGAGCTGCAGCAGGGTGCTGCTGCGAGGCAACAGCGCCGTCGTGTCCTCGTCCCCGGGACTCTCCCGGATCCTGGACGGCCCCAGCGGAGGCGGGGGGAGGAGCGGGGGAGCGACGGCAACAGTGGGCAGCGGTGGTGGCGGCAGCGGAGGAGGAGGCGGGGGGCCCGGGGCCGGCGCTGTTCCCAGCACCGGGAGCGGCGGGGGGAGAGGGGAGGAGGTGCGGGATAATGGTAGAGGCGAGCAGGTCCGGGAGAGGGGCAGGGGGGAGCAGGTTCTGGACGGAGGAGTCGGGGTGGACGGACGGGAGATGGAGGGAGGGGGGGAGAGACTGCTGCGGAGACCCCACTGCTCTCTCTTCTCTTTGCTGCTGACGCCTGCAGGAACCTGGACACAATAAACCTGTTTCCTGTAGCTGCTTGTTCACATTTAAACAATAATAGTAAAAAAGATTAAAAACTGAGCCTTTCAGGCTTCCATACGAACTCAACATCAGTGGATTTCAGCACATAAAGCAGACCCTCCAGGATTTAGCAATGCTGTTTAAAGGGGAAATCTTTTTTAAAAGGGAAAAATGGCAACTTTGACTTTGCTACTGCAACTTAATTGCAACAAAACACCAAAAAAAAAAACAAAAACAAAAAAACAGCATCTTTTTAGAAAAGATGCTGCGAAATCAGACAAATTAGGCCTCGAAAATCTGAAAAAGGCCAGAAATCCTGGAGGGACTGATAAAGACCAACAATATCACTGCTGCAGTTACACACCAGTGCTCCCTCTGCTGGTTATACCTGTGTGTTCGCGGGGCCGTGCAGGTCGGCAGTGACCGTGGCCGGCGACACCAACGGCACCTCCAGCGTTGGCGACTTGCTCGGAGCAGGACTCGACTTCCTGCCCTCAGTCGGAGGCGGAGGCTCTGTGGTGCTGGGAGTCGGAGGTTTGCTCGTCCCCGTCGGTGCCTGCTGGCCTTGTTGACTCTCTGTAAAGGTCACTGACCTCTTTTGGTCTCCATGAGCTGTGGGACACACATGCACATGTACGTGGTCAAAACAAAGCGGCAACAGCGGCAGCTAGCGGCTCGCTAACACATCAGCACCAAAGAAGGTGGAGTGGAGGCGGGGGATGGGACAGGAGAAGGGGGGAGGCAGGGACAGGGAAGGGATGCAAGACAGACATGCAGAGCGCCCTACTGGGTGAGGTTGCAGCTAAAAGGGGCGGGCCGTTGCAGGGTGGAGAGCAAGGTTAAAGGTCATGTCTCACCTTCACAGTCCAATAAAGTTTCTTTATATTGAAACAAAAGGCATGAGACAGAACAGAGTGAGAAGAGTCAGTCTGGATTTAGGTGGAAGAACAAACAGCACTGGAACAAAGAGGTGAGGTGGGAGGACGGGTCAGTTCAAGTCAGCACACAGACAGTGATCTATATCTAATGTAATCTAATCTAAAGTTCATTTAATTCTTGTTGGATCTATGTGAGCTTGATCTGAAGCGCAGGGTGAGTTCGACCATTAGTTATTTAGTTTTATCTGTTTTTAAAATGTATAAAAATACGTTGTTATTCTCATTTAATCCACATACAGTTACAAACTGATGAAAGCAAACATATTGTTACCCAGAGGTTTGTTCTTGGGCTGGATGCTCCTACGAGTCGTAGACAGACGAGCTCCAGAGCGACCGCGGGGCTCATTCTTTGGGATGGACAGCAGAGGGCGCCGCAGCTGCAGAGTTTATATTTGGGATTAATTAATGAAATTGTGCAAGAAACAGTGCATCTGTCAGATACTGAAGCTGCAACATCAACATCACTGACACTAGTTTTAGGAAACAAGTGAACCATGTGTCCTCCATTATCATTATTCAATAAAAAGATGGACGTCCTCACCTGTCTGAGTCCTCGTTTCCTCCCTAACGGAGGCTGAATCAGGAGGTTTTGTTGACCCGGTTCACTCTGCACACTGGCAACCCTGGTTCATTTAAAATCACATGAACACACACACATGCACACACACCAAAGACAAAGATGTAGAAAACCATGAAGAGACTGAAACACCACCACGTCGTCCTGCAGCTGCAGTTTCATTCATTTTACTGACCACAACAAACATGTCTCTGCTACTCTACATGACACACACATGTTTACAACAACACCCAATCACAGTGCAGAAAAAACAGTGCCATGATTCATACACCGAAAACACACCAGGGGATAACAGGGGGCTGGAGCAGCAACGGAGGAAAGAATCATGTCCACTGATCTGTTTTTAACTGTTTTTATTATAGTTAAACCTTATTTTACAGTGTGAAATGAAGCTAAATGCTAAAGTGTCCTTATGCAATGTTGCCACCCCAGGTCCCCCTTTGCCCCTACAGATTGGTATCCAGAGTCGGACGCCCAATTTGATCAGCGAGAAGCCTGAGACACGTAAACGATATGAAAACACCATGGCACCGATGGGAGAGGCTGACTTTGGTGATGGCACATCAACTGTTCAAGACCCACAGGCTAACACAGGAAGGAGAGACAGGGGCAGAGCTCCCTGAGCCCCGGGGCTGATGGGACTTTTTTCTTACAGAGGAAGGAGGAAGGGGCTGGTTAGGACAGCACAGCAGATGAGCTGAGGAGATGAGGGTCAGTGTGGAGCTCAGAGCAGAGGACAGAAACACCCACAGAGAGGGACAGAGACAGGTAACAGTGGGGGCTGTGACGGGCCAAGGCGATTTGATTGGATGTGGATGAGTGATCAACGGCGTGGTGGCCAATAGAGGAGGGCCGTCCCCCAGAGGTAATGCCCCTCCCACTGGCGAGAACAGATGCACCAACGGGGACAAACACACAGACAGGAGGGGGGGGCACTGTACCTAGAGAGGTTACCCTCCTGCAGAAGGCCCTGGGACTCATCTAGCACATTGGGTTCACTGTGAAAAAGGGTGGGGCGAAGGGGGGAGAACCGGAGTTTAGGGGAGTCAAGAAGTCAAGAAGAGTCGCCACCTGAGTCCCCGAGAAACACGGGTGTTTGCTCTGAGCACGGAGAAGTGATCCGGGTTTCATTCTTATCAACAATCAGAGTTAAACATCTCAAAGCTGCTCTGACACTGTCGAGTAAAAAACATCAGAAATCAACACATATACACAGAAACAAATGACTGTGGCTGAGGGATATGACTGTTGATCTTTAAATAGTAATAGGGTGAGTTCAGCAGCACAACGTTTTCCCACGTTTCCTGCAGGCTGCACTCATACTTAGTGTGAGCTTTTTCATCCTACGTTGCCACCTGCAGGTCAAACATCCTTCCTAGCTTCACGTGAACAGCAGCCATGTGTGTTGTGAACATGCACATGTGTGTGTTAGGGTCATTACCTGTGGCTGGGCAGCATCGTGATGCGAGGAGCTTCGGGCTGCAACGCCGCTGAGCCGGTGGCGTGGCTGGAGAAACGGCGCTGTGAGATCTCTCTGGGCAGGAAGGCCTCGTGTTCACTCACCACGCTGGGGATACTCATGGAGTCGTCTGGAAAGACAGAGATGGATGGAGGGAGGTGAGATGGCATCTTTCTGTGAATGTCAAATGTTAAAGTAAAATGTAAATATTCCTGACTCTCTTCGTCGTCCTCGTCGGTTCGACTCAGCGTGTCCTGCGACGGTTGACGTGATGGTTGACTTTCCTGCTCCCACACGGTTCCGGTGCCGGTGTTGGAGCGAGACATTGTGGCCAAACTGAGGCGATATGCTGACGTGGAGGTTCCCACCGTGCTGATAGACGTCTTGCCTTGGTAAGCTGGGAGGAAGAGGAAGAAACGTGAAGTAAAAACATCCAAAAGAATATGAAATAAGTTAAAATATCAAAGCTTTTTCTGACCGGAGCCGCTGTGCACCGCCTCCTTCAGGATCTTCAGCTCGTTGTTGAACTCTGCGAACAGTGAGCTTTTACAGAGCGGTCGAGGGATGAAGCGACGCTCCAGCTGGTCGGCGATGTGGTGACGTGCTGTGATCTCCTCCTGGGAGTCGGCCGGTTGAGTCAACAGCTGAAAACACAAAAAATGATGCAAACAAAATCTTGGTTGTTTGCCTCCTAAATGATTTACTCATGTTACACTTCCTGATTGCACCCAAATCATGATGGTCATTACTTTAAACTCTGAATTGAACAGATTATTTATCCTGAAAAAAGATTTACTGCCTCTGTTAGATGATTATTACTTCAACTCAGATATTGTGACGACACTATGACCTTTAAACTTTGACCCTTAGCCAATAAAATCTAATCTGTTTATGCTTCAATCCAAGTGAATAAACAAAAACGGGTAAAACATTAGTTAGAACTGTTATATTTAGTTACAACTAAGCTGGACCCAAAAATGCAGATTATTATAATTATTATTGAACACTAAAATTAAAACTAAACCGAAGGATAGATCACAACAAGAATAAGCTGTTCACCTTGCACTGTATGAACGGTCTGAGCAGGACAAAAATCGGGATCCGTGTCCTCACGATGAAGTCGATAAAATCCCAAAAAGCCAGACCTCCAACCTTCCTCAGAGCCATCTCCTTCACCTGCAGACTCAGCCGGTACCACTGGTTCCCCAGCGAACGCTCGAAGCAAACGAGCACCACCTTCAGAGCTGCAGAGACGGAGAGGAGACGAGAGACGTGAGCAGATTTGTTCGTCCACGTCACCATTAGAAATGTTTCAGGTCTGTACCCAGATACGCAGCCTGACTCGTGGACTCAGCCAGACCCTCTCGACGCAGGTCTTTCCCCGTGTCGCCCGGCGTGGAGCAGTGAGCCGGCGACGCGTCCAGCATGAAGTTCTTGGTGCGAGAGGTGGAGATGATGCGAGGAGGAAGCAGGATGTTGATGACGGTTTGGAGCAGGAGGAAGATCTCAGGCTGCTCGAGGTGAGGGCTGTCTGCGGCGGGAAAACACCAACACACTCAGGTATCATCACAGTTTTCTCAATTCAAAGTTTCTCAACCACACACATCACTCAAACACTGTCTGACCTTTAGTAAAGTACAATTATAAAGCCTGTTATTGTGATATTTTTTTCCCTTTTAAAAAGGAACAAACTATACTTTATCTTGCAACTTTATTGCAACAAAACTGAAATCCTTGCAGGACTTTTTTCAGTTTTTACCTTTACTCCCTGAACCGACAGTCAGGACGAAGGGGATGAGCAGGTTGAGCAGCATCCCCTCTCTCCTCTCCTGATTGGTGAAGGGTGAGATCACATGACTGAGAGGGAAGTCGTCCTTCAACGCCTGAAAAACATAAAGGAAGTAAGAGTTAGAACTTTTTATAAAAAGTGTGAGAACAAATTCACAGTAACGAGACGTCACATCGACCTGAATCTGCAGAGCGACGAGTCGAACCACCGCCGTGCTGAAAGGCAGCGGAGGAGAGAGGTACGGACTGAGGTGGAGCAGAGGGAGGCCGTCGGCCACGCTGGACGGTCCCACCACGCCCATCACCTGACGACACACGTGTACTTTAACAACATGTCAACAAACGGAGCCATAACAACATCGTGTCCTCGACTTCATACCAAGTTGACGCAGACGTTGATCAGAGAGCGAAGATGAGGCAGAAAGGAGATGATCGGCTGCCGCTGCAGCGTCAGGCAGATCCCTTCGATCAGGCTGCTGGCCGCCTCCCACTCCACCTGTCTCCTGGACAGCACCATCACCCCCCGCCAAAATAAAAGCACACCATCACCACCTTTTACAAACAATAAGACTCAAACACTAAGATTTGTATCATGTAGGATGAAAAGGAAATTCAAGATGTTGGCAGGAAAACGCCGTCATCTGATTTCATCTCATCACGTTTCCACAGATTAAACTTACCACTCATTATCTCGGTTTCTTTATGACAATAAAGGCAAATAAAGCAAAGCTCACAAACATGAAGGCAACAAACAGATCCTGGTGTGAAGGTCACACCGGAGAGCAGCGTCCCCTCTGAGCCAGAGACGTCCAGATTTTTAATCAGACAAGACGTTTATTTACAGAACAAGACAGATGGTTTATGGAGCTAAAATAACCAGAATATCTAATAAACCAAAGAGGCAGATTTACACAAACTGTGGATTAGCTCTTTATGAATATTTAACATCTTTAGACTTGACTTTTTAGTTTGATGTTTGTTTGATCAGTTCAACTACTAAAGCTGTTATTGAATTATAATTTATATTGAAGTCACAGGATGTGAAATGTCACACTAACTGTTCAGGTTGTAGTTAATTAGCTGGTGAAACACAACAAATACGGTTTAAAACCTTCAGTCAATCAACTTAACTGAGTCTGAGTTAAAGTTTGTTCTAAACTCTGTAGTAGTTTCAAGAGGCAAAATGTGTTTTATGTGCCACAGTGACCTTTGACCTTCAGGATATAATCAATGATCTTTGAGTTCAAATAAACATTTGAGCCAAAAGTCATTGAGACATCGCATTCAAACAAATGAGGCCAACAACAAGGAAACTATAACGCATCAGTTTTTAAATAAATTGCAGCGATGCAGGTTTATAATGTTTAAGAAAGGGACTTAGTCTGAGTCGAGGGGGGGGCACTGTTGTGGATCCATCATGAGGACACACATCTACACAAATCCAAGTATTACACATCACAGCAGCACTTACGTTACATGAGCCACGGAGGGAGCACTATAGAGGACAGTGTCTATCTACGGAGACACAGCACGGCACCGGCACAGCACGATACACTCACAGGAGACAGAGAAAGAAGTGGGATTGTATTCAACAGACCTGGTGCACAAAGCCTGTGGGCGAGCGCACCTGAGCGTGGGCATCTTGTGGATCTTGTTGAACATGCGGTCGAGCCTCTTCAGGATGAGGATGAGGGCAGGACGGACGGCCTCCGACGACCAGTCGGTGATGGGAAGCATCTCCATGATGTAGCGCCGCAGCCCTCGGCTCTCCATGGTCAGAGTGTCGTACGGCGCCAGCTTCAGGAGGGCGTGAGCGATCTCTGCCAACCTGAGGAGGAAAATCATGGATGTTTGTTTTCTCACAGTTGAACACACAGCTTATAATATTCAGTCCCTCCAGGATTTCAGACCTTTCTTCAGATTGTTGAAGCCTAATTTGCCAAAATTGCCAGGAAGATTGTGGTGTTTTTAATGGTTTTGTTGCAATAAAGTTACAGGAGCAAGTCAATGTTGTGAATTTTTATCCTTTTGAAAAAAAAAGATCACAACATAGTGAAATCCTGGAGGACCTGATGTATTAAAACAATCAACTTGTTTCAGTAACCTCATGTGGGACTTGATGTCCAGCAGCTCCAGCGCTGTCACTCGCGGTTCTCCGGCCACATTCTGCAGGATTTTGAGTCTCGGTCCACAGTGTTTGTAAAACTCTGTGCAGATGTTTAGCAGCGACTCCCGCGGACGGCGAAACTCCTCCCTGGCGATGCGTTCGTCCAGCTCCTCCCTCGGCATCCCCTGACCCTCCTCCAGCAGGTGGAGGTTGTCCCTGAACACAAACAGGACGTCAGCTTGATCACACTCTGTAGTCTGGACTCTGTCAGACTTCTGCTCCTGCACCGACCTGGTGTTGACGCCTCCTGACATGGCGTGGTTCGCCGTCGTGCCTCCTTTGTGGCCCTGATCGCAGCGAGACATCTGTGGAGCTGTCATGGGTCTGTAGATGAGATGAGGATAAAATTATATGACTTTTAAAAAAATTTTAAAAAGATAAACTGATCATCTGAATATCTGTCTGACCTCGTCAGCGCCTCTGAGCTGTAGAGAAGAGCCTGCAGCGATGTGGCCAGAGCAGCGATGGCGGCGATCTCGTCTCTGGCGGCTGAAGCCGACTCCATCGTCACCGTGTTGCTCTTCAGTTTCTGGAGGTAACAAGGAACCAACGCCTCGAGAACCATCAGCATCTGGAGGCTGCAGCAGTAAGATCACATAGATTATTAGAGAAAAACTACAGATGCAGAAGAAGAAGATTTAAAAGATGTTTGTTTCCAAACCTCCTGAAGGATTCAGGTGCGTAAGCAACAACAGTGACACACAGTTTGATGGCTTCACTGATAGAAAAGGCCAAATCCTCGTTGCCATAACAGAAATCTGTAACAAAAATACAAAATAAATAATGTTTTATGAGCAACAAAACACTACAGTTCATGTGTCAACAGTGAGTCAGCTCACCTAAAGAGCGAAGAGGTTTCTCCGCTTTGACGAGCTCCAGAGCGTCCAGAGCATCAAGAGTTTCGCCCTCGAGAGACACGAGCAGGTCGAACAAACACTGAGCTGATACGCCTTTAGATAAACCGGTGCTGGTGTTGGTCTAAAGCAAGAAACAGACACAGATTTAAACAATGAAAATGAATCTGTACAAGTGTCTGTGATTGTTTCTTACTGTGAACTCCAGCAGCGGAGCGACGCTTGCAAACAGCTGCAGGATGAACGGTTTACGGTGCAGGATGTAGAACTGACGGCAGCAGAACTCGATGCCTTGTCTCAGTAACGGGTTGCTCTCGTAGTCGGCGTAAACCTGTAACAACCAGACACAGGTGAAGTGTTAGTGCTGTGCTGAAGGAGGATGAGCTGCAGACTTGTCCAAACGTCTGTTACCTGCAGCATGGTGGGCAGGATCCACTGGTATCCGCTCAGAGAGAACAGGTGGTTGAAGTGGACGGCTGTGTTGATGGCGGTGGCCGTGTACTGCCTGAGGAGGGCGCTGTCCTCCGGGTGCAGCAGCAACGCGCCGTTAAAGACGTTGAGGAACAGCATCATCTCATCGCCCCACGGATACTCACTGGGCATGCCCAGAAACATCTCCTCCAGCAGCTTGATCCACAGAACCTTGTGGAGGGTGTCAAGGCCAAACAGCTCTTTACCTGCAATAAGACGGATGAGAAACAGGTTTAAAAATAATATTTTTACAAGAAGGATGTGATGAAACAGCCAGAGCCCGTTTCACCTTGAGGCTCATTGAACAATGAGAACTCAGCGTCGATGGCGGTTCTCGGGAACGACGGCAGACGGAGGAGATCTTCCTGCAGCAGGGAGACGTGGGATTGTTTGTGAACGGCCGGCATGTGCTGCGTGAGGGAGATGAGGAAGAGGACGCGACCGACTTCCTCTAGTTTACGGGAAAACACCTAAAAAAAAAAGAAAAGAAACAGAAACATCATCCACTGTGTCTGTTTGACAGCCACCTGTTTTAATTTTAGTTTTAATTCTAATCTTCTGTACCTGCTTCTGGATCAGTTCTTGTCCTTTCTCAGGCAGCATGTGAACCAGGTTGAGCTGAGGAGACACTGACCTCCTGAAGGGGTAAATGTCTCTCACATACGTCTACGGGAAGTAGGTAGAAATATTATAACCTTTCAAAATAAGAGATCAAAATAAAACCAGGTTGATTGTTTTTACCTTGGAGTAATGGATGAGGTTCCAGCGTTTGTCCATGAGGAAGTAATGAGCTGATCTGGCTTCAGGTATGTTGAAAAACTCCAGACATTCCTGGTTTTAAAGAGAGGAAAGATCAGCGTTTTAGTTTATGTTTAGCTTCAGTAATTAAAGTGAAAAATCTGAGCTGAGATCAGCGTCTTCACCTTCAGCAGAGCTTCAAACTGCGTGTCCTCATGAACGGAAGCTGCGTTGGGATGTCGCACTCGTTCTGCCCGTGAACCACCAACGTTTTAGTTCCTACATCAATGAAAAACGTTAGCACTTGAAGTGTTAAGTGTTATTTACAGCACTGGTGCAGACGTCACTGAGTTCACCTGGCATAGAGGCGGTGACAAGTAGTTTGACCTCACACTGCTCCTTCTTCATGGTCTGTTTCAGGTCTTTAAAGAAAAGTCCCTCCACGTATCCGACCACCTCCCACAGGAAGGTGAGCGTCGCTGAGATGGCGTCCATTCCCCACTCACACGGCGTCCGCACAAAGTACATGATCAGTCCGACCTGAGATGGCGAGCAGGAAAGAGTTAACGCAACATAAATATAAGATACAAGTGAAAGTAATTGAAGTTTATTCACCAGGTAGTTGAAGAGGATGTGAGACGTCTGAGCCGGCAGATCTCCGATGTTGAGCAGGAGTTTCCTCAGCATGTACATCAGCTCGTCCTGACGACATGTGAAACAGAAACGACATCACGTTTCATTTCATCTTCTCAGCTTTAAGTTCATGAGACGTGAGGCTGCGTCTTCTCACCTGTCTGTTGCTCACGGTCAGTTTCTCCAGGAAGTGACGAAGAACTAACGCCGGGTCTTCGATGAGGCAGTTCCAGAGGATCTGCTGAGCTACGGTGCTCACTGAAAAAAACAAGATTTTAATGTCTAAACACAGAATATGAAAAAATATGACAAACATTTCTGTAGGATAATGACACACACCAGCCACGCCATCCTCCCGAACCTCCCCGTCCTCCATGAGGTGCACAATTGGCAGCACGGCAGCACAAATGCATGCTGGGAAGACGGCCTGAGGAGGCTGCAACATGTGGTGAGTGGGAGTATGTTCAGTTGTGTTTTCTTCATCTGGGAGAAAACACACAAATTAATAAATAAATGAAAAAAGATGAGAAGATAAAGAAGCTAAGTTTTCATTATAATGTTTCGTACCTTCAGCGCTCACCAGTGAGCGAACCGACCACACGGAGCCGCGGCGGAACGAGTAGTTCCTGTGTGAGTTACTGGAGGCGCAGGACGGGCTGACGGACAGACGGCGTGATGCCAGGTTCACCACTTCTTCTGCTGGCGGGATCAACGTCCAACGTGACCAGAAACGAAAAGAGAAAGCAGGAAAAAGCAGAACACCATCACAGATCTGTCAGACAGACTTTTTCAGATCCTAAACTGCGATGACAGTTGTTTTGTTTTTTAAGTGTTTTGTTGCAATAAAGTTGCAAAAGCAAGGGAGAGTTTTAACGTGAAGTGTTCGTCTCCACAGTTGCACAAGAAGTTTCTTCACAATAAAAGCACGGTGTATACAACATTACGATAAGATAAAACTTTATTTGTCCGTAAAAGCAAAATTGGGTTCTCATGATCTGCCAGATGCCCCCAGACACACACAACATCAACAGCAACAATAAAACACTTGAGTTATAATTAATAAAACACTTGAGTTATAAACTCCATCTCGTGTGAATATATAAAAACAAATAGTACAATAATACAGTTTTGGTTCTGGTTCTGTTGGAGGTTTCTTCCTGTTAAGAGTTTTTTCTCTCCACTTTTACCAAGAACTTGCTCACTGTGGAAATGTTGGGCTTCTCTATGCAAAGTGTCTTGATATAAATGTTTTTATGATTTAGCACTATATGAATAAAATGGATTGAATTGACCTGCTGAGCAGTATTTACGGTAACTGTCCTGGATGAAACTAGTGTGTTAGAGTCATGTGTCTGGTCTGACACAACTATATATAATAGTTTTTTTCCTCTTTCATAAACTTTGAATTTGTTTTAATAGTTATGATTCACAATATGGTGAAATCCTGGAGGTTCTGTTTAAAGAGCATCAGGTTCTGTCAAACATTAAAGCGTCACAGGTTGAGTCCCCACCTTCTTCCTCCTGCTCAGGCGGTGGGCTGCACGTGGGCTCGTAACAGGCCTCCTGCGCCACCGGGATGGCCGTGATGATGCTGGCCTCGCGGCCCAGACGCCGTTTCTCCTCCTCCTGCTGCAGGTTCTTCAGGATGTGCTCCGCTCGCTGGTGGGAGCGCGACACCGCTCGAGCTGAGAAGGATTTCTGTAGAAAAAAAACAGGACGAGGACGGAGGAGGAACAGCGGACGCAGACAAACAAAAGATTCAGAAAGAAGAAATACGAAACTAATCTTTCAGGACAAGTGTGTGCACAGCTATTCTACAGCTTACGGTAACATCTGAGGAGCGTTTTGTCATGTAAAAACGACCGGACAACACATTAATACAGTAAGTCTCCTCCAGCACATTGACCTCATGCTCTGATGTCATCCCGAACACTGCTGACGTGTCGAATAGAAAAGATTTCAATCATGAATCACAAATAAATGTCGTCAGACTGGAATTGGGAGAATTTACTGTATCTTGTGTACAGTAAATGCCTCACAGCATTCCCACGAGTGCTCATACACACAGGCCGAACGCATGATATGAAAAAAAAACCAACACGGCAAAGTCATTCTCATCCAATGACCATGCATCAACAGCACAACACGAAACAACATGTCTGAATGTCCGATGCATGCTGTTATTTTTTATCTTTTTTAATCTCTTACAACCAGAGCAAATGCTGAGATAATTAAAACTTTTTGAGTGTGGTTGTGTTTTTTAACTGATCAAGATGCAACTGTCTGATAATGACCCATGATGAACACGCAGAGCGCCCCCCATGGGGTTAAAATAAAACACACGTCTCCTGTGTTAAATGATCTGTGGTAACAAGATGCATCAGCACAAACATCCGGACAGAAATACCAACTTACTATGGTATGGACTGACTGAATTAATGTGGAGTACTAAAAACAAAGACAGTTGATAGATAAATTATAGATCATGTGCTCTCGCAGGTCGTCATCAAAATCTACAAAACATGTTTTGATCATCATGCTTTTTTTTTTTAAAAGAAAAGATTAAAACAGAAAAGACAAGAAAGTAAAAGGAAAACACCAAGAAATCTGTTCTCATACATTAAATAATGTATAATATTAAACTTGATAATGATGCTAGAGGAAATGTTAACGGATGATCAATGTTAAGTCTCTGATAATCTGATTGATTAAAACCAAATTTAATTGCATTTCATTTACATCTTCCCATTTCAACCCACTAAAATCTCTTGGTATTAGTGAAATAAGTTAGTAACTAGTAACTGGTTATAAACAGGCTCAGACTTACAGACTGGTCTTCGTTGATGGGGTCCTGGACGCTGCCGGTGGTCTGCGGCACCCAGGGGGGGTCAAATATGGGGACACAGGGCATCCCCAGGATGGGAGACGGCAGCGTGAAGTTGATGCTGGGTGGAGGAATCTGAAATCAAAGACAAATGTAGAATAATCTGATTAAAAGTAAAAGCGACAGGGAGTGAAATAAGATTTTTAGTAAATGATCACATCAAACCTTGAAGATCTGCTGAGCTCCTTCCTCCATTCGAGGCCAAACCTGATAACGGAAACGCCACAAGGTGTAAAACTTCAGGATGGAGTTGATGCGTTGACACGCCTCCTGGTGCTGGAACTCGGCCATCATCATCTCGGTCACTGCATCGGGGACTTTAACGGCACAAAGCAGGAACATGGCAGCTGGAGGGCAGAAAGATGGAGGACGTTAGGAGATGGAAAGGGCAGCACAAAGGACAAACTGAGAGAGGACAGAGCGACTCACCAGCAGCAGCTGCCATATGCTCGTCCACGCTGAGCAGCAGCTCCCACGCTGCCGGCTGGATGTCGCCGTACATGTCGTCGGTCAAGATGGGAGCAGCTTTGATGAGGAGGGAGAGAGGAGCTGGAGACAAACTCATCACCTGGAAGAAACACAATGAGAAAATAAAGAAAAATCTGTGTAAAATCAGCAGGATAAAGATAATTATGATGGTTAAAATGCTGGAAAATGCAGAGCACCTGGTTGCGGATGTATTTAAGCATCCCGGTGTCTTTCTTCCCTTCTGTGTTGGAGTCAGTGGGTCGTCTCTTCATGGATGGCGTCCTCAGGCAGGACTTGTCTGAACACTGACCATTAGGACAGACAGTTATCAAAACATCAAACACATCCTTTTATTTAAAAAAATAATAAAACGTCTGTGAAATCCACCTCTTTGTTTTTCTTGGCTCGTGCCCCAATGTTACCAGAGGAGGCGCTGTCCTCCCTCAGGCTGTCCACTGTCTCTCCGTACACCAGCTTGATGGCGCGGACCAGACGGGCGCAGGAGCGGCTGTGGTGCTGGTAACAGTGTGGATGACAGAAGTCGACGTGTGTGCAGATGAAGCTCTGCTGGTTGCACAGTAGGATCATGATCTGAGCCCAGAGAAAGAGCAGGAGGAGGTGAGTATGTAAGACACAACACAGCCATGTTTTCATCACATATTGATGCACATACATGCAGCCAGGACATGTTGCGGTGGTAATTGTCCTCAGCTCCGCCTGAACTTGGCCCTTCAGGCTCGATGCTCGGTTCACTGGTGCTGAAGGGACTTCCTGCAGGAAACATGTTCACAATGCAGCATTTTAACAGGATGAAATGTTTATATGTAGATAAAAGAAAAAACACTAAAAGAAATCTGTCTTTCTCCAGAAACTGAGCTCACTGTGACCTTTGACCACGAGTTTCAGAAATCACACAAATTAATGAATCTAAAGAAACATCGGTCCATATTTCCTCTTCAACCTACCGATGTCAGTGACCGTGTCTCTGCTGTGCTGTGACGACAGCAGCCCCTCCTCGTTCTCAGACTCCGAGTCCTGCCTTGACAGTTTCGTGCTCTTCAGACTTCCCGCTCGTCGTATAGACGACAACGAGCCGCCTTTCTTCACACGGAAACTTCGAGCTCCTTTAATCTGAAGCAGCCGGGAGCCTCCGATACGAATCTTACGTATCGGTGCTGGAGAAGGAGGAAGTAGAAGAAGAGATTATCAAACAGTAATCAGAGTAAAAACAGAAAACGTGTCAGTCAGAGACCTGAGTCATTACCCTGAGTCTCCTGCGTCTTCTTCTCATCGTTGGTGGTGTCAGACTTCAGCGTGTGGCTGCTGCTGTTCAACGAGTCGTGTCCGTCCTCGTCATCGAGGATTCCTGCGAAGCTGATCTTCCTCTCGTATCGATGGCGTCCGAGCTCAGGGTCCAAACGCAGACGACAGCTGTCGAGATCCTAGGGAGGACAATTTCAACACAACCAGTTTTATTAGAGTATTTCTAGTAGATTTGTTTCTTTGTGGTTCAGATTTCAGTACTGACCACGAGGGGTTCGGTGCGAGGGCGAGGCAGGCAGGGAAACGTCTCTCGCAGGAAGGTGGTGATCTCCAACAGCAGCTGACAGGCGGCCATTTTCAGAGCAAAAGGGCAGCCACATTTTGTAGGATTGACTGTATCTTTAGGAAGAAAGTTTTACAGCAACTTGAGGTTTCACATTCACATGGCAAAAAAATGTTGTTTTCTGAGATCACAGACTTCTGACCACTAAACTCTAATGGATGTAAGGTAAATATTCCTAACTGGGGATAAAAATAACAAGTTACAGCAAAGAACATGCTCTGTGAGTTCAGTGACCTTTGACCTTTCTAAAAATCTAATCATGTGTTTAAATGAATGTTTCTGTTTTATTATGTGATATATTATGTTTTGAAAACATGTTGTGTGATTCATGTTAAAAAGTGACATCACACATAGAAAACCAGGAAACATTCGTCCTGTTCCGACTCACTGTCGTCTAAATAATCCTCTTCCTCGTCCTCCTTCCTCATCCTTCGTTTGGTCTCTTCATCGTAAATGTATCCCAGGATGTTGGCGGGACTCTCGCTGTCTGAGTGGCACAGTTCACTGAGTCTTGTTCCGATCGCCTGAGGATCAGATCAGGAACATAATAAATACGTCAACTCGTGACAAAGTGTCACAAAACAAAGTGAAACCAGTGAAACTCACATCTCCCCACTGGCAGAAATGTTTGGCAGCGTTCCACTGCAGCTTCTGGTTTCGTTTGTTTCCCATGATGGGCGAGCGGCCCCTGGACAGGCCTCGCTTGGTGATGTTGACATGATGACCTTTCATCCACTCCGGCCAGTTTCCACGGTTACAGCGATGGACGAATCGGGCGCATTCGAGGAAAAGGGAGGCCCGCGCTACGACCGGCGCTTCCTGCAAGAACCAGGAAGCAGATGAAAGATTTAAACAATGCTAACGCTAACACTGTGACATGTTTAAATGATGAATTGTGTCTGACGTGAAACACACCAGGTCCAGAGCGGCGGCGAGGATGGAGGCGTCCGGGATTGTCCCCGGTTCACAGCAGTTCAACAGGAACTGGAAGCGTTTCATCCCCTGACGGATGGCGCCCAGATTCACCACGTTCTTGTTCTTCATGGCCTCCTGACTGGCAGCGAGACGCTCCTGAAAACCGTGAGGACCTGGAGGACGATGCGGAAACGAGGAGGGTACAAAACAGCAAGGTGAAGGAGAAGTTTTATTTTGGTAATAACCAACGTATTTTAAATGAATAGTTTTTTTTTTTTTTTTTTGGTTCCATGTCAAACAACAGCAGTGAAGATCACATTGAAGAGACTCAGCGTGAAGCAACATCACCATCCAGGATGTTTAACAAAAAGCACTGAAGAGCCACCGACAGATGAAGCTGAGTGAGATGGACACACAGCCGCTGGCGGAGGTCACACTTGGAGTTTCAACGCTACGTGTGCTGAACGATCTCAGCAAGAAAATCAATTATTACATGGAAAGATAAAGTTGATGGCTCAGACTATTTCCATTCCACTCCACTAGTTACATTCTAATAATAAGATGTTAAAAAAAGACACATTGAAATGACAAGTGTAACCGCCGCCGTAGAGAAGAAAAGCTGTTTGTGGACTGTTCAGTTTTTGTCACTTCACTGAAACTCAGGCGTTTGGAAAATACCACCAGACGTCACCACAGAAGAGACGAGAGCTGACAGCGTCATGCTTGACGTAGCACAGAAATATGCTCTAACAGCAGAAAGATGGTCTCAGAGATGTGAGCTACTCCCAGACTCCTCCTCCTCTTTTCCTCTCTTTCCAGGAAAGAAACGGGAAGGAGTTGTTTTTCTTTTCTTTTTTTTTGTCGTTGTTGAAGAGACACAGGAACGTGCAGAGTTTGGACAGGAGGGAAAAGACAACGACAACACACTGTCACGCAAGAGTGTGGACACATGAAATCAGAGAGATCGAAATTTTAACGACAAGTTGACGAGATGGGACGACAGACAGACAATGTCGGGCCGTTTTACACTCCAACAGGAAGTGGGAGTTTCAACACATCTGAATGTCTGATGCTTAGAGATCTTTGTGGACGGTTTGTTTAAAAAAAAAAAAAGTCGGAAGATAAAGTAAAGTCTTCTAACATTATCTCAAATTAGCTACTGGTCAAATGAGACCATCTGAGGCTGCAACTTTAACTTTTATAGAAGCTACAGATCAATAAAAGAAATGTTGCCAATGATTCTGGAAATAAAAGTGAGTTTTTAAAGTTTGCGACACTCTGATGGGTTGAAAGTGTTTGACGTCCAGGCTGACAGAGCGTGGCAGCAGCCGTCCGGCGATGGAGACAGACCACGACACGACGACACCACACGGACAAACAAGAGGCTGGGACAGGACGGAGAGAGAGAGAGAGAGAGAGAGAGAGAGAGAGAGAGAGAGAGAGAGAGAGAGAGAGGAGGAGGACACAGAAGACGATGGGGACGTGAGGTGGACGAGGGCGAGGGGGGGAGGGGGCACCCCGGGGTGGGGGAGGTCTACCATCTTTCTCTTCTGTGTGGTGAAGCTTGGATGGATTCCTCCTGCCAGACCTCCATTTACCGAGCCGCTTGAAGAAATTCTCCTCCTCGTCCCTGCCGTACTCCGGCCCCGCAGCGCCCCCTTCTGACAGCTTCACCGCACTGGTGAACTTCACCTGCACACAAAACACAGCAGGTGTAGACGTACGGGCACAAGAAAACTTAGAGTTTATACTTCCCGCCCCCCTCAGTGAACATGGTGCTTCTGACCTTTGAACTCTGCCGTATGAAGGAGAGTCGATCCACTGAGCTGATGTCCAACAGGTCCTCGACACCGTCGGTGAGTCCAGAAAGAGACGAACGTTTTAACCAGTTACCTGGAACATGAATAAAATAAATGTCTCTGAAAAAGTAAATATATATATAAAAAAAGAGACAGATATGAAACAATAGGAGCACAGTAAACATTGGGTTATGACGTTAAATACACATGCCACACACACACACACACACACACAAGGGTTGATAGGTTCCACACACGTCACATTTACTTCATCGCAATTCACAGTCAGGTTCATTAATAAAAGAACAAAAAAAAACAAAAAACAACTGTATCAAAGGTCGAATTAAACAAAACGACCCGGGTTAAATGGTGTTTGCAAACACAGCTTCATATAATGTCATGGAGGCGGCAGATGGATGGAATGAACTGTAGCAGCAAAACTACACAATAAAGATGCCCCCTGGTGGCTGGAGGCAGTAAAGTCATGGTCGCTTTTATTTTTATTTTTATGATGAGATAACGGATGCTACAAAAACAAAGAGGTGAGATGTGATGATTGACAGATGAGATTGACTCGTGATTGGTCGATTACTGGTTGCACTTTCTGATCAGAACAAGATGGCGGACCCTGTATACAAATAATATTTAGGCTTCATTTTTGTAAATTGGAGACTTGTCACATTTTAACTACTTTATTTTATAAATTGAACTTTATAAATGAATCTTAGTTTTAGAAATTAATTTCAATTAATTACACTTTAATGCACCAAATATATGCAAATGTTATTTTAATAATTAGGCATAAAGTGGACTTCAGCTGGTAGTTTATGGTTTATAAATATATGTATTTGCTATATAAACTCTGTGTTTTGTGTTCTGCTGATACACTGTCCCAGTATCAGAAATGTTTTGCAGACACAACTCAACCCAGGACGTGGGACACCGGACACATCGGGTAGAGACGAGCAAAACACGTGACGAAGACGTGAAGTAAAATACTGTATGAAGATGAGTCCACATCCACATACGTAAGACAGAGAGAGTGAGTGGTAGGCGGACAGTCCGACGGCATGCTGAGGCACAGAGAGGAACACAGAACAGACCAAAGAGATGAAGTGACTCGGCCTCGCGGGCAGACGGGAAGTTTCCCAACGTCAGACAAACAAAACACATCGTGTCTGAGTGAAATTCAAGGCCACAGCTGGGAAACTATATGTACATGAAGTGTGGTAAATGGAAAAAAACACTTTTTGATTTAATTTAGTAAAATTTTTATATAAAGACAGTTTTTGTTAAACAATATAATGCAGATCAGTTGGTTTTTTTCCTTGTTGTGCAGCTTCTTACCAATTGGCAGTTTGAGTTTCTTGCGAAGTGAAATGCGTCGTGATCTGGAGCGAGAGCGCCGGTCGGTGGTGGTGCCGGAGTGAGCCGTGGTGCACTCTGACGTGTCCTGCTCTGATTGGCTGCTGGTGTCGCTGGCGGCGCTCTGCGACTTGAACATCTTCCTCCAGAAGTCCTTCCTGCCGAGGAGAGCGCCAGGGATCTGCTCCTCACTGGAGGAGAAAACAAAGTAAAAACAAAGGTTTGTCATTAAAGGATCTGAGACCTCGAGGAGGAAAAGAAGCGACACAACAAGTGTTAAACCAGCGTTTTTCTGTTTGAGCAGAGAAATGGCAGCTGAGCTGAGACAGAGATGATGCGGTAAGATGGAGACACTCACTGTTCGGGGGTCTGGGGGGGTCTGCTGGAGATGTAGCTGCGACACTCATCTGCAGCACTGGACACCTGACCCTTGTCCCCGGACACACCCGTCTCTGACCTGCGCACGCACACACACACACACACACACACACAAACAAACAAACAAACAGACAAACCAGCTGAACTCTCCTGATGCAGTAAAACAGACCTATGACTCTGAAAACCTGAGGAGCTGTTTAACTCTGAGAAAGTGAGGTTTAGCAGAGATCAAAATACTTTATTCTGAATGGGAGTTAATCAATATTAAATATCTGGTCTATATCTGTGACCTATTACTGGAAATAATTAATTTAAATTAAAACTTAAACATGCATGTCTTTAGGCACCAGGGACCAGGAACATGCAACATGCTGCCTGATGCATTTTCTTTTTTTTGTTGAAAATCTTGCAGCTCTTGCAGTTTTAACTGGTTGAATCTTAAAAACTATATGATTTGGATGCATCACCTCCACGTGATCACGTGACGTAATTTCTTGGTCACATGACGACGTTTAAATATGTTGAATCAGTCACTCAAACAAGGAAAACAGATGCAGACAAGGACAGAAAAACTTAAAGAAATAAAAAGGCAAGCTGCGATGAGAAGCACAGAAAAGGTCTGATCTCACACGATCGATCACTGTGATTGGATGAAAAGTTTCATAAACATTTAGAGCGCTGGTGGCCTCTGATTGGCCGGTACCTCCTGGGTCCAGGCTGCTTGGCCTCCTCTTTGTCGTCAGGTTTCTTGGTGGCGGTGACCTTCTCGGCGCTGTCGAGAAGCGCACTCAACGCAACACGACGAAACACGTTCCCATGAGCCTCTTTGATAAACTGCACCAGCTGGCGGATGTCACAGTACAGACCCTGGGAAGACGAAGAGGAGGAGGAGGAGGGTGATGGAGCGTGACTGGAAGTGAGAGGCTGATATTAGCGTGTGTTTTTGCACATGTGACGTGACGGACTCGGCTCCAGCTTGTGAGTGGGAGGCATCTGAGTCGGTGCCACGACGGAGCCTGAAGTCATTGGACGCCAACGAACACGAGTCGAGCCAAACTCCACAGAGACACCACGCTGCCTCATGGATCCACACGGATCCACACGGATCCACACGGATCCACACGGATCCAGATGGATCCACACAGATCCAGTACACTCACTGGTAAAGTTTGATTTAAAATGTAGAGCATTTCTACAACAGTAGCTGCTTCTTGATGACTAAAATATAGTTTTCGATATTCATTATAAAATATGAAAATATATGAATTAATACAGTTTCAATGTTGAAGACTATTTGAAATAAATATATATTTATTATAAATTAAAATAATATAAAAATATATTGTTGTTAATATAGTTTCCATGTCAAATAATATTTAAATAGTATAAATATACTAATATTTACTATATTATATATTAAATAATAATATATTATTGTCAATAGTTTCCATATAAATATTAAATATCAGATATTAAATCTATAAATTATTATTATTTATTCCACTATTATTATTATCCATAATAATAATAATTGCATCTAGATCTATTACAGGAATCAATGATGACATTTCCATTTTCCAACAGATTAGTCAGATGAATCAATAACAGTCTAATGTTTCTATTAACAGACTGTGATTCAGTTCATTTATGATAAAGCATCGATTCTCATTAGTCTCAGTACAAAATGAAACATTAATAATTCAGCTCCAACGTGTTGAATTTGCTTCCTCACCAGGTTCTCGGGGCTGTGCAGCTCGTGTGTGGTCGACGCACAGCGTGTGATCAGAGACTTGAACATGCAGCCGACCACCACCGCCTCCATGTTCTGGGCTACAGACTTGTTGTCTCCTGTGGTGAAGTTGTTCCCGAAGCCGGCCTTGTCTGGAAGGGGATGGTTTAGTCAGCGGGTGGGGAGGTTAGGGTTAGGAGTTGTTACTGACGGCTGAGCAGCTTCAATATAAAAACACTGAGCCCGTACAACAGGTAGGGAGGGGTGGGGGGGGCATAAAGCATATGGGGGAGAAGCAAACTGAAAAGGATTCTGGGAAGGGGGTCAGGAATACATGCAAGTGACTAAGGCCTGCTATAAAAACAGAGAGTAGGGGGCTTATCCTCTTGGTCCAGTTAGATGCAAAAAAATATCAAAATATAAAAATAGAAGCTCTAGATTTTAAAATACAAGTGGAATTTTTGGATTTGCAGGCGAGTTTTGTCACTTTGAGACAGAGTGAGGGGTGCAGCAATGGAAGCGTGCCTATAGGGAAGGGTCTGATTCAGGTTATTATTATTATTATTATTATTATTATTATTATTATTATTATACAGTCCCTCCAGGATTTCACGGGGCCTTGTTCCAGATTGTTGAGGCCTAATTTACCTGATTTTGCAGCAGCTTTTCTTCAAAGAAAAATGCGATGAAATGTTTTAAAACATTTTGTTGCAAAAAAGTTGCAGAAGTAAGTCAAAGTTAGGATTTTTTTTTCTTTTATTTCCAGGTGTAGGTTTCACACTATAAATTAATTCAAATTATTAAGTTAGCTTAATTAGCTAATGTGGCAATGGTAGGTAACATATTGAAGTTTTGTTAGCTTAACAAAGGAAGGTTTTCCTCCTCTTTCTTTGGTGAACTCTGCCCGGATACTGTTTCTCTTGGTGCTCAGCAGTGATGCTGGAAAGTAAATGTGAGACTTTTTTATCTCCTGCGTCTTCTAAAAGTGAGTTCACTGACATATGGATCAACGTTTCACTGGAAACGACGATGATGCAGAAAAGTTGCGGTGATTTGTCAAAATTACAAAAGGATTGCGCTGAATTCGTAAGAATTGGTTGAATTTGCGTTAATGTTGCAATCACAACATCGTGAAATCCTGGAGGGTCTTATTATTGATTGTTGTTGATTATTGATCATGTGTATCTACCGATGTTTCTTTTTTTCGCCCTCCTGGACCTCTCACCTGCACTGCCGTATTCTGCAAGAGAAAAGAGGCGGGGCACAAGTTGATTGACATCAGGCCAGCACAGACATGTATAAAAAGGAACGAGGGACCCCCACCTCCGGACGGAGGCACACACACACACACACACATATATGAAAATAACACACACACACACCAAACAACTCAACAGTTCACTGTCGGAATTTAAAAAAAAAAAAAAAAAACACTCATCGCTTCAGTAACTTGCCAATGGTGCAGTGTTTTTATGTGAAATGATTGTGTTGTTGCAGTTTAAATGTCTCAATGCTCAGCAATACAGCCGCTGATTGATTGAGCAAAGATGTAATGAGCAAAGCTTTGAATTGGCAAGTGTACAGAATGGATGAGTGAGTAAGGAAGGAAGGAAAGGAAGTAAGGAAGGAAGGATTCAGCTCATTGAAGTGGATGAAGATAAAGATGGAAGCAGCAGGAGGAGGAGGATAAAAACGGACACAGACGAGCAAAGAGGCAAGTGGAAGAAGGAAGGGAAACGACATCTATAAACAGAGACAGCGCTGGGATGCAAGGTGAGACAGCAGTAGTTCAGTTCAGCTTCATCAACCACACTGTGACATGATACTATATCTCATCTGTAACGTAGCGCCACGTTTGAATCACCAAAAACTAAACATTAGTCAATTAATCAACAACTATTTTTAAATTAATCAATCGTTTTTAGCCAAGTTAGCAGTTAGCACACACTTTCATGCTCCTCTGAGGATGAATTGTTGTAACTTCACTGTAAAAAACAACAGCTCAACACTGCAGATTCGCAAACATTTCCATTATATGTTTAATTGATTGATTAAAAAATAATTGTCAGATTAATGATCACTCTTTGTGTGCAGCCGTTCTGCACAGAATAATTCATTCATTCATCCTATGTCTACATTTATTCTCAGCACACACACATACACACACCACATACTTACTGTCAGTGATGGGCTCCATGCAGAAGCCCAGCAGCGCATGCAGGAAGTCCACAATGTTATTGAGAGAGTCTTTGTTCACATACTCTCGCATTGTCTGGCGAAACTGCAGCTTGTCCAGCTTATAGAGGCTGGTCAGGCAGTTCTGGGCCTGGAGGGGATATTTGGAACAGGACACACTGTGAAACATTTCTCATGAATCAACGTGTTGGACTCTGGTCTCCGTTGTTTCCTTTCAGGATTTTCATCACTTTCCACTGACTCTCCTGAGATGTATCAGCCACCGACGATGTTTTATTTAGTTTTTACTACATCATCTAATATTTAGACCCTCCAGGATTTCATGATTTACTTTTTATTTTCTTATATTTCACCTTCACATCTTAAGTTTTATATTTAAAATAAAGGGAACAAAATTGTGGTAAAGTTGTGGTGTGGTGTTTTTAGGTGCTTTGACTTTGACTTGCTCCTGCAACTTTCTTTGCAAACTTTTAGAAAAGCTGCTGTGAAATCAGGAAAATTAGGACGAAACAATCTGAAAAAGGACCTGAAATCCTGGAGGAACTGGGTACTAAAAGATATTGACCAGCGTGGAAACAGAAGCTGAAGTTACAAACCCATCCTGTCGCCCTTGTGGCTTCGCTCCAGTTTCATGAAACTTTTATGAAGCTAAAACATTCAAGCAACGTGGTTAATAATTAATCCACATCCGGCTTTGTGAAACCTGCTCTGATTTCTAGAAACAGGTATCAGAGTCTGACCTGCATGCGGAGGCGGTCGCCAGATAAACCTCGGTGACCTTCGCCGCAGCCATAGGCGCAACCCAGAGACTTGACGATCTTGATGAGCATGGTGAGAGCGAGGTGATGGGTGCTGAGGCCTGAGACTTCTTCCTGTTTATGAACAAACGAATGTACAACTCACCACCTGACAACATGTTAGCATGCATTTCTGCAGCTGAGGTTGATGGGAATGATTTAAACAACCTTTTTATCATTATCTTTGTTATTCTTCACGTCGTCTTTGCTCCCTTGGCCGCTCCCTCCTCCACTTCCTCCTCCCCCTCCATCTCCTCCTCCTCCTCCTCCTCCTGCTCCAGGAACAGCTCCTCCTCCCTGTCCCGGCGTCTCTTTGGCTCGTGCCTCCTGGTTCTCCTTGTTGTCGGGCTTGGACATCTTCTTGCCCATGCCGGGCACCACGCCGAGCTGCAGCAGGCAGTCGATGATGTTGAGCGCCACGTCGCAGATCCTGGAGCTGATGTCGTGACTGAGCACGGCGTAAAGCGCTCGCAGGATGGCCTGCAGGGGAAGACAGGGACGCAATCAGGAAGTGGCAGAATTTAAAAAAATAAAAGCATGAAAATATTGAAATATTTCCTCACGGTGAGGTCCAACATGCCGTTCTTCAACACAAAGTTATTGGTGCCCTCGATGTTCTCGCCCTCCTCCAGACACGAGTAGTTGATGCAGGAGTCAGTGAGGCTGCGTGGCAGGTTGGCACACGCCAGCGGCTCCACGGGCATCTCAGGAACCACCACAGGGTTACACAGCTTCTTCATGTGCTCGGTGAAGAAGTCGGCGTAGCCCACGTTGAAGGACGCTACTGTGGTGTTGAAGGCCGCCATTGTGATGGTGGAGATCTGAGACCGAACTGCAGGAGACAGAAACATTATTTTCACCGTGCATGCAAACATTTGATAATTAGTGCTAAATATAAGCTGCAACTGAGTATGATGGGAATGTAAGCATGCTAACACACTAAATAAGAGGGTCAATAAGCTAAAGGTAAACCATAATGTTGGCATCATCATGAGCTACAGACTATAAATAAAGATGCACCCACGGCTTTTAAAGTTTAAAAACAGTTAGCATGTTTTCACTTATTTCCTCAGTAAACTGTGCATCTGATGCAGAGATGTTATTTATATGCAAATTAGCATCATCACACTATTATCGTTATATAATCGTATCCTATTTCTGCTCCTCTCAGCTCAGCAGGTCTCAGAGGGGCCGGGAGCATCTGTCCTGCCTTTATTGTCACCAACTGATAATAACATGATAGTAGTTTTTATTCTGCAGCAGTTTGGAATCAGGTTTGTGATATTTTCATAAATGTGTGTTTGATCTTTGCTCTGACAGTCTGGAGGAGCATTCCTGGACCTTGATGCTGACTTTACATTTTCCCACTTTATTCTGAGACTTTGAATTGTTTTTTGGTTCCTTACCCTCTTTGACTGTGTTGTCGCTGTGGCTGTTGGAGTGGTCGGGCATGTCTCGGAGGAGCGAGTGGTGGGAGTGCGAGTGTTTGGCGCTCAGGCTGTCGGCGTCTGCAGCCGTGTCCGTGCTGCCTCGCCGTGTGAATTTACCTAGAAATAGAACAAAAATACCAGCTGGACATCAGATGAGGAGTTTGACTCTTTTTTTTTAAAGCTAAGCTAAATGGGAATGTGGGCGATGGGTTGATGGAAAGAGCTTTGAAAAAAAGATAATAAATGTCTCTGTGCCTTTGGCGAATTTTAATCACATATCTGTGTGTGAGCTAATAAGAAATACTGATGTTAATGAACTGACCTAAATACAGACAAAATCCTCTGACTCACCACACAGAGGTTTAAAGTTGGGAGGAGGGAGGAAGTGAGAGAAACTGGTGATATTTTTGTGTCATTTATTCTGATAATGATGAGCACATCGTACCCATGATGGTGGCCTGCCAGCCGCCACGGTCCAACGTCCGCCGGTCGTCTCCGAGACCCGAGAAGCTGCCAAAGGAGAAGGTGCTTCGAGTGGGCGACACGTCCAGATGATCCTCGTGGAGCAGGAAGGGGACGCCCATACGGCGCTGGCGTTTCTTCCCAGTGTGGTGGAATGGGATGGAGCCCTTCCTCTCTCGGTCTTCACGCCGGTTTTTAAACTATAAAAAGAAAATCTTCAGTCAGAACCATAACACTCTGATCTCTGGTCCGGGACCAAGCCTGAGTCTGACCTTCTTGAAGATGTTCATGCCGAGGTCGGAGGAGAGGTCAGGAACCGCCTGGCGACGCAGATTTGTCAGAGAAACCTTCGCAAAAGTCTCAGTGCTCAGAGATTTTCCCTCCTCGTTGCATTTCAGACTCATATCCTGCAAAACAAAGCAGAGGATGTAACCACCACATCAATCAGAGCAACATGTTCATTATAAAGACGTCAGAGTCACCTGAGTCTTGTGCGTGTTGACCAGCGACGGCGTGGCGGCGACCATGGAGCTGCTACGAGGACGGGGCAGCGGAGCGACCAGAGGCTCCGGGGGTCGTTCTGGTCGTTCCTCCAGGATCTGCCTCAGACGCTGGAGGTAATACATCAACGCCCAGTGGACGCCCTCCTCCGTCCAATGAGGCTGCAGCAGGCAGCGCAGCACCGCCACATCGAAATAGGTGGCGTAACGAGCACGCTGGGACACGGATGACGGCAAACCAGCGGGAGCTGACGTCCTGGAGGAAAACCAGACGGATATGAGAAATTTAATAAAATTACTTCAGGTCTAGGCTCATAAACTTCTCTTACATATTAAAATCAATATGCAGGCATGAATATAAATTAATATACTGTAACATCATGAGGAGGCAGAGCGTTGGGCAGTGTAAGAAATAAAAATAAAATGGGAAATTGAAACACTAAATTGATATAAAATTTGTACAAATTAAAATTGATCCTAAAAATAACATTCCTTGCTCCGATATGAACCTGTTTCGGTTTCTTTTTCAACATTTACTGTTTGTTTTGTTTTTATTGGACTTTACTTTTGTTTCCACCTGGTTTGAATCAGTGTTTTCAATGACTTCTCATGTGGAAAAAGAAAGATGTGACATGAGCAGGAGGAGGCGACGTTAATCGATTTAAGACAGAAAATACAATTAAGAGCTAATGAAGGAAACCAGACAGGTGCCTGATCAGAAACAAACAACTGACGCTGCTGTGTCACTGAAATAGCTACAAGACTCTCAAGAACGTGATGTTATCACAACCATTAACACAAATTCAACCAGTTACTGTGAATTCTACACAACCTTGCAATTTTAACCAATCATCATCATCATTGTTGTTGTTTCCAGGGAAAAATTGATCCATACGTCAGTGAATCACTTCCTTGTTTCTTTTAGAAGACACAGGAAACTTGTGAGATAAAAGTATCACATTTACCTTCAACATCACTGCTAAGAAGAAAGAGAAACAGTCTCCAGGCAGAGGTCATGACAGAAAGAGGAGGAAAACTACTTTATATTGTTGTGGAGCAACAAGAGGAAGTCCAGAGACACGCTGGACTCTAACATACTGGTTTATCATGTCACTTTTAATTAATTGTTAAAGCTGAATTACAAAAGTGTAAAACTGAAACCTTGATTAGATCGTGCAACTTTATTGCAGCAAAACACCAGAAAAGAGCAACTTTCATGGTCTCAACCATCTGAAAAAAAGAACTGAAATCCTGGAGGGATTGAACTACAACCACTACGCTGACATCATATCATCACCTTCTTTCCTGTTACATTATCCCATAATCAACTGCTGCCGCCACGCTGCTTCATTAATGATGCATCACAGGAGGTTGGTAAACAAGGACAGCGGCCGCCTGCAGCAGCATCATCGTAGACGTGAGGCCACTATAAATAAGCTGAGTGAAGGTCGGCGAGCGGCGTGGAGGGACATATTGATACCATGAGAGGAGGTGGGGGAGGAGGAGGAGGAGGGGGTAGGAGGCATTTAATCGCAGCCTTTGTAATAAATGGAGCAGAGAGAGAAGACGGTCGATATCTACATGAATCACTCAGAGTGAACAGCAGAGGGAGGCTGGATCATGTTTCAGTGTCTCGACACACACACACACACACACACACACACACACACACACAGCTGTTGTGTCAGGTTGCCATAGAGACAGAGTGACGACAGCAACCACCTCCAGGCCCCGTGGAGAGGAGAAAAAGGAAATCCAGCCCAGCCCCCGACTCTTTGCGGTAAAAGGAGAGATGCAGCAGCCAGCAGTTGCTATGGAAACTGCATCAGCATCATCAGCAACGACGGTACTCGCTATGTGATGGTGACGACGCTGCGCCAACGGGATGAAGACTAAAACCGCATTAATCACCATGGCGGTGGCGGAAACTACACCAAGGAGTCGATGGCATTTTGAGATGCAAGACTCCGCCCCCTCCTCTACAAACCAGACGGGACCAATACAGCAACTTAAAAAACATCAAGTCAAATCCACTCAAATCTCAAAATGGTCACATTTAATTCACATTCATCCCATTTCTGTCCCAATCCTCAGACTCCAACCAGCAACAATCAAAGTAATTAATCTGCTTTGTTGAACGTTCACGGCAACAATGAGGAGAAATCTCTGATTCATCATGTGACCGCTCAGAAAATCCTCCGGCGTTTGACTGTAACCAGCTCTGTGTTTGATGTGCAGCCGGTTGCTGCCTGTCAGAGGCATCAGAGGCATCGTGGGAAGCGTCACAGTGACTCGAGATGAGCAGCAGGACGTTTATCAACCTCTCACGCCTTCGCACCCGTCAGCGGTCGAGGCTGATTCAGGACGATGACAGACCTGCTGCTGGGAACTTTACGACACCAAACGCCCACAAACCGACAGTGTTTGGTGTTGTCAGACTCTAATTTTAGGCTTTTATTTATTATAAGATGATTTCTGACTCTTTTTAAGATAATAAATCAGATTATTTAGACTCCAGACTCTGAGTTTATGTGGCGTCATTGTGCCAAACAATCACAGGTTGAGCTTCGGTCCGACGGCGAGTGTCCAACAATGCCAGAGCTGCCGTGGACAGAGCGATAATCCCGCCAGGCCAAGTCACGCCAGGCCAGGGACGCTGCCAACATCAGACATGTAGCACATTACTTCAGCGTAATTACCCCGCTTATTGGGGCAATAACGTCAGATGGGTCTGTATGTGCGCTGAATGAGGAGATGAAACAGCTTCGAGCGACATGTTTCACAGAGGAGGAGCTCGGATGGCGTCTTCCTCGTCTTCGACCAACCGACGCTGCCGCAGGGATAAACGTTTAACCGCCAACACGATGACGGCACCAGCTCCGTGTCAGAGTGGGTCACTGAGAAATCTCTGCTACTGTCGACACACGACACAAATCACGGACCGACAAACTGCTGGAGGCAAAAGGGGAAGAAATATTGATCATGTGAATCTAAGATGAAGCTGCTTCTGCTGCATGAGAGAACGTTTACGTTTATTTTACAGAAACTATGCTGAATATTTACCGATTTATTTAATGTTTAAATCAAAATTGTGCTTTAACATATTTCTGAAATGTATCATGTCTGATTTATGAATTATTTTCCTTTTGTTGGATGTTTTTTTATTATTTTGATGGATTTGATGTCCTACTGAGCCTTTTTTTAATTTCTTACTGATGAAAATAGAAACATTATCGGTTATTTACATTTTTTTCTTCTTCTACAAAATGTTTAACAGCTGATTGAAAACTGACGCCACCGACTCTTTAACTTGACATATAAAACATTTAAAATATATTTTAATTTAGACAAACAAGACGGTTTTCTCCGAGTTTCTTCCACATCTTTTACAAACGTGCAGATTAATTCAACTAATGAGTCTTACATGTTGATCTCATCTGTCTTTTGTCCATTTTCAGATGAGATTATGAAACGTTAGATAATAAATAGATAAATAGGTGGTTATGTAACGTTTCTGCTTCATGTTTCCATTAATGTTGCTGTTTTTGAGGTGGATGCACCTTTTATCTTCTTTGTGTGTAAATGAAAAGTGTGTTAAACTGATAGAAAAATAGAACATGTAGTGTTTATCACAACAGTCAACAACAGGTCTCACTTTTTCTTGGACGGGCCTTTGACCGGCGCCAGCGGGGGTTGATGGGAAGGTCCGCCTTTCTCCACCGAGTTACCAGGACGACAGCTCTGCTCTCCAGCCGTCGGGGGTGAGGAATCTGATTGGGCAGTTTCACAAACCACCTGGAAGCCCTGCAGGTGGGGGGAGGAAGAGGGGAGATATGATGGTGAGGTGGATAAACGGGTGGAAAGACAAACAGACGGACGGCTGCTGATAATTAAACTCTCTGAGGACACAGGAGGGGGGGGTGAGTGAGGGGGTGTGGTTTGACCCTGGCTAACACGCTAATGCTCCCGGATGGATGGTGCTAATGAATATTAGCAGCCAACCCCCACAGGGAGGGAGGAAGGGAGAGAGGACGGATCAGATTCTCGCCTGAACACATTCAATCAACAAGGGAAAGTAAAACCCTGAAAACGTGAAAACCTCATCTCACCATGGGACCCGGGTTGCCAGATCCACAGGGGCTGCACTGGTTGTTGACGGGGGAGTTTCTCTTCGCTGTTGAGACAAGAACAGAACATTACACGTCTTAATTAGGAGAAAATAAAAATAGATTAACCGTGTAAATGTTTGCCTTTTCTGTTTACCTGTCACAATGTTTCTAACAGGTTTGATGAGAGCGGTGAAGGCCGGGATGTCGGGTTGACGATGCTCCCACATCGGCTGCCATATCACCAGACCACTGGCCAATCGGAAGGTCAGGTCCGACTCCTGAGAAGAGAGAAATAGGAAAAGAGCAAAGATTAAAGAGTAAAGAGAAAAAAGAAAAGAGAAGTTTTGTCTGGATATGATCGTTTACAAGATGCAGTAATTTATGGTTCAGTTGGGAAACAGTGAATCCCCCGAGAGCTGAAACACGAGTCTTGTATCTGTTTGTACACACAGATCAATAAACGGAGGGTGACCCTGAGCTCAGAGCTGCAATATAACAAAAAGTGGAAGTAACCAGAGAGTCATTGTGATCCAACCTTTATCCGGTGGATGAGCGGCGCGAACAGGAACACGAACAGCTCCACGGTGGCCATGCTCTTATGGAACAGTTTTGTCCGAGCGTGTTCGTCCTCCTCCAGCAGCGAGCCGCTGTGTTGAGGACCCGACCCACCCAGAGCTGAGCCCGACCCGGAGCCCGGAGCCCCAGGAGACGAGCCCTGGTTCCCTACGGGCTGCAGGAAGGCGCTGCTGCTGCTGCCTCCAGACCAGCCGTGGCCCAGGCTCGGCTCGTGGTTACACTCCTGAGCGGCATCCAGCAGCATCCAGTGAAGAGTGTGAAGCAGTTTGGTCTCAGCCACGCCCAGTTTGTCCTGGTGGCCTGAGGTCAGAGGTCAGGGGTCAGAGGTTAATGTTCAGGAGCTGGTTAGTGAGATGATAAACGGGCAACGTGAAGCTCAGGTGACTGGATGTGTTTTAACATATTACTGGTGACTTACTGGACAAAATGATGATTTATTTATGTAAATGTGCTTTAGATTCAGTTTCCATCAAATGTTCTTGAATATTTCATAGATGATTAATCAACAAACCGAGTTATCTGAACAATTTCCGGCTTTGTCTCGATTCACATTAGCACCTTTTTCTTCTTCTACAAACATTTAACAGAAGTTCATTGGAAAACTCAAACTAACTTGGTTGTGAAACATATTTTTCTTTCGATGAATTGCAGAATTTGTGCAACATTTAGATGAATTAGATCAGGATGGTTTTCCCTGAGTCTCTCTCGTAAAAAAAAAAAACGTGCAGATTAATTTAACTGATTTAACTTGATGTATTAAATTCCTAATTTGGTTTTTAAATTGAATCATTGGACAAATTACTGGTGATTCATTTATATAAATGTCTAGCTTTGAGTTTCTCAGAGGAACATTTCATTTGACTCTTTGTTTCCGAGCGGTCCTGTAGCTAACACAACATCCCTTTAGTGTTTTGTTGGACGTCCTCACCCAGCTTGTTTCTGTTGGACAGCAGGATGGAGGTGCAGTGGAGAACATGAGGCAGCGCCGCCTGGACCAGCTCCCAGCGGGAGATGCTCTGGATGGCCTCCGACAGCGCCGGTGACAACCCGTGGAGCTTATTCTCCACCAGCACTCGCTCGAAGGACTGGGGACGCAGCCAAACGAATGAGAAGAAAGAGACATCAGTGGGGAAATAAAGCAGCTTTTTTTCTCTTTTGACTAAATGTCCCACATGGCCTCCAGCGAGGCGACACACACACACATACGAATACACACATATGTGCGCGCACACACACACGCGGCAGCAGTTGTGTGTAGATCCACAGGGATCTGGGAAGTGTCATTATGGAGATGAGTTTTAAAAAGGTCTGGCTGTGTTAATAAAATGAAGAGCAGGTGCATTAAGGTAACAACAGATTAGTGTGATGACTCACCACGCAGGACGCTTCATATTGTTTCCCCAACTTTGGACGTAGAAACGCACTGAAACATGAAGGTGATACTATTACGTCTCCGTCTGTCCCACTTCATACATGTACAGGTGTGACATCATCCTCATCCTCATCCTCATCATGTGTGATCTGTATGCAGCTCACACACACACTCGCTGCTGTCAATGTATCTATTTCTGTAGCTGTGGAGCAGCAGAGCAGCGTCTATCTTCCTTCATTTTCATAAAATGACAAACACCTGTTATCAATTCAACACATGCACGCGCACGAGTACGCGCACACTAACCTGGTTTGCCTCCACAGGAAGGTCTGGATGGGGAACGGTATTCCCTTCCCGCACTCCGGCTCGTTTTCGTCCAAGCTTTTCCTCTTCACCATTTTGACCGGAGCCTCCTCCTCCGTCTACCCGGCTGAGCGTGCGCGACCACCGGGGACGCGGCGGCCGCTGCTGCCGGTTGATGCCCAGGTGGTGAAGAGCCGGTTCCTCCCTCACGACATGACTGAGTCTGTCCTGCGTGAAATGGCTGCAAGTGTCGGTCGGTCGGTTGGTGATAGAGAGAGAGAGAGAGAGAGAGAGAGAGAGAGGGTGCAGGGGAGGAGGGGGGAGGAAGAGGAGGTGCGCTCTGATTTCAGCACCTCCCTCTCTCCTGGACAGCTCCAGCTGATTTGTCTGATTGCTGCAACCAGATGCGTCTTTTTTTTTTTTTTTCTGTTTTCCCTTTTCCCTCCTCGTGTGTTGAAAATAAAACACACCAACCTGCTGTAAACACGGTGACCGGTGCATTACCCCCTCCTCCCCCACATCCTCCCCCTTCCTCCCCCACATCCTCCTCTCTATTTGAACATCAACAGGTTGCTTGATGTGACATTTATACAGCGACTATAAACTGACAACACACTCTGTTATTGACGTTATAAAGGATCATTACTGATCTGGAATCAGTTTGAACTTATTATCTGCAAACAGTACTATAATAAATTAACAAGCAGAGCAAAAAAAACCCTCCACATTTATCTCTATAATGTAATAAAAACACAAGGAAAGATGTAGACAAGTTAAAATTAAATCCAGAAAGAGGAAATGGTTCAAACTGAGGCAGCAGAGTTTGATATCTGGATTTTATCTTAAATATGTTGTTAGATTTTTTTTTGAAAAAATATATTTTTAAATACTGAGAAGCTGCAAATTAAATTTAATTCATAATGTGTAATAAATTATTAATTATGTTAATTAATTGAAGCAAATATTAATAACAAATTAAATGCATTTATTTAAACTAAATTATTTAAATACAAATAAGAATAATAGGAAAAACACACAAATTCCTCATTAGACTAAGTAAGAAAAAGTGCAGAATAAAATCCTCCCAGAGCGTAAAGACACAGATAAAACTAGAGCAAGTCGGTTTTTATTTTCTTTTATTTGTGTCGTCATCATCCTGTAGGAGCATTTGTCATCAGTTTGTCTCAAACATGGGAGAGTGTGCACACATCTACATGGTCTTTAAATACACTTACACAGGCAGGGGCAGAATATAGGAAGCACAGAAAAACACTGGAGGGGCAACTGACATTCAGGGAAGAAGAAGAAGAGGAAGAAGAAGAAGAGGAGGAGTTTCACAATGTGAGCAGAGAAAATGCTAAACTGTTTTATTTTTTTATTATTTTTTACTCTTTTTGTTTTAAATGAAGTCTAAGAGCTGCGAGTCGAGGGGATGAAGTCGTCACCAGTTCAGAGGCCGAGTAGCTGCTCTTTCACGTGGAATGTCTCATATAAAGCTTCTTTTTTTAATATTTTTTTTTCTTTCTTTTTTTTTTTTTTGTTAAACAAACTTCAGGGCCCTTTTCAAACACACAGTACGACTCAGTCTGTGCAGGAAATGTTAAAGAGATCGCTTATTTGCCATGCCAGCATAACAGCATCGTCGTAGCCTAATAAAACCACAGCGCGAAGGTAAAAACCCAAGAAACGAACCGGAAATAAAACAACAAAGAGCAGCAGAAGAGAAAAGAAAAGAGAGATCTATTGGAAAGCTAGCCTTTTAGCACTTGACTCGACAGAACTGCAACGGTTATTAAGAACTAATACGCCGCCGCAGCCACAGGAAACATACAAAAACAAAACAAAAAAACCTGTAACAACTTCCACTACAGTGACATATATTCATATATATTTATATATATAAAAAGAAAACATAATTCATCCAACAGGTCAGCACAAATCATAAGATTCAAATCCAACTGACGCAACAAACAAAACGTCATTTCATGTCACGTTATAGCAGACATGCTCATCGACCGTCAACACGCCAGGTTTCAGTACGTTACACTACGTCTCACACACACAGCTAGCTTCTAGTAGCTTTATCTCGCATTCAGTACCATAGAAATGTGACTTTTTGAGTTTGAAGTGGACGTTAACCCCAGAACAAGTGGAATGTGGTGATGCTTGGAAATAAAAAGAATCACTGTACAATCAGAAAAACAATCTTCACACTCTGAAGCCAAACAGAAAAGTCTGTATTCGAGCAAAACGAAACAAAATAAAATAAAAAGAGGGTGACAGGGAGAGAGTCTGTTAACGAGGAGTTCAGTTTTTAAAATCCACTGAGGTGGAGGGTTTGTTGACGGGGACCTGGGGTGAACACTGGATGAGTATCAGTGAATGAGACTGATGGGAGGAGGGAGGAACGGTGTTGTTTCTTTTTTTGTTGTTGTTGTTGTTGTAGTTGTGAAGGTTTCGGCGCTGGCGGCTCATAAGCCCTGCTTGGCGAGCGCGGCGGTCACATCCTGCGCCAGCGTCGAGAGCTGTGGCGACTCCAGCAGGTTGATGCTGCCGGCCGACGACAGGCGAGGAGAGGTGCCTCCCGTCTCCACGCCGGGGGAGTGGGTGATGATGATCTCGGCGCCGTGATCCACTCGAGCTTTGGCCGTTTCCCGGAAGGTCAGTTTGTGGCTCTCGATCTGAGACAGACGCAGAGTTTCACTCATGATTTATTTAGATTTACTGAATCTGACAGAGACGTTTTTAGATTCAGTGAATATTTATTTGTTACCATAATGTTCCCTCCTCCAGGCGTGTGGCTGGTGTTGTCCAGAGAACCGACCTTGGCCTGAGCTTTGTCTTTAAAGTCCAGCTTCACGTTCTCAATGCGAACATTACCGCCCCCTGGAGGCGAGAAGAGAAAAGAGGCGTCACTCGACCTTCTGAGAGGAACATGAATCTGTGCTTCAATACAGTATCAGACTGAACCTGCTGCATTTCACTTTGAACAAACAGCAAAAAGTTTTATATATTAATATATATAAACACGGAAGGTCCTGAAGGTCAAAACTAAACAGAATTTTTGTTTTTGTGAGTTTGTTTTTGTTTCCTGAAAGGTTGTTTGTTTTTCCTGAAAAGTTGTTTTCTAACATCTTTCTAACGTTTTGTTAGAAGTTGTTGTGTTTCCTGGAAATGTGTTTGTTTCCTGCTGTTGTTGTATTTTATCAAAGGTTGTTGTGTTTTGAGCTTTGACCCAAATAAAACAACCTGGATTTAAGTAAACAAGCTTCTGTCTTCAGTGTCTTTAACCTTTAATCTTCAGTTTTTGTTTAATGCATCAACGTCCATCAGGCTGCAGGTGTGTGTGTGTGTGTGTGTGTGTGTAGTTGTACTGTACCTGGCCTGTGGTGGATGTTGGACATGGATCCACACTTGGAGGTGACGTGACTCAGGTCGATCTTCTTGGTCTGGATCTGAACCTGCAGCAGCAGCAGAGTTTTTTATTAGAGGACGTTTACAACAAACACAGACGTTTCATCTTGTAGAGATGAAGACGTCACAAAGTTCTGGATGTGAAATGAAAAAAGTCTGATTATATGACATGTAAATGTTGTCTGGAGTCGCTGGGCGTCGGTCCTGACGTCATCTACCTGGAGAGAAGCTCAACGTGAAGACAAACAGAATTCAACTTGACGATGTGAAACTACAAACAACCTGCCTGCTGTTTACGTTAAAACACAAACTGTGTGTTCATGTGTGTTCATGTGTGTTCGTGTGTGATTTTCTGCGGCGTCACTCACGTTTCCACCTCCTGCTGTGTGCTGCAGTTTGTCCAGGGAGCCACATTTAGACTGAACATGGCTAAAGTCCAGTTTAACGCTTGGAATCATGACCTGGGAATGACAGGGCGCCTTTTTATATCAGAGAAACAGACGAACACAAAGGGCTTTGTCAAACAGCAGCGAGGGATGGGAGGGAGCTTAAAATAAATAAATAAAATAAAAAAGGCTGATGTTTGCCGCCGACGCTGCTGCTGCTCCAACAATAATCCTATAACAGTGTCCCAATTCTTAAATCCACAATTTATCAATCTGTCAGAGCTCAGGTTGGAAAACAAACTGAAGCCTTTTATTGTGAAGGAATAAAGGCAGTTATTAAGATCCGTCGAGTCTTCAACTTGTCCTGTTTTTAAACAGAGTCGTTAAAACAAACTGAAGGAGTTTAATTCCCAAGTGTGACAGAAACTATTAAAAGAGACGTTAATGCTCTTAAAAAATAAGAAATTACAAGATGTAAGAAGTGAACTTTGACTGTGCTGCACTTTGGAATTAAACCAAACACACAACAGTTCGACTGATGAACAAAAAGCAGCAGGAGATAAAACTACAGCAGCTCGGCTGTGAAGAGAAACAGACGGACCCAAGAAGAAAAAGATGAAGAAGAAGAAGAGAAGAGAAAAGACAGATACATACATTGCCTCCTTTGGCCGTGTGCTTCAGATTATCCATGGAGCGGCACTTTGACTGAACATGACTGAAGTCCAGCTTCTCGCTTAAAATTTGAACCTAAAACAAAGTCGAATAGAAAAAAAGAAAGAAAAGACTATATGTTCCTGTTTTAATTAAGTCAAGTGTGTGATGAGCGATCAATGTGTCAAACATTTACATTAACATGTATTTACATTTACAACATGTCACTGTTTCACTCTGTGATTCTCTTAAAAGACGTTAAAACTGGAGTTGGATTTATGTGTCTACCACTAGGGGTCGCTACATAGATCCATCCAATCATGTAGTGACACCTAGTGGTAGAAACATAAACTCTACACGCTGCAGCTTTAACAGAGAGAGAGAGAGAGAGTCACCCGACGCGTTGACGTTGACGAGTTGTAACAAAAACCTGATCCTTCATCGTCTTCCCATGGAAATAAAAATAAAGAACTACACGTTTATTTGTCATGAATATCGTTTCTAAATCTGATCAGGAGGCAGAAATAATCAAACCGGATGATTAATTATGTTTTTACTCCATGAAAATTAAAACATTACAGACATGACCTCACTGATGCTGATAAATTATAGTTTAACAACCAGTTGACGTATTTCTGCCTCGTGCAGCAGATTTTTTTTTTTGAATAATAATAATAATAATAATAATAAAAATAATAATAAAAATGTGGAATGAGCCAAAGTGAAGGAGAAAGGAAAGAAAAGAAAAGAAAAGAAAAGAAAAGAGGGAAACGATGACAAGACTCTGTCTCAGCTCCACCACACTGACCTGGTTTCTGTTCACAGCTCCTCAACTACAGCTCACACACACACACACACACACACACACACACACAGACACACACACACACACACACACACACACACACACACACACACACACACACACACACACAGACACACACACACAGACACACACACACAAACACACACACTCCCTCTTTCCCTCCATGTTATTTTAAGGTTCCTTCTCATCTCCAGCTGTTGCAGCACAAACAGCTTCAAGGTCGAACAATGACAAAGCAACAAAACTCGATTAAATATGTGTGTGTATATATATATATATATATATATATATATATATATAATACCAATAATTAATTAACTGACTGGAAACTTATATTTTTTTAAATTTTATAACAAATTGTGAAATGTGAATATTTCCTGATTTCTTTCTGTTTTTATAATTTTAAACAAAAATAAATAAATAATAAATATTAAAACATATGAAAAATGGTCTTTAATCAAAATAAATGAATGCAGCCCGTTATATATTCAAATAATGTCGACATCAATGGATCATTCGTCATCCAGCTTCATTAAATATTTCTGTCCCTGTGTCACATTTCTCCCCAAAGAGGAAACGAGGCGGTGGAGCATCGTCTGCTCGTTCATATTTCACACCAGTTAATGAGAAATCTCACCTCTGATTTACTCCAGATTATTACGACTGTCTGTCCACTTAGTTACGAGACGAAAAACGTCGACGACAGATCTGTTACTACTGAGTACTGACGGTGTTAATCAGAACTAACAGAGTAAAACAGAGGCGAGTTTGGCCACAAAAAGGTAGAAAAAAATCACTGATGTTGACTTTACTGCAACAAAACAACTAAAAACAACAACAATTTTTAATTTTAGAGAAGCTGCAGGTGAATTCAGCCTCAACACACTGAGAAAAGGACCTAAACTCCTGGAGCGTCGGTTTGATGCTGTGTCCTTGATCAAAACTTCTCAATAAGTAATTCCAGCCATTACAGGTTATAAATAGTCAGAGCCGGAGGAAACTCTTGCAACAGTAGTGACGAAGGCAGCAGCTCCCAGCGGAGCTCAGTGGTAATAATCTCAGGACAGAGCTGCTTCAAATCTCATCTCATTACATGTGTTTGTGAAGCTGAACAGAGACATTTGGGGGAAAAGGTGATGAGGACAGAGACAAACAGAGAGAGAGAGACGGGACGGGACGAGGCTGGAGGCTGACGGAGATGATGGTGGACAGGGACGGAGGGCAGAGGACGGTCAGACAGACGTTGGGTTGGAGGCAAAGCGAAGCCGGCGAGTGACAGCGAAGACGTGAAGGAAAATATTTTTAAGACATTTGACAGATTTCTACGAGTCAGAGAGACAATAAAGACCAAGAGAGGACCACGATTTAAAGTCAGTTACAGAAAAATCCCAGATTATAGAGAAACAACTTGTCAGGTTTAACATTTCTAACATCATGTGTAAAATTAGAAGTAATTTGTGAAACTATGTAGTTATGAAGTAATGAAAGTCTCTAAGGAATTTAAATTGAATTGAAACTAAATCATTTTTGCCACCTTGTGGCAGAACTGGGAACTGATGTTTGATCTGAATTCATCTCTTCGTCTGTGTTGTAAACATTTATTCACTTTTTTTGTTTTTTGGCGTCGTGGTCCGTCTCGGTCTCGTTACCTGTCCTCCTTTGGGCTGATGCTTCAGGTTGGAGGTGGATCCGATCTTGGACCTTACATTCTTCAGGTCGGGCAGCGGCTGATTAACGACCTTCAGCTGCCTCTGGACAGAGGAAGGCGACTTGGGCGGGGTCCGGATCACCGCCACCTTCTTCTCCTGCAGGACGCTGAAGGATTTGGGCGTGTGGCTGCCGGGCGTACGAGAACCCGGGGTGCGACAGGAGTAGCTCGGGGGCGTACCGGGCGTGACGGCGGAGGAGCCCGGGGTGGAGGCGCCGCTGCGAAGCGACTGAGACCGAGCATCTGTACCTAAAGACAGGAAATGATGTGAGGAGGGAAAACAGCATCTGCTTCTGATGATGATAAAGAAACGAACGCTCAGTTTCCACAAAACAAACAAATCTGGTCAAATACAAATATTTGACAAACTGATTCATTAAACACAGGAGCATAGTTGCTGGGAAACTGCTGCAGGAAGCAACAGAATCTCAGATGTCAGCGTCTGCAGGTTTAACAAAGACTTTCAAGATTCAAGACAAAGGAGTGAATCAATGGTTTGTTGATGGATTCATCACAAAACACTAATAAGGGTCTAATCAGACCCTCTTGGATTTCAATCAATCCCCTGACCTTGCAATATTGACCTCCCCGCACAAGTTCATCACAACAAAAGCCTAAAAACACTGCTGCTTTCAGGACAAGTAGAAAAGTTGCTGCAAATCAGACAAATTAGGCCTCAATAAACTGAGAAAAGCCTAAAATCCAGGAGGGACTGGTTTATAGAAGATAATGACGGTGGTCTACCTGCCATAGTAGGGGCTCGTCCAGACCTGCTGTCTCCTCTGTACTCGGTACGGATCGCTACGAGAAACAGAAGAGGTTAAAGGTCAAGGAAGTAAAGGAGCTAAACCGTGATCTGTGCTTTAACTGCGTGTGTTCTTACAGGTCGGCCTGGAGGGGGTGCTGTCATCCTGCTCGGCAGCAGGAATGTGGCGCGTCAGAGATTTGGCGGGCCTTGGGAGGGACGACCTCTTCTCTGGGCTGCGATACGTTCGCTCCTGTACCAACACACACACACACTGAGGCGTCAGTGTTCAGGTTTCATCATGTCACAGCTTCACAGCTTCCTGCCACGTTACCTTCTCTACCCATTTGTCATTGGGCAGAGTGGACGAGGGTCGGGGCGACAGGCTGAGCTCCGCCTCCACCAGGGGGCCCCTTTTAAGGCTACAGGCAGAACTGGGCCGGGGGGGTTGAAGGTGATCGGACCCCCGACGCTGCACTGCCATCTTTAACAGAACGGCCCTGGTGGGGCTCTGCAGCACCGACGTGACCAGAGACACGGAAACATGACGACATGAAGACATGAAGACATGAAAACGTGCAGGTGAGGAGGAGGGAAGATGAAACGTGCATAAAACATGTGAAGATGAATGTTAGGTAAGAAGAGGTGAGACGACAGAGCTGCACGTGACACGTTCACTCTGATTTCATTTCTTTACTCACAGGTTTTCTGTGTCGAGACTGTGACAGGAGGAGGCATGCACAGACAGAAATAAAAAGACAGAAACACCGACATGCAAAGCAGAAGAAAAGAAAGAAAATATGGAGTTTATCATGCAAACAAAAGGCCCTATGATGCAACACTGCATTTGGGAGGTGAAATATATCAAATTAGATGAGACTGTGAAGGAGAATGATTGGAAATAACCTCAGACTAAAATTAAAATACTAATACTCACAGTAGGTCTCTCCCTGGACTGCTGCGCCACACTGAGGGGCTGATAGCTCTCCATACCTGCAACAATAAAACAATAAGGCTGTAATAACTAAAGTCCACCAGCAGGGGGAGACATTGGCCAGTGTGAAAAAACAACACACAAACAAACATACCCATCTACATCATGTATTCTCAGTCAACAGTTAAAAAAAATCATTCATACCAACAAAGTTTGAAGCCATTTTCCAAAACTGTGCACTTGTCATCAAATACAACTCGAAAACTACAGCATCAGCAGCAGAAAATAATAGTAAGAAGAAAACAACATGATTATGAAGCCAAATGGCTGAAAAAGCACCATTTTTGATGAAATGAAAACATGAAAACAAAAGATTGTACATAAAAGTTGTGATGGAGAAAAATGTGTCAGCAGCACAAGATAATTGCCAGCTACATTGTACCTGCTTTACTGCCATCAATAGAGAGAGCCAACGTTTCAGTCTGATGTTACTTTGTCATTGTTGGAAAATTCAAGATCTTTGAGGACTTTTTTCAAATAATTGTGATTATTCCTGCATTGGTCCTGCAGTGAAAGCTCAGCACCGTTTCTAATAAACTTCCCGATCGTGTCTCGGTGCTGCGCTGCGTTTGGTTTCACTCTCTCTATCCACAGCGCCGGTTCGTGGTGAAGTGTTCACCTGTGGCCTTGCGTCTAGCAGAGCCGTGAAGCACAGCAGGCCTAGGATGCCTGGCCGCCGCTTTGCCTACAACCTTTCGAGATGGAGAGCGATTTTGGAGGGCTGACACCTTATTCTGGTCAGCCCTCCTCAAACCCACTGGTAAAAAGGAAAAGACAGGATTATACCAACATGCAACACCTCAGTGAAATTTACAACATCAAGGTACAAAAGATTCAGATTAAAGAATTAATGCAAATGCACATTAAAGAGTTTTACATCAAACAAATGACAAATATTTCTCATGAACACGGAAGTGAGACCTTTTTTCTTCTTCATGTCCTCTCTCAGATGGTGGCTCGGTACTTTGCGGGACACTCTGCTCTCAACAGTGCCAGCGTGGCCCTTTCCTCTGCCAGGGGCCCGTTTAGCGGGTCTGTCCACTACCACAGGGGTACTGGTACTGGTACTGCTCTGGGTACGAGGAAGGGCTTCGATTTGCTCAGTCATTATACTTTTGTCATCATCTGCAGTGGAGAAGGATCAAAACAGGACTAGTTCTCCACTCTCCTTCATCGGAGTTACTTATTACAAAAGACAACTCGGTGTTACTTTTAGATATAAAAACATCAAGTTAAATATTAACAAACTTCTTACAAGTGATCAATTGATTCATTTTACAAGCTCATGGTACCTTGTGAGTCCATCCAGCCACTGTCAGTATCTAGGATGGAGATGTCCATGGTAGTTTCATCGTTGGCGGTCTGACCGGTGTGGTAGACGACTTCAGCTGAGGTTTCTTCCACCTCCTGACTCATCTCCATCTGCTTCTCCTCCTCCTCCACCTCACCCATCCTCTTCTCTCCCTCCTTCACCTCCCCCTCTATCACTTTCTCCTTTTTCTCTTCAGCAGAACCACCTTCATCCATTTCCTCTCCAGTTTGGTCTTTCTTTACCTCCTCATCCTCCTGTTTCTTCCCTTCTTCTGTATCTCTAAGTGGGTCTTCTGTGACTTCATCTGCGGTTTGTGGTAACTCTTGATCAGAACATGGAGATAAGTGTGAACTGTCTGTGGCAGGCTCCCCGTCACCACTGTTTTGTGCACTATGACTCCAGTCTTCTGCTCCAGACTTTTGATCTTCGTCCAACGCTTGATCATCTACCATCAGTCTCACCTCCTCTTTCTTTGGCTCCTCCTTTCCAACTCCAGTTTGATCAGACCCTTCAGTATCTTCCATTATTTCTTGAGGCTCTTCAGCGATCTCAATATCATCCTCGTCCTCCACTTCCTCCTCCACTTGTGCTTGAGGTATGATGATGACTGGGGAGGATATTTGTGGCTTCGGGTTTATCTCAGCTATCTGGATTTGTGCATTCTTTTCATCTGAGTTCTTTTTAGAGCTTGAATCCTGGACTTTTGAAGTCTCTTGCTTTTCTAATTCTATTGTTAAAGGTTTCTCAGGTGCACTTTGAATCTTCTTGTCATCTTTGTCTCCTAAAGTTGGAGATGACGCTGAGGGTACACCCGGTTCTTCTCTTCTTTTTTGTGGTTCTTTCTGTTCAGGTGTTGGCATTTCTTTCCCTAACTCTGACTTATCATCCATCGTCTCAGACTTATGATCGTTCTCTACTTTCATGTCTTTCTCATTTTTCTCCCCAGTGTCTTGGTTCTCTGTGGATGTATCATCTGGGGATTTCGGGATGGTGGGAGTTGGAGGAACCTTGTTTCCAGTTTCTGCAGGAGTGAAAGTAAATGAATTGTCCGGTGGGATTGGAGACGCCTCTCTTGAAGGATCTTTCTCAATGTCTACCTCAGGGATTGCTTGGATCTTAATGTCCCCGGGCAGACCACTCTCCAAGCGAAACTCACTCAGTCTGTCTTTTGAGGCAGTCATTGGGATTCTCAGGCGGTCGGGTTTTACTCCACTTGTCACAGCTTTTTCTAGAATCAGTGCCGTCTTTACTGGTGCATCCTTCTTCTCATTTCCTGTTTTTTGTGATATCTCAGGTGAATCTTCTTTCTGATCTGGCTGCTGGATTTCCTTGTCAACACCTTCAGCTTCTGTTGATCCGATCTCTTCCTCTATTTCACCTTCCATGGAGGGAAATCGTTGGTGTGGTGAGTCTCCGGGGCTCGGCACATCAGCAGGAGATGGCATTGGTCCTGAGTACTCACTGAAGACACAGTATCCCATCTCCTCCAGCTGTCTCTCCTTACCCACCGCTCTCATGGTCTGATCTCCCATGGCGAGCTTTGCCAGAGAGCTTCCCACCAGAACTGAAACATCAGCGGGCACGGACTTCCTCCTCATGTGGTTGACCTCTCTCTTTTCTGCTGATGGTTGAGGTGAAGATCCAGCCAAATCCAACATCTCAGAGATGCTACCTGTTCGTTCAAAGCTGGATTTGTCAGAAGATTGAGGCGTTTCTGCTTTAGGAACATCCTCTGTTGATTGGGTGGATGTTGGGGTGATGGAGACAGTTGGAGGAAACGTGGGTTTGACGTTCTCCACCGATGGAGTTGAAGGGTAAACCTCTGCTTCATCAAAACTTCCACTGATCGGACACAAACTTTCTGAAAAGGTACTTGACTTTTCATCTTTGACTGAAGATCCAACGGTGACGTTCAGAGAGAGGCTCCTCTGTTCCAGCGACTTCTTACCAGGAGACGCTTTGAGTTTATTCTCCTGTTCCTCTGATTTCTGCACAACATTTCCAGTTTCCTCTCCGATCTCTGTCTCTGCTGACGTGCTGAGTTCGTAATAGCTCTGAGTTTTTGATGACTCTTCTTCGCGGCTTTTTGACGATGTTTCAAAGTAGGTTGTTGCTCCTGGTTCATGTTCTCCTGACTTTTCTGTTTCCAGACTTGATTTGACTGATTCTTGTTTCTGGTCAACTTTTTGAACAGAAGTGACTGGAGTCTCATGCAGTTTAATATCACTGCCACTATTTTGATCTTTCTTCTCCATCTCCTCAACTGTACTTGTTGTTTCCTTGCTTTTATCGACAGGAGCTCCTGATGTTTTTGGTGATGCAGTTTCCTCTTTGTTTTTTGTTGTAACCTCTGAAGACTCTTCTTCCTGTGAAGACTGTTTCACCTCTTTTGCTTTGACTTCTTCTTCCTCTAAATCCTTTCTGTCTTTCTTATCAAGCTTGATTGAGGAGGAATCAGAGATCTCTTTATCTTTCGCCGAGTGAGGAGGAGAAGGAGGAGGAGGAGGAGGAGGAGGAGATTCAGTCGCGGCGACCTCTGGTCCCTTAGGTGTTTCTTGTTCAACAACCACCTGCTTTCCTTGTAGCGACGCTGCTTCAGCTTCATCTTCTTTTGCGGCAGATTCACAAGACGCTTTACTGACAGTTTCCTCCGGCTGGGCTGCGAGTTTGAGGGATACTGTACAACTTTCTGCTGAGTCACATCAGCTAAAAGCTTTGCTAGCAGCACAAAAGCTAGCCAATACAGTCAAGCCGAGGCCCTCTGCACATAGATACAGTAGCTCTCCATCAAGCAAAAACATACAGCACAGAGTATTTTGTGTCAGGCCACAACAGCACAGGGGGTCACAGCACCTAAAACAGCGTGCAAAATTGGGATGAAGAAATGAGTTGCGTGATTTTAGATGTATACAAAAACATTGAATTCCTATTGCAATACATGAAGTTTAACAAAGATTTGATGCACTTAACTTACAGTTTTAAAAAGATTATATTCTTGATTTTAATCAACCTTAAAGATAAAGATGATGACATTCTGTCCAATGAAGGTGGATTTTAATGCCCAAAGTGTGTAACAATGTTTGTAACAATAGGAAAACAGGATCATCCTTTGCTTTGGGATGAAATGAAAACACTGAAACTCAAAGCGAGTGATACACAACAGACTCAGAATACATTGGATTCATGAAAACACCCAGACAGGAGGGTGAACCCCCACACTTTCTTTCTCTCACACAATATTTCAGCAAAAACCCACATGAAAAAATATAGAGACAACTACTTCTAGCAACACTTATGTCTTACAGTGCTCGACAAGTTCAGACAGTGATATTTGCAACTGCAATGTAGCTGGCAATACACAAGTGCACAAATGATCAACTACAACATGGTTGATCAGGTTTTTTTCTTAATGTCACTCCGATGAAAAAGCAAATGATTATGTTTTGTATGGAAGAAGCACAAAATCAAAATGCTGTGTCACGTTATTTTGCACGCGGCGACTTGAAGCTGGAGGAAGGTTTGCAGCAGAAGCCTGAGTTGCATCGCAGGTTATAAACCAAGAGCAGACACTCTTAGTGCTCATTAACAGCACAAGAGGATCATGCAAAAAACAATGAATGAACACACACACACTAAGCCTCCAGGAAACACACACACACACACACACACACACACACACCTTTTTGTGATGGGCTGTGATCACCTTGGTGACTTCCTCCATTGAGGACCTCAGGTGTCTGGGCTTGTTGGGAGCCCAAAGCCTGCGGCTCTGTTAAATAATGTGTCTGCTCTAAGAGTGAATGTCCACGTTGCTCAAATGTCACCTCCTGTGGAGCCTCCTCCTCATCCTGCTGTGGACTGAGACCCTCTACTTTATCTTCTTTGAGCAGGGAAGGGAGGAACATGGATGAGACATGACAAAACTGGGGTTACATGGATCGAAAGACACTTTCAGCTCTGATGGAAATGTATGTGATGCAATCAACACATGTTCTCGCCTCATCTTGATCTATATTTAAGAGTATTTGTCTAAAATAAACTCCATGCACCAGGACTTCTACATCTATGTCTATGTTTCAGTGATTGCATGCCACATGCAAAAAGAAAATGATCAGAGAACAGAGTGAACTGTTCCCTGTGAGTAGAAGAGCTGAAAGTTAATCTGTGGTTTACAAAATGAAAACACAAAATGAGAAAAAAGAAGAAGAGGAGGAGGAGGAGGAGGAGGAGATGCTGAGAGAGAGGAAGCTCACTAATGAGATGAAGGGCTCCAGTGGCAGGTTATGTGCTGTTGCCTGAAGGGAGGAAGGATGTTTGTGTTGTGGCCTGGCTCTTGTTTCCAGGGTGGACTACAATAACACACTGCTATGTCTTATTATAAAAAGCTTATATCTGTGTGAGCAGGAAGAGGACAGTGTCACATGCAAAGCAACAGAGGACGCTAAAGCTAAACGCTAACGGGAGCAGAGGAAAGAGGAGGAGTGGCTGCCGTGTCCCATCGTTTGGTGACAAACTTTTTTTATTTTATTGCCACTCGAACCACCATTCACACTCTCATGCTGGATGGTCTGGAGTGTTTTCTTTTTTTTTTAAGTGTGTGTACCTTGTGCCACGGGCCCAATCTGCTCAGCGGATGGAGAGGGGGGAGGGGAGGGAGGCAAATTGGCTGAGTCATCCACTGCGAACGGAGAGAGAGAGACAGAGAGAGAGACACCGGGAAGACACAGACATGGATGGGAGGAAGGAAATGAAAAACTAATAACTCAAAGCTGACCTTATCTCAGTGGGAGGGTTCACCACAACCCCCCCGTTCTTTGAGTTTAAAACGATGCTGTTTGTTTGATGAGTTGTAGACATAGTGAAAAAAAAAAAAAACCTCCCCATGATCCTCTAGGACTGGATTAGTGGCAGGTTTGAGAGTTTATTTACTCTCCACAGCAGATAAATACAGATAAAGTACTGACTTACCTTAAAAAAACATCAGATACACTGATTCTTTAACAAAAAAATGATACAATGATACCTTGTCCTTTCAGCTTTGATTAAACACTTCAATCAGAATATTTTTATCTTCTATAAATCCACTGTAATATTGTGATATTATTCCTTATTTAAGGAATAAGTGAAGATGTTTTCAGTGCTGTTTTCAGTAGCTCTGTTTGTCTGGTTTTTTTTTTTTTTTATTCTATCTTTTGTTCTGTAACAGAATGGGTGCAGCAAACTTGTTTATATACTTTGTTTAATTAAGTATCTACCTCTTTACAATAAGAGTCTGCCTGAAAGGTCGACCACACACACTTTTAATGTTCTTAATAATGTGAGTAATTGAACCCTCAGTGGACCCATAACCAAGTGTAAACAAGTGTCCTGAGGGTGTTCGGTCTCATTCAAATGTAAAATAGTTTGATCTGTTGAAGCGTTTGTTTTGTTGTGTAGATTAAATCAATCACATTAACCCGTCGCCATCTGTCGCCGGCGGCTCAACATCACCGACGCTTCTCATCGTCTTCCTACCTGTGGTTCCAGGATGTGCAGCCGCTGCTCCGTGGTATCCGTTCTCCCTGTAGGCGGAGCTGTAGGCGGAGTAGCCGTTCTCGCCGTTCTCCTGGCCGTTGGAGGCCCAGTGTTGATCCGGCTGCTGCCCGTCTGCCATGCTGCCTGCTGGGACACCGGGGAGGGGGTGGGTCACCTGACGGAGGACGTGAAGACAAGACAAGAGGAAGGTGAGGATGATTTGTCCAGAACATAGGAACAAAAAGAGTGTAGTTGAACAAATCGTCCACCAGATGGAGTCAGGAGCCATGATGATCCTCTACTGGTACAACTGACTGGTCTTTGTCTTCAGCATCCATGTGCTGAGGCAGGAGGGAGAGGCCGACAGGAAATCTGCACCTCACTGGTCATGTTTCAGCGTCTCAGACAGTCGGTGCTTCTGATTTTTGGTTTTTATGAGCTTTAACAGGTGCAGCGTCTAGACGGTGGTTTGATATCTGACACTTATCAAAGCTGAGGTGGAAGATCTTAAATTTAATCTGAACGACAAAGAATCGGTGAGAAAACATAAGAGGAAGCTAATGAAATGCTACCTGGGAGCTAGAAACCTAAACATGTGAACACACCCTCCATTTCCCCAGATGGATTAGACAGAATTGCCCCCATTCATGTAACAGACATCACTGTGGCGCAACAAGCTCTTTCCTCCCTCTTCATTTCAATAACAAAAGCTTTGTCCCCATCGAGCATTCAGCACCAAACCATCTACATCCTCATCAAACAGAAACCCTCAGTAAAAAGGTTCTGTTTCCAACGCTCCCTTTCACAGGAAACACATCATGTTGCTTTTTAAACAAGGTTAGCGGGAGGGGGGACCCCGCCCCCTCCCCTCACTAAACTGCATCATTATCATCAAGCAGCTGCAGCTAATTTCACCAGAACAAACCGATTCTCTGCAACTTCACAATCACAACCTCAGACAGCCTCTGCAGAAAGGAAGTCGTAGTTTCTTTCTGCAGTGCTGCATGACGATCGAGGTTAATGTCTGCTGCAGAGGGAAAACAGAGGAGGAAGAGGAGGAAGATGAAGAGGAGGAGGAGGAGGAGGGAAAAGGACCTACTGACACTCAAACACTCAAAAGATACTGGGCCAAACTGTCTGAGACTGAAAATCTGAGCCCAGGGCTCCGACCGTCAGTCGCAGCTGTTGCTAAGGAAGAAAACTGGTGTGCTGACAGCCACAGAGAGAGTGTGTGTGTGTGTGTGTGTGTGTGTGCTGATGCTGGTTTAGAATTGCATTGACCTGCTTTCAGCTGCTGTTTTGGCGATATCATGCCACCCTTGGTGATCGCACAGCGAACCTACAAAAGGATGTTGTCATAAAACCTCATCAACCTCGACTGTTTGTAGAAAATCTTCCTGTTCTTATTTCATAAAACACGTTTATCTGCAGAGAAAGTTAAACACACCTTCTTTCCTCTTCATTGTTTGTTGGCTACTGTGATATTTTCATTTTCTGCACTGACCTTTTTTTTTAAGGTCAGGTTTGTGTATCAGTGCTTATAAAAGCAGAAGGAAGATGTTTGATTAAATGTAGATAAAAATGGACGACGCGTTTCTATGGACACAATCTAATCTAATCCTTCGTTGGTGACGTCATTTCAGGTTGTTAGAGTAAGATCAAATATCCTGCACAAGTCAATCAGCTGTCAATCATGACATCACACCACGCTGCTTTCAACCAGCTTCTCCTCACTAGTTCTTATTAAACCAGCTCAATCGTGGCTGAACCAAATAACCAAACACTCATCTTTTTCAAATGAATAAAACCTCTAAAAACAGCAGAAGAAACTAATGGAGTAATTACCACTAACCAGGAGTCGATCTTCAGTATATGAACCTTTAAAACCTTTAAATTCGTTTATCCACTTGTAACGTTTAGACTCTGAGTGACAGTAGCCAGTGAACTGATAGCAACGTGTTTATTTTTCTCCTTATGTGTGGGGTGTGCCTGCCCTTCAGACCTTGTTCTCCAAACACACCCTGTCATCCTGCCTGCGCAGTTAATGTGACCAGACATCAGCCTCCCTCATCGTGTCCTTTAAGCTGTTTACCAGTCTTATTGTGTTAGAGGGAAGAGGCTAGAGCCAACAACAGCCATGTTTCAGACACAACAGTCAAAAACAGCAGCGAGGCTTAACAGGACATTTTCTACTCTGATGAAAAACATTATACTTCTTTCTTTTCTCCCAACAGCAATTACTCTCTCCATCTGAAGATTTAATTTAACATTTCACTTTATTTATCTGCCTTGCGGCTGTTTGAGAAGATGCAGCAGAATATTACTTTTATTAAAGAAAAACTGATGTAGAAATTACCTGCAGACAAGAACCCGACAACCCTGGTTTCATTGACATTTCATTGATCACTGAGTGACAGCAGCCTCTTCTTCACTCTAAAATAAAACCTTAACACCCAAACCTCCCACACCAATGCTGCGCCTCAGCCTCTAACACCTGGTGGAGGAAGATTTCTAGCAGAGAAGAAGAAAAAGAAGGTGTGGCACTAAGTCTATGCTCATCGTCGCCGCCGCACTTCGCTCTACCTTCCAACCCCTCTGCTCCCCCCATCAACACCACCCCGTCTCATCCCTAATCCAACCTCACAGGCTGCCTCCCCCCTCAGACTCCCCCCAATCTGGGTCACTCATCACGCCTCCGTGGAGCGCCGCTCACATCGCTATGTCACCATCCATTTATGAGGCAGGCTGGGATCTGTGGCAGCCTCTCTCAGTCGGACGACCTGGCCTTAATCCCTCAAACCTCCATGTTCACTTTATTACTGTTCACATTGTTGTAGAAGCTGCACGTTGCTGCACAACTGACTGGATAATTATAAAAATATCAGCAACATTTCTTAGTCAAGTAGAAAATTACATGAAAATGATAGTTTTCGATAAAATGATATAATAATTAAGTTAGTTTAGTTCTTCCACAGCTAATTAGTGCATCTATTAAATTATATTTGTGTTTATATGAACTACAGATCTCACATCAACACAAAAACCCCCTGATATGATACGAAATTTGTGATATTTTCTGACATTAAAAGCTTTTTTTTAGACAATATAAACTCCAGATGTTTAAGTGATTCTGAGACACAGAAAATGTATTTTTTATAATTAGTAATTAATAAACTGGACATTTGAACAGATTAGTCAATAATGATCTTATATAAAAACCTATAAAAACACTCAAACATATAAAAACACATGATTTATAATACAGGTCACATAAACACAGTCTGTGTTGCAGTGGATGACGAGTAAACGTCACATTGACAGTGAAGGTTGTTGTGACCTGTAATCAACCCAGAGTCCACATCTTCCTCCTCCTCCTCCTCCTCCTCAGCAGCCGCAGACGAGTGGATTACGTTTTGCTGACTCAGCAGGATATATGTTTGTGTGTCTATATGTTGAACAGCAGCAGCACTAACGCGCCACGCACACATAAGAACAAACGGCTACTGAGGCGCTGATCCCATCACTACCGTAATAAAGGAAGTAGAGGAGCACTGGGATCTCACCAACACAGTGTTTAAACAGGAAACAGGTGATAATCACACCTGAGACACTATTATCTGATGTAACAGCTGATTATGTTTTCGTTTAACTACTCGGTAAAATAGAAACTGACTATTATAAATAAAACATGGCATCTTTAAACGGTGTAAAACTGAAGTTTATTACATTTAAAATGAGATAAACAAAAGACTTTTGATAATTACTAGATTTTCAAAATAAAAGATGATTTTTCTGTCAATCTCCAAATCAACTGATCAACTAATCATTATTGGTTGTATATGATCAGTTTCTACATCCAAGTGTTTCTCCTTCGTCTCAGGCTTCAGATCTACTGACCCCGAAGACTCACTGGACTCATCAGTGCGTCACTGGAATTTTATTGTGAAAGGGACTTCCTGTATTGAGCTCAAAACAAAAACAAAAATCACTCTTTTACTTTCGGCCTCGCAAATCTCATCTGAAGAAGGAGCAGATATTTGTTGGTGAGGATCGACCCCACCCTGTGATGATGATGATGATGATGACGTCGTCTCTGCAGAGAACTGGACTGTGACCATGTTATGGATTCTGAAATAGGTCACCAGATCCTGCAGGCACTGGCCTGGATGACCCCCCCTCCACTGCTCAGTGGTGGTGGTGATGGGGGGGTCCCTCTCTAACTGCACTGACACAAATGGGAGTCGAGTCGTTTAAATCCATCAATACGCTGAGAGCTGGTTGTTGGTTGATGACGTTTTAGGCTTTTATGCTGCTGGTGCTGAGGGACAGAGTATCAGTGACCAAACCAGAGGATTTAAAGGAGAAGAAGAAGAAAAATGAATCTACATGATCTCATTATAGCTGCAAATATCTAAATAAAAAAGTGACACAAAATACGGAGAAAAAATGTGTTTCTTTGTCCTAATTCTGTATTTTTATGATCATAAATCATCTCATATCTCATGACTGTGATAAGTGATAAGATAAACTGATCTTCCACTAAAAGTCTTTATAAATGTGTCTCATTGTATAGATGACACTGATTATTAAATATTGATGTTTTAAACACATCCATTAGTCGATTAATCCATTTGGTGATTGACAGAATATAATTAAGAAACAGTTTATATAATCAATAATCATTAAAGTCAAATTTGACTTTAACATTTGGGTTTTAGACCATTTTATTTTAGATTTTATAGAACAAATAAGTAAAGATTAGATTTTTTTTTAATTGATGTTTTATGTTTTATGAGACGAACATCAGCAGCAGTTACTGTGACATTTTCACACACAGTCGACCCCTCCCTCTCCAGCCATCTCACATTTTCACGCATTCGTCACGGTCAAAGGGATTACAACGACTGACGACAGCTCAGATCCAACTCACCACGTTCACGAGAGAAACCCACGAAATTCAATCCCCAACACACACACACACACACACACACACACACACAAACAAACACGCCCTGTGGATGACGCCACAGTCGCATCCACAAACCCTAAAACTCTCTTTGGCTCAGGACAAACACATTGTGAACATGAGTTAAATTTAGAGACAAGACGACTTCTCTAAAACAACATTTACCACCACGGCTACATTTAGCCTCTCGCTCTGTCTTTTCATTTCCTGTCACGTAACTCAAACAAATTTAGGACTAGAGTTTCAACTTAATGACCGGCTTCTCTAACGGTCAAAAATATCTCGCATGACATCAGCCCAAACAATCGGCCCTTATCCCTCCACATGTTGCGAGTATTACTCTCCTCCTCTATTATACATTCGTGAACAGCCAAGCTAATCATCTGGCTGAGTGCAGCCACTTAGATCTGACTCCCGGGCCCCATGAGTCATGGGAAAAGTGAGTGTGAAATGTCATGGGAGGCGAAGGGGCTGTGAGTAGAAGTAGTGTGTGTAGCATAGCGTCTGGCTGACGTCCAGACATCAGTGTTTTCCCTTAAAGTGTTTAGGTGTGAGGGGGAATCACTGCTCTCTAAAAGCTGCGTTCACGCTGCAGGAACTAAAAAATGCATGGTTGAATATGGAGGTTTAAGACATGTTAGCTAAGTGGCGCCATGGACGCTAATGATGGTTGGACAGATGATGTAACTCTTTATATCTGCCATGAAGTTTAATACAGATGTTCATGAAGCTGTAGTGTCACAAGAAGGTTAAAATATTGGGTGAAATTTCATTCATTTTGTTTGAGAAAGTATAAAGTTTATAATATTTATATATTTGTCCTTTATTTTCTTTAATTCCTTAAAATCAATCTGACAAATCTGCCAAACCATGGTGGAGGTTCAGCTCACACAGAGCTGTTAGTGAACCGTCATGTTTTTCTTACCTGGTTGAGAAGTTAATCACTGGAGGATGCAACAGACGAGTGGAGTGTCTGCTCAGACCTGCATGAAGGAAACAGGAGAAGAGGAAACACGTTAGGATGAAAGGAAAGATGGAGACTCATTTAAAGCTGCTGATTTGTGTTCAACAACAAAACAATCAAAACAGCAACAAAACAGTCTCATTCAAGTTTGTGTCGTGAATTTAATGTTAACTAATCTTTCATTTCTTTCATTGTTCAAATTATTGAAAATTTAACAGAAATTCACAATTTTCTTGTCTTTTATTTTCCATCTTCTCACTTATTTCACTGTGTACGTGCAGGAAATTAAATTTTAAATATAGAGGAGCGCCGTGTTTTTCCAGAGTTCAGTTAAATGAAATTAAGTGAAACATGTTCAGAGAAATTGTTGCTGCTGCTTCTGCTTAAATTTGAACAAAATAGAAAATGGACAGACTTTAAAGTAAAAAAGAGCAAATTAACAAAAGCAAGTGGAGAAAAACCAGAGAGAAAAGGTTTATGAATTCGATGCCAAGTCAGCGTCAGAGATGATAATAATCCAAAAAGTCATCAGGAGTGATTATTCTTCATGAACAAGTTAACGTGAGTGAACATGTGCTGTGTTTGCCAACTGCACAGACTCCGGTCGTGAGCTGTTTTTAAGATTTGTTAAATTCCTGAATTTATCCTCTGAGACCGAGCCAGAGGATGAGCGAGGGCGACGAAAGGCGGATTTACACGTCGTCTGTGCAACGGGATGCTAACGAGGTAGAACACAGAGCGTACTGTTAACGTTAACACAGCGGCAACGACTGTCGGGGTTCTGGCGCCAAAACAGGCGGTTGAACGGAGGAAGAAAGAGACAAGGGATGAAGAAGAGGGGACGCACAGAGAGATTCTCCAAACAGGAAGGACCATGATTTATTAGACAAGAGAGAAAAGAGAGAAAGAGGTCTGGAGTGAAGAGGGAGCAGAGGGAAACAGGAAACACACAGGACGAATTAAAGGATCGTTTCTGCTCAACTGCAACGTTGTTATCTTTGTAGTTTTGTCAGTCGTTCAATTTACAGCCTCAGTTTCTTCTACATGTTGTTGTTGGACGGTCGGTCGTCTTTAAAACACTCACAGTTTATTGAAACTGAACAGTTGCATCAATTTTCATTTTTGACTTCATGCTGCTAAAACGTGACTTTGTGATCATACATTTTATAAGTGTTTTACACTGATGGTTCACTTTATACGACACTATAATTTATAGATCTTATCTAATTAATTTGTTTTTACATATAGAAAAAGATGCAGAATCATCAGAGCGAAGAGAAAAAGGAAAAGGAAACAATGTAAAGCATAGTTACATTCATTACATGCATGCATTTTTTAGAAAGTTTCTCAAGAAAAACTAAAAAGAAATGTGGAAAAATGAACAAGTCAGTGACAGAATGCACAAACACTGTTCCCAGTGAATTAAATCAAAAGATAAAGTAGAAAAAAAATGAAGAAAAACACGATAAGTTTCCAAAACAGGAAGTTTGAGCGTTCAGTTGTTAGATGTGTTGTTTGTCTGCGTATAAAGAGAGAGATAAAAAGATAAAAAGGCATAAATGAGTCTCTGAGGGAAGAAAATAGTAAGACACACACAGAGAGGGAAAAAATAAGGAAGCTAAGGTCACACAGGAAGTCATCTCTCTGCCACGGAGGCTTCGCCAAGAAAAGAAAGGAATGACAACGGAGAAAGACGGAGACGTGAACTGACCAAAAATATCAGCACAGGAAGAAAATCTTTGTGTTGACCTTTAACTGAAACTATAAATGAAGATAAACAGAAAAACATTGCTTGTCTTTTATTTTCCTTTTTAAAAGTATTTCATCTCTGCAGCAGCTCTGGAAACTGTATCCACCGTGACATGAATCTTATCTCTGAACTCATTAGTTTCAGCTTTTACAGGATTTAACTCTGATAATTTGACGTCTCCAGGATCTTATCAGCCTCCAAAGACGTCCATCAACCCAGCACCATGTCTTGTTTAATAAGAAGCCACACACGAGGCTGAAAAAACAAGCAAGCGATTCATCTCAACGAACACGGTTGACTTGGCTTCCTCCCAGGACGACCTCTAGGCCAAACGGGTCAAACAGAAAGCAAAGAGAGAAGAGATGGAGGGAGGAGGAAGGAGGTCAGAGGAGAAGAAGAAAAAGACCTAATCTGCAGATTTGACTTCATCGCCAACGACGGAGGAAACAGGAAATGAATCCTAATCTCAGCGCTGCGTTAAAAAAGGTCCGATAAACCTCAGTGAACGTCTCCGAAACGAGCCAACAGACGAGATAAAGACGGATATTTTCACAATTATCTGGTTCAGTTTTATTTCTGCATCACTGGCAAACGGTTCATTCTGTTCTATCGACTGGACGTTGGTTTAATTATCTAACTCAACCTGAAAGCTTCTAGAAAAGCTGGAGAAACTGATCAAAACAGGACAACATGAGACAACAAAGTCATTTGGAGGTATTTGTAAAATAAATAAATAAATAAATAAATAAAAAGGTTCAGCTGCAGTACCAACAGTGACCACATGGTGAAACAGCAAACACATAAATGATGTTTTCATATTTAGAGTTTAATTTCGTTCCTTGGACTGTGGCCACGTGCAGATGTTTATATCAGGAGAAACATGAGGACTTTTGATTTTAGGTTTTTCTTTTCTTTGGCTCAACAAGCAGCGATTAGTAACAGTTTCCTGAGGACACTGAGTTTGTGTTACATCACCTGAGGATTTAGTTGTTAGTGCTGGAACGACTGCTGCTTCTTTTAGCAGGTGTTTACTGCTGAAATAAGATTAACTTAACTCAGTGAAGTGTCGTCGTGTTTCTTGAGATGACGTTTAAATAAAATGAACTGGTCACTGATTTTTACTGAAAAAACAATACATGTATAAAAAAAAGGAAACTCAGATGATGTTTTGTGGTGTGTTTCGGTCCGACACACAGCTTCATCACAGATTTTAATCCTCGATCCTCTCTTCTTCCACATCATTTGCTTGCGGTTCAGACTCGGCGTTTTATGGCTTCTCATTATCTTTTCATCGCTGACTTCTCTCAATGCGAGTTGGTGAGTAATTACATCTATGATTCACTTCATCTATCTCTAACCACGACGCTCGGCGTGGACTCAAACACTTTTTATTCTGTTTCTGTGCAGATGTAAGTGTGCAAATGTGGCTAATGAACCAAACTCTGCTCAGTAATTCATCTAAAGGAAGAGGAGACAGGTGATGTAGTAGAAGAAGAAGGATGAGGAGTGAGACGAGTCCAAAAACTGGGAGGAACAAGACAGATCGGCTGAAAGAGACAGGCTAATATTTATAATACTGCACATCTGTTATAGAGAAACGTAACATAAATCACAGCAAAGATGTTTGAAGACATTTCTTTGGCAAAACAGACGGTCAGAGCTGAAATGTTCACACAGGAAACATAAGGTGCATTAAGGCAGTGACTCTGCTATTCTAGTTATTGTTCATCTTCACAAATGAATTCAGATGCAGATCTTTTTTAAAAGTTAAAGACAAAAACATGTTTTGTGATTTGCACCAAATCTGTAAGTATTTCCTCATGGTCCTTCTGAGATATCACACTCACAAAGAAACAAATGTGTTTTGTGAGGTCATGATGATCTTGATCTTGAACATTTGACAAACAAAATCTCATCAGTTCATCAACAGATGCCGGCGTAGCAGCGTAATATGACTATCGAGAGCTTGTGAAGCAGAGTGGAAGGAGTGAAACAATCTCC